>OZ037786.1:7491818-7529318 GCA_964035525.1 Porites cylindrica | reverse complement strand
GAATTGAGAATGAAAGAGAGAAGGATAAAGGAGAGTATACACGTACACGTTAGTCCGTTAATTGGTTCAAGGCCACCTTGTTCAGGTGGCAGACTGTCTAGTCTTTAATTGTCTATTAATTATTCACTTTAAATTCTAATATTTAACTATCCTTAAATCCAATATTTTCTCATTTTCCCATATCTTTTAACATTTGCTCAACTTTTATTGATTACAAATATTCTTGACTAATAATCACCAAAAAATTCTCAAAAACTCATCGTTCCAAGAACTGCCGAAAAAAAAAGTGCTCACGTATAATACAAACAAGGCGTTTAACTGTAATCCCCTGAATAATACAGTTTTGTACGGTAGCTCTAACTGTTGAGTCTGTGGACGAAATCCAATGGATTGCAGGGCCGTAGCCAGAAAAAAATCATGACCGGGGCAATGCCCATGGCTAAATTCTTTTCCCATGTATTTAGGGTTTTAATGTTGACTACACTTTAAAACAACACTGGGATCACGCGCGCAAAATGTCTGAGGCAAGTGCCTCAGTTTGCTTCATACTGGCTGCGGCCTTGGAGTGACCATTCAAATGAAACCTCTCTACCTGTACTTTCACATGGTGCTACTAGTTTTTCAAAATTTTACAAATTGAAATTTGGGATTTTTTTGTCGAATTTTGCCTTTGGCCACATTTGGCAGTGAAAGGGTTAAGCATGTCAACAAAATGAATGGTTTTTGCATTAAACAGGGTCATAGTTTGAAGGCCTTGGCGGCACACTATCACCCATCTAACTTTCCTCACGTTCGGCCCTCCCGGGGGATAACACGGGCCGTACTCACGTACACACCTGACTAGAAACCTTTCGAAACTTCCGTCTTCCTCTAGCACGCAGTGGGCTGCAGTTAGAACCCAACTTGGCTTTATCAAGCTTCCACCACAGAAGATTTCTCTGGACTTAGGCCACACTAATGCAGCCTGCCAGGGATATTCTCCTTGCAAGGCTTGTTTTCCTCCAATTATCCGTGTATATGCTTTGGACACACTGTAGTTTGAAGCTTAAATATTATAAAGATATATTGTCAATAAATACTTGTCAAAAGGCATGAAAGGTATTTTTCCCTTGGTTGTTTTATCCACTCAGAAAGTTTGGATCTTTAAGTTTGCCAAATTGGTCATCGATGGGCTCGAAATGGAACATTAAGTCGGATGATGAAATGCAAGCTGATTTCAAAAATTCATCTTATGAAAGTAGCCCTTAGGCTCTAAGGCACACAAAAAATTATACTCCCCACCCCTCAGGCAGACAAAACACAACCATTAAGCAGAAATGTTTTGCCAAGAATTCTTTCGTTATTTTTTGTTGTTGTTGATGCTCTGGTTCAATTTAATCCATGGTTTAAATTCTAGTTTCATTTTTTTCAAACTCGATGATACATTACCATACCCAAAACACAGGAATCAAGGGTAAAATCGAAGTACAACATTGACATGTCTGAGAACTAAATAGTAGACAGGAATGGCATTATGATACCTGTGTACTATGCGCCCACACGAAAAATGGAAGTACGGCAAATATATAAGGCCCCATTATAAGAAGCCAGAGAAGGATACTTACTATGAAGATTGATGATTTCACGCGCCTCTGCTTTCTCAGTGCAGAGCACAAGCTCTGGTAAGCAGATTGCCAAGAAGAAGAAGAACAGCAAGATCGACATTTGTACAGAAGACTTCATTGCACTGCGAGAGTAATCTGTTTTTTTTGTTTTACATGGAATAAGAAAATGGGAAAAAATGATTAATTATGCTTGACTGTCCTAACACACTAAATAATTTTCATTCACACATGTTGGAAATTGAAACCATTAATATTCTCTATTGTTTAGACTCCTACAAAAACTAAAATGTAATATGTAAGTAAATAAATATTATTATTAAAATGTAATGGTCCGGAAAAACATAAAACTGAAGAGTAAATTGTTCACAGCAGCCTGGTAATCGTACTGAGGGGAGAGCGCGACTGTATAAAGGCTAACAAAGAGGTCAGTTGCAAGATGCTTCTAACTTGGTTCAGACAAATCAGCGCCCCTAGCTTGAAACATGACATAACTTAAACTGTTTCTACCTTTGTGGTACGTTCAAGTGGAGTCTAGATCATCGTCCATTCTAATCCTTTTTCATTTGTTCATTTTCATAGTAGATTCTTAAAAAAAAAATAGATTGAAAATGAAAAAACACAGTGGGGTATGAATTTGCGTGTACGTCCAAGGGTTAAATTGATTACCACACGGTGTCCAAATGACGGGGCCGAGAATCACCGACCGGGGTGCAGTACAGGTCCAAGACAGAATAAACATAATGGTTAAGCGAACCAATCATGGATCATTCGGCGGTTTTTCCCCTTAAATCAATGCTTCTGTAACCAAATCGGAAGTGGCTTCGAGAGAAATTAAAAGTTGAGAAAGAGTTGTGTAGGAAGTGACGGTGATTACTGTAAAAAAGAGGAGATCTTCATCACTAAAATAAACCGCAGAAATCTATAAACTCGTAGCGTCTTTGTTAGCTCTTTGTTGGAGAAAACTGTTGTTGAACTCGAACAATTCTCTAATACGCCGACAGAAATGAGTTGTTACGGACTTTTTATTTCGCTTAAGAAGCAAGTTTTCGCGGAATCATTCGTCTAAAAAGGAATAATATATCCTGTTTTCATCGTAAAATCGGTTAAATGGAAAAATTGAAAATAGAATGGCAAGCGTTACAAGAAATTGGAGAAAAAAATGTTTGCATGACTCTCACTTACCTCTTTGATAGATCCAAGCAGAAGACACGTAGAAGACTACAAGAATAGAGTTCGCCCCTTTCTAGTTAAAGAATTTTCCCACAATCAGTTTAAATTATGGATGCTCGTTACCTAGTAACTTTGGAGAGCACTTATCTAATCTAGCTAACCGAGCTGTTTCTCTAGGTTAATTAGAACAATTGCTCCATACATCATTAATAAGGGAATGTTGGTAAGACTACTTATGTTGCTTGCGACCTTCATTATGGCCATGAGATCCCGATTTGTACAACTGCGGTCGAAATCACCCGCTTAATTGTCGGCTCAGTGACAACCTCTTGCTTTTGCTGATAAGTTACGAGAAGAATGGGTTCAGTTGACAATGAGCCCCATTGGAGCAATGAATGGTATTAGCTAATGGGTTATTTTTCGGGCCAGTGACTTGAGCTTCAAGTGCTAATAATCTAGCGACAGATTATGAGGTATTTATGTGCATTCTTACTGCTTCATTTAGCTTTGGAAAAATATGGATGAGATGGCTGCCAAGACGATGACATCATTCTGGGAAGGTAGATGTACTGAAAGCACTTTAGTTTCCACTGGAAACGGCAGGTAGGCTGTTAACTTGCGCTGGTTACTATGCTGGTTATTGAAATGAGGTTGTAACTAACTGCAAAGGAGCTGATCCTAGTATAAGGACTTTCTCTCACTCGCGTTTTGTTTCAAGTCATTTGCCCATTCAAAATGCTAACCTCGGTTGCTGGATACAGTATTCGTACTTTTCAACAGTAAAGTTATCAAAAGTTCTAATAACATGTTAAAAATGATTTAAGGATTCCATAACGATTATCTGATGACTATCTTCTGTTGAAATTAAAATTAACTTTCTTAGCCAGAGAAAGACTATTTGAAAAGCTCTTTACCTATGCCTAGTATACAGTCAATGTCCGAGAGATGTGAATGTGAAGTATTCCCTGTTCTTGGGGCTCTGCAGTAAAATTGTTATGAAAAATGACAGTACTGGCGAACACCTTTACAGAGGTTTGTCGACCCTGAGTCTAGTGGGATTTACAATTGATAAAAGATGTCTAGCAGGCTGACTTAGAATTCAAACCCCCTGTTGTTCAAACGGTGGTGGATAGTGCTATCCACTGGATAAACATCCAGCCAGTGGATAGATAGGGATTTCTCCATTGGATAGCGATTTTGAAAACTGAGACCTGAGATCTAGGGGTTCTTGCCAATAATATAGTACTGTGTTAGCAGCCCAAATTTCAAACCTCTTCTAATTACTAACTTTCAAGTTTATTCCTTTATTTAACTTCAATTTTACAGGGATGATTAGGCTGGCTTGCAGATACCCAAAGCTACTCGAGGCAAGCCAGACTATACAGAGATAACTTTCTTATGTGGATATACACTAACTTCCGACCGGTGCGGAAGTTAAGCTGCGGGCCACTGAAATCTTTTAATGTCAAGGCGAGAGGCGCACACCTGCGAGCAGCAGGCAAGGCTCCTGTGAACTAGTAATGTACGAAGCAACTTGCGGACTCGCTTATCGTGAATGTCGGAGGCTAGCTTCCGGATAAAGCCATGTCAGCACTTGAGAGTTCCATTTCGGAGGTCTTATAGCTAGAACTCCACGGTCCCTCTGCATTTTTATCTTAACTGAGACATTGTTTAAGTGACGAGGGAAAGCTGAAAATGGTACGGCTAACATTTTTGGTAACAGAAAGTAGCCCGCGCTTAGATGGACTGAGATCCAGTTTCCAGAAATCACTGCAAGGCTAATGTGGTCAAGGTCTTAACTCCATACTCTAGATGGTTTTAATCGCTCGGTGACGCATTCAATCGTCAACAAATTAAAGAAGGCATCAGATGTTGAAATCGCAAACTAACGTCAGGTATATAGGTTGTTCACATACACGAGGAACAATGGTGGTCCTAGTACTGACCCTTGGGGCACGACTTTTGATGCGACAAAGACATAACTTCAAAGGGTAAAGCCAGACCTCAAGTGCAATTGCCTTTGAATTTAACAGATTTTTCATGAAATCAGTTTCAACCTTAATTTGCGTAGTTTTTCAACATTAAGCTTCTTTTGCCCATAGAAGAATAATTTCATAAATTGTTCGGATCATTGTTCTAATAAAAGGTGCCCGCCCTGCGTTAAAAAGTTCTCGAGCGCTGTACTCTGGCCATGATCGGAAATTTTTTGGATAGGCAGCTACTTGAACTGAAAGCATTTTTTGTGCCAATAATCTAGCAGCCATTTATGAACTATTAATGCTTATTCTTATTGCTTCAGTTAGCGATGGAGCAATATGAATAAGTTAAGATGGCTGCTAAGTTACATCTTTCTGTGAAGGTAGGTGAACTAAACGCACTTTTAAAGGGTCGCCTGTTAAACTTGAGCCGGTTGCTAAATTTGTTATCGGAGTTAGACTGCAATTAGCTGCAAAGGAAGCCCTAGTAACGATATAAAATAGTAGAAGAGCAAATTGACAAAACGCAGGATCATTGCTCGACTAAATAATACCGGCCTTGAAAAGTTCTGTTTTCCATGAGGCCTAATGATGGTATAGTTTGGTAATTTAATGGGAAACCATTTCAGGTGCCACTAACTTAGCAACGGTTTATGAACTTTTTATGCTCATTACCGCTTCATTTAGGCTTGAAACAATAATGGACAAAATAGCTGCTAAGTCACATCTTTCTGTGCAGGTAGACGTACTATTAAGTAAAAGGGAAATTACGGGTAGACAGTCACTTAAGCCGGGATATCGGACTAGTGATGATCGGTAATGAAACAGGCTAGCATCTCTGATAACAAAAAGTCTCCGGCACCAAGTAATTAAGACCTTTTTGCCTGTGATCACACGGCTTGCTTATGTGTTGAAGCAAATTTTCTTATTGAGTACACGAAAGATACAACTTTTTAGATTTTTTGTGTACACTGAAACAGTTCTATAATTAACTTTGGTAGATGATTGAGGCAAAGTTCTTCATTTAGGCTTGAAACAATAATGGACGAAATAGCTGCTAAGTGACATCTTTCTGTGCAGGTAGACGTACTATTAAGTAAAAGGGAAAGTACAGGTAGACAGCCACTTAAGCCGGTTGCTAAATACCTTAATGGAATCGACAGCTGCATCAAGCTCCTAAGGCAGCCGGCCCAATTAAGGGCTACCAGTTGCGTCCTTGTTTCAAACAGTTAACCAAAGGGCTAACCGCGATTGCTGAATACAATATTCGTATTTTCAACGAAATGTTGCGTTTTAGCACGAAGATTACATGGGATTAAGGTGGAACAGCTTTTTAACTCTTATTTATGAAAAGTTGCCCAATATGCTATAGTTAAAGCCCCAGCATCTTATTGACCTTCGAACAAGCTACCGCATCACTTGGGAGTCCCATTTCAGATGTTCTCTGACTTGAAGCCAAAGATCTTTCAACGCTTCCGTCGTCCTAACGGGATATCGGACTAGTGATGATCGGTAATGAAACAGGCTAGCATCTCTGATAAAAAAAGTCTCCGGCACCAAGTATTAAGACCTCTTTGCCTGTGATCACACGGCTTGCTTATGTGTTGAAGCAAATTTTCTTATTGAGTACACGAAAGATACAACTTTTTAAATTTTTTGTGTACACTGAAACAATTCTATAATTAACTTTGGTAGATGATTGAGCTAAAGTTCTTCATTTAGGCTTGAAACAATAATGGACAAAATAGCTGCTAAGTGACATTTTTCTGTGCAGGTAGACGTACTATTAAGTAAAAGGGAAACTACGGGTAGACAGTCACTTAAGCCGGTTGCTAAATACCTTAATGGAATCGACAGCTGCATCAAGCTCCAAAGGCAGCCGGCCCAATTAAGGGCTACCAGTTGCGTCCTTGTTTCAAACAGTTAACCAAAGGGCTAACCGCGATTGCTGAATACAATATTCGTATTTTCAACGAAATGTTGCGTTTTAGCACGAAGATTACATGGGATTAAGGTGGAACAGCTTTTTAACTCTTAGTTATGAAAAGTTGCTCAATATGCTGTATTTAAAGCCCCAGCATCTTATTGACCTTCGAACAAGCTACCGCATCACTTGGGAGTCCCATTTCAGATGTTCTCTGACTTGAAGCCAAAGATCTTTCAACGCTTCCGTCGTCCTAACGGGATATCGGACTAGTGATGATCGGTAATGATACAGGCTAGCATCTCTGATAACAAAAAGTCTCCGGCACCAAGTAATTAAGACCTTTTTGCTTGTGATCACACGGCTTGCTTATGTGTTGAAGCAAATTTTCTTATTGAGTACACGAAAGATACAACTTTTTTGATTTTTTGTGTACACTGAAACAGTTCTATAATTGTCTTTGATAGATGATTGAGGCAAAGTAAAACAAAGAAAGGTATGAGAATACATAAGATAAAATAAATCCGATTCTTAAGCTAGAAAGCAATTTCCAATATAATTTTCTTGCGGAGGACTCCTGGCTCAAGTATCAGGAAAAGAATGGGTTTCAGCTTTGTAGCGATTCTTCATGCAGGAGATCTGGAATGGGTTCTTGTTGCTGCATGAGTGCGATCTGCATTGTTTCTGAACAGGGGCACACTGACGCTGGTACATGGGCATGCGGGCCAAGCATTACGTTGACAGTTTGGGAGCCTTCATTCGAAGTGAAAGACGTCGTGCAATCATTGAAGTGTAAAAACAAAGGGTGGCTGGTAAATGGCATGGAATATTGCTCTTGTGATCCGTGATCAAGCTCTTGGGCCATTTTGAACGGCGGTTCTGAGACCAGCACTGAAAGTGATAGCCTGCGTGCAGACGATAACTAAACTCTGATTAGTACCGTCTGCGAAGCAGCGCAGAGATCCTTGTTCTGGACCCCCAACGGACTCAACGAATTACCGAAAGTGCGTTTCGAATTCCCCTTCAACCTGCTTGGCGATCACGACAAACAAAACAAAGGCCTTTTTTAAGTGGCCAATCGTGGCACGTACTCAAATCTGGGTACACAGCTGGAAGTCCAGAACAAGGATTTCGGCGATGTTTCGCAGACGGAGTTAACCAGAGTTTAATTTCGTCTGCGCGCAAGCTATGAAAGTGACAGTTCTAAAAAAATTAGCAAATCCACTCGCCGCACAACTGGAATAAAAAAGGTGTAAAATTTAGCTACTAACAAGGCCACGCATCGATAGTTGATCTAAAACCGTTCATGCATAATTATAGTTTGCCCATTGAATAGTTTGTGTAGTAATTTTGAAAATCTCCCTTATCAGCTGGTAATGAAAATCATAATCATCGCGGCTTGAGCAGAGTAAATAAGAAAAAGAATTTGGCCATTAATATGAGCCATCCACTGCTTTCATGTATCAATTGTCTTCTCGAAGTCATTGTCTTTCTGTTCAGAGACCCATTGGAAACTCATGTTAATAACTTCACCTAAACAACTTACATGAATTCTGTCCTCTCCGGCCAATGTTAAGTTCTCTCGCAAGTTCTTCCCGTATCTGGATTCCAGGGAATCTGTCTTTTTCAAAGGACTCCTCTAAGCGATAAAGTTGCTTGTGAGAAAAAGCCGTTTTGCGGCGTCTTTTTCGCAGTGCGTCACCTGGAAATTGAGCAGGAACAGGCCTTTGTAAGCGACAGTACAGTTTAATGCCAAGGATCGAATAGTCTTTTACTATTTCCTCAGCAAAGCAATTCGATCTCTGAGTCTCGGTAGCCTTGGCAGTATTCGAAAAGCGGCGAATGTACAATATAACTTTAACCATGTTCTAAGCTTGTTTGGAAATGTTCACGGTTTACGATGGTTAAATTGACTTTGCCTCGACAGTGGTAGTCCTCCATCAAACGATTATGACTTGATGATCGATTGCCTTTCGTCTTATGCTTGATAATGATGAGGCAAACAAAATCCTAAAACCCCATTTAGACGCGCTAAAAAAATCGGCAAGGCACGCCAATTTTTTGGCACCGTGTTGAGGACAGAACGCAAAAACCGCTGATTGGCTAGAGCATAATGAAGCATAATGACGTTTTGCATAACTGCGCCTGCGCAAACGAGAGATCTTCAAAGTGAAAATTCGAAGCGTTCAGCGGAACAGTTTGTTCTTCTACAAACAACGAAAGAAACTACAAGACTTCTACTCAAACAAATAAATAATCAGTTATAAGTAAAGAAGTAAGTAAGAAGGCAGTGTGGCCGAGTGGTCAGTGGGTTGAACTCGCAATCCGGTGGTCCCGGGTTCGAGTCCCGCTCTGGTCACTTGCTGGATTTGTTCTCGGTCGTCCCGAGCTCAAATCCTCGGCCACGCTTGTAAATAGCCAACTGGTGGCCTTCTGCCAGTTGGGGTTTTTAACCCTGTTATGTTATGTTTAAATTATTTGTTTCTAAGTATTTGAGTGGAGTGCCTGTAAACTAGCTGGATAAGCTAAGTGCACTTTCCACTATGAACAAGCCTTTTTTAATAAAAAATCGTGGGCAGAAGAATTGAAAGCTCGTTTACTTTACTTCAAAATTGCACTTCCTGCATTCTCCTGACATGGAGCGTCATGCCGCCGGAAGATTTACAGATTTTTGTACACCCAGCGAACTGACAATGGAAATCTTCTTTTCTAGTGGTTGGTAGTTGCTGTTGCTGTTGCTGTTGCTCCACTAAAGGCTTTCGCCTTGAATGTACGTATCTGGGTAACAAGTTAATGGGCTGGCCATCTTGTTTCATTGCCCTCGCACGCTCGCAAAACTTCGACTTCAAGGAATCGACGTTGCTGTCTTGTTGATCGCTTCATGGATAATAGAAAGACTGGATAGGAAACTTATGTCACGTGGGCTGATTTCTTATCGCCGATTGGTTGGTTCGTGCTCCAAGATGGCTTTGGAGGTTGCATCATAGCGGTGCTCCTTGCGCGCGCGAAGCGCGCGTGAGCGGAGCACGATAACTAAGATAATTTGGTAAACTATCCATCCGAGAAATTTTGGTTATGACGTCAGCGTACGTCCGTCCGTACAGACTTTCCGGGTAGTGGAAAGTAGTCCGCATGGACTCTTGGGATAGGGGAAAGTAGAATTTTTTTGGCTGGAAATCGCATGGCGCAACGTTGCGCAATTATATCGCGCAACTGGTTTTGAAAAAAGAAATTTCAAAGCAAATTAGCAAAAAGATTTTTTGACAGAGCCTTTATAACTTTTTATTACAATTTACGAAAGCTATTATGTCAACAAACAACAGTGCAGAGATTTTAGCGTGTAGACGACAGGTTTTAAGCAGAGAGCAAAGAGAAGGTGAACAGCAGAGAGCAAGAGGCAACAAGCGTAGAGTAAGCGAAGACGATCGCCAAAGAGAGCGCGTTAGAACTAGAAGAAGAAGACAAGATTTTAGCGAAGAAAGTCGGGAAGTAGAAAGAGTCAGGGCGACAAAAAGGAGAGAAAATTATAGTGAAAAACGCCGGCAAGCAGAACGAGACAGAGCTAGAATGAATAGATAATTAAAGGCAACGCGAAAGGGAAACACAAAGGCAAAGAGAAAGGCAGCAAAATATACATGATGACAGAAAGTGTTGTGTTAATGTCACTATGCCCCCGCGCTATTAACATTTTGATTTCAAACTGATCTCGGACGCGAACATTTAGCCAGTCATTTAAAAATACAAGCAGGGAAGACAGAGGCTTTTCACTTTTCTCCCCATAGTCAAGCGTTGATCACGCTCTGATTGACCGTCCAATTTTTATGCTCTGATTGGTCAAAATTTGACAGGTGAGTTCATACAGAAAATTTATACAGCATCTTGAAACTTGTTTACTTTGACAGCTGAAGCTGACAGAGTTTTTTTGTCAACTTTTTCCACTGAATGCATAGAATGAAATACAGCTGCTATCAACAGTCTTCTGTTATTCATGACTGGTTTGTTTATTGAATTTTTGGTTGAGAAGTGCGCTGCTTGTCAAAGTTTGAAATCCGGATGACATCGTTTTCGTTTTTCAAGCGATTCTGGCCTTACTTGATAGCTTTCATGAGCTGCATCTCGAATGGTAAGCCTGAGTAATTATTGTATACAGTGTATGTGTTTGTTTTTTTATATCTAATTTCATGAAGTCGAGCGCAGTTTATGAGGCTAGTTTATGCACGTTTGTATTAAGATCTGAGACAGTGATCTGATCTAGTATGAGGTTTGATATAAGCTTACAGAGCTTTAAAAAGCCTTTAGTCGATATTTTCTCTCCGCAAATAGAAAGAAAAAACGTTCCGAAGAGTATTTAGTGATAATTTTGGCTGTAGAAAGAAAGCTTTGAGCGATTTTCTTGCCTCGAGTTTTTTATTTCTAAACATAAATAAGTAGTTTCACGAAATTTTTTATCCATAAGAATTTTTTGAGCTGTTTTTATCTGCTCATTTTAAATTTTGAGAAATGTTCAACTTGAATCTGACGTTTACCGTTTGCCGTATATGTGAAGCTTAAACTCTCTAATAGAGAGGTTAAGCATCACGTTTAGGCGAAGCGGCAAACGCGAATTTGTACCACGTGACCAAGTTTCCCTTTGACTTGTCGCTTACTGTTGATTATTTCTACACATATATTAGTGTTTCACGCAATTTTTCATCCATAAGAATTATTTTGAGCTGTTTTTATCTGCTCATTTTCTATTTTGAGAAACTGTCAACTTAAATCTGCCGTTTGCAGTGTACGTGAAGCTTAAACTCTCTAATAATATACTCCACTCACTGAATGTATTAGCCGACAAATGACAAGGATAAACCAAGACACTATGGCCCCACTCCTTCCCATCACCCTCATACTATACAAAGAATAACTTTCAATTGACAAGTCTACCTTGCAAACAATGGACACGATAACTCACTTTATCGAACTCTTTACTCCAATCAATGAATTCACCAGCCGACAAATGACAAAGGTAAACCAACACTCTATGGCCGGCCAGGGGCGGATCCAGGATTTTTTTTAGGAGGGGGTGCACTCGTCTTTTGCTCTACTTCAACACCAATAAACGACATAGTTTTTTTTTTTTTGCAGAATACCAGTTGTATTAGAAAACCGCAGGTCATCTCAGGGAGGGGCGGGGGTGCGCACCCCCTGCACACTCCCCCTAGATCCGGCCCTGGGCCCCATTCCTTCCCGTCAGACCCTTTCCGTTCATCTTAATTGCTTCTACACAAAAAAGGTAGTTTTATGCCAGTTTTAACCATAGGAATCGTTCGGGGCTGTTTTTATCTGCTTATTTTCTGTTCTGAGAAATTCTTAACTTGAGGGTGACGTTTGCCGTTTACGGCATCACGCTTTCTTGTACATTTCTTTGCCGTCACTGCATAACTACGACGTGGAACTTTGTACTTTCACGTTTTAAGAAAGGCGTGAACACGAAAAAACGATTGAACGTTTTCTTTTTCTGAACCTACAATCCTGGACAAAAGTCCTTGGGACAGTATTGCCTTATTCATATGTTTCTATCATTTCTCGGTTCCCTCTTCAATCAGTGCATCTTTTTCGAATTTTCTTGCAGTTCTCCCTCCCTCCATCCTTTACAAAGTTGAAACTCGGAAAAAAATTCTCGATACAAGCGTCCAACATTGTTTGTGGGGTGAAGGGAAGGATTGGACCTGTGTGAATCGGAAAACGCCCCAGAAATGCAAAAGTGTCCCAAGACTTTTGTCCATGATTGTCGAAACAGTCTTTTGGAATTCGAATCCGGAAAAAAAGGCCAATATTTCCCGGGCAAATTGAACGAGATAGAATAAGAACGAAAAGGTTTGAAGCAGTGCAAATTCAATATCTGTGTGACGTTTTCGCTGCTGTCGCCGCCGTAAATTCTAGAGCTCCTTAGGGACCATACGAGACTAAGACGGCAACGGCATCGAGAAAGTCATAAAGCAAAAAGGTTAACCCTTTAAGTCCCAGTAGTGACCAGCATCAATTTTCTCCTAACAATATCAACATGCTGCTAAGAGAAATGGTTATGAGAGTTACTAAAATGATCACTAAGGAAAATGCTTTGATCTGTTATCAGTAATGACGTCATCATCCTTGGCACGTGTTTTTCAATGTTTGTTTACATTCGCGCTCGTTTCTGCTTCGCGCTGATTGGCGGAAAACTGACAGCTTAGTCGACGGGGAGCCACTGGGGATTTAGAGGTGGAATTCAAATTCCAGAGGAATTCAAATTCCAAATTCCTGCCCCGCCGCCAGAGCGCCCCGGGGAGCTTGCTTGCAGGCTATGAGAAAATTAGTGTTGGTCACTCTTGAACTACACTGTGGAACCTTAATTTGACGCAGTTCCTCAATATCACAGCTGAATCTGAGTTGCTGTTGTCCATGACAATTCCAGGACTGTCTACAAGTTTAACATGTTTGTCAAGTTGCACCTCCTGCATGCTCCTGTAATGCGAAGTACAACAACTCAACCTCAAATGCTTGGTTCAAGATAACTGACTATTCCCCCGACCCCCCTTTTGCTTTTGAAGGAACTTGGATAGTATCCAGTGATCTTGACTCTCGCTTGGTCAATAACATACAGCTATTTCAATAAACGTTATCGAAAAAATTAAAAAGAAAAAGGCTTCAAGCCAAGAACACAAGGTAATATCGGATTTTTCTTGCTCTCAATCCTACAAACATATAGAAAGATCTCCGATGGCGCGTGATGTGAATAAAGGAGGTGTTGAAGTACATGTATAGGCCCGTGCAAACGGACTCAAGATTGTTGGATGTTAAGGTGATGTTACACGGGACGATTTGTTTTTGCGGATATTAGGAAAAACATTTTACCCAAATTTATAAAGCTTTGTATCGAGACGCAGAAGAAGCGACAATTTCTTAGTCTGAAGTTTGGTGACGTCAAGTGAAAGCCGAGAATAGCCATTTTTATGATTAGAGATGGCCAAAACCGAAATGAGAAAACAACCATTTAAAAAAAAGCACTGGTACCAGTTGAGAAAGTTTACCTTTCTCATGTTACGAACATTTACGTACGGTGGCTAGAAAATTTCACTAATGGTTTGTTAAAATGATAAATTAATAACGAAAAACACTGACAGACAGCGCTCAAGCGAAATAACACCAAGAAATATATTTTTAAAAAAAAATTGATTTTAAAAAAATAAAAATAAAAATAAAACGCAGTTGACATTCTTTGGTTCTCTTCTGAATATTACGCATGTATTATTTTTTCATCATCAGCCTTTTGAAGTGGGAATGTATGAAAAATGGTAAAATTCTACTTCAGAACACAATATCTAAGCGGCCAAAAAAATCTCTTCACAAATGTTTACGGTGATTTATTTCGTGCTGACAGAGGCCTCTTTTCCCTGGTATTCGGCAGGCGGGCGGACTGAAGGGACCTCCAGCAGAGAAGCCTGTGTGATAAAATTCGTCGGCAGCCGTTTGCCACAAGTTCTTCATTGTGCTTTTACGACGATTTTTAGCGCAACACAGCGTTGCAACATTATTGTGACACTGTTTCGAACAGTTACAACATTGTTCCAACATGGCAACGCTGTGTTGCACTAAAAATCGTCGTTGCGAATCGTCCCGTGTTACATCACCTTTACGAACAATTGACCCAAAACTGAACAAAAAAGACCAGAAGAGTGTGCTAATCTCATTTATTTATTACTCTCAAGCATACAATGATTCAATTTGTGGACTCTTTACAGAGTGAGCCCATCCAATATGAAGCAAGGAAACTCTCAAAGCAATGGCTTTTTTGAGTGCAATTCCTTATACAGCATTTTGTGTTATCCAATCTAGGAAGTAGATTACATTTGCGTAGACCCCAAACTGCTTAGGTACTCCGCATCCTTTTCCCCAACTAACAACGCCATGCAGATAATATTCTGAACCAACCGAGTGCTTGCAGACCAAGGGTCCTCCAGAGTCGCCTTGGCACGCGTCATACATCCCCTTGAACTTGCCAGCACAGATCATTGACTTATCCAACTGGTAATTATAACCCCGGTTCCTATACAGCGTTTCACATACGGTTTTGTTGGGGATGTTGACATGTACTTCCTGCAGGTGAGTTGGAGGGGTTTGAAAAGCATCCACATAACCAAATCCCGTGACAACACACGCTTTTCCCACCCGCAGTTCCTTTTCATCGGTTTTCGCTGGTAACGCTACGGTTTTAACATAGCTGCAACAGAAGAATTGAAATAGAAGATTACCGTAAGTACTCTTTTAAAAGCGCCCTCCTTTTAATAAGCGCCTTCCCCACTTTTCAGGGGAAGAAAGTTAATAAGATCCCTCTCCCTCCTTTTAAGCCCCCCCTCTCCTCCCCTTATTATCCTTCACTAATAAATTATAGGCCGTATTAATCAATCACTGATCCGGGATGGTTTATTTACCGACTGGAGATTTGGATTTGGTTTTAATCCTCGGCTGCATGAACTCCAACTTTCTTGTACTTGAGCTTTTCTTCCTTTATTGTAGTTCTTTATGGAGAACTCAGACTATCGTCTTTGCTAAATTAAATAAGCCCCCAGTCTCTATTAAGCACTCCAATCAGATGGGCTTGAAATAAATAGGCCCTTAGGGGTGCATAACAGAGGATTTACGCGGTAAGTTGGGCTGGAAGGACAGCGCTATAAGTAAGCTGTTCTGGACTGAGTAGCTTAACCACTCGGAAAAAGAACAAAATATTTTTTTTATCTTCCCTGTCCGTTTGCTCATCTATGATGCCTATCGCCCATTGTAAGGAAATCCGGGAAAGTTTTACTTGTGGAATTTGGAATCCGAGTAATTTTTCTCGTGGCCGGAATCCCACCAACGATTGGATTCCGGAATCCAAGTTCCACTGACAAAAGATCTGAAATCCAGTACCTGGAATCCGGAATCCACGGCGTGGAATAATCCAAGACTGTGTTGGATTCCCTTACATGGAGCGAATGCCTAGATATCTGAAACCACTGTCTGCAAGACTTTAAGTATGGAAATCAAACGAGCAAGACCTTGACGTAATGATCAGCTCTTTTAGCTGGCCAAAACTAGAAGCTAACATACAGTGGAACCTCTATTCAAGGGACAAATCCATACAGGGTACACAAAATCTGGTCCCGCAAAAATGTTCACATAGGAATTGACACTTCTATTCAAGGAAAGGGGACATTTTTCTGGGTCACAAAACCCTGGTTTGACCTCCACTCGGGGGACACCTTAGCACTCAAAACGTGACTGACCACAAAGACGGTTGATAAGTTTCAGTGTACTCTTATCATAATGATGATAGCTTCCACAACATGAACAATCTCACTTAAATCGATGTACTGCAAATATGGGAATTCAGCACACAACATCGCAGAGAAAAGTTAATCTTGATTTTTTGTTCATTACCTAGCCTCTTAGAGTAATAACTGTTGGCTGAGTAAAAATTCCGGGGCAGATTAAAAATATGTTCATTTTCTTTGTTGGTAAATTGCTAATAAAAGGCCCAACACCAACCTCTACTCAGGGGACAACTATATTTAGTCGATACTTGCCTCGGCCTCGATGGTGTCCCCTGAATAGAGGTTTAACTCTATGCAAAAAGTATAGTTAACAATTCATTGATCGAGGCTGAGTAAGGCGTGTGACATATGCAGACTGCAGACCGTGCCGCAAACTGCAGACCGCAGACTCAAAGACCGAGGTTTACAGGCTGTATTAACTTGAACATGTTGAATGACACCAAAAAATGGGTGTCTGTCAAACCCAGAACAGGCCATGTAACCGACCTCTGGAACAGCCCCCTGCTCTGCGCTCGCAAAGCTAATTAATTGACGAAAGTGTTGAAGTAAACAGTCACAATTGACCAACCATAGGGTATACCAAGACCAGGTATACTATAATGAGTTATTAAAAACAACTGTTCCGTTTCTCCAAAGCTCCCACGCCGTTTTCGCGCAACTGTTCGCGATCCGCTTTCCTCCAGTTGTGTAGGAGCTGCTCGTAAGGTCTCTCCTGATTGGTCGCATGTCATTCTTTCAATTGTTTCAGTTTTGTTTGGGGTCAGGGTTAGGCACCATTGGTGACATCTCTTCCGAGCAGCTGCTACATGACACCCTTTCCTCATTATCTTGGAGCCTGGAAAAAGCTAGAAAACTTTGCAAAGGGAGCAGTTAAAAACGTTAACTTCGATTTTTCATTGGGGAATTCTTCCTAGTATCACTAGCCTCCAGTGCAGGCGTTTTCTTCGGCCGAGCTCGCAAACGCTTTCGCTCGTGCAAGCGCTAAGTCGAAACCCCAAGAGAGAGGAGGAGTTTTCGCCCGCCCAAAAATACGCGTGCGTTGAAGGTTGTATTACAAATGGTAACTCGCTCGTTGTGGCAAATTTTGTGAGCTTTAGAGGGCCGGCCTGAAATGAATGTGACTTAGCTCATCTGGAGTCGATTAGTAGAACTACTAGTCGGCTCCTTCTTGACTTAACGAGAGTTGTATTTGCATGGAAAGATGACTTAGATGATGAAAGAGGCTGTATACTACTAATTGACGATGGTCAAGAAGCAAACAGAAAGGCAACTTACTTTGTTATCAGAGCTGGACGGTCCAGCTGTACCAGGGCAACATCATGTGAGCTAGTTTTGCTGTCGTAGCTGGGATGAACGATTACCTTTAACACAGTGAAATCCTGTCCGTATTTTTTAAATCTTTCTTCATCAGGTTCTATATTCCATAAACCCATCCTGCAAATATTGAAATATATCATTTCTAGAGGGTTTGAATGGGGGTACCTCGATAACAGTAAACACTGAATTTTGGCTCTGTAGCATGAGAAGTTACATTTTGGGTATTTTAACACCAATAAATCTACTTCTCAGCGAACGTTTAGTAAGAGCGTCAAATCTGTTGCAGACGAATTTAACCAGTTCTTCGTATCTGTTGGTCAGAGCACTGTTGACAAAATTACGTCCCTGGCTAATGAATGCAACTTAACACTTAATCAGAATTATTTCGTGCCGAGACAATACGCTTCCTCTGACCAGTTCACACTTAGTACCGTTGATTATAAACAAGTAGAGCGTATAATAGCAGCGATGCCTTCAAACAAGGCCCCCGGGATAGATAAAATTCCGATCCGTGTCATCAAAGACTGTCTTAATCCAATTGTTCACCCAATAACGTCTATCGTTAATGCATCCTTTCAAAACTGTGTTTTTCCATTAAAATGGAAAACAGCCGAGGTTACACCCATCCTAAAGGAGGGCGACCATGAACAGGCAAACAACAATAGACCCATCTCACTTCTACCAGTTTTATCGAAGGTTTGCGAAAGGGTAGTACATAATCAACTCACCTCGTATCTGCAATCAAATGACACCCTATCAAAGAGTCAAAGCGGTAACAAGAGATGGCACTCTTGTGAAACATCTGTCATTGAAACAACAGACACAATTCTTAACGCCATCGATAAAAAGAAGTTAACGGCAGTTGTACTATTAGATATGAGCAAAGCCTTTGATAGTGTCAATCATGACACGTTAATTTTAAAATTGCAAGATGTCGGAATTTCCAGTGACACTCTCCAATGGTTTCGTAGTTACCTAAGCAACAGGTCACAAGTAGTACGAATCTATTCAACGCTATCTGAGCCTTTGTCTGTGACCAGTGGCGTTCCTCAAGGAAGCATCTTGGGCCCACTTCTTTTTAGCATATATACGAACGATCTTCCATTGATCCCACAGAAATGCAGCACCCAGAGTTATGTAGATGATACGAAACTCATCACTTCCTTCGAGCTTAAAGCCAACCTGGATGCAATCGCTGATTTGGAAGACGACCTGTTTAAAATAGGGGAATGGTGTTCCAACAATCAATTGTTACTAAACCCTGGCAAAACCAAGTTGATGATATTTGGCAGCAGGCAGATGCGTGCAAAATTCCAATTTCGTTACCTTTCCTTTATGGGTAAGGACATTGTCCCTACAGACACCGCCAAAGACCTTGGTGCATGTCCCGCCTTGGCCAGATAAACCGTGTCAAGCATGTCTTCGACAAACGTACACTTTTGATGATTATTAATTCCTTAGTTTTTAGCAGGTTATTTTATTGCTCCAATGTTTGGTCAAATACCTCAAAATGTAATGTCAACAAGTTACAGGCAGTGCAGAACTTCGCATGCCGCATTGTTAGTGGCGCGCGTAAATTTGACCATGTTACACCAATTCGCAAGGAGCTAAATTGGCTTTCAGTTCCCAGTCAGCTTTATTACCGGAACGCTACAATGGCTTTTAAATGTATGACCGGTCAAGCCCCTGAATACCTTACATCAAAATTCATAAAGCGAGCAGAGGTTAGCCGACGTAGCACCAGAAATTCACAGCTTTTACAAATTCCCTTTTTTAGAACAGCTGCCGGTCAGAGAACATTTTTCTATAGAACTGTGAACTTATGGAACTCCTTAGACAATTCCTTTAAACTGTGTAACTCGATTGATGTTTTTAAATCTCGTTTACGTACTAAATTACTTAAAGAATTGTAATTTTATATATATTTTAAAACATTTTTTAATTGTAAATAGGATCATGTATTGTCTTTGAAAAGCCCCTTGGGAAAGTCAATAAAGTATGTATGTATGTATGTTTAAAAAAAAATAGTACAAAATCAACGCTCCAAAAGGCCAATATTATTTTTTTGGGGAAAAGGAGTCTTCGGCCATTTCCCGACAATTCCCGATTATTTCAGAAGATTTCCGAAGACTATCGAAGAACCTTGTTCATTAACCTGAGAAAACAGACGACATTTTGCGACGCCACTAACGGTTTCCCCGCTAAATGACGTCTGAGAAACTAGTGCAGAAATACCATTCTGATGACGCTTTAGGGACGGACCATTAGAAAAGTTATGGAGGGAGGGGAATTTTTGAGCTGCAGGAGTTTTTTTTGTTATCAAATTCCTTGTATGAATTTTTTTAGGCCATAGCATGCATGAATAGTTTTTAGGATTACTTGGCGTGCATGAACTTTTTTTCATTTAATTTTCCCTTTTGTACTTCGCCCAGCCCTCCAAAAGTTTTCTAATGGTCCGTCCCTTACTACCCAGATCTGGGTAGTGTTTCGGATTATTCGTGCCGCTTGTGAAATTTGCTTCAACCAATCAGAAGCACTACCCAGATCTGGAATGCTCATTTGCACGTGCAATCAACTCCTTGACCACTGCGCCACGATGCCACTCATTAAGAAAGTTTTTGAAGAAGTAAATTTGTTATTATTCAAACCATTTTCCTCTGCCATAGACGCTGTTTGAAGCTTGTAGAGCTGTATTTATCATGAATTCAAAGATACATTTGAGTCCAAATTGGCTTAAGCACGTATTTCAAAGCTATTTCGCATTATTATTACCAAATCAGTGAATAGCAATTTTCGCGCGTTTTGATTGGCTCCCGTAACTCGGAATATCCTTGGCTATTCACTGTTTTGCGACCTGAGCCAATATGGCGTCTCGTTTCGAGACATTTTAATTTGAAAGAGGAAATTTGAGCGATAAGCGAAGCAGTCGTACAAACAAATACCAAGAAAGCGACGAACGTTGGCTTGTCATTGTTTACTGTGTCTCCAAGGAAAACTGTGGTACAGTCCGCTTGCCAGTATGACGTCACGTCTCGCGTCAGTGACTTTCAAAGTGGTGAGCAAAGTGTTCATCGAAGAGGCGGATGAAAGTTTCGATTTTATCAAGGAAATACTGTTCCGATTTCTTGGATTTGGAGATTTTAAGGTCCCTTTTGTCATAGAAAACTAGACTTAAGTAATGAAATTGAATGAAATGTCCAGTGGTGTAATGAATTTTAAAGATTCCTTTCTAACGTCGAGCAAATTTTACGGGCAATCATACCGACCGGTCACACTTTTGAGGGCCAGTGCGCGGCAAGATTGAAGAATTTAGATACAGCAATAGTAGGTTCATCAAAGGATGTATTATACTTTACATTGTGCGTATTTTTAGCTCTTCAGAGCTAGTGGAACCCCAAATCAATCCTTTCAAAGCTTGCTTAGCTGTAGCATTGAAAGAGGAAACTAAATGACAGGTATTTGTGTGAGACTGTGACACTGCTGTGAGCATTGAATCTTGTTGCTTTACTGCATTTTATTGGGCATGCACCTATAATTCTGTAATTAAATTCCGAAAACCAATAAAAGGTTTCGTTTAATTATTTTTTGGCGGCAAAACCGGTGGAAATTTTAGGGTAATAATGTTGATGATTAAGATGATGTGCAAAAGGCAAGTTTAAATTTCGCCAGTGGGTCACTGGTACCCGGGTGTTGGGTGTTAATTAGTACAGTTTCTGGTGTACTGTGTGTTGTGTGCCATGATGTCAACTAACACTGAAAAAACTTCAGCTGTTTCAGAGGAGGGCATGTCTTGACAGCTTATCGTTTTTTTCTGGTCGTAAGCTACTTGGCCATTATGAAGATCAAGAGTTTTTGAAATCCCTTTTCCAAAATAAGACTCCGGACTTGAGCTTCAAATATATATTGATCCAAGTGCGTGATCAGCGGGGTCAGCAGTAAGAATAAAGGGAAACAGGCCAAAAAGAAAAATAGTGTTAAAAGACAAAGGCCAAAAAAAAAAAACCGTATGACAATGAAACACAAAGCAGCATGGCCGGGAGTCGAACCCGGTTTATCTGCACGTACAAGCAACTCCTTGACCACTGCACCAAGGTGACACTCATGACTTGATCATGAAGAAGTAAATTTGTTATTATTAAAACCATTTTTCTCTGCCATAGACGCTGTTTGAAGCTGATGGAGCTGTATTTATAATTAATTCAAATATACATTTGAGGAAAATTAGCTTAAGCGCGTATTTCAAAGCTATTTCGCATTATTTCGGGTTCAACGGGTCGACTCGACGTAGATAATCGATCGAACTAGCTTTACTGAATTTGGTGGAGAATTAGGAGATCAACAGAGGCCCACACTTGAAAGGATTGATATGAAGTTAGGCCCTTTTAATTAGCAAAAGAATAGATGAAATATAAACATGTGTGATCTGTGAATGGAACCTCCTATTCTGGAGACTGGACCTTGTCTATAATTTTAGAGAAAAAAAGGATTTAAGTTTTGATGACCCTGCCGGTCCCGTGAAATAGATGGCAATTCCGCAACACGGCCCGCAAAACAAATTAACAAAATTCATACAATTACAGACACAAAATATCAAAACGGTTTACACAAGCAGATTAAAGCAACACCAAAGCTCACACACAGTCGATCAAATTAGCGATATATAGCGATATTAGCTAGCTTCTTAGCTTTTCCTCGACCTCGCTCGCCCTAATAACTGTCGTATCCCTTGCTAATTTGCACAAGCGACCCGAGGCTCTTGCCTGTTACCATGTGACGTCATAGTGACAGGCTGAGTGGGTCAAGAAACTTAGGTGAAAACAATAGGGTTACCTCCCCCCCTGGACCCGAAGTTCTCGCCCGTTAGTATGTGACGTCATCACACTGGCAGTGACGAATCGGCCACAGACAAACACATGAAAACAATAGAGATGGCCCCTCCCTCCTATATGCACCGTTCTCACGTACACACCTGACTCGAAAACTGGTGTCCAAACTTCCGTCATCCAGTCGCACGCAATGGGCTGCAGTTAGGACCCAGTTTGCATATATTAAGCTTCCACCGCAGAAAACGTCCCAGATGAATACTGTCTTACCTTTACGAATTTTAGACACTTGTTCCACTAGTGCAGCCTGCCACGGATATACACCTTGCATGGCTTGTGATCCTCCAATTATCCGAGTATAAGCGTTGGAAACGCTGTCGTTTGAGCCTCAAAAAAAAAGAGAGACCTTTAGATTCGGGGACGAGGACGACCACGAGTACGAGATTTGACTTCAAGTTTTTTCGCGTATTGTCAAAATGTAGACTTCCCGGAAAGCTTCATTTTACCATTTTCACTAGAAAAGTTAGCATTGTTATTTTTAGTGAAGGAGGTTACGCGCTCTCCCGATCGCAAAATGATAAAACTTTTAAAATTTGATATCTTGTTTTCGTCAACATGACATTCGCGAGAAAACTCGTTGTAGAATGACCACGGCTACCACGTTTTCCCGCCAAAATGAAGCTGGCTCACGCGCGTACAGTACTTAGTATTGAGAAAATCTCGTACTCGTAGTCGTACTCGTCTTAGAATCTTTATAAAGACGGTCATTCAGTTAACAGTTTTTTTGAATTGTAACAAAAACAGAAAAAAATGAAATAGGGGTAAAAATCAAAATTAGAAATTAAATAAAAGAGAGACAGAGGGTGGGGGGGGGGGGGGGGGAAGGGAGGGTGGAAGGGGGAGATATGTGGAGTTGAACGAGAATCTCCCTCTGATGGATCAAGCCTCCCTATTAACGGAGCTATACCACCTTTTTAGGAATCGTAATGTAATTGATGGGTAGTAAGAAATCAGAGGAGAAAACGGACATAAGTCCCCTACGTTAGCACTTGACGTCTTTTCTTAGTCACGTCCCCAACCATTTTTTAAATTATTTACGATTTTCAATAAAATGGTCACATGACGTATCACGTGACTAACTAAAGCGATAGTTGTTTAAACCCATTCTGAAATACACTTTACTTACGATAAGGTCTTTTCTGTATAATATATTTTTTTAAAAAGTCTCTATTCAGTTTCGTTCACTCTGACGATAGGCAATAAATTATTTAGTTTCACTATAAACCCAAAGTTTTGTATCTTGTGTTATTAATTTTTAATGCCCGTGAAGTAAATAGATTTGTAGGCGAGAATGACATAACCGTGTACTCAGTAAGCACAACCAACAAATGAAAGCACCTCAGTACCCTAATAGCATCGCACATGTATAAGGCCCCCATAGAGCCAGAAAACAAAACTTACGCCAGGGCCGGTAGATCGTCCAATTTCACGTGGGCTGAACCACCTTTATGATGCTAATGAGCAGAAGCAACAGATTTGAGTCATGAGCATTGGGTTCTTCATGATCACGTGATCACGTGAAGTTCGACGATTGACCCTGGCGTAGC
Source organism: Porites cylindrica (assembly GCA_964035525.1). Classification (NCBI taxonomy): domain Eukaryota; kingdom Metazoa; phylum Cnidaria; class Anthozoa; order Scleractinia; family Poritidae; genus Porites; species Porites cylindrica. Next base: position 7,505,568 of record OZ037786.1, on the reverse strand, counting down.
TACTCTATCTACTTACGATGAAGGTTGATGATTTCATGCAACGACTTAGCTTTACTGATGCTGAGCACCCCATCTGGGAAACAGATTGCCAAGAAGCAGGATAGAAAAATCGACATTTGAACAGAGGACTTCATCGTAGTGTAATCTTAAACACAACAGGTAAGAAGAATTCAAACATTAAAACGTACTAGAATAATTAAATAAAGAAACTAAAAATGCTCAGGTGAAGGGCAAGCAGTAGGAATACGGGAAAAAGAGCCAGCAACAACAAAAACACTTAAAACTTACAACAATCAAACAACAACAACAACAAAAAAAACTAAAACAAAACAAAACAAAACAAACAAATGAACAAAACCCATGCAAAAAAAAAAAAAAAACAGGACGAAAGCAAATAAAAGTGTAACTGATTAAGCGGAGGGGGTGGTGGAAGGTTTTTGGATGGCACTAATTTTTTTCTGGCCGATTCGATTTCCTGTGCAAGCATTTTGTTTTTGAGTGCAACTCTTTTGGAAAATTGGCTTCATACCTTTCCGTCATTAAACTAATTGCCATTTACAGTTATGACTTACAATACTCTTCAAATAATAAATTTAATACTAGGGTAAGTACGTACTAAGAGTAAATAATTATTCATAACAAATAATGTTTAATATAATTGATGTACACTTATAAACGACTTCGGGCTTGGTTTTGACCTCAAAAAGCCAAATGAATCTGAAACGTGATTCAGTGCATAAAAAAACACATGGCCAACATGCATCCGACAAAACTCGTTTTCGAAGTGCGAAGTAATACAAATGTTCTCATATCTCGACTTTTAGATTCGTTCCGCTCTGGCCAGAGGCATTTTTTCCCGACGGATAAATCGCTCGCAAAAAGTTCTTTTTGTCGTTGTTTTATGTCTAGTAGGTAACTGTACACACCAACCACAGCGAAACAACAATTTCGGTGTTGACTGCTTTGAATAGAGCTTTTCGTTTTGCTTTGACTATGATAAGACACCTGAGGACCTCAAAATGGATAGAGATTAGTTTTTTAAACATAGTTAAAGAGTTTCGCCTAGTTGCAGAGCATTAAAGATAACGAGTCTAACCAGGACTAACAGAGTAAAAGAGATCTTGAAAGATCAGGAGGGCATTTTATGAGAAAAATTATGATTCTCTTTTTACGGGTTATTTGTGGTCTTAGCTGCACAAGAAAAACACCTCGACATGGAGTTTTTGACCAGAAGCAAGTGCTTTTTCCACTAAAAAAGGCACTATTTTGAAAAGAACGAAAATACTGAACATATGATTTATAGGCTAGGCCTGGAAAATCATTTCATAGGTCGATTAATATTGTCGCAAAATAAAATAGTATAACGGAAAGAAATCTAAGGGATTTAGCTGGTACCAGTGTGCAAAAAAAGAGGTTCTGTTGGTCATTAGCTGTTTTGACGCGTTACGCTTCTGCTTAACGAATTTACGGCAATGTGAGAGTTGTTAAAATGTTTTAAGATATCAACCCCCAGTTCGATATTTTTCTCAAAAATCCTGTTTAAAAACACTTTGATTTAAATTATTTTAATTCACATATATGAAAAAATTTTCATTTTGTGAAGTCACTGTTGAATATTGCCTATTGTATTTATTTGACCCTCAACAGCTAAAGGAAATCTGAGACGTATGCACGCAGGCTAAAAAACAATTGACTGGTATGTTTGCCCTAACCCATTAGCCATCTGAAAAGAATTGTTTAATTGTTAATTACTTCTGGCAACTCTGCTTAAGCGTAGTAATTAAGGCTCTGATAATTATTCTGAAAAGAACCAAAATTGAAGAATTACTGGATAAATGAAAAATTGTCAATTATCTTTTCATTCTGTTGCTAGAAATACGTGAATCGCAGAACCTCGTGTGGGAAGTACCAGAAATAGGAAGAAAGGGAAAGAGCCGATAGGGAAAAGAAAATATATATAGAGAGGATATTACACGGTGGCGCGAGGATATGAATTTTATTTTCGAGTGGCAAAACAATATTTTACGAACGAAATATTGTTTTGGTCACGAGAAAATAAAATTCATATCTTCAAGCTGCCGTGTACTGTTCTTTTTATTATATAGACAAAAAGACATCGATAAAATAACAACAACAACAACAACATCTTTTATTTAAACACGGTGGGTTTTAAAGCTAATATAGCTTATGCGGCCGTGAAAATAATAAATTTTTATTCACCAAAAAGTAAGACGCCTACAAATTGCGGAGGGAAATTACCGAAATTACGTCATCGATAAACTCAAGTGTGAGATTATGGAAAATAAACCACTCAGGTCCCGTATGTTGATTTTTATGAATTTTACGAGTGGTATATTTTCCAGTAAAACACTCGTGTATATATAATATATATATATATATATATATATATATATACATCTGACTGGACTTGCTAAAACGTGGCTAAGGAAATTTCAAGTGCATATTAACAATTTGACATCTAAGAGGAATGGAAAGCAGTTAAAAGACCGGCACTAGCCGAGGCTAAACAATGACAGCATTATTGCTGGCAATAGACGGTAAAGTTCTCTCGCAGAAGTAACAGGATTTTGCGATAAAATAAACAATATTTGAAACGTCCAGAAATTCTAATCTTTTAGTCAGTCAAACCGTGAGGCCCATAGCTTAGTGTCGGCCGAAAACAGATTAAGAATCCACAATCTGTGAGCGAAGAACAGGCTTTCTATGACAAAATTACCTAAATTAAACACTCACGGAGCGTTTTTATGTTTGGCACAAAGTATTCTGGTATCACGAGCTCAACCGCACATACCTGAGATTAGTCTGTCAACACTTTCGGGTACAAATAAATGACCATTGCGGCAACCACAACACTTCCGAAAACCACTCATAATACTTCCACACTTAAGGCGAAACTCGAATCGAAGGATTTTTTTAGGTTTTAAATTTTCGATTCCGGTGTTTTGTTCAAAATTTAGCAAGTATTTTTTTGGGTGGCTTGATTTAAGTAAGGGTTTCTTGGGTATATTCAAAACAATCTGAAGATTCGCGGTAGTGCCTGCTTATCCCAGCCAAGTAGTTCTGCGGATAAATAGGACCAAACTTCCTGTGTTATATTATTTCATATTTTCTGGAGATTTTTAAGGCTCGGAAATTCAACATGGATTTTCTTTGCCGGTCAATTTTGTTCCAGGGAATTTTGGGGGGGTTTTGCTGGAAGCCCTAGGGATTTTTGGGGGTTTTTAATTTTTACCCTAATACGATCATCTCCGTCACTTGAAATCCGGAGTATCCCCCCCCCCAACCCCCCCCCCCCCCCCCCCCTCTGGGAAATTAACATTATAGGAGTTTTCAACACTAAAAAAGATTTCAGTCATTAGAATTACACCTTATTTGCTAAAGATCGACAAAAAAGATACTGGAATCCCTTAGTTGACTCACAGAAATTTGGTTCAATCAACAGTAGACGCCTTTATGATATCCATCATTCTCGGAACTCGTAGGGAAGATTCATATACGGTAGACCTGTTTTAGCTCTAAACATGAGGCCCGTTTCGCTGCGTAAATGTAGTCCTATTTTTTGGGTCTAATTTGGCTTCCTCAAAAAGGGACGATACAGCCCAGTTACCTAGGGCTTTTCTCGAACCACGGGTTAAAATGAGTCCCAGCGTGGTATGGAATAAGTGTTTAATTTGATGGGCTGCTTTGGCTTATTGTGCTCAATTGACTTCAGGAAGAGCTAAACCAGACTTTGGCCCGCGGGGCTGAATTAGCACTTTAGGGCTGAAACGGAACTTTTCATTTGACATTTATTTTCTTGGGCTCCCATAATAAATTTTCTTTGTGGTTATTACAGATAACTAATTACAACTATAGCCCTTGAAAAATGTAAAAAAGAATGTAGTATTCTTTAAATTATTCTGGTACAGGGTTTTAAATGTATACAAACAATTAACCGGTGACTTTACCCTTGCCCATTAGCCATCTGGAAAGAAATGTTAAATAGTTAATTGCTTCTAGTTGCTAAAGCGTAGAAATTTAGCCTCTGATTAACGATTTCAAACGAACCAAAGCTGAAGAACGATTTACTGAATAAAGACAAAAAAGAGACTGAAATCTCTCAGAGTACTCACAGAAATTTTCTCCAAGCAATAATAGACACCCTGTAATAGTCGTAATCCTCCGGGCCCGTTAGAGGTAGATAAAGTTAGTGGGGGGAAGTATACAGAGTGAAAATTCTTCTCCACTATTTTCTTTCCTCCTTGGGTCTTCGGGGATGAATAGTCATAAGTCAGGGAGTACACGTTACATGGCGGCTCTCACAGAGATGAATTTAGAAGAATGAATTGCAGCTTAAACTGAAGCTTCATCAGCCGTGGAGAATTGAATTGTGACTCAGTCAAGATAAAAACAATGATAAACTCCACGCTGTTTTTCTTAAGACAAAGCGGGTCTTTGGACTGGACTGTTTTGTTGTTTTGTTATTGTCGGCTACTCATTTCCAGAAGAGCGGTCACGCGCGACTAATTAGGAGGTGTTTCTCATTTTCACAGTGTTTTCGGGCAGGTGTTTTCCCTTCTTTCTCCCGCCCCCTCCCCGCTCCCTTTGACTCGCCCATTTCCTCCTCTCTTCGGGAAGTTTTAACATGGCGCTTTCGCGAGCAAATTGCGCGCCCGAAGAAAACGCCTGCACTGCAGGCTGTCCCGAAAGGTAATATGGGATATGATCAATACAGTGTTTCTGACAACTGTAGCTGTCGAACCTACTTTTGTTGCTTTCCTTTAGCACTCGCAAACACATTTCCGTGGCTTTTCGTACCAATTCTTTCAAAGTTCATTAAAGAACGGTGAACTTAAAACCACCCACAATGCCTTTCGGGATTGTCGCGCGCACTTTTTCCGACAACCTTTCTCGAAATAGCTGTAAACAGAAGCTACAGGTACCAGCTTAAAAAACATTAGCTATTTTGGCTCATCTATGCCTTCTCATATTACGAATTTTGGTGGTGGATTCAGTAAGTTCACTAACGGTTTAGTAATTAATTTATTAGACAAGGCCACCGGCCAAAATGGCGTGCACCGTAAAATTACATCTACCCGCAATTTTTCCCTTTCTTTTTGTAGAAATTCTAAAGTAGCGCCTAAGCGCTTATTCAAGATGTGCCGTCTTTGGTGAAGGACACAAACTATGGAAACAGTTTGAGACAAAATAAATACTGATTAAATATTAACTTGTTAGCTCACATGTAAGAACAAACCAGTCACAATTCTTTGAGGCCGAGTTTTTACAGTGCAACCTCGATATAACGAAACTCTACACAACGAAGTCCTCGGCTTAACGAACAGTTTTCTTTATCCCAGTTATAGTAAAATATATGAAAAAGAACCTTGATACTAGGCAAGAGAAAGGAGCTTCTCCTGAATCGCGTCAAGCCTTTAAAAAATTTAATGAGTTGCCTCAGTCCAAACCAGTTTTTTTTTCAGTGCAGACATTATTGTATTATTGTATTGTTGCGCACCTAGAATAGCTCCGCTAATTGTGGGTGACATAGACTTAAACTATTTGATAACTGAATAAACTGCTGTTGTTGTTGTTGTTGTTCGTTTAAGTACTGTACTTTCTATTGATAAACCGATGGTCATAACTGAGCCCACTGTACCAAGAAGACGGTTAAGTTCTGGGTTCGAAACTGCATTCTGCAACCTCGTCCCCAGGGCGCTTTTCCGTGGCCAGGGAAAAGCGCCCTGGGGACGAGGTTGTGCATTGTGGCAAAATGGAGCGCATGCTCAACAAGGTTCTTACTTGATTCATGAGTCTTTCTCGAGTGCACCACAATAGAGCAGGCGAAAGAAAGGCATTGCATGGAAGGAGGAAAAAAAATAACAAAATAAATATTTGCACCTCGTAATATTTGCTGTCTGCAAATTAGTAATTATTTGCTATCATTCCCTGAAACCACATTATCGGATCAGGGGCGCATCCAGGATATTTTTGGGGAGGGGGTGCACTCGTCTCTTGCTCTACTTCAACACCAATAAACCACATAGTTTTTTTTTTCGCAGAATACCGGTTGTATTAGAAAACCGCAGGTCATCTCAGGGGGGGGGGGGGGGGAGGGGGGCTCACCCCCTGCACCCTCCCCCTAGATCCACCCCTGCGGGTTACACCAAAGCATATTTTAGCGGCTCTGAAATAATGTGTAACATTAGGCCATACCTTTTTTTTTCGATTATAAAAGCCAAAGCCGTTAAAATGAAGGACAAAAATGAAGAAATCAGAATAAACGTATAAACGCTTTACAATTTCAGAGAGCGGATGCCGAAATGTATCAATATCGTACAAAATCCATCCAACGCTGGATTAATCAGAGTCGGGGATCTAATTTCAGTGAACTGACGTGCTTGTAAAATATACTTCTGATTTCGCCATGGAAACATCGACTAGAGGACGAGAATAAACTGCTTCAGGATTTGTTTAAATGAAGGATAAAAATGACTCAAAATAAACGTATAAACGCCTTACAATTTCAGAGAGCGGATGCCGAAATCTATCAGTATCGTACAATATCCATCCGACGCTGGATTAATCAGAGTCGGGGATCTAATTTGATTGACGTGCTTGTAAAATATACTTCTGATTTCGCTATGGAAACATCGACTGTCGTTGACAGAGTCTTTCTTAAAAGAATCATTTTGTTATCTTTTGGTTCATGTTTAATTCAGCGTTGACAGCGGGAAAAAATAAACTGTAATTCCCAACATTTCATAGATTACAACTGACGGCAGTAAAGACGCCTCGTTTTTTGGGTAGGCTACACAAGAACTGCATTTGCTGTCTTTGCTAAACTTCTACATTTTTTTAATAACAGTAAAGTTAGACAACATTTCAGGAAAAGATGCCGAACCGACAAAAAGTGAATATTTATTTCCACCAAATAGTGGCATGGAGCCCAAACGTTCAGAATTTACTCCTCTTTCGCCCTATATGATACATACATACATACATACATACATACATACTTTATTGACTTTCCCGAGGGGCTTTTCAAAGACAATACATGATCCTATTTACAATTAAAAATGTTTTAAAATATATATAAAATTACAATTCTTTAAGTAATTTAGTACGTAAACGAGTTTTAAAAACATCAATCGAGTTACACAGTTTAAAGGAATTGTCTAAGGAGTTCCATAAGTTCACAGTTCTATAGAAAAATGTTCTCTGACCGGCAGCTGTTCTAAAAAAGGGAATTTGTAAAAGCTGTGAATTTCTGGTGCTACGTCGGCTAACCTCTGCTCGCTTTATGAATTTTGATGTAAGGTATTCAGGGGCTTGACCGGTCATACATTTAAAAGCGATTGTAGCGTTCCGGTAATAAAGCTGACTGGGAACTGAAAGCCAATTTAGCTCCTTGCGAATTGGTGTAACATGGTCAAATTTACGCGCGCCGCTAACAATGCGGCATGCGAAGTTCTGCACTGCCTGTAACTTGTTGACATTACATTTTGAGGTATTTGACCAAACATTGGAGCAATAAAATAACCTGCTAAAAACTAAGGAATTAATAATCATCAAAAGTGTACGTTTGTCGAAGACATGCTTGACACGGTTTATCTGGCCAAGGCGGGACATGCACGAGGAAGCGGTTTTAATTATATGTTCATCGTAAGTTAAATTAGAATCCAAAGTCACACCAAGGTCTTTGGCGGTGTCTGTAGGGACAATGTCCTTACCCATAAAGGAAAGGTAACGAAATTGGAATTTTGCACGCATCTGCCTGCTGCCAAATATCATCAACTTGGTTTTGCCAGGGTTTAGTAACAATTGATTGTTGGAACACCATTCCCCTATTTTAAACAGGTCGTCTTCCAAATCAGCAATTGCATCCAGGTTGGCTTTAAGCTCGAAGGAAGTGATGAGTTTCGTATCATCTACATAACTCTGGGTGCTGCATTTCTGTGGGATCAATGGAAGATCGTTCGTATATATGCTAAAAAGAAGTGGGCCCAAGATGCTTCCTTGAGGAACGCCACTGGTCACAGACAAAGGCTCAGATAGCGTTGAATAGATTCGTACTACTTGTGACCTGTTGCTTAGGTAACTACGAAACCATTGGAGAGTGTCATTGGAAATTCCGACATCTTGCAATTTTAAAATTAACGTGTCATGATTGACACTATCAAAGGCTTTGCTCATATCTAATAGTACAACTGCCGTTAACTTCTTTTTATCGATGGCGTTAAGAATTGTGTCTGTTGTTTCAATGACAGATGTTTCACAAGAGTGCCATCTCTTGTTACCGCTTTGACTCTTTGATAGGGTGTCATTTGATTGCAGATACGAGGTGAGTTGATTATGTACTACCCTTTCGCAAACCTTCGATAAAACTGGTAGAAGTGAGATGGGTCTATTGTTGTTTGCCTGTTCATGGTCGCCCTCCTTTAGGATGGGTGTAACCTCGGCTGTTTTCCATTTTGATGGAAAAACACAGTTTTGATAATGCTACGATCGGATTTGGAGGATGTTAAAACTCGATTCTTCGGTCGGTAGTAGTATTAATTTACTCACAGAGCGACATAGTAGTGGTCGGCTGACATTTGGCTTCCGTGCCAGGTGCTAATTCTTTTCCTGTGTCATAGCGAACCCAATCTCTTATTTGTAAAACTGCAAATGGAAATTAAATGAGAGATAAAATCTTACCTGTTTTGTTCTATTCTTGAATCTGCTGAAGTGAAATGGAAGTTGTTTTACGATGTGCAAAACATATGTTTAAGTCGACGCTTTTTAAAACCATTGTTGATTTCACAATGCTTTATGTGGTTTGGATCTCATTTCACCGTTGGTGTCACTCGTCGGTTGTTATTATCGTCTCGCGTTTCATTGTTGGTTATTAATTTATTAACAATTCGCGAGAGAGTAATAGAAAAGAGACAAGGGATGAAATTAATTTGAGGACCCATTTATTTTCAAGCCGTACTCAAGTATGAAAAATTTGACCGTACACTTCGTTCACACGGAACTGTTCAATATTTTCGTTTTGTTCACACGGAACTTTGAACGGCGAGGCGTCTAAATTTTCGTACGGTTAGGGTGGTTCCGTGTGAACCGCGGGATACCTAAGCGCACGAATTTTCAACCGGTCGAGAATTCGTCCGGTCCCTTGTGAACGTAGCCTGACGATATTTTGATTTTTCAGATAATATATAGATTTAGCAGGGCTAGAAGCGAAGCTCCCTTTAATTAGTTTATAATTTAAATCAAACAATAAAATTGTGTTCACAAATCAGTTAACTTTAGAGCACATTCATATGACTTTTGAGGGAAAAAGGCTAAGTGATTTTAGAGAAACATTATTTGCAAACAGTCCACGAGTGAACCAAATCTTACATCGAGTTGATAGCCTTATATGTGCACCCAAAAAATAGCAAGGTGAAAAACGAAAACGATGATATCCGAAATCGTATTTCCGACTTTGACAAGCGACGTATTACTCAACCAAAAACCCAATCAACAAACTAGCCATGAATAACAGAGGACTCTTGACAGGAGCTGAATTTCAATTTATACATCCAGTGGAAAAAGACAGTTAAAAACAACACACGTTGACACAAAACTCTGTCAGCTTCAGCTGTCAAAGTAAACAAGTTTCAAGATGATGCATAAATTTTCCGTATGAACTCACCTATCAAATTTTGACCAATCAGAGTATAAACATTGGACGAAGAGCGTGACCAACGCGTGACCATGGTGAGAAAAGTCAAAAGCTGGCTGAATAGTCGCGTCCAAGGTCAGTTTGAAATCAAAATTTTAAAGGCGCGGCACATAAACACAACATATTTCATATGAAATCAAAAAGATAAAACTTACAGCCTGCGATCATTTGAAAACTAGTAACTTGTCAGCGGATAACTTCAAAAAAATTGTCGACCTCGATGAGTTGACACCTGAGCCCGCGATACGGACAGGTGATACTGGTCAGCAGATACCCTTTTTTGTCAATTGATCACAGCACTGATGTGCAATATGAGTGCAATATCAGTTTTCCTGTGTTCCCAAACTCGCTAGAAAGCGTGAGATTGAACATTGGATTCCCTGTGGTGCGGAGGACGCGAGGGCTGTGTAGGATCACGTGATTACCAAATTTTCTGGGATGGGTAGATCTACTTACATATGGTGCTCCGCTCCCGCGAGTGGAGCTCCGCTATTATATTTTCAGCTTAGATAACGGAATCTGGAACCTCGTCTATTACCGATACACTTTTTAGAAGCGTATATTCGGGACTGGGATTACCGTGTGGCACGAAATTTTTTCGGATTGGCCAATTTTTGTGTTTTGTGGGAACTAATTTTTGCGATTAGGACAGATTGGTTTTCAGAAAGTACGAAGTACCCAGCATTGATGATATTTTCGTTTTTATTGAGTATGTGCAATAGAAAAACATATTTTCAAACAATACTACGGTGTGCGTACCCCATGTAAACCAGTATTTCATTGTTTATACCACTACATGAGAAATTTCTGCAATTTGATTGGCTTAGAGCAGTGGTATTTCAGCTTAATTTGAAATACCTACATGTGAAAATTACAAACCTTTTGTGGGTAGTAGTAAAAACAAATAATAGCATGGTTTGTACGTGATATTTGGCATAAATACCACTCGTGATATTTCAAAATTGTCTCAAATTTCACTCGCCTAACGGCTCGTGAAATTACGTATAACAATTTTGAAATATCACTCGTGGTATTTATTCCAAATATCACTAAAAATCATGCTATTACCTATACAAACCGTTTTATTTCTACACGGAAGAAACCAGTTGAAATCGAACAGAAGCGATTTCTTAGTACTGTATTTTGCGTAGCGAACTTAAGTTAGAGAATATTTACTCTGGAGTAAATTTTTCCGGGAAAAATGCTTGCGGTAATTTTTATTTGCGGGAACTTATTTTTGCGCCTCTCTGAAAAAATCGCAAAAATTCGAACCTGCAAAAATTTCGTGCCATACGGTATCCGATCCCCAAAATATAATTGAGGGGGGCATTCTGGTCGGGGTACCCATAATCCTGGTCAGAACGTTTGGGACACTTTGAGTTTTAGGAAAGGAAAATATATATAATTCAAGTTAACCCCCTCCCCCCCTGAACAGTGTTAGGTATTACAAGTCAAACACCTATTAAATATCTTGCAAACGTTCAAGACGTCAACTTTGTTCAGGCGGGGCTGGGGGATCTTGTTAAGGCCGAGTTTATGAGTGTGTATTGCGGGTTAGCTGCAAATTCCATACAAAAACACGTGAAAAAGGGGAGGTGTTCCAAAACCTTTTGGCCATGATTGTAGCTAGATTGGAAAAACCCTATTAAGAACCCTCACCAAGTCCCTCCCATCCCCCCCGAAAAAAAAAAAAACCTTTATGAATATAATTATATTTTCGCTATTTTAAACAATTGTCGTTCACTATTTTGAACGAGAGAGATGCTACTTATTTATCCTTCAACAGACAAAGATAAAGAGACCACCAGGTGCTTGATTATTATTAAGTTAATGTTTACCCACGTTGACATGTCACAAATAAAAACTACGAAAGAAGTCTCGTTCAGGTTTTTCTATTCATTTCTTGGTAAATTCTCAACATATCGGTGCTGCCAAAAACAAGAAGTATATTTGGGTACTAAAAGTAGTGTTGGTCTCCTTTATTTTGTAATATTTGTTTTCTTTAAATTGGTAATTATTCGATATCATTCCCTGTGGGCACATTTTGCGGTCATACCAAACCACATTTTAGAGGCACTGAAATAACGTGTAACATAATGCCAGAGCAATTTTTTAAATATACAAAAGCCAAAGCCGACAAAATGAAGAAATCGAAATGACTGTACGCATTTAAAGTTTTACAATTTCATCAAGTGAAAGCCGAAATCTTTCAATGTCATCAAACGTTGGTTTAAACAGAACACTTAATTTTGAATTGACGTGCTTGTCAAATATACTTTGGTTTTTCCATGGAAACATCGTCTGTCATTGACAGAGTCAGAAGTTTATTTTTGCAACTGAGTTTTAAAAGTCGATTCTCCACTAGAAGCTAGTAAGAGATATTCACAGTTTGGAAATTTAACTCTACCAGCGACACAGTTAACAGTTAGCTCTTCTTGCCTCCTGCCCTAAATTCAATAAAAAAAAATCGCATTCACAAGGTACGTTTCCTATTAGATACCAGCTTAAAATAATCATTTCGCTATCTTTTGGTTAATGTTTAGGTCAAAAGATTTGTCTTCGCTTCGCGCAGTGTAATTAAGTAAGTAAGTAAGTAATCTGTAATTCATGTCCAACGTAGCTTACAACTGAAGGCACTAGGAAGACTCCTCGTTTCATGGGTAGCTTACAGGACCTTACACAAGAAGTCAATTGTTGTCTTTGCTAAACTTCTGCATTATTTTAAATTAATGACTGTAAAATAAGACAACATTTCAGGAAAAGGAAAATACGTTGAATCGACAAAACTGGGTGAATATTTGTTTCCATATTTTAGGCACCAAATAGTGGCATGGAGCTGAAACGTACTTTTCTTTCGCCCTATATGATAATTCTATGATCGGATTTGAAGGATATTAAAACTCGACTCTTCCGTCGGTAGCAGTTTTAATTTCCTCATAGGAGCGACATAGTAGTCTGCTGGCTATTAGCTTCCGAGCCAGGTGTTTTTTCCTGTATAAATAGTCCTAGAGACCTGTCTTAATTGAAGGCGGAGCGGAACTCAAAATTAAGCTATTAAGCTATTATACGCGTTCGTTAAAAATCCTAGAAGTTGACTTTTAAATAACTGGTGTCTATTTACCGTGAATTCTATCACAAGTTGTGCTTTCTCAGCGCAGTATAAGCAAGTATAGAAAATTAGGCTTTCATGCCCTTCGAGTACTTGTAAAAATATTGCTTTGAATTCCTGTCAGTCGACGACAGTTTGCTTTCACTTGGCAAATGAGGGCGTAAATTATTAGCATAAACTGAGCGATCTTTATTTTTCTGAGCGTTAATTGAACCAAAATTAAAACAGTTTATCTTTTGTAATGGTCGATATTCCACCTTGCCTATGGAATTCTTCAAGTAATTCACAGGAAAAAATAACGGATTCCCACTTTTGGATATTTTTGGGTATTTAAAGAATACCCATAAAAATCCCAAATTTGGCAAAGTGAGACAAGTCCCAACCAGGGAATTCCCAACCAAGTTCCCAGATTGGGACTTGTCTCACTCTTCCAAATTTGGGATTTTTGTGGGTATTCTTTAAATACCCAAAAATATCCAAAAATGGGAATCCGTTATTTTTTCCTGTGTAAGTGACATTTTTCTTTTATCTTGCTCACTTCTTTTTCATGAAGCGTCTCGACAAATCTCAAGAAACGTGTTCAGTTATATTTATTGCTACAATCAACTCCCGTGAAAGCATTATAACAGCATATGGCATAGTTCCGGAACAATTACGGCGCGAAAGTTGATTAAAAATTTGCAGCAGAAGAATATCAAAAGATACATATTTCAGGTTAAAAAGACTTTTATTCAGTCAAACATTTCTATCATATTTCAGAATGTTTTCTCCATCCAGACCCGAGTGCTTCACCTGGCTTAGTCTACTGATAACAGAAAGCATCATCATAGTAACTTTCAATGTCGTCACTGTAATCATTTTTATGAGAAACCGTAGTCTACGCACACGTGGTATGTACTTGGTGATAAACTTAGCCGTTGCAGATACAA
>OZ037786.1:7479318-7481818 GCA_964035525.1 Porites cylindrica | reverse complement strand
AGCGTCCTGTATGACAAAACAAAAAACCCTTTTAACCGAAAATTTGTTTGTTTAAAGGTTTTAAGGTGCATTAATTTCACATGAAAGTAGAAACTCATAAGAAGCAATAGCTTCTTAGTTTGAATTTTGGTGACGTCATGTGAAAACCGAGAATAGAAAAGTAGGCTTTCATGCCATTGGATGACTTGTAAAACTATTGCTTTGAATTCCCGTTAGTCGACGACAGTTTGCTTTCACTTGGCAAGTAAGGGCGTAAATTATTAGCATAAACTGAGCGATCTTTATTTTTCTGAGCGTTAATTGAACCAAAATTAAAACAGTTTATCTTTTGTAATAGAGATCTTTCACATAACTCCAACACCATATGCTAATGAGTCACAATCGTAGAAAGATCCACAAAATACGTTAATGATCTTTTCGACGCACAGGCAAGCTTTTTGTTTTCTTTGTGTGGTAATCGCTAGCGGCCTCGCGGCATTCTGGGGGAGTGCAGCCAGCGAGTCAAAGATCGTAGAAGAAGTTAAAATAGAACCTGGGCGGGGTTTCAAAGGATACAGACGGAAAATGCACTTCTGTGAAAACACTTTAAGGTGTTATTTTCAAGACTGAAGGATCGAAAGAAGTCAATTTTTGGAAAGATTTTTATTTTGCTTTATCTGCAACAGTTACTTGTTACAGAGATAAACAACTGACTGGTGCTTCCATAAATAAATATCGGTCATCATACATCATCAAACACTGACCGGCTGTAAATTTTATTGTGAAGAACGAGAGCATCAGGGTATACTATCGTTCTACCCCAAGAGAATCAACGATAAAACGGATTACACGAATTGTTTCCCAAAACCTCTAAACAGCTGACTGCCACGACAAGTACAAGCAAGACGGCAATGGCACAGACTATTGTGGATAGCAGGATGCGATACGCAAAGAAATCACCAGAAGAGCAAAAATCTGCGAAATTGAGCCAGGTAGCATGTCTGAACGAAGATACATGTAGTTCAGGCACCGATGCCAACGCTGATCTACCAGGTGGAGCCAACCCCGCAGGGCCTGACCCAAAACAGGACAAACCTAAGAAAAAGTGCTCCAGGAAACGACAGCGGACGTCGGAGGAGGACCACATGGCCCACAGGGAGATGTGGCAAGGCTGTGAAAATGATGAGTAAAATAGAACGGCATCCTAGATGAATAGCGACGAGGACTAAACATGCGAAATATTGAACTGCCAATTTCCTTTTGTTCATTTTTTTTCAGTTGATGGTATCTGTAAGCAAAAGCGCTGAGGATAAAATGCTTTTTGTCACACAATTCGTCTTTTATCAGATGGTTCTATTCGTGCCTGCGGCAAATAAAGGAAAAGTTACCCATAGGAAAACACCCCGCGTCAGTTTTGCATATTTAGTGGACTTTTGCACTATAGTGGCTCTAGTTGGAGTTACGTGAAAGATCTCTAATAGTCTACATTCCACCTTACCTTTGGAATTATTCAAGTAAGTGACATTTTTCTTTTAGCGTGCTTATTTCTTTTTCATGAAGCGTCTTGACAAATCTCAAAAAAACTTGTTCAGTTATTGCTACAGTCACCTCCCGTGAAAGCATTATAACAGCATATGGCATAGTTCCGGAACAATCACGGCGCGAAAGTTGATTAAAAATTTGCAGCAGAAGAATATCAAAAGATACATATTTCAGGGATAAAAAGACTTTTATTCAATCAAACATTTCTATCATATTTCAGAATGTTTTCTTCATCCAGACCCGAGTGCTTCACCTGGCTTAGTCTACTGATAACAGAAAGCATCATTATAGTAACTTTCAATGTCATCACTATAATCATTTTTATGAGAAACCGCAGTCTACGCACACGTGGTAAGTACTTGGTGATAAACTTAGCCGTTGCAGATGCATTGTCGGGGGGATTTTCTGAGTGTATGCTTTTTGTCTACCTTGGAGGACGGTGTGACTTCTGGAAGCACAACCTGACTGGAAACTGGAGAAAACTATCTGTGGTTATGGAACTGTTATTTCCCGTTTCATCCATCGCAAGCATAGTTGCGATTTCTTTACAACAGCTGCACGCCATATTCCGTCCGTTTCAACATCGTCTGATCAAGAAGTGGGTATACGGTGTAGCAATTGCGATTGTGTGGATTGCAGCGGCATTGATATCGACATATCAGAATCACAAAATGAATTATCTGACCCTCTGGATCTCTTTCACTTCCATTTGCCTCTTCACTATTTGCGTCTCTTACACTTTGACGGCTTTGAAATTTGTTCGTGGAAGGAACATTCGACACCATGGTTCATCTATCAGGGAAAAAAAACTGACCGTGACGTTGTTCATTGTGACACTGGTATCTCTGCTGATGTGGCTACCGTATATTATATGCTCTTTTCTTTTGATCACTTCTGCCAACTTTCGCTCCCTGCCTGACCAAGTACTCTTTCGTCTTAATTTTTCATTACTGGTACTGTACTACGCAAACTCTCTTGT
>OZ037786.1:7454318-7476818 GCA_964035525.1 Porites cylindrica | reverse complement strand
CGAGTTCTTTCAATAACCATCAAACGCTGGATTAAACAGAAGACTTAATTTTGAATTGACATGCTTGTCAAATATACCTTTGTTTTTGCCATGGAAACATCGCCTGTCGTTGACAAAGTTCTTCAACTGGGTTTCAAAAGCCAAACCTCTTCTAGAAGCTAGAGAATTCACAGTTTGGAAATTTAACTCTACCAGCGAAACAGATAACCCAGATCGTCACTCTTGCTTCCTGTCCTAAATTCAATAAAAAATATCGCATCCCAGAAGGTAAGTTTCCTCTTAGATGCCAGCTTAAAAGAATCAACTTGTTACCATTTGGTTATTAATGTTCAAGAGAAAGAAGATCTTTCTTTGCTTCGCAGTGTTGACTGCGGGAAAGAAAGTAATATGTAATTCCCACGCAACATGGCTTAAAACTCAGAAGAGGTTAAGGTTACACAAGAATTACACATTCAAGAACCGCATTTGCTGTCATTGCTTAACTTCTACATTGTTTTTTTTCTCAATAACAGTAAAATAAGACAGCATTGCAAAAGGAAAAGACGTCGAAATGACAAAAAGTTAATATTCTTGTCCATATTTTGAGCACCAAATGGTGGCATGGAGCAGAAACTTTTCATAATTTACTCTTCTTTCGCCCTATATGATAAGATGATAAGGCTATGATCAGATTTGGAGGACATAAAAAAAATAGATTATTCGGTCGCTAGTAGTTTTAATTTCCTCATAGGAGCGACATAGTAGTCTGCTGGCTATTAGCTTCCGAGCCAGGTGTTTTTTCCTGTATAAATAGTCCTAGAGACCTGTCTTAATTGAAGGCGGAGCGGAACTCAAAATTAAGCTATTAAGCTATTATACGCGTTCGTTAAAAATCCTAGAAGTTGACCTTTAAATAACTGGTGTCTATTTACCCGGAATTCTATCACAAGTTGTGCCTTCCCGGCGTAGTATAAACAAGTATAGAAAATTAGGCTTTGATGCCATTCAATTACTTGTAAAAATATTGCTTTGAATTCCCGTCAGTCGACGACAGTTTGCTTTCACTTGGCAAATAAGGGCGTAAATTATTAGCATAAACTGAGCACATTTATTTTTCTGAGCGTTAATTGAACCAAAATTAAAACAGTTTATCTTTTGTAATAGTCCACATTCCACCTTACCTTTGAAATTATTCAAGTAAGAGACATTTTTTTCTTTTCTCGTGATCATTTCTTTTTCATGAAGCGTCTCGACAAATCTCAAAGAAAACTTGTTCAGTTATTGCTACAATCAGCTCGCGTGGGAGCATTATAACAACATATGGCATAGTTCCGTAACAATCACGGCGCGAAAGCTGATTAAAAATTTGCAGCAGAAGAATATCAAAAGATACATATTTCAGGGTTAAAAAGACTTTTACTCAGTCAAGCATTTCTATCATATTTCAGAATGTTTTCTCCATCCAGACCCGAGTGCTTCACCTGGCTTAGTCTACTGATAACAGAAAGCATCATTATAGTAACTTTCAATGTCGTTACTATAATCATCTTTACGAGAAACCGCAGTCTACGCACACGTGGTATGTACATGGTGATAAACTTAGCCGTTGCAGATGCAATGTCGGGGGGATTTTCTGAGTGCATGCTTTTTGTCTACCTTGGAGGACGGTGTGACTTCTGGAAGTACAACCTGACTGGGAACTGGAGAAAACTATCAGTGGCCATTGAACTGTTATTTCCCGTTTCTTCTGTCACAGCCATAGTTGCGATTTCTTTACAACAGCTGCACGCCATATTCCGTCCGTTTCAACATCGCGTGATCAAGAAATGGGTATACCGTTTAGCAATTGCGATTGTGTGGATTGCAGCGGCATTGATATCGACATTGCAACATCTCAAAATTAATCATCTGACCGTTTGGATCTCGTTCACTTCCATTTGCCTCTTCACTATTTGCGTCTCTTACACTATGACGGCTTTGAAACTTTATCGTGGAAGGAACATTCAGCACCATGGTGCATCTATCAGGGATAGAAAACTGACCGTGACATTGGTCATTGTGACACTGGTATCTTTATTGATGTGGCTACCGTATATTATATGCTCTTTTCTTTTGATCACTTCTGACAACTTTCGCTCCCTGCCTGATCAATTACTCTTTCGTCTTAATTTTTCATTAATGGTACTGTACCACGCAAACTCTCTTGTAAGTCCCATTTTGTACGCGATTCGAATGCCAGAGTTCAAACGAGCATTGATTTCACTATTGCGATGTCAGGGAAACCAAGTTGCTGTAACAGTTCTTTTTGCCCGAGGAAATAGGATGACCTTCGCAAGGACTCGCTCTCGTCGATCACAGAAGTGCAAAGAATCCAAACACAGCGTTGTAAACCAAAGTACAGTTGTGACGCAATTAACGTAACGTAATTGCTACCAAGAACCATCAAGGATTGGCCTCCATGCAGGGAAGTCGCGAGAAGGTACGCGTGAGCAGCACGCGCGAAGGGAGACACGGGAGCGAGGTGAGGGGAGAGAAAGGGAAATTTGATAAATTTTCAATTCCATCTCGGAAACCGCAAAGCGTGGAAACTGTCACCGGCAAAAAGAAATGTGTCAGACAACTGAAAGTTACTCTATCTATCTCTC
The DNA here is from genome assembly GCA_964035525.1 of Porites cylindrica. NCBI lineage: Eukaryota > Metazoa > Cnidaria > Anthozoa > Scleractinia > Poritidae > Porites > Porites cylindrica. The sequence continues at coordinate 7,474,194 of OZ037786.1, read as the reverse complement.
TCTCTCAGGGAAACATAACCCGAGTACAGTCAAAACCGGTTAATACGGACGTTAATGGGGGCATAGAAAGTGTTTGTATTAACGGGTTGTCCGTATAAAGCGGGTTGAATAAGTGTTCATTTTTTGGACAGTTGGCATGAGTTGGGTCCTGAATGAACAGTCGGCATCACTCATTTCTTAAGTAGTACAGATTGATTCTTATGCATTGCATAATTGACTCTTATGTAGTACATAACTGATTCTTATGTAGTACATAATTGAAAAGCACACTCCCTGTACTGTAGGTAAGCGTAGCGCAGTTAATCTTGTGCACAGGGATTCAAATCAGAGAATAGCAAGTAACGTACTGAGACTAGCAAACAGTTACCTGTAATACCCTATAAATAAATTTATTTGTAAGCTACGATAAAAATATAATTCTTTCTTTTCTTCTTCTTTTTCTTTTTATCTTAATAAACCTAATTAAAAGACATCATTGAAATGGTGCAATTTGTATGGGTAATAACACGATTTGTAGTGATATTTGGCATAAATACCACAAGTGATATTTCAAAATTGTTACATGTAATTTCACGAGCCGACAGGCGAGTGAAATTTGAGACAATTTTGAAATATTACGAGTTGCATTTATGCCAAATATCACGTACAAATCATGCTATTATTTGTTTATACTTCTACCCGCAAAAGGTTTGTAATTTTCACATGTAGGTATTTCAAATTGAGCTGAAATACCACCGCTCTAAGCCAACCAAATTGCAGAAATTTCTCATGTAGTATTATAATGAACGATAATACGATGAAGCAATCAACAGGGACTGCCATGGTTGTCATTGCATTAATTTCATTCCGTATTTATCGTTGAAGCTACTTTGAATGAGCGGACGTTTGCTATAATACTGGGCCTTCAGGAACAGCAAAGAACAAGACGCAAGGGTTGTCTTTTAGTTTGATTAGTGGGTAACCGCTCCTTCGTGAGCACTGGAAACTACTTTTGTATACTTATGAAGTAATCCTACGAGTTTCCGTGGAGGTGGCTGCCATTGTTTCCTTCGCTCACTCAACACTTCATCAGAGAGTTCCTGAAGAGCAAAATTTTAATTTTTAATTTTAGTTTTAACGGAACACGTTTTATGACAATATGGATAAATAAATAAATTTATTAATTAAATATTTAAATAGGCCGCGTAAAGAGGCTGGCTTTTTTTTGGTGAAATACGCTACAACTGTATTACGAATACGATCGGAATTACGAAACAAAGCAATTTCACATGTCACAAGTGTGGAGAAAGGAGAAAAAAATCACATGTTTGCTGTCCTTAATTTCATACCAAAAGTAAATTTTTCTAATGTTTAAATGATAATAGTAAATCAAAAAAGTTTTTCCTACCGATTGAGGAGGCTAGACATACCATGCGTTTTTTTAATGACCCTGATAGCAACGTGTGTAATATAATGTAAATTTAATATAATGTACATGAATTGTAATGCATTAAGAAGACACGAACTGTTGTCCCTTCATAAGCCACATGCCATAGCATCTCGTGACATGACACAACATTACATGATTTAACAAGACATAATTTGACATGAAAGACATGGCATAACATGACATGACAAGACAGTACATGTTAGCGGACTCGCAACCTTACTGTGCGTCTTAAAAGGCTCTGCAGGTATGTTATGGTAATAATAGGCATACATGTAACAGCTTCACTTTTTAAGAATCATTTTGACGTACCACCTCAAGGGTTGCACTTTGCGGATCAATGACAATTATATCTCCATTCTGTATAAGCGCTATTACACCGCCCACTTGGGCTTCAGGTGACACGTGACCAATCATAATGCCATGGCTGGCTCCGCTGAACCGTCCATCAGTAACTAAAGCCACTTTCTTCCCCAGTCCTGCGCCTACTAGAGCTCCGCCGGGTGAAAGCATCTCAGGCATACCCGGACTAAAGACAAAAGACAACAAAGCAGAGAAAAGACCTGGTTATAGTGAAGTGAGAAAATTGCTGCGAAAAAGCAGATAGAAAAGAATTCAAAGACAACTAGAACGTTGGTCAAGTTTGGTCTTCCCCTGCAAGTACTTAAAAAAAAAAAAAAAAAAATCATGGCCCTCGAGCGTGCCTCAAGGCGTGCTACCAAATTTATCTTGAAGTGGGATCTAACTTATCCTCTTGAGTTAAGAAGCAACTTTTTGGATTTATGTTTCGTTTTTAAATACCTTACAGGCACATTGACTTTTTTAAGTGTATGGCAGCTTCATTTCGAGCAAGTCTGACATGAGAAATACAGACGACGTGTTTGCTTAGGATCGTTTTAGAACTGGTGACTTTAAATTTCCATCTTTTAATCGCACCGTGGCCTGCTTGTAGCCACCACAGGACATCTAAACAACACGAAAGTGAATGAGTTTCATGTTTTAATAAGTTCAGACAAATAGGGAGGAATTTTTATAGGTTTCTGATCATTTAGAGTTAACGTGGTGTGAATATATATACCTCTTAATCACTTTTCGATTTATAGTATTATGAATTCTTTATATTTCATTCCAGGCAGTTGGCTATTAACAAGGAATTTCCGTTTTCTGTTTAAACGGACACATTACCCAGATATCACCGTTTATTCTTTCACTTTTTTCTACAATTTATTTTGAAGATCTGTGTATTTGAATTGAGGAAATAAATACTAATTAAGCAATGATTATAAAACAAAACCGAGTACCGACCTTCCCTTTGGTCCTTCATATCGAATGACGAGAACATCTCCAGCTTTTATCTGATGATAAATTAATATCATGCTCAAGAAAGAGTTATTCAATAGAACACAAGACTACATTGTAAATAATAATAATAATAATAATAGTAATGATGATGATGATGATGATGATGATGATGAAATAAACTAGTAATAACCAAAAGTTAGGGAGTGCAACAATGATCGAAGGTCAAAATTGTTTTACTCCGTTGCTATGCTTTGCGTAGGTTTTAGAAGACAGATAGTCAAAACGCGCGTGATCTCTCCGTGCATTCCACTCTTTCTTAGTGGAAGTCCAAACAAATGCTGGCTACATACATGCGACGCATGCGTAATTACAACATAGACATTAGGATTGCGGGCGACAAGAGGAGCCCGCAATAAATAAAATAAAAATAATAAAAAATACTGATAATGTTTGGGGATTAGGATTGCGGGTTCCTCTTGTCGCCCGCAATAAATAAAATAAAAACAATAACACATAATTATGTTTATCCCGTTTCGGTGAGTCAAAAACAGTTCTATTTTTTTTTGTGGGGGTCCAGTTTGGCTCCCTTATAATCAGGGCCAAGACAGTCCAACTACCTACTGCTACCTTGCACCCACGGGTTGAAATGATTTCCAGCGTGGGCTGAAATAGGCCTTTGATGGGGCTGTTTTGGTTTAAATTGTGCTCTAATGGTTCCAGGAGAGGCTGAAACAGACTTTTTGAATTTAAAGTGAACCAGTTCTCAACACTACCTTCGGTGCGCTGGTTAGTCAGGTTTTTGAAGTATATAGGAGAAATGACCGTATTAAACAATGTAAACTTTCAATCATTAGAGGTATTTTTGTAGCTTTTTTGTCTTATGTTTTCATCGACAGCTCTTACGGTTGGTCAAAAGCTACTGAAACCCACTGGTGGGAGATGCTTTAACCTAATTTTAAGTTTTTATCTCACAAGATGGCTAACGATTCAAATTTAAGAAACTCAACAACAACAACAGGAACAGAAAATACAGAAAACCCAAACATTCAAAAACATATCTCTTGAAACGAGGTTTTGGTTAAGGATAATGTAAATAGGGATGAAAAAAACTAACTTGCCTTTCTATTCATAATAGCCTGAAAAGCCTCCTCCTCTCCATCGAACACCGCTGCCTGCAAAGCATTGCAAATACTATAATGGCGTAGTCACCAGTGTGTTCACACAGGCTGACCATCCGAACTGTTCGAAGCATTTTTTATGTCATCCGCTAGACTGACACTCAGTTTCAAGCGACTCAAAATGCACAAAAACGCGGAAGATGACACTAATAACATATGCTAAACTATCTTTAATTATTCATCTTTCTTATCTTACATTAACTTTCGGGATCAAAAGGTGCAAACATTTGTGTTTTATGAAGCATTTCTCTCGATCACTTGAATTACACCGAGAGCGGGCGTTACGAAATTGAAATACAGCAACTGCATGTCGCGGGTGACATCAAAAATGCCTTGAACAGTTCGAATGGTCCGCTTGTGGTGTTCAAAAGAAAAACAAACCAGCTGACCTGGACCTATGTAAAGGCCTAAAAATTGATAGGGCCTTTCATTTTTCTTAATAAAAGACATATTTCCGACCATGGTACCATTTTAGTCATACAATACAGAAACCTGTGGGACATATACCGTATTGATTTTGGATTCCTTTCATTGCTATGCAAATCTCACTGCGACTCTAAAGTAATGACATCATCCCATTTCTCAGGATTATAGCTTGAAATGTAAACGGGAATTAACAACACTAACTTACCGGGCCACGGAATGGTCCTGCGATATCCTTGCCGCTAAGCTTGAGTACAGCGCTCTCCGGGGCCAAGTTTCCCTTTCAGGAAGATAAAGGAATAAATAAACGCGATTGAAAAGAAAACTTTATCTCAGCACCTAACTACAGAGCGGGCAGGAGTGGGTTTGATCCCCAGTGTCGGACTGATATTCAGGGTCTTTTAAAATAAACGTCAACATTGTGGTCGCTTACGGCAGGAAACGCGGGAATTAATTATCTCAAGCGCGAGAGGCGAGCAATGTGTGCCAGGAGAGAATTCAAGAGGGCAAATCTCCCTTCTTCTCCCTACTCACATTTTCCCTTAGCGTAATTTTTCTTTGAGCCTAGCACGCTTGAATCAATCGATTTCAAGAAGGCTTTATCCACTTTAACAAAGCATGTACGGTTAATACTCTGTCAAGTGACCGCTCTTGGGAAAGCGAAAGCGGCCGTTTAATTGAGGTCTTCCATCAGGAGCCCATGAGGGGCTCCTGCCTCTATCCGGTGATTTATTGACAATTATCTCTGCTGGGTCCGTGGCTGTTGGACGTTGATTAGAGGGTGGCCACTCTATGGATACTCACCTTCAGTATCAGGATATGTCTGCCAGCAGGGGCCAGTGGAGATGACACTGGGGAAATGATATCCTGCGACATAATCAGAGCATCGAAAGTATTAACTAAAAAGTGAGAAACAGGAATCAACAGTATATATAATCAACTGTGACAAAAGTGTACGGCTATGTCCATTTAATCCAAAAAAGCGAGCGAACTAAGTGTTCTTTAATACTCCTTTAAGGAACCTCTGAATTAAAGAAGACCTGTGGGAGCTTAGCAACAATTTGAAAGGAGAGGGGTTAAGAAAGGTCAAATTTGGAAGTTGAGTGCTGTAATTAGTTTTTAGTGGCTTCGGTTTTTCCAGGCGCAACCAACCAAATAATCCCGAATCTCGTCCCGATTTTGCTTTAAAATCTCGAATCCCGAGTTTCAGACAAGGAAAATCCCGGATCCCGAAAAATCTTTTGGGGACCCTTTTGAATTACCTGCGCTCCCAACTCAGAAATTCCTGGGACATCCTTCAGATTCTCAGCCACGGTTTTTCCGTTAACTGTCATTTGCTCTCCGTGAAGAAAGCCATTGTAAAGAAGCTCTTTCAAAACAATCTGTCAAAAATGAACAAATAATAGTGTAATTACACTGTTCACAGCCTCCAAGACATACTACAAGTCGACCTATCATGAGTTCTTGAAAGCGAGCTTCAATGCATGAGGTCAGCGAGCGACGAAGTCTCGAGGTCGACTTGTTTTGCCTGAATGGATTTGAATCATATTATACATTCACGCGGGAAAAAACATGATTGACATATGCTGTGTCGGGAGCGGCGTGAAATATCACTCACTGTCCTATTGGTCAATAGCCCACTTGCACTAAGAGGTCACGCGACCAACGCTTCCTTTAAACAGTGAGTTGGAATCTTGCTAATGCCAAAAATTGACAGAGCCCATTAACATTATCTTACACCAGAAATTTGAGAGGAAACGCATCTAAGGGAGATATTTTATGGCACTTTGATTTTTCAACAAAGTAGTATGATTTGTATTGGCCGCCATGTTGGAGGGCATACTCTTGCCCTCCAACAAGGCACATCATCTTTCCAACATTTTCCTTGAAGTTTAAGTTAAAAACTTGCATCAGAAGGAGGTAGTTCATAATTTTATAAATCACATTTTGGCCACGTGACCAGCTACGAACTTACTCATTTTAAGAAAATGGTGCAGGTTTGAAAAACCAAATCACTGTTATTTTGTTTAAGATATGAACCACTAATCGTTTTCCGAAGGCAAAATGATATAACGTTCATTTTCAAAAAAAAAAAACCAATGTCCGTCAGATGACCTCTCCGTGTAAATCGCCTAATGACGTCTTCGGCAGAGTTTTCGACCGGTTAAATTTGTGCCAAAAAGTTATGAAAAGTCCTTTAAAATGGCACAAGCAACCAGGAAAATAAAATAAAGGACTTTTAGAAAGTCTAACAGTCCCCATTTTTTCCGTTAATACCGTGGGGATCGACCAAAAGTGACCAGCTTCCCTAACATGCTTGGGCATTCTTGGCTTAAAACGTACCGTCTCTAGCCTGGAGGATGAGTATCAAACCAGCTCAGGGGTAGCGTTCCTCGCAGCCGTTTTAATCTCGTCACGTAACGCTGTTGGACAGGAGAGTTGCGTGACAAGACAAAAACGGCTGCGAGGGAGACTAACTCAGGGAACCCTCTCGGTTTATTTGAAACCAAGATGGCCGCCCGTAACGTTAAGCGCTCGATCTCGACGATCTTACACTATCTTACCGAAACATAGAGGTCTTTGAACAGTCTATACTGTAACGGAAGTAGGCTTTTTGTCTCAGTTGATGAGAGAAGATAGTATTTTTGTCTTTATTAGTACGGGGAAAAAAAGGAATTCTCTGGTACATTGAATATCACTCACTGTCCTATTAGTCAATAGGCCACTTGCACTAAGAGGTCACGTGACCAACGCTTCCTTTAAACAGTGAGTTGGAATCTTGCTTATGCCAAAAATTGACAGAGCCCATTAACATTATCTGAGAGAGAAGATAGTATGTTTGTCTTTATTAGTACGGGAAAAAAAAGGAATTCTCTGGTAAATTAAGATTCCACTTACTGGAAGACCTCCAATCTTGTCCAAGTCAGCCATCTGGTACTAAAAAACGAAAATAGAAACAAAAACAATTGTAAAACACGTATTGAGATCCAAGAAAAAAAGAAAGGAAAGGATGTATCAGTATCAGGGACACCCAACGGCAATTTTCGGGAAAATATCTGTTCGGAAGACGATTTGAGATCTAGAATTTTCGGAGCATTTGTTGTAAAATTTCTTGCTTGCCTGCCTCTCCTAGATTTTCGAACATCTACAACATAGTATAATTACTCATTTTTAACGGATTTTGACCCTAAAAAAGGCCACCTATAATTTTCGGGAGCCTTTTCCTGGCTGAAATTTTCGAGAAGATAAGTTTTTATCCCTATAATTTTGGGATCACTAGATTTCCAGCTAGGAAATCCGAACAGATGAAAAGTTTTTAGGGGATAAAAATATGCCTATATCTACCGTTTGAATACTAAAATACGTTCAACAATGCTATGTTAAGTGGTTTTGACCTATATCCTCGTTGGGTGCCCCTACAGTATCCTGGCTTTACACATTTACAAGTGATGTTTAAAAACGACTACGAAGATTTTATAGTGTTAGTCAAATACAACTGAATACAACGATAATAAAATAATGGTAATTGAACTAAGTGGAGGGAGGAGTGCAATTCGGTCTGAAATCAAATGCATGATTTTAAAATCAGACGAGCGCGCAGCGCGAGTTCTATTTGAAATCACAAGAGTATCATTTCAGACCAAAATTCCACGACATGAAGTTTAATTACCACTTTATTTACAGCCATTTTGAAATACGGCGTAGAATTCAGTCTTTACCAATTTATTTGACCAAGTAGCCGGTTTGCTGAAAAGCGGAAACAAAAGGGGTTTTACATCTCATTTTGTACCCGAAAAGGAAATAACGCAATATGGAGCGAAAATGGTGCGATTCAAAACAGAAATAACGATTTAGAACAGATGTGACTAAAAAAAAAAAAAAAAAAAAACTGGTGTGAATCTTGAATAAATCACACTCCTGAGAGCCAATCAGATTGTAGGGATCACCAGTGATTTCAAAGTGGATATGAAAAGGAGAGTCACATACCAACCAGAGTCTCACATAACGAGAGTTCAGATTTAAGAGAAGATTTGAAACTTACTCCCTTTAGCCGATTCCCAGTTAATGAGACTCTGCCCTTCCAAAGTTAGATGGTTTCGTTAGCCGTGCCTCAATCTCACTTTAAAGTTATCGACTATATACCTTGCCGTGGGGCTTGAGATTACCGATCAGTGGGACCTTTCCACCAACTGTGTTAAAATCATCAATGGAAAATTGCACGTCAGATCTAAAACGAACGAAAATGGTTATAGTTTACCCATCCCTACTCGTCAGTGACAGGAGACTGTCGAAATGTCTTTTTTTTAATCTTAGAAAAAATAATGGGGTTAGAGACCACAGAGTGAGCACATGACACACTTGGTTAATTGGGTAGGCGACTGGCTCGGTTCACCGCGCCATCTCAGTCTTGTGTTCACATGTACAATTTCGCGACTTTAGGGAGCTCTATCTGCGCTCACTTTAGACGAATTACTTCCAAACCTGTCAAGTTTACAAATGATAATGGGCTCTTTTCAGCGGTGTTGACAGATTTTCGCCAAATGATTCTCATCAAAACTTGATAAAAACGTGGAAAAGTCTAATGCATAAGTCTCATTTAAATGTTTTTTTTTTTGTCAAATAATTATTCATAATAAGGAGATAAAAATAGACTACTCGTAGTCCCAATTTTTCCTCTGGGATAGTCTCGTCTCTCTCGAGTGAGGAGATTTTCACGCGCGTTCGCGTTTCGCTCTCTCGACTATACCTGAAGAAAAATGAGGACTACTCGTAGTCTAAGAAGAAACCTACTCATGCGCCAGAGCCAGCAGGTGAAGAACTCCGTTAGTGGATCCACCTAAGGCATACATGACTGTTACAGCATTCTCAAAGGCCTGTTAATGATGGGAAAAGATTTATGGCTTAGACCTTAACTAAACATGTACTTTCCTTCAATAACTTCTTTGCGGGGCAAAGACCAGCCTATGGGTAGGTTGATTTCGTAAAAAAAAAAACTAACCTCAAAAAAGACTAAGGTTTTTTGGACTGCAATCCATACCATGCACATGCATGGTTAAAATTCGATTTTCGATTTTCTCATTTCGCTTTGAAAGAGAATAGACATTGTTATTGAAAAACCGGGTAGAGCCACCTTAAAGAACCAAAATATCGACAAAATTTTCTTACGTGTTTTTCACTCAATCAATCATTCCTTGCTATTACATCGTAGCACTCGTTACTGCCATTTTCCGCTTAGAGCGACAATAAGGTCGGTTGATAAAATGTCTGTGTAAAGATAGCGTGTTCACACCTTCAACGAGGTGGTCTTAAGGGGTTACTAGACCTTTACAACACTCGGCAACATCCAATATAATGCGTTTTCAAAGCAAGAACAAATTTAAAATATTTGTTTTAAAAGATACTGACTTTCAATATTGTGAATATTATAATACCTTTCGAGTCATGATATCGCGAGATGTTTGTCCTGTCTTCATGAGTGTAAACAATGTCTTGACAGCTTCTTCCACCTCCCTCAACTTTTTTTCAGCCACCTTGAGAATAACTAACTCTAGTCAGTTACAATGCTAACTAACCCACAACTTGCTACAACTTACCAGGAAAGATAAAAAAAGCACTTTAAGGAAGTGAGGAAAGCCCTTTAAGAGACAGAATATAAAAGAGTTGGCCTGATGTTTGACATGTGTTGTCTTATTTTGTTTGTTGTTGCTGTTGTTATTTAACTGAAGAAATATCACCACGGAATACCCACTCCAACTGCTCATGCGTAGAAAAAACCTCGTCCCCACGGTCTTCTCGTTTTCCAATATGGCGGCGACAGGAGAGAAGATTCAGAAAAGCTTTTCAATGGTAAACATGTTATTCCCATGCTAACAAGCCCGTCAACATGATCATTTATTACATGTGAAAAACGGCAAGGTTTGCAACAAAACAAGGTCACCTCTTTCCTCGCTTTTAGTCAAAGACCAGGGCACTAAATGTACAACTGTAAAATGCCCAGTTGATACATATGACAAGTGAATCGGATCTGGATAATCCAGACTCCAACTAGAGGTCATAATCTCCTACGAAGCAATATTGTAGCGCCACGTATTGCTTGTCTCCAAAGTTCTTTTGGGGCTAGGAGTTTTGCGTGACGAGTGCAAAAGCGGTTGCAAAAAAGGAAAAGGCGCACACGATCCAAAGGCCTAAACGGCCGGAACTTATCCCGGTTTTCATTAGCATAAAGCACCTAGGAGTATTGTTACTCCCCTACCCGCCCGCCTCCTTCCCCCGTTGACGGGATGCTAGTTCAGGGTTACCCCCAAGCAGTATGTCACCGGAACCCATTTATACACCTGGATGAAGAGACACAAAGTGAGTACAGCTCCTTGTCTAAGGAAACAACGCGACGGGCGAGGCTTGAACCCCGGACCTCCAGATCGGGAGTTCGAGTTGTTAACCACTCGGCCAAACACGCCTCCAAAGAGCGGTTGCGAAGGAGAGTAAATCGGTTAGGAAGATTCTATTGGATTCATTTCAACATAGAAGTTTTTGGAAATAGAAAAATCAACGAACCAGTCAGTCCGTCAATCACTCAGTCATTCAATCGATTGATCGATCAATCAATCAGACGATGAATCACTCAATCACTCACTCAATCAATCAATCAATCAGTAAAATAAAGTCCCGTTGACCGGTTTTATTTCCTCATGAGTCGTTTAACATAAAACCAAAAGACACCAACCTTGTTCTCACTATCCACAGCAACACCAGAGGCACTCCCTAGTAAACAAAAACAGAAAGCTTTTTACACAAGATGATAGGGACTTTAAGATCCAACGACGCGACGGCGACAAGGACGTTGCGTAAAAAGTCAATTTGCGTTCTTTCAGTCTTTATAGCGATTATTCCTACCCACTTACTTTGTCAATTGTAGGCGAACCCTCCTGAAGCTGAATTTCAAGGGACCAAATTCAAGCTCAGAAAGACAAATAAAATTTCGTCGTTGCTTGTTTACGTCCTCCATAAAACGCGAAATTAGGCATTTTCACGTCGTAGTCGTGCAAAAACGGGAAAGAAATGTACAAAAAAGTGTAATGCACGTGCGAAGTTGTTGTTTTGCTAATTAAACCAATTGTTTTTTTGACGTTCTCGTTGTCGTCCGCGTCGTTGGATCTTAAACTCCCTAATAGGGAGCTCAAGCAACGACGACGACGATGGTAGACTTTCTCAAAGTCGTTCGCTTGGTTTTCTGGTCTGGTGTGGTCGCTCGCGCTCCGCGCTCGTACGATCGCGCTTCGCGCTCACAGTCGCGCTACGCGCTCAAAAGCTCGACTTGTGAGCAAGTCTACGACGATGGCAAAAACAACGCCGAAAGAGGCAATTAGATTTAATAAGGAAGACATCAACAGTTAGGCTTTTGTAAATTATGCTTTTGCTTCCCTACTAAAATGCTCCACCTTAATGATCCATTTTTCCCACTAAGGGCCTGTTTACACGGAGTGGGGGACCCCGGTCTAGTGGGGTAAGTTTCTTTTGTTTTCACGCTCTGGGGGATACAAAACAAAAGAAACTTACCCCACTGGACCGGGGTCCCCCACTCCATGTAAACAGGGTCTAAGATGCTCGGTCTCCCTAAAAAGGTCACTAAAATGCTCGGATAATGCTCATTATACAAACGGTTTTTTTCAAAATTAATTTCAAAGTTTACACTTACAAAAACGTGCAAGTGTTGCAAGTAACAACGACAACGTGTACAAGTTCATAAATACAGCCAAAAAAACCAGCTGTATTAGGTTTTTTGTGAATTTTGAATTTTAGTCTTCATTTTGTTTAAAAAAGCAGGAGCTCATGGGGCATGGGCTCCTGAAAAAAGTTTTTTTTTTTTCTCGGAAAAATTAATTTTCCGGGGAAAATGCCACTAAAATGCTCGAATAATGCTCAATGCTTTTGCCTCACTAAAATGCTCGAAAAAATGCTAGCATAATGTACAAAAGCCTATCAACCGTCCCAGCAAGGCTTCATCTTGATAAGTTTGAAAACGAATACTTCTCGTGATTGACTACATACCTGGCAGTGTCAGCCCAAGGGTTTCAACCACAGATGACATGGTGTTTGCTGTAAACATCCCTCCTAACACACACAAAAAAAATAACAAGAAGAAAGTGAAAATTGGTATTTTCCTAAGGGTTGTAACCCCAGATGGCCATTCAGATTATTCTAAAACAAAAAATTTAAACAAAACAAACAAACAAAAAAGAAAAACCGCGGAAAGGTGTTTTGGAAAATTTTAACCCGGTTTTTTTTTCTTTTGTTCAAAAGCATTTTCCCGGATAATTCCCTAGCATCCAATCATCAAATTGTAGACAAAAAGAATAAAACTGATTTTATTTTTGGAGCTTTCATATCTGAATTTAAATTACGCACTAACCCTGGGTTATCTTAACCCGGCTTTGAACAACCCGACCTTGGAGTATTTTTTCTTACCACATGCCCCAGGTCCAGGTATGGCGTGACACTCAATATCCTTAAGATCTTCAATGTCCATTAACCCGGCACTGTAAGAACCTATTGCCTAGAACAGGGGACATTTTTTTTTTTATTACAAGCATGCCAATACACTTCAATACCATATGTTGAGCAATGCGTACATCCTACATTGTACGAATCTAGTACCATGAACTACAGACACTTGTGGACGGAAGAACGCAACCTCTGTACAATTTACTAGCTATAGGCTTTGCACAGCGTCAACTGTAAAATCTTTTGAGGTAAGGACAAGGTTCCAAAAAACGTTATCCAATCGGGTAATCCGGGAGAAGTAGCTGCTGGGTAAGTAGCTTTTAAAGTTCACTTGCCCAATAGGAAAGGGTCTAGGCAAAACATCCACCAACAAAAACATTAAGGAGCTTAAGCAACCACGACGACGACCACAACGACGACTTCGAAAAAAACAATATATAGGTTTAATGATCAAAACAACAGCTCTGCACGTGCATCCCGCTTTTTAGTACATTTCTTTGACGTCCAATGCACGACTACGACGTGAAACCTCCTAATTTGTCCTTTTATGGAGGGCGTGAACATACCACGACAAATTTTTCTTCCTCTCTTTGAACCTGAATAAAATCCCTTAAGAATTCAACTCTACGAAAAGTCGCCTGCATTTGACATATTGCGCGGGTCCAAATAGACACAATTAAATTTGAAAGAACGCAAATTCATTTTTTTACCGACATTTCCACTGCTGTCGTCGTCCTTGCTTAAGGCCCCTAAGAACTACTGTAAGACGAGCAAGTAGCCCGGGTGCAAAATGCGAGTGCTACTTGCCGAAAAGGCAAGATAAACGTGAAGTTTTTTCCGAGCCCTGAGTACACTGTACGGAACGTGGTTAAGCATGTACTCGAACTGACATGGAAGCTTGTAATTAGGAATTATTCCACGAGTGCGCGTTGGATAATGGTTGGCTATAATCATCTCATATCCAACAAGCACTAGAGGAGTAATTGTTTTATTAAAAACGGTCCGAAAATATCGAGAATTCTCCCCGACTTTATTTGTAAAAACAATTGACTTTCACCTTGTTTTTAATTTTGAGCAGACCCGTACAGTTGATATATATGGAGAGCATGGTATAATGATGGCTTAGCCAATCAGAGCTCAGTTTTTAATAGTACGGCTTAGTATATGCCATGAAGTTACCTCAAATGGACTCCCGGCACTCAAATTCTTATGTTTCTTTCCGCAACCAGGTAGCATGGTCCCACCATAAATTACTATACCACACTGTTGATTAGAGGATAAGAAATATAATGCTTATCGAACACTCCTTTACTTTCAGAGGTGCCTCATGATCAAAATATTATTTAAAACTAGAAATAAGCGTATCGCAGAACCTCGCGAAGCTCAGGGGGGAGCCCATAAGGGGTGGGAGGACAGGAGAGAAATGAAGTAAATCATGTAACTGGGGAGGGCGGGTCTAATATTGGAAGCTGAGATGTACTTAATGTCCTGTGGATTACATTTGAACCTAGTGCTCCTCATGAATAAAACCCAGATCTTTGTCGTTGATGGCAATCGGTTGCATGGAAACCCATAATGCACTTTGACGTCACTACTCTCGATGACGTCAAGGCGGACACCAACAAAACTCGATAGATTTATAGCCAAAAGGAAATCACGCTGGCCTTGCGATGCTTGTGTGATACACGCACGCTTCGCGCGCGACGAGATTATAAACTTCGCGGCTCGGCGCTTCGCGAGGAATAATAACAACAAACAGCAACGAGAAGTTTCAATTTTTTTAAGATCCTTAACCCGTTAAGCCCCAAGAGTGATCAGCGTCAAATTTCTCCTTGTAATATCACTGCATGTTAAATCACAGTGGTCATGAGAATTGAGGACATGATCACTCAAGATGAATCTAATTGATACTTCAACAAATTCGCCCAACTATTTCCACTAAAAATGACAGGGGTGACAAATGAGACTTTGAATTTTGACATTAGGGTTCGAAGGGTTAAAGCCCACTACAACAAGGCAAATGTGATGCAGGAAAGGGGACAAACTACAACTTGAACTTCCATCAGCGGAAGGTTTAGGTTCAAGCCTTGCCGTCGCGTTGTTTCCTTAGATAAGAAACCTTGTTCCATTTGTTCTCTCTCCATCCAAGTGAATAAATGAGTACCGGCAACGATATCCAGTCATCTCGCCACCACCGAAATAGCTACCAATTATCTTTAAAAACTCCCAAGTACACACAAATGAAAAGAACTTTCATGGACATAAATTTTCTATTAACCTCTACTCTGCCATATTTCAAAGAAATGACTGGTGGTTGTGAGACTTTTCTGCCTTTTTTCTTCTTTTTTCTAAATGTCAAAGTAAATTTACCGCGAACCTATCGGTATTTAGTGTTAAGAGCATGACATGTCAAAGCAAGGATCGTCAGTAAGGATCCACACATTTGTATTTGGGACGACTTAAAATTCGAATAAGCTTGGCGAAAAAGTAAAAAATCTGACGCAAGTATATCCTAGGTATCAAACTATGTCAATTATTTCACTGAGTTATTCGTTGGTGGCGATTTCGTTGGTAGCGAGATGACAGTAAACCACGGCAACGTACTGCTAGGAGTAACACGTCTAGGAAGGGGGCGGGGAAGACAATTTTAATTTTTTTCCTTTACGGCACAGAAAATAGACAGATTAAAGGTCATGTTACTCAAGACGATTTGCAACGACGATTCTCAGCGCAACACAGCGTAGCAATGTTGAAACAATGCCGCAACCGTTCGAAACAATGTCGCGCCAAAGCTGTAATGCTGTGTTGAGCTAAAAATCGTTGTTGAGAATCATACCGTGTAACATCACCTTAAGAACCGCGTTTAAAGCAAAAAGACAGCGCAGCAAACGGGCAATTTTGGTCACTCTATTTATGGTTTACTGTTGATTATAGCCTGTTCCAGGCTCTAAGATAGTGGGGAAAGTGGATGGAAAAAAAATGCACGAAAACCGCATGGGCGCTGGGGTGTTTGCCCGGGTTTTTCGCTCTGCGTTCTGCACTGACTAGAGCCTGGCATAGGCCGACGATGTTGATTATGTCTGAATAAATAATATAGCAAAGTAAGTAGTTTCATGCCTGGCAATTCCATGCGTAACAGCTATTTGGGACACTTTTTATCTGCTCATCTCAACAGACTCATGACCTTCAAGTGAGGCAGTATCTAAACTTACCGCATTGAGTCTTGGCAGAGCCATTGTTACACCAGGTATTGTCTTGTCACAACCAGCCAGGCAGATTATACCATCCTGAGAGGAGAAAACACAGGTATTGAAGCAATGATTTGGCTATAGAGGCCCCTAGTTAATACCTCCTTTCTATATTTTCTATCTTGTCATTCGTCCCCCCCCCCCCCCCCCCCCGGCTGAGGTGCAATTTAAAAGAAAAGGTTAGTTTTGACGAAAGTTCGTCATAGCTCACTGCGCCTTCATTAACAACACAGTCACCTTAAACTAGATGCTGAAAACAGAGAGAAACATAAGATATTTAACAGGAGGAACAAGAGGAGGTCAGCGGGTAGGGGAAAATAATTGTAGAGAAGAGGAGGGGTAAGTGAAGTGACAGAGGTTGCATGTGAGCAGACAGATGAGGAACAAATTGGCCAGCTCCCAATGTATGGGTCTTCATAGCTCAAATGGTACAGCACTGCAGCGCTAACGCGGAGGCCATGAGTTCGAATCCTGTTGAAGTCCCGGTTTCTTTTTTCTTTTTTTTTAATTGCAACTGCTTAAATTGCAATTACCACTGCGACCCGACGATCATATATTCATTTGAAATTTGTATTTCTGCAGGTCACATCATCTTCAAGTAAAAAAAGAAATAAGGTATGGATGAGGAGAAGAGAATACAACAGAATTAATTTTGTCACAGCAAATTTGAAGATTTATCTGCACAAAATTGTGAGAGAAAAAAAAAAGACCATGTTATTGATAAAGAGGATGAAAATGACAATCCTTTTTAGTATTTATTTATCTCACCCCTGTGTAACCGGAATGTGTTATTTCGATGCAATCTGTGATCCAGTCTCTTGATATCAGAGAATATTTCATACCACTGGTTCCCTAAAGAATAATTTAAACAAACAAGATTACTAGTCACCTCGCTATGGGCCTTACAATATTATTTAAATCTGAATACTCACCTCATATCAAAGGGAAAATTCAAACACATGTACGATGCTTTGTAAAGCTTGAAGGTCAAAAAAGGAGGCAAATTATAGGTGTTGTTAAGATTTAAGTAGAAGTTTGTAAAATTGTGTTGAATTTGATATCGAACATCCTGGAGGAATCCATGAAATGATCAATTAACAGCTGCCAAAAAGAAGGTATCCACTGGCCAGTGTCACCTATTGCGGGCTCAGGAGTAAAATTTTGACTACTTTTGGTATTCAGACAAGTGATGCTAGCTTTATAGAAAACTGAATACTTCAGAATGATTTTTTCTCAAAAAGTTCCCACGTGAGCTCGCTTTTGACCTTGGCTAAAGTTATATATAAATTTGAAATTGGCCTATCACAAGCATGAGTAATTAGTCCATTACCATTGTCATTGCATCACTTATGACAGGTGTACAACTCAGAACAGCTTTCCCTGAAAGGCAAGGTAGGGCACTCCTTAACTTGTGTCAAAGTATTTCATAGATCTTAGCTTGGATTGTGTACATGTATCAGCTCACTACTGTTGTACATTAGTATATCTTACTGTTTGTGGAGTCATCAAAAAAGTTAAAAGAGAGAAAAAAACTGTGAAAAAAAAAATCTTTTTTGCACATTTTGCACATTCTATATTGTGCCATATTTTCCAAGAAAAATATCAACTGCATCAACAATTGATTTAATTATGTTTTTGCTGATAGTTTGGCTTGTCATTACAGAGGAATGTCATACCTCCCTGTTCCTCAACAGCTTTAATCACGTGATCTGCAAGCTCCCTGCAATTTTACATTAGATTCTGTCACTCGCACAGGTGCTTTGCTCTACATTTTTAAGGGAGACATTAAACTTAAGGCTACAGATTTTTGTTAATATCTCATTTGGACTCCTTTAGTTTTACATTGCACAGCATGGATTTGGACATTTTGTTTCGAATCAGGGTCTTATGACTATTTTTTATTTGGCACTCACAGGAACAAGTTGCTTATATAGCTTGGTTTGATCCTCGTTAATAAAATATAAAACCCACCAGAACTTAACTGTCAATATTTTCTTCTAAATTAATTATTACTTCAATGAGATCACATGGTGAATTGTGGCCTTGGATATTAACAGTAATAACTTGCCGCTTTGTGGCTTGATAAATAAGCCTCCACTATTCAACTTGATCTAAAAAAATGTTACTTATCATTATCATTACCATCATTAATATTGATATCATTATTAAAACCATAATCATAAGTTAATTAATAAAGATTTTTTACCTGAAGTGGAAGTTACATGGTATAACATTGATATAAGGGCATGCTATTGTTATAAGTGGTTTTGTAAAATCTTCATCCTAAAAACAATAAGAGAAATAAACTTGCTAACAATGAAAGAAAAAAAAAAAACTAGATTACTGGTTTTAAAATGCATAATGACCTACTAGCGACTGTAGCCTAAATTCTCTTTAACTGCATTGATTTCCATATTCTACCCAATGAGCTGGATAGTGTGATATTGCACAGTACACTGTATATCTCAATTCCCATCCATTCATATAACGATAAATTTCCCATAAAAAATAAACTGGGCTTAATTATAATAAACTTAAACTTGTCTAAAAATATTAATGGCGGATTAATCATTCACAACATCTGAAGGTGTGGCTGTTTAAAAGAAGTTGACCACCAATAATAATTATTCTAATGCATCAGTTCCACTTTGTGATTTCACTCACCAAAAAAACAAACAAACAAAAACAGAAATGCAGGCAAAATATTGCTGAAAATTAAGGACCTGAAGCAGTTGTATGGAGATACCAAACCCCCTTTTTCACTAACATATTCTTTCTCTCAGCAAATGTTCCTTGCATGTCGGGCAACTTGTCAATTTCAATTACCAATTGTAATTTCATAACTCATAATTAAAAACAACAACAACAACAACAAAAAAGCAAGCTCAACAGGTTGCTCCACTTAGATAGGTGAGGTAACATGCCGCGGGTCACCCCACCTATCATGTAAACGTGATCAAATTAAAATGAGAGATTATGTGGACAGGAGGGTTACCCACCAAAGTGGGTTACCTCACCTACTTGGGGTCTCCCACCTCCATGTAAACAGGCCTTTACTCCAGGTTGTTGGACAGCATGTTTGCCACACCCAGTGGTGATACCTTAAACAGAAATATTTACCTTGAAACCAATGGCTCTCAAATGTGCCCTTGCCCCTGTCTGAAAGGAAAGATTTCCATTATTTTTTTGATTGGCGGGGTTATAATATTATCAGATGTTAATCAGGTACATTGTATTAACCAACTAGTAATTAAAGGGTTTCGTTAATCATTTGTCTCACGATTGTCACATAGATACTGATCCCGATATTTCGACAGCATACTGCAGGTCTCAACCACCTAGGCAATACACATGTATGTCAATTTATTGAGTAGAATTATTTGTACCTCCATCACATGGTTGTTAGTGACTAGTGTATCATGAACCTCACTCATGGTCGGTGGGTTTCATTCCAAAGCATTGTTGGTATTATTAGAGGAGGAAACTGTTCCCTCAGCAATCTGTTGTGGTAATGATTGGATGCTATCAGGGTGCAAAGACAGTCAGTCTTACAGCCTGCCATTCGGGCAAGCTGTAGCTAGCATGTACTAGCCCAAAAGTCATTTCAACTAGCCTCAAAACCCTTTTTCATTAGCATGATTACAATCCTTCTGTAATTTGAATTTCTCCAAAAAACAGCACTTGCCCTTTAGGCAAGTTAAGAACTAAAATCACTAGCCCAATAGCAAAATCCACTAGCCCCGGAATATTGGACATGACTTTCTTTGCACGCTGGCTATGCTGTCCAATTGTAGGCA
>OZ037786.1:7211818-7449318 GCA_964035525.1 Porites cylindrica | reverse complement strand
GTTAAACCTAGTGTTCTTAAATCACATGCACGAGAATAAGGGACGAGTCTATACTCAGTGCACGCTAAAATAGATGTGCGTGACATTTTTGACTGGATTACAAGGTGATTGTCCAAATTGTAAATTAATGCTCGGAGACCCAATAAGTTCCAAAAAGAGGCAGCTCAACGAGCGATCCCTTGTAAGCCATTACCAACTGACATTTTATCAATGAATTTATACATGTCTTGAGTAGTGTCTAAATTACTAGAATTTCAATGTAATTGGAAGGTACAGAATCACACTTAGGGGCCTCACAAAGAAACTCCAAAGAAACACAATTTATCTCCCCAAGAAAAATTACTTGTGTATTTTAACATTGCTCAATGCATGAGGTCTGGTCACAGGAACTGCAGTGTTACCGGACGAGAAATGCCTCTCTTGTAGGACTGAAGTATACTTGCTTTTATCCATGTTCAGTGAGAATTGTCTCTGGTCAGATCTTTAGGATTTTTTACCGAGACCGTACGCAGCGAGGGAGAGAAAACCTAATATAAGCCTTGCTGACCTAAGACGATGTTGCCCTTTAACTCAGGGTCACTCTGGATGGCTTTTTTCGCTTTTTGGTAGTCTTTATTTTACGGTTTGTAAAAACAGGTACACCCACTCCCTTATCATCCATCGCCGTTAAAACAAGCTGAACGCGACGGTTCTTGGTTCAAATTTTTTGTCGAACAATTCGGGAATCCTTCCAATACTTCCAAGTAGCGAAAGTCTCCGATTAGCTCTTTCTTTTCTCGAAATTTTTAATCGCAGTTTTTTAAAGCAGTAAAACAACAACTGTTCTTCTTAGCTCTAGAATATTAACTTCCTGGAGTACATTGTTTCAACTACACGCAATGACCTTTGCTTTACCTCTTTACCCTCTATTTTGGAAGCCATTTTGAGTCCGGAATTTAAAAAGTCCGGGAAAATCCGGTAGTGCCAGTCTCCCGGGCAGGATGAAATCAGGCAATAAAATGTTTCTGAATGGTTAGTTTTGCTTTCAGTAAGAAGAAGTGCCTTTATTTACCATTCATTCATTTGTACACATATAACCTATTACATTACCACAAAGCAGGAGATCAAGCAAGCTCTGTAGAGCTTTTAGACGATTTCCGCTTTATTCTAAGCAGATGTAACGAATAAAGAAGGCGGACTTCCTGTTTTACGAACTGATATGAACTAAAATTATAACAAAACTATTACTATTATTGCTTAAAAGTGAAATTTCATTACGATGAGGATGGGCAGGCCGGTACAGGTCAGTTCTGACAAATGAAAAGCGCCCTTGTACTTTTCCTAATTCCGAGGCGCTCTTTTCAGCAGTGACGATGAATATTCATTTCCTGGTCTTTATCAAACCTTGAAAAAAAACATGGAAGGCTCTAGTTAGAACACATGAAAAATGACCTTAACTTGATTACAATGACCACGAATCTAGTGATCTCGTTTGCATGCAATGGAAGGCATCGCGAAATGTGTGTGGGAGGAGGAAAACGCGAGGGAACTGGGAAGAGGGGAAAAGTGTTTTTCTGCCCTCTTCTGACCTTTCTTCTTTCTGCTTCTGACTTCCTGCAATTGACCGTTGTGTTACTCACATTACAACAACAATTATATTTTTCATTCTTTATCGCCAGCAGTCGTTTACAATGAAAAAGAAACAACCATTGATAACTTAAACACATTTACACCGACTCAGCCATTACTCAGGTTTACCCGTTAAATAAAACGTTAACTACGAAAATGTATTTCGCTACTACTATTCATTGCTGATTTTTATTTATTTATTTATTTATTTTTACATTTATTTATTTTTTAGACTGTGCTTGGCAAAGACGTGAGCCACTCCGTGAATAGTCCAGCTGTTGTCGACGATAATGTAGTGAAGTTTTCATAGCATGAAACTTTGCTAGGTTACAAACAGCCTTACGACTAGCCGTTTTGGACAGAGGCAACCAAAACTCAACACTGGAGACGAGTACTGCGCAGGCCCTTACAGGGGCGTAACCAGGATTTTTCTAGAGGTACGCACAATTTTCAAAATCCCGCCTGCTCTACCTGCTTCCCCAGCTCCCCCACCCCCCTTCCCCTCAAATTCCCAAATTATTTTCAGGTGCCTCCATTGAGGTCTTGGTGTTCCAAACTAATCCGTGCATTGTAGAAGTTGAAACTTTTTATGATGTAATCACTTCCTTGCGTCTTTATAACTTTGCATAACTGCTGGCCATGTGAGCGAGAGGCGCTGTTCACAGACGACTTTTGAAATAATTATCTTATATTCATTTGGGTGTCGAAGCAAGAGAGAGAGCCCTGGGAACGCGGTTGATGGCCCCGATGCAACACTAAGTGCAAAACACTTTTGGTCCAGGGGGTGCCCGCTACCTAACAAGCAGGCTTGAAAAACAAAAATCACTTATCAACAGCTATACACATTAATTCTACACCCGTCAGTAGTAAGAGCGTTCTTCACATGCAGTTTTACCATCTTGGTTGCCAATGCATTTTCACGTGCGCTGTCCGGTTTCGCTTGTGGTCCGGCCCACAGCCCGACATGCGTCGGGCCCCCGACCGAGGCCCCGAAGTACCCCTCCGCTCGCGAGGAAAATGGTCTGGTATCCAGGGTACGCTTTCTTTTACCCACTTAATCTTGACTCTAAATTTTCCGGCGCCACGCGGTTCACTCTTCCAAAAAATCGCCTTTCAATGTTTTCAGCTTTTCCAGCGTCTTTTCTAGTTAGTAGTTGAATCAACGCAACTCGAAACTGCCTAATTCTTACACAGTAAATAACTGGGTTAACAAGCGAATTCAATGTTATCACTAGAACTCCTGTGAAATGAAAAATGAACAATAAATTGACTGAATTGACCACAGAATTAACCATAAGTGTTCGTGTAAAGGTGATGGGTAAAAACATAATATTAGGAAACAAAGGACGGTTACAGTCACTTTAAAAGCTTTTTTTCTGTTTCAAGAATTTCTCTTTGGCCTTCAACGAAACTGAGCAGCGATCTTTTTCTTCTGACGACGTGTTTCCACATAAATAATCTCTTGACAGAAGGAAATGATGGCTATGCTTAAGAAAGCTATACTACCGTCAACCTGAGCGTTTGTTTGGTCATCTATGTTAGCAGTAGGCATGATTAACTGTATGAATAGGACTGTTATCCACAAAAGAGCAGACAAACCTATTACACGAGCTTCGGTGACCATGGTTTCGTACTGCAGAGGACGTCTTATGGCAATGTACTTCTCTGCATTCACCAAGATAATTTGAAATAAGGATGCATTACCTGACAATGCTATAGCAAGAACCCCTAATTCTTTTCGTAAACAGTAAGTACTGGAGGCGTAACCTTGGAGCTCTGCGATCACCCTAGAGATAAAAAGAGGTTGACCGATTACTCCCATTGCCAAATCTGTAGTCGACAAGCAGGCGAGCGCAATGTTTGACTTGGTTTTAACTCCGGGTTTAGTCTTAACAGCGATTATGATCAGTGCATTCATAACAACTGTAAGTGGACAAGTAATGGCGCTGATGACGGCAATGAAGACAAGCCATCCATAAGCTTCTGGGGTAGCTTTTGGATCGAGAGTTCCATGACGGATTATTGGATCACATCCAAGAGCTATCCTCGCCGTGTCTGAGGCTGCTGTTGAATTCATATCTTTGCTTTACTTTTGCTCGATGAAGTTGTATTTAGAGGTATGCTACGGCGCGACTCTCTGTTGGTGTGAAGATCTGTGACGGTTCGCATCAACTTGACTCTCGTGCGTTTCGCTCGACGGATTGCTGAAAAAAGGGGGAGCTGCCCACAGTCTAATGTTGTTTTCGCACCCACGAAATGTTTTTGCCGCAATTTTTAAGTTTGGATTTGAACTTAAGTTTGGATATCGTCGCTTAATATAATTTTTTTTTTTGTGAATTTGTCTCAGTATTCCAGGTGTGAAATGCAAGAAAGTAGTTCGATAATAAGTTGGGTGATGATTTGGGTTGCTCTGATCACAAGGATTTTTTTCATGTGAAAGAACACTCTATAGAATGCGGTTTTCTTAAAAAATAAATTAAAAAAGCCGCCGTAGTCCTTGAAAATTGTGAAA
The DNA here is from genome assembly GCA_964035525.1 of Porites cylindrica. Taxonomy (NCBI): domain Eukaryota; kingdom Metazoa; phylum Cnidaria; class Anthozoa; order Scleractinia; family Poritidae; genus Porites; species Porites cylindrica. The sequence continues at coordinate 7,445,198 of OZ037786.1, read as the reverse complement.
ATTGAAAGTCAGTATAGTTGATAAAGGCATCTTAAGAGTCATGCTTCTTCGGTAAACTCAGGCAGCACATTAATTGGAGTATATAAATATATTTAGTAATGTCGGTTATTAATATCCTTGTCAGTTTAATTTAATAGTCGCAACATAGGTCTTTGATCAAGCGGCTGACTTTTTAAATTTGTATAAGCATCGAAACATTTCAACAACTATAAATTTAACTGAAAAGACCCAACTTTTAATTTCATTAAAACAGGTAATGTGTTTCATAGTAATGCCACGGTTTGACTAGATGAATACTTCTCTCTGCCGTCTTCAGTTACTTTAGCCATATTTCGTAACACCTTAAACATTTGACGATGCGGTTTCTGAAAAGTAGCAAAGACTTCAATTTCGTTTGGGCAATGGGACGCGCGGTTTCTCTGTTGCATGGCTTAATTTTATTATGATAAACAGGTGATTTAATTTAGTGAAAAGCTATTACATCTATGGAACAGCTTATACCTCTCACAGTTTTCCTAGTATTTCACTGACACTTTGCATGACAGGAACGGCCCTTAAAAACCGATGCCTGATCCTTGTCGATTCTCATCGCTCACCCGACACGACTCCCTATAAATATATAAATATAAGTATCGAACTGAATTCGGAACGCAAGACTATGTCTTCCTTTACTTGTTACTATGATTATTAATAATAATAATAATAATAATAATAATGATAATAATAATAATATTATTATTATTACTATTATTATTATTATTATCATTTTTTCCTTCTTGAAATGGGCATCAATATTATGAGAGCAACAATAACAGAAAGCCACCATTGCATCTTCTAATAGCCAATCTAGTAGGGTTAGATCAGTCGAACTTTCTATTTTTTGCCTTGTCGGCTCTGCAAAGTATATTCGTCTCCGCTCATCGGGAAAGCGCTGTGTAGGTTTTTTGTTCAATTGCAATAGGTCTTTTTTTTAGAAATACCACAATACTCTTTATTGTCCTTCCAAAATTTTTTCAATTTTTCACCCTTGTAACAATAAATGGCATGGCCATTTACTCTCACAAGGGTAGTTACCAGGGAGTAAGCGGTCCAGTAACTAAAATCAACCATGCAATAGGATTGCTTTATTGGCCGTCCAATATTTCCTAAGGAGTACTCGAGTATTGTATTTAGACACTGTTGTAAGAACATTTCATTAAGTTTCTCTTTGCTTGCCGGTCATAAATTCGGAGGAGATGATCGGCTGCTTGACCGGCAAGCAATAAAAGGATAGTTGTACTTAAGCCATTATGCGAGGGTTATTTGTATAATAATTTATTTCCATTTCTCAAAAAAAAAAAAAAGAAAAGAAAAAAAAAAACATTTTTTAAATCATTATTAATTAAATTAATTATTAAATCAGGCCACAGATTTATTCTCATTACAACAATTTTTGGACTCTGGTAAAGTTACAACTGATAATGGATCAGTTTTGGAACACATGCGATGCACTAGCGGATATTTGAAGCACTTATAACATTTGTCATCTATTAAACACTTATCGTCTCTTTTTACTGCTTTAACAAAAGAAACTAATTTAAATGTATGACATGTATTGCGACACACGGTGTTAAAATGTTTTATAAATTATTTGAAAGTTGATCTCTGGGTAAAGTTTCTTAAAAGAGTGTCCTGTCCGCAACAACTTATCTCCTTTCATGATTCTCCCTCTCTCAGCTAGACAAAGGTAAAGTGAACAAGTTCCATACGCTTGACAGTATAAGTGCGTTTGAAAAAGAATTGAACTAAAGGACACAAATTGGACTAGTCTACAATTTCCTACGGCTTTTCTGAGTTGAAAGGCATTGATCCTGCCTGAAAGCATCTCTTAGTATACTCTTTTTAAATTGCCAAAACTGTTTTTCGGATGCAGAATTTATAATGCCCTAGATGACATGATTTTCAACTCTTTAGTTATTTATTTTTTTCATTCATGCCACGGAGTTGATCTACCTTTGCAAGAATCTTGTCCCAAATGTAAATTGCGTCGAAAAGAAATTAATTAGCCGCGTGCTCTTTTGATCATTAAAAATGATATTTTTAGCAACTAATGGAGAGTTTATGGTACTCCTTATTTTATTATTATTACTTTCTCTCCTCTTTTATCTGGCAAGGAATATGAGGTAACTTTAGTAATGAACGTTTTTCATTCACATTTATAAACTACACGATGAGACTGAGCGCGGTAATTATCGTTCGAAATCATTACTGTCTATTTTCAATCGGATATTTGAAAAATTAATGTACCACCGCCTCAAACCCTTTCTTGTTAAAAACGATATTCTATTTAAGTCACAATATGGCCTCCGCGAAAAACATTCCACGCAACATGCCATTATTGACATTGTTAATGTCATACAAAACAATATGGACCAAACATTTTTCACTTGCGGGATCTTCTTACGCTTAAAAAAGGTCTTTGATACCGTCGACCTTGATCTTGCGTCAAAAACTTAATCGTTATGGCATCAGAGGAATTATCAATGCCTGCTGGTTTGCCTCGTACCGTCTTGGTCGTTCACAAGTAACCGAAGTAGGTTTTAACTTATCAACCGAATGTATGACCTTATGTGGTGTCCCACAGGGGTCTGTACTTGGTCCTCTGTTATTCTTGATCTATATTAATGGTATCCATAACTCTTCAGCGAAATTCTCGTTCTTTCCCTTTGCTGATGACACGAACTTGCTGTATGCTGACACTAATTTAAAATCTCTTGAAAAAACCGTCTATATGGAACTGCTCAAAGTCTCCGACTGGCATAATGTAAATTAGTTACCGCTCAGAGCTAAAAAGTCAAACTATGTTATCTTTCGTCCATATACGTATGTTGAACTACTGGGTTAACATTGAAAAGATTGATAACCGTAGCCAAATTCCTACTGCCCTTCATTATGAAGACAATGTTAAATATCTCGGTGTCCTATTGAACAGCAATTTAAGCTGGAAATTTCATTTTAAGACTGAATATTGCATTAAAAGTAACCAGAACTGTTGGTGTTGTTGCCCGTCTTAGGCGCTTCGTCCCACGTATTACATTTTTACATATTTATCAATCTTTGATATTGCCTCATCTGACATACGGTTTGGTGGCTTGGGGTCAAGCTGCCAAAACCCATTTCCAAAATTTATATATATATCGTGCTACAAAAACGAGTCCTTCCGGAGTTTGATGTATTTTTCTGAACCCAGAGCGCAGAGAGTGCCATTAATTCATTCCTCAAACATTCTACCCTTACAAAATGTTACATGCTGAAAAAGTATTTTCTATAATGTTTGACGTCTCCTGTTTGAATGCTCCGTCTAACATCTGTGATCTCTTTACTAAAGCTAATTCAAAGCACAAGCATGAAACAAGTTTTTCTTCGTCTGGAAATTATTATATCCAAACTTCCAGACTGAATCAAAATCAAGGTTCTTCATCCAGTTGTGGAACTAAACTCTGGAACGCAATTCCCAACGAATTTCGTCAAAATCTGCAGCCACGACTTAAGGCACTAATAGTTTATAGGTTCTTTAGTAAATTTGTCTTGTAGACCATTTTTGTAACTCTAGCTTGTTGTTGTTGTTAGTTTACTTACTTTTCTTTATTATAATCTTCATAGCTTCTTTTAATTCGATATTTATATGATCGGCTCCTGATGACTGCTGTAACCTTTCTGACTCTGCCCGCCTCGTCTAGCCTCTTGCTATTTGCGGGCGGAGATGGCAAAACGATGTGTGTAAAAATAAAGTATATATGTTTAAGATATGTTTAAGATGTTTTGATATATTAATTAAAGATTGCTATCGCGTGCATTTAATGCCTCTACAGCTCAAATAGTAATCAAATTTACTTGTAAAACTGAAATTAATTACACTGGACGCCGCAAACTTATCATGTCATTGTATATGTTTGTCTGTGTCAGCTTTGCTTCAATTTTAGAATGAAATGAAATGAAATTTAAACTCTAATCCGAGTAAGCCCTTAGTAAGTTTGCGTAGTGTCTTACTGTTCTTGGGACCGTTCCTGATGCGGCACCACGACGCGGTTTCGTCTTCCAAAAACTCGTTTTTCCATGTTTTCAGCTCCCGCGCTGCTTTTTTGAAAGATAAGCTGAATAAACGCAACACGAAACTGTCTGATTCTTACACAATAAATAATTGGGTTAACCAGCGAATTAAAAACTGCCGAAGTAAGGCCTGTAGAGAGAGCGATGTATTTTAAATCAACGGAAGTTGTTATAGAATTTGATGCTCGTATTAGATATGCGAATATTAAAGGCAAAAAACATAATATTAGAAAGAACAGTACCGTTGCTGTCACTTTAAAGGCCTTTTTCTCCTTCAAAAACTTCTCTCTGGCTTCCAAAGAGACTTGTTGGGTAGCTATTTGTTTTTCATGCCGACGTGTTTCGTAGAAAAGTACGACTTGACAAAAGAAAACTGTGGCTAGGCATAAAGATATTACATTAATGTCAGCTATAATGAAAATCTCGTTATTATCAACAAAAGGGAAAGGCACTGTTAAAGATATCACCATCACCCACAGAAGTGCAGACAAACATACAAGGCGATTCTTGGTGACGATAGTCTCGTAACTCAGGGGATGTTTGATGGCTATGAACCTCTCCACGTTGATCATGGCCAAGTGAGACAGCGACGCAAAACCCAACACCCTCAAAAGGATCGTTGATAACAGTGTTCTTATACAGTACGTAGCGGACGTGCTTCCTTGCATTTGTGCGATCACCCAAAAGATGAAAGCAGGTTGACCGATCACTCCCATTGCCAAATCAGTAGTCGACAAACAAGCGAGTGCAGTGTTTGTCTTGGTTTTCAATCGGTGTATAGTCTTAACCGCGAGTATGACCAGTGCATTCATCACAGCTGTGAATGGACAAGTAATGATGCTGATGACTGCAATAAAGACAAGCCATCCATAAGCTTCCGAACTAGTTTCATCAAGGGTTCCCTGCGAAATCGGTGGAACACATCCAAGAGGTATCCTCTTTGTGTATGGGACTGCAGTTGAATTCATATCTTCTTTTTGGCTTGCTTAGACAAAAATGTGTCTGTAGCTGGCTACGGCATGGACTTCTGTTGGTGTGACGATCAACGGCTTGCGGCTACCAACTACATCCCGCACTTTTTGCTCGAACGACTGCTCAAACTGTTTTTACCAAGTTGAACTTTAAATTATATAGTCTTTTAAGATAGTCAGTGAATTTGTCTCTGTATTGCAGCTGACAAATACTAATGTATATCCTTCATGATCAAAGGCACTCTATAACAGGCGGTCTTCTTGAAATTTTTTTTCATAAGGGCATCTTAAGCTAAAAGTCACCATCGTTGAATGCGAGCAGAGAACTAAATGGAATCACACAATTGAGAAATGTTGGCGATTATCCGACTTTCACTAAATTTAAAAGCAGCTTATCAGGAAATTGATCAATTAGCATATTGATTCAATTTAGATGAGCAACGAGGCATTTCGAGCAAATGACACAAATTTAACTCATTTAAATATGTCAACGGGAGATATCCTTAATACTTTGATGAATTTCCTTTAATTTTTGTTAACTTCGATGAACGCGAGTGCGATAGATAACTATAAGCACACGATCAGCTCATCATCGTCATACAGCTAAAAAGTCAGCGATTTTTCTCAGTGTTAACTAAGCAAAGACTTTAATTTTCGTTTTACATTGGGACGCACGGTTCGATCATCTCAGGTGCTCTGATGAATGGCCTAATTATATAATTAGGCGATTCAGTTCAGTACATCAGTCGCTAGATTTGCACAGCTTATACCTCTTAAAATTTTCCAACTGCTAAAGAGTTCAGAGGTAATAATTTTTCACCTTGATAATGCATTACTATAAATGACAATGTCACTTTAAGAATCTATTCTTTTTTTCAGTGTGGTAAAAGAAGATGAAAATTCATGACATTCATTATCTCGAATTTGACCATTCACTATTAAAACGGAAGAAAGCAACAATGGTTTCAGAGGAATAATGTTTTTTACATATTTTTATTTATTTATTATTTTTTAAGTGGCTATAATTGGATCCACAAGCTGAAATCTTTTCTCTGAGCAAAGCTCCATTTTTTCCTTTTAATTTACAGCATGTATGGAGGATATTACATGGCCGCGAAATTTCTCTTCGACTGTTGAAAAATATTTCACGAGTGAGCGCAGCGAACGAGTGAAATGTTTTCAACACGAGAAAAGAAATTTCGTATCTCCAAGCGGCCATGTAATGTTCTATTTATTATATAAACAACAATACCAAACCATTTCACTGAAACAGTTTTTTCCTGCGAAAGGCGCGATTTATTATGTAGCCGTAGCAACGGTGATATTTTCACATGTGAAGATAACATTTTATTTTCACGTGTGAAGGTAACATGTTTTAGCGGGAAAGCTCACCTGGTATTTCATTGGTGTTTATATAACAAATATCAATATTCGCGATAATTCGGCAAATGCAAGAGTAGATTTGGGGATATCTAGGCATTAATTTGTTCTTAAAATAGTAATAGAAATATATTAAACAGTAGCAACACAAAACCAACTATAAAGCACTTCAAAAGAGGGTCTGAATAGGGGGATCCACTTGTCGGTTGGCGGTTAAAATTCAGTTTTTTTGTCGGTAGTCGGTTTAAATTTTCGATCTTTGACGGTTGTCGGTAAATCTCAGTTAATATGTAAAAATGCAAGTTAATTATTACTAGTTGTTATGTATTTCACCCAGTTTCAAGACTATGATCCCTAAAAAATGTATAAAACTTGTAAGAAGTGCATCGCTGAGTTTGCCAATATGGAACTATAAAATCACCAAAGCTTTCATTGTAAACTGATGCGAACTTGGTTTCCCTGTTGATTGCCAGGACACAATAAAAAGTAGACAAGAGAGGTTGACTGGACACAGAGGAAACGCCCACTCTAGCCTTTTGGATACATAAATTATTTTTGCAAAAAACTGCAAGGAGTGACAGGCCGCACATCTATACCGGCGTGAAACCGTGTTGACGTTGATATTTTGAGCATGGGGATTGCCCTTTAATGATTTTCCTTATTTGTTGTAAAATAATAGGTGGTTGTGTATAATTTGGCGAAGGTGGTTGGTTGCACCACTTTTTCATTAAAGCTTCTTTTATAGTAGACATTTAAGGCTGGTATTGTCACGAAAGGCAAAAGTTCTATTTCTTCCTTGATGTTTTGTTTCAGGAACGCGTCCTTCCTTTGGGTTTATTTCTGACAGCAGCTTTTCTTTCAATTTGTGTGGGTAGCCTGTGCCCATTAAGCGTTTTTGAAATTGAAAGGCGTTTGTAAGGCAAATCCATTTTAACACTTAGTGGGTGACAAGGGGTGAAATGCCTGTAATTGAAGGTTTCCGTTTGTTTAAAATGTGTCTCCACATCAAGGATAGCTTTTTGTTGAATCTTTTAGTGTGCCTTTATATATACAACCGCGTCTAAAAACACAGTCTCAGGGTCAGATATTTCGGCTTTGAATTTAATAGTAAGGTGCTGTAAATTTGCTTGTTCGAAGAAACTCGGCTGCAATGTCTGATTTATGTCCTGTCGTCTATGGTGGTTTCCAAACGGTTGGTTTAAAGACGGGTTTGCTTAGAATTCGTGTACCAATATATGCCATGAAAATGTTGGCAAACGAAACTGCTGTCTTTGTGCTCATCGCGGTACTGTGGGGAGGCGGTTTCCATTGAACTATAAAAAATGTTCTTTTAATCAGGATTAATCTATTAGCATTTCCAGCGGGTAATGTGTTAAGGAATAGGAGAGTTGTCTTAAATTTGCAGAAATTTATACCCTCTGCAAACTATTTAAATGCCCTCGTTTTGTGGTGTAGTTGCCAAGACTTGTGGCCGGTCAACCGAAACAAAAAATGTTCGATTTTCACCTTTTTTTAAAAAGTATAATTTATAAAGTCGGTAGTATCTTTAAGGTATCAATTCCGGTCCGTGATTTTGATATTGATTGTAGTAACTGATGTAAACATATCAACAAAGGAGGAAATTCTTTCCGTTGGACCATCTGATAAGTCATAAATTTAATGTGGTTACTTCCTAAGCTAAAAAAAAAAAAAATACAAAGCGCTCTTCTTTATGAAAACAAATATCGATAATGTGGGTTCATGTCGGTAGTCGGTTAACATTTTTCCTGTCGGTAGTCGGTAATTTTTTTTCTCGTTTTGTCGGTAGTCAGTTTAATATTTTTCGCTTTCGTCGCTAGTCGGTTAGGACGACAACTGAGCTTAAAGTATAAATTAACTTTACGTTTGAGATTTTCTACTCTTTGGTAGATTTCGTTTTTCAGTGTTTTTAAGTTGCGTACTACTTTATACTAACAGAACGAAACTTCTTTTCATACTTTTTACACAGTTATCACAGTTGAACTTATTCATAGGGCGGCAAGCCATATTAAGTGGCCAGTAAGTCCTGCAATAGATTTTTTAAAAAAATTATTTCAAATAATTTCAAATTTAACCCTTTTTGCCCACAAGCGGCTGCGTCCAATTTTGAATATTCCGACGAAAAATTTCCACTTATTGTCATCTCTACATATTAAGAGGCCGTCAAGCACTTCATACGCTTTAATTTATTTTCGGAACAGCCAGTCCGAAGTAGAAGATGACGACTGGTTTTGTACAAGGAACTCTCTCCCTTGGTGTGTTTTGTTTTAGCTAGCAAAGTGAAGTTTGGGCTAAAGACAAAGCTACTTTATGACGAACGTCTTTGGAGTGGCCGCCCTCTATAGAGCGTACTTTTGCCTGTACTTAAAGGGTTATTATTCCTTAGTCCTATTCAGACCGGGTTCGTAGCCACGCCCTCGCCTTCTCTTGTGACGTAAAAACCATTCATGATACGGCCGCCAAAATTGCAATTAATAATGTAATAATCATGTCCAACATCTACAACAGCCTTGTATGATTCACACAATTGAATGCACGATAATGTGGGGTCATTAAAACATCATATTGACGAGTTTATTAGCGGTACCCAAATCTCATCATTTTTTTACAGTAGCCGTAACGCCGAAAATTAGGTGTTAATAAAATAATAAAGTTAGCTTACACATTTAAAAATTTGAAAAAGATGCCCCGACAACTCTGAGTAAACTATATTAATTATGAGAGTAATTTAACAGTGAATCGTTTTGACAATGATTTATATAATACACGATGTTTGTTTTGATGCATGTTTATCGAAGATCGCTATCGAGAGCATGCAATTATTCACAACTAGTGGCGATCAACTATATCTGTACAATTGAATTCTACTGAACACCGCAAATCTATCATTTGTTTGTATCTTCGCCTGCGTCATCTTCGCGTCACTTTGAGAAGGCAATGCATGAGTTAAATTCAACATCTAATTATTCCCTGGTAAGTTTGCGCGCTGTTTTGCCATTCAAGGGACCCTTTGTTTAATTTTCCAAAACCTCGTTTCTCGATGTTTTAAGCTTCCGTGCTGCTTTTTCTAAACAAAAGTTGAATAAACGCAACGCGAAACTGTCTAATTCGTACACAGTAAATGATCGGGTTGACCATGGAGTTGAAAATTGCCACTGTTCTGGCTGTAAATAGGGCTATGAATGCTAAATTGACCGAATTGATGACAGACTTTGATATTAGTATTCGTGCTACTACGAAAGGTAAATAACACAATATCAAGGAGAAAAGTATCATTGTTGTCAGTTTAAAAGCTTTTTTCTCCCTTAAGAATTTTTCTCTGGCGTCCATGGAGAATTGCCCGGCAGCGATTTCTTTTTGATGCCGACGTGTTTCATGGTAAAGCACAACTTGACAGAAGATAATAGTGGTTATGCAAAGAGACAAAGTAATGGTGTCAACCTTAAGATAAGTGTTTTCATCAAAGAAAGATAAAGAGACAGTTATTGTCAATAATATAATCCACAGGAGAGCAGACAAACAAGTGAGGCGTTTTTCAGTGACGATGGTTTCGTACCGCAGGGCATGTTTGATGGCAATGTATCTCTCTAGGTTCACCATGGCTAAGTGAGACAGTGATGCTATACCTAACACTCTTAAAACGATTGTCGCCAACAGCGTTCTTACACAGTACGTACTGGAGGTGTTTCCTTGCAGTTCGGCGATCACCTCAGAGATATATAGAGGTTTGCCAATCACACCCATTGCCAGATCAGTAGTCGACAAACAAGCGAGTGCAATGTTAGACTTGGTTTTCAATTGGCTTTTAGTCTTTACAGCGATTATGATCAGTGCATTCATTGCAGTTGTAAATGGACAGGTAACGATGCAGATGACGGTAATGAAGACAAGCCATCCATAGGCCTCCCGGGTTGTATGATCAAGCGTTCCTTGCAGAATCGCTGGATCACATGCAGGAACTGTTCTTGTCGAGTCTGATGCTGCAGTTGAATTCATATCTTCTCTTTGGCCCAACTTGATTAAGATAAGTCAGTTTCTTTCTGGGTATTGCCTGCGCGACCATTTATTGAACTGGTGGTCTAAAACTCTCTTTTATCTATTTTTCAGCAGTTTTTGGCATAATAACGAACACAATACAACCGGATTTGCCATGTGAATGGGGTGATTTCCACACCATTAGCAAAAATATGGTTTTAATGGCCTCTTAAGGTAAAATTCACCAGTTAATTACTGAATTCGACCTGACTAATCACAACCAATACGTTAGATTAAAACCGTCGGCTTTTGCTAAGGCCCACTTAACAGACTAATATTAAATACATCAAAGCAATTCTTGAAAAGAGCTTTCGAAGGCTTTTTTCGTAGCTCTAGGTCGAATTGTGTTAGTTTAATCCAGGACGTTTTTTGAGCTTCACCGAATATCAGTGGCTTCGTTGAGCTTAAAATTATCAATTATGTTAACGTCAATCATGTTAAAGCTAAAAATAGTTAATTGAGTTGGACAGGAATAATAGTCGACCCGATGACTCAAACTCGCGCTAAGTCGAACCAAAATCGGTTTTCCCTGGATTTTCTTCTTAAAAATGTACTGCAATTACCCTCGGTAACTCGAAGTAATTTTTGTCTCCCTCCATCAGATCATCATGTTTTAAGCGTGCAACAAGTTAAAACAAAAATAAAAAACTAAGGTACTGCAGTCTAAAACGCTGAAACTGTTTCAAAGCGACCTTGTATTCTATTCCTTGTATTCTTGTATTTTGTTGTTGTTGTTGTTTCTTTGTTTTTTTTTTTTCTAGAAATATCAATAAATTTCTTGCTGTTCTTAAGGGAGCGGTATGCTGCTTGCATTCCTTTCCCATTCCATTTTCTTATTTTCAGATATTTTCTTCGAACTCTCGATAACTCGAACTTTTTTTATTTCCCTTGCATGCTCGAGTCATCGAGCATAGCGAAATTTTCAAATTAACTAAGTGTCGTTAATTCCCACGCCTTAACGAGTATATTATTATCAAAGTGAAGCTTAAAATGAGCTTTGTGGAAATTGAAGCGTTAAGTGTCCTTTCATTTTCAGTGAAAGCAACTTTTTTTTAATCTCTCAGAAAGCGCTCTTAGATCTTTAATTAAGCGTTTTTTTATTTGTATAGAATTGACACTGTCTTGCAAATGATTACGATTCACATTGATATTCTACTTGATAATTCGGTAATTGCATAAATTGGTTTTAACGAATCAGTGAAACATGTTAAGAGTAGTTTCAAACTATCGTTTTCCCGAAGACTTGTTTGACTGTATAATATGAAGATTACAAATACAATACATACCACATCGTTAAAAATAGATGTTTTGTCAGAAAACTTCTTGACTGATCTCACTAGTTTTGAAATTAGTTAGAATTATGAAGTGAAGATTTCCATAATATTAACAATAATATTTAATTAATAGTACCTAAAAGTACAAATAATCAATCAAGTTAGATAAGGGGTCACTGACAGGGAAGATAATAAAAAATTGTCAGTAATTCTTTCAGCAAAGAGCCAGCAAGTAAGCTAAGAAAACCTACTTTTTATAACATTTGCTAGATCTTCGATCCATCAAGCAAAATAAAAATGGGAGATGTTCGTTGCCGTCGTGGTTGTTAAATATCTCTAATGTCTTCTTGAGTCATTTAGATCTGAATTAAAACATTGAATATAGCTGCTTCGTTCTCGCTGGGATCAAGGACGCTTTTTAATTAAAAATATTCCCTGCCTGTATTTTTTGTCCAACTCGATTGATGCCATTAAAATCATCTGTCTGTTAATACTGAGGAAATCATTCCACTAAAGATAAATTCCTTCTTAAGAAGACCATTTCCGACATGTTTTATCCAACTTGATTGATGCCATTAAAATCATCTTTCTGTTAATGCTGAGGAAATCTTTCCACTAAAGGCAAATTCGTTCTTAAGGTGATTCTTTAGTAAAAGAACCTAACATAGATTATAGATGAAACTTCTTATAGATGAAACTAATTTTGTCCAAATTTAGTGAACTTCATTTAAATGATGTTACTTCAGATGCTCTTTTTTACAGTGGCCATCTTGTTATGCGCAGTAAGAGATGCGCAGAGCAAAACCAGTGAATCACCTTAAGAAGAGCATTTCCGACATTTGAGCTCTTGACTATTGGTTAACATGCACGAAAAAAAGTAATGCTTTAAAATAGATAGTCTGTATTTTTTGTCCAACTTGATTGATGCCATTAAAATCATCTTTCTGTTAATACTAAGGAAATCTTTCCACTAAAGGTAAATTCCTTCTTAAGAAGACCATTAATTTCCGACATTTTTTGTCCAACTTGATTGATGCCATTAAAATCATCTGTCTGTTAATACTGAGGAAATCTTTCCACTAAAGGTAAATTCCTTTTTAAGAAGACCATTTCCGACATGTTTTATCCAACTTGATTGATGCCATTAAAATCATCTTTCTGTTAATGCTGAGGAAATCTTTCCACTAAAGGCAAATTCGTTCTTAAGGTGATTCTTTAGTAAAAGAACCTAACATAGATTATAGATGAAACTTGTTACACTGATGTAACGAGTCAAGAAATTGATAAAAAGGTAATAAAAAGTGGAAGTCACCTTGCTTGCTTTGACTTCACAATGCTGACAAATACGGCTATTTAGGACCCTTTGGCAAAAACCCCGCGCAGCCCAACAGTAGACAAAAAGGAGAGATTTTTTCGATGATGCATGTGGTAACGCACAGAATTTGACTTTAATGTATTTTTTTATCGACTTACGTTGCAAAAAAATGCTTTTGAATACCCTTGTTTTTACTTAACGCTCCAAAGTAGATTTAAATTGGACACGCGCTCTTCAACCAGTGATGGCTCAATCCGTACAATTTAGTAAAATTGCCAAAAAACTGAACATAGATTTGAGCCAATTTTTTCTCATCGAAAGGAAGCACTGTCCTTATTGAAATCATGAAACAAAAGATGGGGGACACCGTACTCGTTTTTGCGGTAGAGCTGCAGAAAGTGCGCACCAAAAGCATTTTCTTCGATTTGTGGGAGAGGACTGGGGCGAGATTCAAAATGGCATGTGTGTGAAAGAGGAAAGAAAATAATAAAAAATTCGTTTTTACAGAATTTACATCGAGATATCACAGTTAGGACACAATGTGCTACAAGAAGCGTTTTAATCATGAAAATCAAAATGAGTAAGTACAAGTTAACATCCACTCGGCGAGGTTCTCCGTGAGGAAGTCGAACTCAGCAACACGCGTACTGCTTACGTTATGCACATTCACAACACACGCAGTCTCACCTCGGCAAGAAACAACCGCAAGCAAAAATTCCAATAGAGTTTCTCTTTAGTGAACTTCATTTAAATAATGTTACTTCAGATGCTCTTTTTTATGGTGGCCATCTTGTTATGCGCAGTAAGAGATGCGCAGAGCAAAACCAGTGAAACACCTTAACAAGACCATTTCCGACATTTGAGCTCTTGACTGTTGGTTAACATGCACGAAAAAAAGTTATCCTTTAAAATAGATAAAAGTGAGTCACAGATCGTCACCCCAACAAAACGAGATAGTCCTTCAGAAACATCTTTATGAAAGTTCAGGAAAAAAGAAGGTATGAATTCAAGTCCAGCATCTGCAAATGCGGCAAGCGCAGTCCGCGTTCTGTCTGTTGAGGTGTTCGTGAAAATCGTCGATTCCGTCTTTGTTTACGTCTGTACTACCTACAGACGACATTATGGACCTACTCAACCTCTGTTTGACTTCGACGTATTTTCAGTACAACGGCAAACACTACAAACAGTTACACGGTACAGAAATGGGCTCTCCAGTTTCTGTTGTTGTAGCAGAAATTGTCATGCAAAACATCGAGGAACAAGCCCTAGCTACCTACACGAGAACTGTACGTTACGTTGACGACACATTCACCGCCGTACACAAAGACGGAATAGACGATTTTCACGAACACCTTAACAGACAGAACTTACAGTTCACCAAGGAGATCGAAGAAAATGGTAAGATACCTTTTCTAGACTACTTGGTCACTCGCGACAACAACAGACTAAAAATCGACATTTTACAGAAAACCGACACATACCGACCGATTACTAGACCAGTCTTCGTACAACCCGACCTCTCACAAGGCTGCTACTATCCGGACTTTAACGAGACGAGCGCAACTAGTTTGCGACTCACCTGACAGCCTAAAAGACGAGACCGATTATCTTAACAACGTTTTTAGTAAAAACAATTACAACACGGACTTTGTTAGACGGACAGTAACACTGATTCCAACACTCAGACCAACTCTGGCCCTGTTACGACAGCGACTATACCGTACATCAGAGGCACCTCAGAAACTATTGCACATAAATTACAACCTTACAATATACGTGTTGCACACAAACCGATAACCAATTTACGGCGACTGCTTACTAATATCAAGGACAAAGACAAACCGGAGGAAGACAGGGAGCAGTATACAAGGTCAAATGATGCAACTGTCAGGCTTCTTACATTGGTGAAACCGGCAGAAACCTAGGCACGCGACTGACCAAATACAAACGAGCGACGAGTGATGGTGACGTCAACAATCACATTGCTGAGCACCATTTACAGACGAAACATCAAATTGACTGGGACTCTGCGACATGTATAACGTATTCTACAGACTACTATCAACGTCTTACTTTAGAAAGCTGGTTTACTAACTTAGAACAAACGCCACTGAATCGTAGCCAACAGTTACCAGCGCCGTACAAACGACTTATTGACGAGATCAAGCAAAACTAACCACGAGAGAACGACTAGAGAACTGACAATTTGACTAACAACAGACGACCATTTAACTGTGACAATAGACGGATCGAACGCACCAATTACTGATTACAAGTCTTCATAGCCAATAACATCACGGCTTAACTGACAGACGAGAAATAACATCGCAGCGTAATAGAGTACTAAAGTGTGACGTCATAAAAATGAAATTTCTGAAATTATGGGACTTGTCAGGATATTTTGAAAGAAACATGTCCAAGAGGCCTACTTGCCAAAAATGAGCATTTCGGGGCAAACTGTCTCTGAGATCGTAGCCCAGTTATACTTAGAAAATTCCATACAAACCCTTCTAAATTTTTTTTGGGTCGACCCAAAAAAAATTAGAAGGTTTTGTATGGAGTTTTCTGAGTATAACTGGGCTACTATCTCAGAGACAATTTGCCCCGAAATGCTCATTTTTGGCAAGTAGGCCTCTTGGACATTGCCCTTTCAGAATATCCTGACAAATCCCATAATTTCAGAAATTTCATTTTTATGACGTCATCACTTTAGTACTCTATTGACCAATCAGACCAATAACCAGAGTATAATACCATCAACCGACTTGATACAACTCACTTTGACTATGAAGATGACTACCGCACAGGTTTTCGAAACGTCAGTCACTGTCAACAACAACAGTCCTATTCAGGACTACGTTCACTTGGACGATCAAACTCAACCTACTTTTGAATTATTATTATTATTATAATTATAATTATGTAAAATTTAGCACAGGGATTTTCCCTGGGGAGAAATATCCAGTCAAGTCTCATCCCGAGACCTCAGACTTCCAGCACCTTTCTGAGGATATGTGCCTGATCCGAGGAGTAACAATAATAATAATAATAATAACAATAATAATAATAATTATTATTATTATTATTATTATTATTATTATTATTATTATTATCACGCTAGATTTTGATTTAGAGAAAAGATATTGAAGATTGTGTATTTAATCATTGCTATAAATTATTACAACCGCTTACTAACTGAGCGCGAGGGCCGTACTGGGGAATATTGGCCCGTAGTCGTTGCAGTACGGACCTCGCTGCGCTCGGTCCGTACTGCCACGACTTCGGGCTAATATTCCCCAGTGCGACTCAGGCAAGCTCGGTTAGTAAGTTGAATTGTTTATTATATGGCACTCGGCTTCTGAAAGTAAAATGCACTTCCGGTGGCATGTACTTAAAGGGCTTCCGCCGTGACGTATTCTTCATGACGCGAGCAGTTCAGACAGAAGCAAGCTAACACGAGTTCGAGAAACCAATTTATTGAATGTGAAATCGTCTTAGATTAGCTTAAACAAAATTTCAAAAAGGTTTTATAACGGAATCTGAAAAAGGCAATTGTTGATTCTGAAATTCGAGAAAGCGTTTTTTGTCGATCAAACAATACTTTCTTGATTGAAATATGGATCAACTCAGTATTAAGTGAAATTCTAAGTTTTAAGCTGTGAAAATTAAATTCAAAACTGGAAATAGTTAACAAACATAGCTTCAAAGTCAATCGTCCTCATCGTTGTCGATAACAGTTCGACGCTAATAATCCTTTCATTCAGGACAATTTTCACGTTACCATGAAATATTTGGAATGTGCACCTGCTGATGGATCCTATGTTTAGTTTGCACCTGTAAAAAACTGGAGCGGTGAAAGACAGTAACGTATCACTTGACTGATATTTTCTTGCTCGGATACCAAAGTTTTGTATAAAAACCACCACACAGTTCTTTGGAGCGCAACTGGATTGGGGTCGCCGAATTCAAAATAAAAAAAGGCATCCTCTTCGTCTTCATCGCTGGCCTGAGCAGCTTGCGGTGCGTTTCCTTCGCCGTGCTCGTGTCAGAACAACTGACTTTCGAATTGGCTTCGCTGCAAGGACTTCTCTGGATTTTTCGAACTCATTGTCCTTGGTTATGTTAAATATATACTGATTTCTTCTAAGTATTACTGTAAGCTTATACTGGGCTGAAGACTGGAAACTTTCGCCGGTTCTTATTCTTCTCCTTTTTTCCTCCGTGCGTTCAAGCAAATTTCGACAAAATTGGTTAAGCTCAACCATTAGCTTCAATCTAGTGGAGGAGAGTGTTCATATCAGTAGCCGTCTTCTTTTTTGTGTTTGCACTTTTCTGTTGGTTGATAAAATCGTCTTTGGCCTCCTGGCTTTCGGCGATGCCTGTTTCATTTTTGCGTCAAAAGTTTCCAGATTTTTAGGATAATACTGACCTAGCTCGGAGAATGTTCGTCTTCTTCATCCATCCTTTGAAATCTCAGTAAAATTTCAATCTTTTTAGCTTTTTCTGGTAGTTTCGTTTTGAAGAATGACAATATCCACACTTTTCACTGTTTTTGGTTGCAAATTTTGAATTTGCCGGCTTTGCTCCAAAACAAAAATACACGGCTTGGACTGTTTCCATGGAAAATCCCGACCGAGAAAGAACCAACCAGAGCGCAAGGATTTCCCTAAGACTGGTTTTGCCATATAATAATATTTAATATTCTTATCGTTGTTGGTTCATGTTGAAATCGTGGCACATTTTAAAGAGGAATTGGTGAAAAGATGTTAAATATTGGTAGTGATTGCTAAAAGCAATAGTAATAATAATTAGTAGAGAAACATTTTCGTGGATTATATTTCAAGAGATATTGAGACATTATGATTTTTTTTTCTAACAGATGTTCGCTTTAATTCTTTTTTAAGTATTGAATAATGATTTTTTTAAAATTTTATCAATATTATAATTATAATTATTATAATTATTATTATTATTATTATTATTATTATTATTATTTTCCGTGCAGGCTTGAGTTATCGAGAGCCGACAGTAAAGCGAACATTTTTGATTAAAAAGCTTCGTTAATCCCAACGCCAAGGGACATTGTTTTCATAGTTGAGCTTAAAAAAGACTTTTTTTGCAATTCGGAGCGTTAAGTATCCTTTTATGTTACGTGATAGTAAAACTTTTCTCTTTTTATTTCTCTGAAGGCGCTCTCTACGAGTGAATTCGGTCGACTTTGCATGAATTTGCACAAATCAGCGAAACACGTTCAAGTTGTCTCCTTAAGTCATTTCGATCGGAATAAAGAAATTAAATTCATCAGCTGGTTCGTTCGCGCTGAGATCAATGATGCTTTTAATTAAAAATATTCCCGGCCTGTCAGTACTTTTTGTCCAACTTGATCGATGACTTTTAGCTGAAGTCATCAAAACACTAAAATCGTCTTTCTGTTAATACTGAGGAAATCTTTCCATTAAAGGTGAATTCTTTCTTAAGAAGACCATTTCCGACATTTGAACTCATTGGTTAACATGCAGGAAAACAGTAATCCTTTAAAGTAGATAAAAGTGAGTCACAGATCGTCACCGCAACAAAACGAAATAGTCCTGCCTAGGCAACAGAAACATTTCTATGAAAGCCAAGCCAAAAAGAAGATATGAATTCAAGTTCAGCCTCTACAAATACGGTAAGCACAGTTCTTGGATGCGATCCAGCGATTCTGCAAGGAACTCTCGATTATACTACTCCGGAAGCTGACGGCTGGCTTGTCTTCATTACCGTCTTCAGTATCATTACCTGTCCACTTACAATTGTTTTGAATGCACTGGTCATAATCACTGTTACGACTAAGTACCGATGGAACACCAACACTTGTCGACAACTGATCTGGCAATGGGAGTGATCGGCCAACCTCTTTCCATGTCTAAGACGATCGCAGAACTGCAAGGAAACACCTCTGGTACGTACTGTGTTAGGACGCTTTTAGCGACAATCGCTTTGAGAGTATTAAGTAGTGTATCACTGTCCCACTTGGCCATGATGAACGTAGAGAGGTACATTGCCATTAAACATTCCCTGAAGTAGGAAACCATCATCACAAAGAATCGCCTCGTATGTTTGTCCTCTCTCTTGTGGCTCGCAGAATTGCCATTAACAGTGCCTTTGTCAGTGGTTGATAATAAACTTTACTTTAGAGTTGACAATTTTGTCACTTCTTTTTGCATCGCCACTATTTTCTTCTGCCAAGTTTTGCTTTACCACGAAACAAGTCGGCATCAAAAACAAATCGCTAACCAGCAAGTCTCGTTGGAAGCCAGAGAGAAATTCTTAAAGGAGAAAAAAGCTTCTAAACTGACAGCAAGGGTTCTTTTCGTTTTAATGCTGTGTTATTTACCCTTTATAGTAGCACGAGCTCTGGTATCAAATCATGTCATCAAATCAGTGAATTTAACATTCATTGCTCTTTTCACAGGCAGAGCTACAGCAGTTCTCAAATCGTTGTTAAACCCAGTTATTTTTTGTGTAAGAATTAAACAGTTTCGCGTTGCTTTTATTCAACTGACGTTTAAAAAAGACCACACGGAAGCTGAAAACATTGAGAAACGAGTTTTTGGAAGGGTGAATCCGCGATACCGCTTCAGTAAGGCTAAAGATGTATAACTATAATTACTTAGCAATCTTGTTTTACTGGGTGGGAGGAGATATACCAAAGGGCTATCAGTAGAAGTAGTTTTACTCTTCCATAACCTATTATATGAGGCCTCTGAAAGACTTAGAAAGGGTGAAACTTCCTTAAGGAAACCAAAACGAACTGCTCTTTTCTGCAACTTGTCTATTTGGGAAAGACACTTATCATAACTAGCAACATCCCATACTGAAATGCTATAAGTAAAAACAGGTATAATCAAACTATGGAAGAGGTGGTGTAGAGAGTCTAGACTATAGCCATATCCATTCACACTCGTAGTATGTGCATACGCCTCCCTGCTTTGCTAAGAAGGGCATCAATTTGCTTGTCCCAATTTGTAGGATTACTAACTAGAAGATAAAGTTTAAAAAATATTTCCTGTTTTATATCAAAAGTGACGGTGGGAAGGGGTCTCTCAACTGTACCCTTAACAGCCATCTCCTTAGTTTAGTAAGAAGGCTTATAGTCCTGGGCCCAACTGAGTATGTTTTGCACTTCTTGGGGAGCTTGGTTCTGGATTCCCTTCAACAGAAGGCTTAAAGTTAGGTCATCTGCAATTACGTAACCAATATGGAACTGTCTGAAGCAACAGCTGGTATATCAATTTAACATTACTGAAAACAGGATGGGTCCAAGTATAGTGCCCTGAGGCACACCTCTGTTTACGGAAAAAAGGGGGTCGTATCACTATCAGCTATTACTCTTTGTTGTCTATTAAATAAAAAATTACTGATCCATCTAACAATATATGGATTGATGGGCAATTCCTTAAGCTTGTCGGTGCACACATCATCTATGACACTGACTGTTAAATCGGGCTATTTTCTACTGATCCAGTGGTTGTTGTGGGAAATATAAGATTTACAATGAATACAGGTTGTAGTTAGCCTCAGAGGAATAACCGCGGGGTTGAAGAAAAATAAAAATATCGGAAAAGCACATTTTAGATTGGAATGCGTTCCCTCTTCAAAAAGCGAAGTTGCGCAAATTTACCAAAAGGATTTTTAGAGGTTTATCTTCCATTCTTCAATTAAATTCAGGATAGAAACAGAGACGACTGTATGTCCTCCTCTCGGTATGCATCTTCTGAATATAGCCCCTAAAATCAAGGCTGAGCTTTACCTAAAAGCTACAAACACGGGACTTCTGCTTCACTACCAGAGCCACGTCGATTGCGCCATAGACAACTGCTCAGCCGAAAACCACGCTTGATCGCGCGTATTGCTGTATATCGTCCTTTTGGTCAAAGTTTTTCGACGAATGTGACCCATTGATATAAATTCTCTCTTGACTTAAATATCCCCATCGTCTTATTGACACTAGCATCAGCTATTTTGTGGCTTCAAAGGCCGAAGACCAGCGACCGATTTCTGCTCCTTCAGATATCCCTGAAGTTCGAATAGTTCTGCCCTTTAAAGATCATTGAGTTTTAGTGGACTTAGCTCGTAAGCAGCATGCAGTTAAAAGGCCCAAGCCACAAGATCCGCACAGTCATCCAACCAGATTTCGCTAACAACAAAATCCAGGAGAATCTCAAAGTTCAAGAGATAAAACCCCCTTCTTGTAAACCAACAGTGCGATGCAAGTTATAGCCTCCTCTGTTGGCAAACATTATAACGAAAACCACTGTATTGTCCAAAAGACGTAGACAACCAGTTTCCTGTTATTAAAAAGTGTAAAAGCAAGTCCGATTGTTTTGTGCTTGAAATGTTGCTGATTGGGGAACTCAGACACCTTTAATGCCAAATCGGACTCTATTCGAGCAAAACCATTTGCGTCAGAATGTTCAAAACTCAAGTGGTTTTAATGCAAAGTTTCGAACATTTTGACGTCGTTTCTATGATCGTTAAGAGTAGAGACCATGGAACATTATCATCGATTTTTATTTTTTAAGGTAAAATTGACAGTTTTTGACGTCCATTTCTGCTGAAGTTTCTCGGTCGCTGATGTTGAGCGCGCGAGAAAGAGGAGAACAAATCGCGTCGCCATCAAGTCATTCCCATCGTCTGTACTGTTATCGGCCATAGTTTCCACCAAGTAGCGCTCGAGAAATCAAATTTTTTCTGACAGTTTAAAGACCAGACGCTTTTGGAACTTGAAAACTGCGTCACGATAACACCGAAACGTCTTTCGATTAAATGCACGTTCTCTTTTTGACTTAAATTTGTTTTGCACCTGACAATTGAATTCGAAATCAAAACGAAGCTCATGTGCACAATAATTTAATTATTACTCTACGAGTGTAGAGTTGTGGTATTCACTGCAATTAACTTCGTTGATCGCTTATGATTGTAGACTCAGTAAAAAGCTGCATTCTCTTGATAGCGATCTGCATTGTGTATCAAGACATCATTCCAGTAATGTATAATTGAAAACACTACTTTCAACTTAATTATTTAAGTAAGCTTTATATCTGAGAGGCGGGAAGTCATATCTAAAACTGCAATATGCGTTAACTTTTAATCAGACGGCGATTCTTCTAAAACTGAACCCAAAATAAACTATTACACGCAATCTTTTTTTTTTTTTATCGCGATTCAAATGACTCTTTGATTGTGTTTGGGATGACTCTATAAGCCGATGATGCCGTCCCAAGATATACCCTTTCACTATAGGTTGAATCAGCTCCTGTACCAGAGTTAGATACTAGGTTCTTGTGCAGAAATCCCAAAATTTAAAGCTGAAGATAGAAAAAGGGATTAAAAAAACTAATTTTGACAAGCAAAACTACTTTTTTTAAGGCAACAAACAAATTAACGATAAAATAAGCTTTGAAGCACTTTTTTTCCCTTTATTCTGTTTGGCCGATCACCCCCATTATTCCATCAGTTAAATGCAAAAAGGCAACCACAATGTTATAGACTTGGTTTTTAAGCGATGTTTCAATTGGTCGTAACAGCGATTATGATCACTGCATTCATAGCAGTTGTAAATGGACACCAGGTAACGATGCTTACGAAAGCAATAAAGACCACACCCATCCATAAGCCTCCGGGGAAGTATGATCCAGAGTTTCTTGCTATATGGCCTGGTCACATCCGCTAAATGACCTCTCAGTGTCTGAAGATGAGCTGGAACTGATATCACTTCCCTTTGGCTTGGGTTAATGGTGTTGTTTTTATAGCTAGGACTAGGAGTCTTGGGTTGACGACCTGTTACTCGTGTTTTCATCTATTTTGAAGGATAACTTCTTTCGTGCATGTTACTCGACACAGCACAAATGGCGAAAATTGGTCTTCTTACGAGAGTGTTCGTTAATAATGGAAGGATTAACATAGTATTAACCAAGATATGTTTCTCGGGCTTCTAAGACTGAATTTTATTGACCAATCCGAGTTGAACAGGGAATAATGGCGATTACCGGTTAATCCTTACGCCAACGTACCCATTAATATCAAAGTGAAGTTTCAAGAGAATTTTTTGGAATGGGACAATTTCATGATGACGTCATTATACTAAAAGTTTCAGAATCTTTCAGTTTGCTGTTTTCGTGTACAAATTAGGGCTTTTTTTAAACCTCAGCGGGATCATGTGACAAATTTAAATAAGAAAGCAAAAACGAAATGAAGTCTGGTAGTTGTAGTCAAATTTCCTCCTCGCGAAAATGGCGTATTGGTGATTTTAATTCGGTTCGTATTAACTATCTGTTAACACTATTCAGACTGGGCTTTATTTTCCTTCATGTAACAGCCGTCATGATTTGGGCACCAAAATTACACAGAATAGTATTGATGTATTCATTATAACCAACGCCTAGGAATAACTTGATTGACACAATGACGTAATTTGACTTCATTATGACGTCGTGTTGTTGAATTTATTGGCAGAATCATTCTTTACACAGCTATGGAGATACTTCTTGAATATCCCACTCTGAAAACTATGGCGACCTTTTATACAAACAGAATCGAAAACATGAACAATAGACCCCACAGGTTTTTTTTTTTCAACTTTTGAGATGGACTGGTCAGCAAAAATCCGTCAGCTCCGCTTTTCTCGTGTCCTCCCAACATCCCGCGTGGGTTATCACGCCGGTAAACCCATAGAAAGTGTGGTCTATTGCTTAAATATTCTATCTCGTTCAGTAGACAATGTTCGTATTCCTCGATGGTCCTGAAACGAGTGGGCCTTGAGCATGAATGCGAGGCAAATATTAGGAACTTCTCGCCAAGAAGACATACAAAGATGTGAAAACTGCGGCTGAGTTTGCCGAATTTAAGGAAAATTTTCAACGTTGTAAAGTTCCGGAGGGCCATCATACTTGAGAGATCATTATTTCAAGCAACAAAATGAAGATCTGCTCGTTATCACTGAGAAAAACAGCCATCCTAACCAGATATTGATGGAAAGAGTGCTTAGTGAACGAGTTTATAATTAATATTAAAAACGCGAATAATCCCCGAAGCCATTTTGATTATTTCAGTGTCCTTAAAAGTTTGCATTTGAAATTTTCTAACGGAGCGGATGCAAAATCTTCCACGTTGTATTTGACTGAAGTAAACCGAACAACTACGTTCGGTGGATAATTACTTATCAGGACGGGGCTTAGTGTTCTGCATGCAGTCCATGCATTTTAAGGAAATTAAATCGGTTTGAACAAAAATGTCTTCAAAATTAAAGTTTATTTATAATTTTAGGTTACATTATTGTCAAAATCTTTGATCACAGCTGTGTGAGAGTATAAAACATGCACGCAGTTGAACACAGTGTTTTGTACAGACGATAGTATACTGAGTAGTTTAACTTCCATTTTACAGAGATACACAAGTGAAAAGAAATAATAAGAAGTATTATATTATACAAAAAGGATTCGAATATTGACATTTTGACACAATTTACCATTTTCTAGTTAAGATTACTTCTTGTTTCTTCTTTTGGCTTCATGGCTTTTTTCAATTTTGCTGTTAGTACGACCAGCTCTCACCACAGTTTTGTTAATTGAAACCGGTATCCCTTTAGCTCACCCGTTAAGTTTGACCTTTTAAACTTTTGCAGTTTTTTTCTGATTTCCATCGTCTTTCAGCGACTAAGCCGCAATTTACTGATGTTTGTTTGTGATTTCGCTGAGAAGTTCCCTGCATTAGCCTCGCAAACATGCTGCGATTAGTGTCTCGTCCCAGGGCCGTCGCGAGTCGGGGAATCAGTGAATATCGTCTAGTAGTAAATCCAGCTAGTGGTCTATTATCAATGCTGCGTTCTGATTGGTTGAGCTGCTTCTAGGCTTTATGTTATAGCCCATTAGCAGCGAAAAGCGCTGGCTTTGAAACCAAAACAATGGCGGCTGAATCGCGTTTTGCTAAGTTGTTTTATCTCGAGTCGATATTTTTGACCAACCAGCTGGATTTCACTAAAACAATTATTCCTCTCGCCCTCATGGCCTCTAAGTCAATAGCCCATTCATGGGCTATAGACTCAGAGCCCATTCGGTTTATTCTTCCTACCACTCGTTTTACGATGTTTTTAGCTTGCTTTGGGCTTTTTTCCGCACATCAGTTGAATAAAAGCAACGCGAAACGGTGCAATTCGTACGCAGTAAATAATTGGGTTGACCAACGAGTTCAAAATTGCTGTAGTGTAGGCAGTAGAAAGGGCAACGTAT
This sequence comes from Porites cylindrica, assembly GCA_964035525.1. Taxonomy (NCBI): domain Eukaryota; kingdom Metazoa; phylum Cnidaria; class Anthozoa; order Scleractinia; family Poritidae; genus Porites; species Porites cylindrica. The sequence goes on along the minus strand of OZ037786.1, from coordinate 7,419,847 downwards.
GCTAAATTAACTGAATTGACTACGGAATATGATATTAGCGTCCGTGCTACTATTGAAGGTAAATAACACAATATCAAGAAGAACAGTACTGTTGCTGTCACTTTAAAGGCTTTTCTCTCCTTCAAGAATTTCCCTCTGGCTTCCAACGAGACTTGGTGGGTTGCGATTTGTTTTTGATGCCGACGTGTTTCGTGATAAAGCAAGACTTGACATAAGACAATTGTGGCCACGCAAAAAATGATCATACCATTGTCAACTGCAATATAGAGTTTCTTGTCAATGAAAGATGATGATACGTTTAAGAGTAACACGGAAATCCACAGGAGAGCAAACAGACATATCAGGCGTTTCTCGGTGACGATGGTTTCGTACCTCAGGGGACGTTTAATGGCAATGTACCTCTCTACGTTCAGCATGGCCAAGTGAGACAATGATGCAATACTTAATACTCTCAAAGCGATTCTCGATAATAGTATTCTTATACAGTAGGTTGGTGCGTCTCTTTGCAGTTCTGCTATCGCCACAGAAATGAAAATTGGTTGGCCGATCACCCCCATAGCCAAATCAGTAGTCGACAAGCAGGCAAGCGCAATGTTAGACTTGGTTTTCAATCGATGTTTCGTCTTAACAACGATTATGATCAGCGCATTTGTGGCAGCTGTAAGTGGGCAAGTAATGATGTTTATGACAGCAATGAAGACAATCCAGCCATAAGCTTCTGGGGTAGTTTGATCGAAAGTTCCTTGTGGTATGTACTGAACACATCCATGAACTGTGCTAGCTGTGTCTGAGGCAGAACTGGAATTCATACCTTACAGTTGGTTTTGCTTCATTGTATTTGTAGCTATGACAGGATTGCCTATTGGGTTGAAGGTCTATAAATCGCTTTTAACTATTTTGAAGGATTACTTTATCTCCCTTCATGTTCGTAATCACGGCACATTATTGGCGGAGAATTGCTCTTCTGAAGAGCTTGTTCGCCACTAATGGAAGGATTTCCAGAGTATTAACAGAAATATGTTTTTAATAGCATCAAAGCTAAGATTCATCAATCCAGGTGGACAGGAAATCACGGCGAATATTTTTTTCTGATGAAAAAACGTTAGTACTCTCAACGCCTACTAAGCAATTATAAATTCCAAAGTGAAGCTTAACATAAACACAGCTTTCCCGAAATTTGTAACTTTAACTTGGTACGTGTCGCTAGCCGTTAATTTAAGTGATAGCAAAGCTTTTTCTTTTTTATCAGCCGCTGCTAGATTTTATATTAAAGGCTTTTTTTAAGTAGAGAATCAACGCTAAAGTAGTTAAATAACCTTAAATTAAAAGACCTTAATATTTACCCGATATTTGGCTGACTTTGAAATTGTAACGAACGAGCCAGATAAGGCCATGAATACACGCCCAAAATAGTCCAAACCATCCTTTCCTTAAAGACATGTCAGTACCATTAGATTACAAGCGAAAAAAAAAAGCAACATCGTCCCCCCCCCCCAAAAAAAAAAAAAACATCTTGAGTCAGAAAAGTCTCAAAATTGCTTGATTGATGGTGTTAAATGGGGTTGGCAGGCCCTTGTGCGGCACCCTCTCTCGTGTTTCAACCAAGTCAATTCACATTTCTTGAGCATTGCTCACAGACACACAGGATAAGACAGACCCCTTCACTAAAGAATGAAATATAAGAATAGGCAAAGGAAACTAAGTAAGGTATACAAATTTGTTGATATGCAAAGTTACCAAAGTAGCCGAAGAAAGCCAAAAAACGTGTGAGAATTCAGAGTATAAGGAGTCGACTTTTAACTGACGACAAGTTCTTGGAAGGTACTTTAGCTCATCAAATAGTAGAATCACCATTACGTTCCTAGATTATTCCTCTCATTGCCACACAGTCGTCACAGGCTTGGTTTACCATTTACGAAAAAGTTTTCGGAAATTCAGGTCGGAAATTAAAAGGAACTCTTTTCGGGCCGTTCCAGTAGAAAATGTCCAGGAGGAAAGAAACTTATAAAAAGGTACAACCTGAGTTGCAAAACTGTTGAGACACTCCCTCGAAAAAATGACCTTTCTTCCTTCAAAACGCTCCTCAGGTCACAGGTCTGTGAGATATGATACTGACCTCCTTCCTCCCTTCTATTCAAAGTTGTTCCTCCAAGTTTTAAGCATGGTCTTTTATTGCTAGCAACTTTGATAAGGGGTGGACGGGGATTACAAGCACAAGATCATGGACAGCCCATTTATGCCAAAATACGGTACAGTGTCTCAAGTACTTTGCAACTGGTTGTAGCTCTAGTTTTCCTTAAGGAAATGTACCAAGAAACCGACATTCTTGTTTCACTCATTTTTGATACCATGTTCAAGATTTTGCAGCTGTTTAATTTTTCGGTATTCCCGAAAGAAATTTACTAGCGTCAAATTTTGTACCATTTCTTCAAACCGTGAACCGACCGGTTTGCCCTGCGCTAGTAAATTGTAATCAACCAGTATATGCATGTTTTTGAGTTATCCGTTTTCGTTTAAAACAAATAGCCAAATTGTCACCAGAGTTTCCAACCTTTATGATTGCAGACTCGTAATCTATTGATTATCAATAAAAAGCCAGTATTTTATTTTTTAAAATTGTTCAGTTTTACAGTTTAAACTGTTAAAAACTACCACAAACATATTTTCCATATAATCATTAGAAAAGGTGCTTGAAATAAGAATTGGCTAAATGTACTCCCTGAAACTAACTACAGCCACAACACGTCAGTCTATAATAAATGTCGCGAGACCAAGACTTTTTTTCTTGTTTGTTTTGCAGTGTGGAGAAGAAATGAGTGTTTGAACAGTAGGGAATTAGAAATTGATTGTAGCGGAATTCGGTTCAGGCTTCAGTGAATGTCAGTAATTTTTGAAATGTTACCCCTTAGATCTTAATACAAGTGTTCTTATAATATGAATTTATACCTACATGTATACAGGCTCTAGTTGTTTAAGGTTGGATAGCGCCATCATCCAGATAGATTAATATCCAGTGGATATGTGTTAGGGAACACAGTAGTGTCATCCATGGCCAGTGGATAGTGATTTACCCGGTGAATAGCGTTATCCACCTTCTGAACAACTGGGCCAGGTTGTAGAAAAAAATGGCAAATTAAGAAAGAAATAAGAGAAACTCAAACGTTGCTTTCGGTGTCAGGTGAGCACTCAAGCCTCTGCCATTCTCGCAACGATTCTCTTGCGGGAGTCCCAGTTCCAGTATGAAGTACAATACTTCGATAGGTTTGACTCTGTCGTTGTAGAGTCCCTCGAAGATTACTCCTTAGTTTGGACGAGCTTGTAAAAGACATGCGCATCGAGAATAACCTCTTGTGACCGCTACTCTCATCTCCATCTTGAGAGCCTTTCATAAAGTCTCTGCAGTTCGTACAGCGAGTTTGAAGAGTCCCGAATATAAAAGGGTTGATACAGCTGTTAGCGTATACCAAAATGTTTGTAAAAACTAAGAAATCCGTGAAGTATTTTGAGCTCCCCCCATCACCATAATCATTCCACAGCCACATTATGTGGTTTGGCAACATGCACACTGCAAAGACGATGACAGCTGTGACGAAAATTTTAACTATGCGAACATTACGGTGAGCACGTGTCTTAAGCATCTGTTTTCCCGTAAGACCACCTTCAGAATCAGCCATGATGACTTTCATGTTGTTAATATCCCTGTAAAGCTTTCTTCCAATTCTGACATAGGCCACGCTGATGCCAAATAGGGGGCAAACGTAGAGCACAATAAAAACAGACATGGTGTAGGCTTTGACAAAAGATGCACCCGGCCAATTTTCAGTGCAGATTGATCCATCAAAGCCCAATACATAAATATAGGGAGAAACGAGGACGCTGCTTCCAATCCAGATGATAAAGATCGTAACTAAAGGCTTTCTCCCCTTCATCCGGGGTTTTAAAGGGTACATTATTGCTCGATGACGTTCAAGGCTCATAGCCAGAAGCGTCGCCACGGAAACGGCCATGAGAATAGTCTGAAGCGGGTAGACTAACTTACACAGAAACGCGCCAAACGGCCAAAAACCAGCAAGACGCTCTATAATGTCGAGTGGAATGCTGACGATACTGGTTGATAAGTCAGTGATTGCCAAGTTGAGAATGAAATATTCACTTGTCTTTCTTTTCTTTCGACTGAGGATTGCCAGGCAGATTAAGGCGTTACCAACGGAACCGACTACTACTATGATGGAGTAGAAAAAAAGTTGAAGGATCATCAAAACTTGTGCTGACCTCGAGTCTAACGTTTCTGTCACGTTCTGGGAGAAAAGCTCTGGGTCTGACCTGTTCGCCATGATGCTAATTGGTATGATATATATATTTTTTCGATTGTTGTGCTGCGAAATATTCCTGTGGAAGCTGTCTTTTCACTAACAGCAAAAGTCTTTTCTAACAAGTCGTTCTCTAGCGCTTTTGAGACGAAATCCAGTTGTTACTATTTTTTGTCGCTCTGCAGGTATCTGAAAAGAAAATAAAATCTTTAAATTCACGGCGTTTACCAGGCTTTTTAAATTCAATCGATCTTCTTATTCTAAGTTATGACGAGAAAATGAGACAAAGAAACTTCAGTATAACTAAGGAAATGTCTGCTGTTATATAGAACTTTTTAAATTATATTTTGCCCTTTTTGATATATGGAATCCTGTTTGCAATGCGTCAGATCCGCTTTAGTCAGTGTTAGTAATAGGATAAAAATGACGTCAAAACGTGGTTGTAACAAAATGTTGCCATAGACTCAGGTAGTCGTTACAACCTAACCATGAGTTTCTGTGATTTTAAATGAGCAATTACGCCTGAAAAGGCAATCCAACTTATTTTGCTTCGCTTTCCTTTAACAAGAAAAAAAAAAGGAGCCTGGAAGCTATTTAGGACTACTGCTCGTTTTGATTGATTTTATCGATTTATTCATTCATTCACTTATTTATTTTTTTTCTGTCAAAAGCTGATCTGCTTATAGTTTTTTCCCCTTTTAATCTGAAACAGTCTCTCCCACGTTTTTAAGAATATTTGTGCAAATTATTCTCCATGACGTTAATGGTGCGTCTGAGCTCTTATATGGTTAATTATTCAAGGTTTAATCAAATTCGCATTTTTTTTTTAATAGAACGTTAAGTTGTTTATGAGGTGAAAGGAAACTCAAGCAATTAACGAAGGCGGCGGCGGCACGAGAACGGCGAAAAGGCAATAGGTTTAGATTAGCAAAACAAAAACTTTGCTCCTGCTCGGCTTAGCGCTTTTTTGTACATTTCGTCTTTGCCTTCTTGCATGACCGCAAAACGACAAGGCAGTAGACAAATAAAAGGGCTTTCTACTTCTGTTTTAAAAGATACAGTCTGTCAGAACTCAACTTCAGAAAAATTGACCAACATTTGGCAAATTGAACGCCATAAAATAAGAGCCATGAATTATGAGACAGCATGAGTTTTTTTAAGAAATGTGTTCCCTCCGCCACTGTCGTCGTTGTTGCTTACGTTCCCCGAAGTCTCTACTAGGGGTTGAACTGCAGGTGGAGCAAAAACTAATGTAAATCTACCGTGCTTTCAAGCATGAAGCCCATTTAGTCAACTCTTTAGGCAAAAATGACTTATTTTAATGATTGTATTTTTGTGCAAGCTATATTTAACTTTTTAATCTAGCCTTCGTTGACGCAGTTTTTATAACCAGGTACGTTAAATCCTCCCTTTTGCGTAATACTTTTATTAATACTAAATATGGCCGTGGTTTGATTTCAAAAGCGTGTTATATACTTTGATTAGCTTATATCGGTCGCGGAGTTTAACTAATAAACATTTTACTATTTAACTCGAACGGAAGACATTGCAAATAGGTTTTGAAGTTTTAAAACCCCTGCTTCTTTTCCTGTCAAATCTCAGCTGCTTTATTAGTTCTCGAAATTGCAGTTAACCGAGAACGCCCTTCAGTTTCAAACGCCTGCAGATTTATAAGGTGAGGATAGCTCTTGAATGCTACTTTGAAAAGCAGCGATCAACTGTATGGAAGAAGAAAGTGGTTGTTTAAGGTAAAACTGAGACGTAAATTGCGTTAAAGTGTCAGATTTACTGCAGGGTATAATTTAATTAAAGTTGACTAATATTTGGTGGAATAGACAGCAAAAAGATCGTCAAAAAATGCAAGCGCATAAGGGATTTAACAGACTGATCGACTTAGTTATAATTAATGTAACAGCCACCAACATTGACTAAACAACATTTGAAATAAACACTATAGCACACATAACAAATTTTTGCGCAAATTCTAAACCCATGCTGGAATTGAGTTTTTCCTAATGCTCCAGCTAGACAAGAAAGCCTTATAAACCGAAATAGCAGGTCCCGAGTCATTTAAAATTGCAAAACTAAGAGACCATTGTCAATTGTCCAACACATCAGCACTCAACGTGGTCAAAAAATGTTTACTGACTTACCGTGAGATTTTTAAGCTAGTACACGTATGGCCCTGTTTTGATTAATTGTTTCTCAACAGTAACTTTATAAGCATGTTACCAGACTCAGCAATGACAGCTGAAAGCAAATGAATTTGTTTTTAATGGTTTTTCTTTAGTTTACCTTTTTTTTTGTTTTTGGTTTAGCGAATTCGTAAAATCTGTAGAAGAAAGAATTGCTGTTGCCTTAATTTTTTGTATGAGGAATAAATTTCATTTCTTAAATTGTAAGTTTGCCCAACATGATCATAAAATAGCCTGCCAGTCCTTTCACGTCCTGTTTTGAAGTGTAGTAATGCCCACGGGTTCTTCGGTTTTCTTGCCAAGTTACTAGGAGATACGGAAAATTATATATCTATGTATGTAAATATATTATAGCTAATTACAAAAGGATTGTCCTTGAAAATAAAAAAGCAATTAATTTTCTTTGTGGAGCACACGCAAAAGTAAACTCTTTTTAAAACATTTATTTTGAACACCTTGATTAAAAGTTGTTAGGAGAACCTAGCAGGCAGCTGGTTACATTATAACTTTTAAACTGGAAATAGAATAATAAAAATAATAATAGTTTATTTAAACTTGGTGTTTTGTTGCAATCACTGTGTTTGTATTGTAGGCACAATTCTTTCTCAAGTTAAGTTTACATCGGCCTTGACAAACGACTTTCAACTTCATACGTGCTTTAGTTAGCATAATTATAGGGTTAGATATTGCTTTATAGTTTTTGAATAATTATGCTGACTAAATGATATTTGGCGTAGGTTACGTCTAAAGGATACCGGAAAGCTTTTCGTGCAGACCATGAATTTAGTATGAACGGCAACGTCATAGATCTGCAGGAAGTCACTCACACACATGGACCATCGCACCGAAGCGGTTTGCCGAGAGAGTTTCGTGCACTTACTCTGATTATTATACAATGTACTCACTATCTGTCTTCTCATTGGCTAAGAGCCTACAGCTAATTTTGGAAATCAGCGCAAACTACAAATTACTTAGTTATCTATTAGCAAATAATTGACTAATCTGTATATTGCGCCCGCAATGCATGATTTCCAATAACAATATCAATTCAGGTTCCTTGCGAACCCTGGAATTTCCATAATTTTCAAACTTGGTTAGGTACTTCCTCGAAAGAATATTTCCGTCAAAAACTCCATAGCACTATACTTTTATGCGGAAGACAATCGGTTTCTCCTTATAAGAGAGAAAAATTATTTTTTATTTATGTTAATACAGTGTCAAATAATCTCATTTTGCCTTGTACAGGTCTTTCTTAGTTAATTATTAACGGTAAGTTTCTGAGAACCATGGAGGCCGTACGGCCGTACACGACACACGTGATGCCATTTCTTAAACCAGTGTACTTCAATTACTTCCCTTTAGTGAAAAACGTGTTAAACACTCATTCCACGTTAAGTGGGTAAATTGTGCCAAGGATTTTCGAAAAATCGAAGGTCAACAAATCAGACAAGTAGTTAGTTTAACCGAAAGATGTATTATTGAAGGGTGAGAAACCAAAATTTGGTCAACATATCTTTTATCTATAAAAGTTATATCCTGTTATTTAATATCATGTAGTGTGATATTTTGTATGGCTTGAAAAAGCACAGTGTTGCATTACAGTATGTTTTTTTTTTCAATTTAGCACACTGTAAAATGTTTAAAATGAAATCCGGGGAAGGCTATGGTCTGAGTTTTACATTTTAGTCAAGTCAGTGGCTCAAGGAATGAAAAAGTCAAGTTGTTCTGCCATGGTGTACTTTGGTCTGACGTAACAAAATATTGAGAATTTAAAATTGCTTTGTTTTTTTTTAATGTTTTTTCTTTAAAAAAGCCGTCCGACTAAACATAATTTTGCTAAATGTGAAGGAAAGAAAGTGTTGTTTACCTTTTTTATAGTTTGGAAACATGTGATCTAGTAGAAAACGAGTGATTATCAAATAAGTTTCGGTAACGGAAGTTACAGAAGGAAGGTAATATTTCATTTCTCTTCCAACTACTTACTTTTGGGATTACAGACCGTCTTAAATAACAATGCATATGACTTATTCCATTGAATTGAATTAATGCTAAACAATTTTGTATGAAATTTTGGAATTTTTGGGTGGAACAAGGCTAAAAACAACAAAATCAGCAAAATAAATTGAATTGAAAGAAAAAAAATTAATAGATACATGGTAATCTGTTAGAATTCGTACAAGAATTGTAATACATGAATATTGTAAGGTCCATTCACAGAAAAGAGGGTTGAACTAGCGAAAACAGCTTCAGATAATCCACTTCCTGTTTTGTGTAACCTCCGTTACTTTAAAAAATAATAATAAAATGATCAAGATGCCTGTCCCATTTTCATCTTATATTCCTAAATTGCCTAGAAATACTTCAGAGGAAAATAAACTTCTTTAAACTTTGCAAAAAAAACTCGTCGAGCCACAAACTCAGCTAAAAGTCCCTTATCACACTTGACAGAGAGGTATCTCACCAATGGCACACGTATGAGGGTTACTTATGACGAAATATTCACCAGATGTCATCAAGGCTTGGGTTGTTTGATGGGGCAATCGTGTGAAAGCATTTCCTGAAATTTTCCTGACGTTTATCCCATGTTTTAGAGACCGGACAAATTCTTGGTAACGGAAGTTACAATTCTACCTTTTCAGTTACATCTTGAAGTGAAATTAATAACTCGGAAAAACCAAACATACTCCATAATAATCCTCACTAGCTCCTCCGTCACCACAAAAATCAGCACGACCCATTTTTCATTTTTTCCTACTGTAATCTTAGTAACGGAAGTTACAACCTTAACTGTTCACCCTGAATCCTGCTATTGTGAGAGGGAATTTCTTTCCACAGGCTTCTGCTCTTCATTTTCTGTATTGCGTATCAAAAAGAGCAAACTTAAGTAATATTTACCCGATGTAAATCATTCGCAGTATTTATTTCTTGGCCATTTGTGATCTGCCCTCAGATCGGTAACGGAAGTTTCGTAAAAATAGAGGACACCAGTTCACTGTAGTTAAAAGCAACAAAACTGACCTGCAGTGAGAAATGATCATGTAGGACTTTAGTTTAGGTCCCTCCCGAGACATTGGATTGATTAGTTTTGATAGTATAAGGCGACAAGAAAAATATACCGTAACCTTCTATACCCACCCTCTCTGTGGACATAGCAAAATTGCATTTTTTGGACACTTTTGGCCTTGATTCCCTCAAAGTTACTGTCTACAGGAGCACAAAGGGGCACTGTCACTATTTATTTGGGCATATTTTAAGTATTTTTCAGCGAAATGATTATGGGAAAACAATTTGAGTCCCCAAAACTTGCCATGGACACCAAAAAATGGTAATTTACCCACTTAACGTGGAATGAGTGTAAAAGAAGGCTTATTAGAACATGAACACATTGCATTGAATACCACAATATATTATGTAACAAAGCAACAGATAGATAACTGGAAGTTTAGTCATAAGCCGACAACAATCGGGTTACATAAACTATCGTACAAGCCGTGAAAAAGGCACTCAGCCGACCGCCAATGAAAGATCATCGATGAAAACATTAATTTTTGCTTTGGAACACCGATTAACAGAAAAATAACTGTTTGTTTGGTCATCAATCTTACTCGGAGCCCCCCCCCAAAAAAGACTCGGACCCCCCTCCCCCCCCCCCCCCCCTTCCCTCTGAATTTTCGTTGCCCTCCGTGTGTTGGGGCGGGGGGTGGGGGGGGGAGGTTACGGATATTTTCCGGAACTCCACATTGTTCCGGATATCACAAAAACCTCATCCAACAATTGTTTAATATTTACTTCCGTCTCGGTGGATTCCAGTCCTCGCTCTTATTTATCTACTTCTGCTACGGTCCGTATACCTGTTCACACTGCAACGAAGAGTGGTAGAAACCTTTCCGGTATGTATTGAAGGATTCACTTTCAAGATCGTTGCGGCACATCTTCGCAGCGTTACAGAAATCGCGCCGAAATCACCGTTCTGTAAGCGTGAACAGAAGCGTGGTTTTGCGTGTCGGCTCAAAAGCTATCAGTTAAGGTGTGGTCATAGCCTTATTATTATTACTGGTCTCATGTATATCTAGTCCCTGAATCGAATCACCACCTGCCTGAAGCGCACTGCTCCCTTAGACTTAGGGAGCTCCAACAGAACTACCAAGAAATCGATGTGTTGCATCATTTTAGCCTCAATTTAGTATACAGTGTCGACAAAACTATCAGTGCATTATGCTACAACATGAGGTGATTTCTGCAATTTGTTTGGCTTAGAGCAGTGGTATTTCAGCTTAACTTTGAAATACCGACATGTGAAAATTACAAACCTTTCACAGGTAGTAGCATAAACAAATAATAGCATGATTTGTATGTGATATTAGGCATAAATACCACTCGTGATATTTCAAAATTGTCTCAAATTTCACTCGCTTAACGGCTCGTGAAATTACTTATAACAATTTTGAAATATCACTCATGGTATTTATGCCAAATATCACTACAAATCATCCTATTACCTATACAAATACTATATTTTAGTTAAAATCTTGACAAATTTATTCTTCTAATCAAGGCATGCGCTTTATGCCCTCTCTACAGGTACATTTAGCTATGTCGACTGATTGACACGGAACTTGTAGTTGCTCGAAATTGCTTGGTTCTGGACTTTTTCAATACAAGTAGCTCGAAGTTAAATTTTTATTTGGGATTCGGCACTTTTGAAATACGCATTACTCAAAATCAAATGTTTTCTTGTTGTCAGGAGTTGATCACTTGGTTGCAAAAGACTTGCTAAACAAATGTCAATTTTGAAGCCTTAACTGGCTCATAAGCCAGTCAAAAAGAAAACCGTGCCTCCAAACTTCTTCAAATGAATTAAATAATTTTTAATTAGTACTTTCCTTTTTGGTTAAAAAAAAAATTGCCCGAAATCACCTCACTTTGTAATTACTCAACAATATTATTGTTTTTTGTTTTTCTTAATTGTAATTTATCAACAGAAGCAAGCTATTTCAACTCACCTTACTTCAAATGCGGCAGACAGACACTTTATTCAAACGAGAGCCGATTTGAAAGTGTGAGTCGCTCTACGTGTTCAAGTTATTGAATGTTTAGAAAACGATAGCAAATTTGATTCTTGTTGATCAAAACGACGTCCGCCCACGTCAGTTGCTTATCTATTATAAACAGGTTACATTGGTTATTGCATGGTCTTTTTCGCCGGTGGGGAATATAACGACGTCATGCATGAAGAGTCATCGTGCTTAATCTGTCGCAGATTATTAATTAAATGGTATCTTTTACGCTGGCCTTTTACATAATATCATAAAATTGACCTGCAATGCTTTTTTTTTTTCTTTTTCTTCTTCTTTCTAAAGACGTCATTCTTTAAGTTAAAGACGTCAACACTTGACCTTAATTAACTCCTTTAACCTTAAGAAGATAACTCTAACCCAAGACCTTTTAGACAATGTTTTGCCGGTCTGTATCTTTTTTGCTAAGCTGTTACATAATATCGTCAATCGACTACTGAACTTATTTTTGATAACGACGTAATTGCAGTGTATAATCATGGCAAATGACCACAACACTGAACGTTTATTTAATGTTAAGATATGTCCAGTTCAATGTTTCTTATAGCGGCGACAATCTAGTAAGATTTTAGAACCAGTAACCAACGCTCGTCATTAGATAGGGGTTAATGGTGATAATGTCTACGCTTTTCTTTCGTCCGCGGACATTAGAACAGTGCATGATACTGAACTGGGTAAGGTAAGGAGAACAATGGCTGAGCTCCAAGGCGCTCTTAAAAGTAATGAACGCGCGCGTAGCGCCAGATTTTTTTATTATTATTTTTTTCAAGTATAGGTAAGGAGCAAAGGGATCAGCTCAAAAAAACATAACCTGTTCAAAACGATGGAAAGTTGCAATGAATGTAAAGCTGTTTGATGGCTTTGTTGATTGACCTCGGAAATTTATGAACACTATCAACTAATGGTTCAGTCTTCCATTTCCTTGATAAACTTAATGCAGATAGCATCTTAGCTTTTCCATTTTTTATTGACCTAAAATCAGTTCGATTGATCTTCGTTTCATCTGAAACAAAATATACTAAGATACAAATCTATCAAGAGAAACTATTACATCGCTAAAACAATGAGAAATTGTCGTTTTTTGGTTTGTTTGTTGTCGTTTGTTTGTTTGTTAATTTTTTCTCGCGTTCACGTTAATTAAATTTAATTTAGTTTGTCATTTTTGTCTACATGGATGGATTCATTTGCATGGATTTTGTTTCAACAGCCGAAAAAAGCCACTGCTTATGTCATAAGAATCCTCCCTCAGACTAGCTTAAGACACTAAAATTCGATCCTCCGAATTTTTTTCATTTCCGATTATTGACAATGACGTTAAAATTGACAGCTTTATTTTAGCACAGTACTGAAAATTTAATGAGGAATCTAGCTAGACCAAATTGCCAAGACGATACTTTGGCCTTTTATTCATCTGAGATCTTTAGTCTTTTTTGCCGTAAATATCTCTACAAGGTAAAAACCTGTATCTAAACAGTTTTATAGTCTATCCAGTTGCGAAAAACTAAGTACTCATGAAGACATCCTAAAATCTGACAAAACTGCTTCGGTAAATTTAGCAAATCATTTTAAACCTTGCAGGTTTTGTCGCATCAAAGTAGAACATGTAACGACTTTCGGGAGATTTGATTCCTTCATTTTTGAAATGCAGTGCCATGCGAACATAAATTTGTTTAACTTTGAAGGCGAATAATCCCATCCCTAGGTTTTGACACGAGCTACACTGGGTAACAAAACTCACAGGTAAATGATATCTTTTTTTACTATTGAAGGTAACTTTGCCACCCTGTGATTAGCGAGACGAATCTTCGTCCTGATTCTGCATTAAAGGCTGTTGTTTGAGATATAGTGTCGGCTTGGTCAATAGCCTGAGTTGGTCTATTTTTAAAAGAAAACTAACGGGATTTGCTTGTGATTAAATTAAGAAAAATAACTGTTTTGCTGCATGGTTACCTTGCGGTTGATCTGCATCCCTTTCACTTGGAAGACAAAGTCCGATTCAAATCAAAGTTATTACGTAATGTATTACCTTTCCATCCATTGGTCTCAAATTAAGATTTAAAAAACAATGAGCGGAAAAGTGTTAAAATCTTTGTTACAAACGTGGTTCTGATGTTTGATGGTTTAGTCTTTACGTTGACTTTTCAACTTTTTACACTTCCTTTTATTCAGACAGGGAAGTTTTTAATATTGTGTCTTTACACTTAAATAACGAAGCCACCTGGATCTTTATTAAATGTTATGGCTCTGGAGTAGATTATGTCAGGAAAATATTTCACATGAAGAAAGAAACCGCTTATTAATAAACGCTATTTTAGAATTATGAATTAAAAGACACAATTTATTTATTTATGCTATTTCACTTTACTTTTATTATTATTGTTTTCATTTCTGCTTTATCCACACGTTCATTCGGCTAGGCAAACAAGACGAAAATGAAAACTCACCGTACAATTAAAATGAACACGCAAGTGTAAATTAAATCCTCTTTTAGAATTTGCGTGTTTATACAAATTTAATATACTGGTGTCTTGCTCCCTCTATTGTTTCGAATTGTCGGGCGGATTGAGGCAAGTATGTAATAAAAAAGGGCCAGCTCTAACTGTAAAAATAGCATTTTCTAAACGTCGTTAGTCATTTTATATGTTGATATAATTATATTGTGATGGCGACCCATGTGTTTCTCACAGACCATGCTGACTGTTCTGTTTTTCAGACTAGCGCTAGCAGCGAAAAAAAAAAGAAAAAAAAAACAAAAAAAGGTTAAAAGGAGATAACAATAAAGCCCTGTGGAGCACAAAATCTGCTAGGTACCCGACAAAGGATTAAGGAGCCTTTCTACTGACGCAAACGGTATAATGAAACGTCTGATCCCTTCATTGATTGATCATATACATACTGTATAGCTCCAGTCATTGGAAATAGTTTATTAATTCATAGTTTTACTGATCGGGTTACTGTCTCTCAAAAACATATCGTTTCAGGCTTGAGGGGTACACATTAAAATTACCTTGTTAGAATAAGCGCTAAACTAATCGAAAAGTTCTTTTACTGTTATCCAACGAAGTTCTGCAGTGGGGCGTTAACAATGAAAATCCTTTAGCGATACATTTTTACTGCTACCTTGTAACGTGCCCTATTTTACAAAGTAACATTGACATGTAGTACTTTCGATATTGTTCGTGCATTTTCCTGATTTTCGTTTTCGCCGGTCTTACGAGTTCAAAGGATATTGAAAATACGAAGAAATTTTGTCCTCTCCTTTTTGCTTCTTCGATGTTATTTCGACCGTCTGTCGCTTTATTTTGTTTATGCAAATGGTTAATCTACTCGTCCAAAGGATTGACATTAAATTTAAAGAACTAAAATAAAAACAGGTGGAGTTCTGTTTTCCTTCTCCTTTTATGCTTTCGTTTGTTTCGTCTTCATATAAAAATTCTACCGCTGTGAACTTACGGCAGTGACAGTTGCGATTTATCATTGCATGGCTTTAGCCTCAGATTCACTTATCGGTCAATCAAAAATCTCTTTTCGCAATAAAAGTTTTTCTTTTAGATATAAAATTATATTTTGCTATCACTAAACTTATTAAGATTACATTTTTTGAAAAATGTCCCTCTTTTTTGTTTGAATTAATTATATATGAAAAAGGTGATACATTCAAACCAACTGCGAGCAAACACACAGTCGCGCAACTTAAGTAGCCAGTAGTAATTTTTGTTATTAGAACATATCCACTTACCTGAAGCAATTCTGTTCAAGATTTAAAGTCCTGTAGCCACTGAATTCTATTTCGATGAACACGACAGTTTCCATAAACCAACTTCCTTGTTTAAAGATCTTCCATAAGCGATTGTTTGAAATAAGTAATTTACTGATTATTTCAAACCAGATTCCCCAACACCACAAAGGTTCAATCAGCAAACGCCAAGTTTATGTTTAAAGAGTGACTTTCAATGCTATAAGGCAAAAGAATTGCACCGAAACTTGTTTTGACAAAATAACTCCAGCTAGAGAAGATATTTCATGCTGCCATGAAGTATATATTTCAAGAATGTAATAGAAACGGCTTTGGGGTAGCTTTCAATTATTTTCTCCTACGGTAAAATTGTGATAGAAGGATTTGGGAGCTCGCGTCAACCATTTTTTGCCTTAAGATGTTGATTCTCCCATTTCCGGCAGCTTCCCAGCTTTTTAATTTAGCTTACTTTAAAAATCATAATCATCAAACCACCGCAAAACCCTCCGGCTGCAATCAACCTTTTCATACTATCACTTCCCTTGTCTTTTTTGTCCGTAATCTAAAACTCAGGTATACACATCTTTAACGCCGAGAATGTAGTGTGTTCATTGTTTCACTGAATATGCAGAGAAAACATGCCCGATTTATTACGAACAAATGAAGACACAGTTACAAATATCCCAAGGTGAGTTTACAGTAGTGAAAGGGCGTTTATTTTCAAGGACAGTCAACATCAATTGAAATTCATTTTAATTTTGAAAGATTGCGTTGATTTGCATTGCCTAAATCAGTTTGTTGGATAGTAGGTTCTTCCCGAAAAGTGATTGTCCCTTCTTATTTGATATATAATTATTCATAAAAGAAGAAAGTATTTTTTACTCGCCACATGTTGTTGGGAGAAAATATAAATGTAAATATTGCCTCTAGTGAAAAAAAAAAACCAACAAACAAACAAAAGAAAAAGAAAAAAAATCAACCACGGGTGGAAAAATGCTGTGAAAGTGTTTTTAGCTTTCCAGATATTTTGCTTAGTTATTAGTGTTTTTCAAGACAACATAAGTCCATTACATTTTAAGTTACTCTTCTTTAACCTGTATATCTAAATATAGATAGGCTATGTATGGCGGTATCTTCCTAACTCGCTATCTGAAACATATCCCTATTTGGTGGATTAACAGGAACGCCTAGGAGGCGAGAACTCAAGTAATTACTTCATTTTACTTTTGTTTCGTCAATGTTTTAGTTGAGAAAGGAAATATGAAAGCGGTTCATGGCGGTTAATGTGAGATTATTTGATCCCTCGATATCTCTATCGGTCTGCTTGAGGCATAAATGCGTAAGAGGGTTCATTCAAGAAATCGGCGTACAGTATCCTTCGCTGTCAAACGTCAAAATCATTATTTTTTTTCTTAACTGCTGTGATTTCTTTCACCAGTACGCGAGAAAAAGAAGAACAAATGGGCAAAGATTTATAAATCAGTTTTGTAACGTAACTATCCCTTTCATGACTCAAAAATTTGAGCTTTTTTTTTTCGTGGAAAGCCACAAACACCTCGCCCTAAATAAAAATCATTCTGAAAATGGCGCCAACAATAACATCAGCGTTGGTTTTCAAAGAACTCAGAGAATTTTTCAGTAAACTTTTAAAAAAGGTTTTAATCAGTGAATTAACAGGATATTGGTGTTACATAAATCTTGAACTTTTGACCTTGAAAGTAGCGACCTCAGCTTTCAAGTACTTTGCTTAGCTTTTACGTTCGCAGTTAACGTACTACCGTAGCTTATATACAGAAAGTATTTTGGAACATTTGGCATGTCTGGTCCCCTGTTAAAAGAGAACATTTTGTAATGTCCTATGTTTCACTCAAGATGTCGTCTTGTTTTCTTAAACAGCAGGAATCATATTCCATAATTCATTTTATACCACTACATGAGAAATTTCTGCAATTTGATTGGCATATTTCAAATTAAGCTGAAATACCACTGCTCTACCTACATGTGAAAATTACAAACCTTTTGTGGGTGGTAGTATAAACAAATAATAGAGTGATTTGTACGTGATATAATTTGGCATAAATACCACTTGTGATATTTTCAAATTGTCTCAAATTTCACTCGCCTAACGGCTTGTGAAAATTACGTGTAACATTTCGAAATATCACTCGTGGAATTTATGCCAAATATCACTACAAATCATGCTATTACATATACAAATTTTAATCATGCCATTCTTATACACGTCATGAGAATTGCCTTTGAACCTTGTTGTCTGACAAGAGTATTGCATTGTATGACATTAAATCTAAACTCAGACAAAAAATGTTTTATTTCAAAACTGTGAACCGAAGGTTGAAGTGGCATTTGTATGTGTAATCAAATGGTGATGAGTGAAATTAGGGAGTAATTTCACGCGCGTTTTGTCCAAATCCTAATAATTTCCCGAGCCTTCAGGCGAGGGAAATTATTAGGATTTGGACAAAACGCAAGTGAAATTATTCCCTAATTTCACGAGTATGCCATTTGATTACCTATTAATATCATGGGTGAGGAATTACGTTAGCAATCTTGGGTTTTTGACATGTTTATCCTGGATCGTGTTGATCGAGAACTCCACTCTCTCAAATGTTTAGACCTTAAATTTGGCTTATAAAGTTCAGAATTTCTCAGACTTTTTCGGCAAAATACCTGTTAGAATCCTTCTTGATGTTATCTTGTGAGTGAGTTCAGGTTTTCTAAAGCGTCTTTTTGGGCCCTGACATCTTCATTCACGGCATTTTAAAACTTCGTCGCCATCTTGACACTGAGACGTACGGAAGGGTTGCCATGGCAATTTTGTAATTTCACATGTGAAATTACAAATTAACGCTGAAATTTCGCCCCAAAATTAAGGAGTAATTCGTCACCTATGATATTAAAGGGTTAATTAAAGCGTATACATTTTAATGCGATCTATTTTACCTCAGACGAAGCCACATCAAAATTTGAACCTTGTGGGTTCATTCCGTTAAAGATTATATAAACAGCCATCTTTAGCTCTAGAACCTCAAGGGTAAATGGGAAATTAAACTAAACACTGTATTGAAAAGTAATTAGTTTCATTTTTATTATATAGGCATATATATTTTTTTCGCGTACTTTGGGTTTATAACCTTTTCAAATAAAAGGTTATAAGAGCGGTCAACTGGCGCTTCTAATTCATTTCATTTTGATTGTCCCAATGTTGTACACAAAACTAAACATTCTGAGAAATGTTAGTTTTACAGTTATATTTGAAAAGAAAAGTAGTCAGGCTGGAATTGAATCTGACTTTCGCCATGGTGAACAGAGGTACGGGTAACTTAAGCGGCGTCATCCTTTGTACGTGAAATGGGTATGTCCAATGCATTTAATACACCGTTTTTCACTACACACACAACTTAAATAATTGATAAAGTCGATTTTTTGTTTTAATCCAGTCTGGAATAAATTAAATTTTATTAACTTTATAATTTGGGGTAAATTCAATCATTTTAAACTTAGAACAGGCATATCGATCACTATCTCACTATTATCAAAATCTAGTATGGCCTTACATGTGAAATAACAAACCTTTTGTGGGTAGTAGTATAAACAAATAACAGCATGATTTGTACGTAATATTTGGCATAAATACCACTTGTGATATTTCAAAATTGTCTCAAATTTCACTCGCCTAACGGCTTGTGAAATTACGTATAACAATTTCGAAATATCACTCGTCATATTTATGCCAAATATCACTACAAATCATGCTATTACCTATACTAATTTTCTCCATTCTATTTAGAGCATGCTCTCAAAAAATTGTAGACAAAAAGAATTAAAATGAATTTGATTTTCAAGCCTTCTGAATTCAATTTTCAGACTAACCCTGGGTTATCTCAACCCAGCTTTGAACAGCCCGGTCCTGCAATGCCAATCGACTACTTCACCTGATCGCACAGGTTGTCGAAACGTCAGTCACTTTCAACAACAACAGTCCTATTCAGGACTATGTTCACCCGGACGATCAAACTCAACCTACTTTTGAAATAACTCCTGGGTTCAAACCTTTCACAGTGATTTGTAGTGATATTTGGCAAAAATACCACAAGCGATATTTCGAAATTGTTGTACGTAATTTCACGAACAGTTAGGCGAGTGAAATTTGAGACAATTTTGAAATATCACAAGTGGTATTTATGCCAAATATTACGTACAAATCATGCTGTTATTTCAAAATTGTCTCAAATTTCACTCGCCTAACTGTTCGTGAAATTACGTACAACAATTTCGAAATATCGCTTGTGGTATTTTTGCCAAATATCACTACAAATCACTGTGAAAGGTTTGAACCCAGGAGTTATTTCAAAAGTAGGTTGAGTTTGATCGTCCGGGTGAACATAGTCCTGAATAGGACTGTTGTTGTTGAAAGTGACTGACGTTTCGACAACCTGTGCGATCAGGTGAAGTAGTCGATTGGCATTGCAGGACCGGGCTGTTCAAAGCTGGGTTGAGATAACCCAGGGTTAGTCTGAAAATTGAATTCAGAAGGCTTGAAAATCAAATTCATTTTAATTCTTTTTGTCTACAATTTTTTGAGAGCATGCTCTAAATAGAATGGAGAAAATTAGTATAGGTAATAGCATGATTTGTAGTGATATTTGGCATAAATATGACGAGTGATATTTCGAAATTGTTATACGTAATTTCACAAGCCGTTAGGCGAGTGAAATTTGAGACAATTTTGAAATATCGCGAGTGGTATTTATGCAAAATATCACGTACAAATCATGCTATTATTTGTTTATACTACTAGGTATTTCAAATTAAGCTGAAATACCACTGCTCTCAGCCAATCAGATTGCAGAAATTTCTCATGTAGTAGTGTAATCGGAGAAATTGCTTTTGAAGAAAAGAGAAAGAAACCTGGATTAAAACTTAATCCCCGATTAGAGCTACTGAATAGGCTTTCGAACATCTGGGCCCAGGACTATAGCTAGCAATATACAGTTATATATTTGATGGACGGAAGGCTAGTGTCATCCAATGCTCTTCCAAACAACAATGTACCAAAAACGTTTCCGGTTTAGAAGTTTATTCTCCTCTGCAACTTTGTAACCTTTTCCCGTCCCCTGTAATGTATAACCTTTAATATCTTTTCTACGAGTCTTTTCAGCTCATTTGTTTGAAAGGAAATCGAGGAATGTAACATATCATTATTTTAATGCGGTGCATTTCCCTATTTAAAACAACACGAATAATGACGTATTCAAAGCCTCAATATTGACAACGGCTGTGACGAAAACATATTTTCATGTTAGTTGAATGCCCTAAACACTTATCAATTTCGTCACACGGATCAAAGATACGAACAAAAAAAAAGGAATCTTGACCGAAAATCGTTTTTTTTGGTTGATGTCTGTGGTGTAACAAACATTTCATTGCTTTCGGCAAAATCTTGTACGATAATTCTTGTCCGAAAAAACTTATGACGTCATCTATCGTAAACGTAGAAAAGTACAGTCACGAAAGCTTGCCAAAACGGCCTAGAGAATAAAGGAGATACGGAGGGGAGGGACAGTTGTTTAAATAACAGAGAGAAGTTGGGGGGAGGGATGGTTGAATTTATCCCCCTTTGTACTTCTTGTACATGGCTTGTATTCAAATGTCAGTGTCAAAGTTTATTTTAAGATAGGGCATACTTTAATATCCTTCGCGGTATCTTTTAATTCTTCAGGAGTCAAAAACTGAAGATAATTATATTTTTCATGAAATTGTACAATAGGCTAGGTCAGTTTCAAATTATATATCTTTTCGATGAAAGGAGATCTACAAAGAAACTAATTGGTTGTATAGAAAACTCCCTAACGCCCACTTGAAGGATTTTTGTCCCCTACAATCTTATTTGTTTATCCTCAATTGCTGAAATCAGTTTACGTTACTTCGATGCGACTGAATATAGTTGAAAGCAACGATATTTCTTTATCGTTTAAATGGTTCCAATATACCTACATTGCCTGATTACGTTTAACGGAACTGGGCTTTGTTCCTTATTCTTAGAAACTCATTACTAAAGGACCGCATTTGATAACACGTAACTCAAAGTCAGCCTCGGGCAGATTTTGAAGTGTACTTTTTGAAATTCTGCGTTCGACGCGATACCAAAAAAACGTTCGATAGAAGATAAAGATATGTAAACAAGGACCCGATTTCTTTGAAAAGTAAAAACACCGCTATAAAGATTAATTTTTCGACCAACGGGTAAATTATTTTTTAAATATTTTTTTTATTTTTCTAATAATTATTGTCTTATTTCTGTTTTTATTGTTTATTTTTATTTCATTTTATTTTTTTTTCAAGATAGGCGTAAACAGAAAAGTTATCATAAGGAAAATAAGCATGGAATTCAAACTTATGTTGGACCAACAGTTCAAAAGGCATATTATCAGCAACACGGGAACGATTCATGGCTGAGTGAGAGAGTTTTTAGTAAGTATAAAGTGGAAAAAATACGAACAAGAACTTGAAGCAGAAAATCTTAACGACCTTAAGAGAAGCAAACATCCTTCGAAGAAATTATATTGTTCTATATGTGCCATATATGGTCAGGTTCAAAATCGTTATCGTGCCTTCCAGTGGCGGATCTAGGATCTTTTTTAGGAGGGGGTGCACTCGTCTCTTGCTCTACTTCAAAACCAATAAACCAGATAGTTTTTTGGGCAGAATACCAGTTGTATTAGAAAACCGCAGGTCATCTCATGGGGGGGGGGGGGGGGGGGAGGGCGCACCCCCTGCTCCCTCCCCCTAGATCTGCCCCTGCCTTCGTGTTGCTATCAGTAACAAAGTGAATTTGAAAATTGCCCTTGGACAATATTAAGAGGAGACAAAGATAACGTCTTTGTGTCAGAAGACGTGGCAGAAAACTTGTTGGAATTGTAGTTCACAGTCTGATTGTCTGAATAAACAGATCAGTGAGATAAATTTTAATTGCGTTTATATGTAAATAAGTCAGATTAAAAAGTTGAACGGATGTACGAGGATTTTGTGGCTAAAAAGTTATAGTTATCATATTCTCACATCTTTCCTTCACACACAAGCAATGTCCATATTACAGTGACCTAGAGCCCGCCCGAGCTACCCTGGGCCAACCAAATTTCTACCGTCTACGAGCTAGATGACCCTACTACGATGGTACATGTAGGGTCACCGTCCAGCTCGCGCCAAAACACTTTGGAGCGCCCGCTGGGAAAGCTCGATCAAGGCGAGACAATTAGAGCAAGCGCGAGCAAAGTGTCTGAGCATTTGGCACGGACAAAGGGTCAACTTTTTTTCTTACATAAAGGGTCGCAAAAGCTGACTAGGCTGGGAGGGCGAATCTTTTTCCGGCGACAACTTTTCTCCATATAAACGGGGCCTCATTCCACAAATACCTACAATGGGACAAAGTTGACCAACACAACACAACACAACACAACGACAGATACTATTGACTGCCGTTCTGAGTGTAATATCTGTTACAAATAACTAGAGGAAACTTTTGATGAGAAAACCTTGGTGGCAGAAGCAGACTGGAGGAGTGAAAGAATCACGGCACGATTCCAATTACTATGAGCCCCCACCCTCCCCACCCCCATGACCATATCTTTTTTCTGGGTTCCCAACAGACTCAATGAATTACAGGAAGTGAGTTTCCAATTTCCTTTCATCTTGATTTGCAAACAGACAATGGCTTTTTTAAGTGGCCAGTCATGGTGCCAAATCAAATCACGCTTTCCCCCTGGGAGGAGGAGGGGGGGGGGGGGGTGTAGAACACGGATTTTGGCCCTGTTTAGCAGACGGACTTTACCAGGTGAGAGTTTAGTTTCGTCTATGTCGTAGGCTACCCACTTACTCAAAATCTGAATCGGCCACCGCTTAAAAACTACTTCTAAAAGAAGGATAGTGCTATTTGTTTAACATTAATACCTATACAATGAATAACTATCCGCCATTAATGTTAGCAATAACGAACCTTCTATATAACAGGTGGTAAATTGACAGAAAATGAAATCATTTTTGGCACTGCTGATGAGGTACAGTGAAAACTGACAAAATCTTACTTTCTATATTTTATTATCACAAGCCACCCACTGCCCCAAGATCCTTAATAGGCCTACTTTTTGTCCAATGTTCTACCAAAACGTTTGACAAATTACTTGACTCCATTCCTATACAGGCTGGACTCCCTGTGAAGTGTTTAATGGCATGACACGACTTTGGAAAAATCTACCCAGGATGATGGAATAGCATGAATGGCTGTTATGGATCAACTGCTTTGCCTCCCTTTGAATTTCTTTGATCCTCCAACAATACACCACCGGGTTAAGAGAAGAATTTAACAAAGCGAGAAACGAAGTGATATCGAGCACAAAAAGCTGGGGAAAACTACTGAAGCCAAAGGCGGTAGCAACAACTAAAGCAAATACGAAAGGTAGATAAGTACTCAAAAATAGGCAAAAAACAATGAACATGCTGTTGGTTGATTTGCGATAGTAGAAAACGCTAAAAGAACTCTCCATTCTGAGTTTATGCTGACGGAGGTTGATGTATGTCTTGAGATAGAAAAATAAGGCAAGCAGAAGACAGGAAACCAACATCAAGTTACTAGAGATACGTCGAAGATTCTTGCTAAAGGTTCCGGATACAGTGAAGAAGGCGGACAAAAACCAAGCTACCATAAGAATCAAAGTTATTCGCTTGACAGTGACAATTTTACGATACCTGAATCGAAGAATCAAAGCAAGATGTCTGTCTAGAGCTACTATTGAGATTGTACAGAAGGACACAAGACCCAGGAAACAAGAAAACAAACTGTAAGGTAAACCAACAATACAGAATAGTCCAGGATTATACTATTAATACACAAATACTATTAATACACAAAGAGATGTCCACTATAAGCTACTTGTAATGATTATATTCATAAAGGACTTAATTCAGTTAGGGTCATTATAAGAGAATACTTCTTTTTTTTTCTTCCGTCGGAAAAAAAATATAAAGGCAGAACAACTTGAAGGTTATTACCCGGTGACATGAGCGAATAGTACACTCTTTAATCCAGTTGAAATCAATTTGTCACGCTGTTAATTGGATAACATCATTATAAAGGTGCAGTTAACTTAAAAAATCAGAAGCATATAATGCGGTATTTAATTTCCGACAAAAGTTCAGAAAAATATCGACTAGATGTAAGTGGTTTGCGAAAAAATGAACCGGATTTATTTCAAGAATAATGCTTTGTACAGGAATGAATGCTGGACTAAGTTAAATGAGGGGTTGTCACATAAATCTGTTTAATGGTCGTTTCTGGTGATACCGCCACGGCCATCGTTGTATGCAGTTTAAGGTAGCACAGATTTAGTTAATAAATCGTTGGATTTAACATTACAGCATTACGGTTCCATCGGTAACGTTTACATTCTACAGTGAACTAAACCGATTTCAGCTTGAAATCTCCACTTTAGAAACGAGAGGGAAACTCCTCATCTACCCCTCCCCTAAACCAACGTTAAAACACTTATCTCACTTAGGGCAAAATGTTGGCTTAGGGGAGGGCTAGGCGTATAATGATCTGAAACGAGAGGGAAACTAGATCGATTCAACTCCTGAGCAGTTAGTAGGGACATGAGGGAGGATGAAGGATCAGGCAAAAACTGACCGGCCTGTTCCCAGTATCGTTTATTATCAATTTACTTGTAGAGAATCACGCCTTCTCGCGTCCGACCCTTGTTTCTTTTTTTTGTTTCGGCGCTTATAGTCCATGAGCCAAATCGATCCAAATCATGAAATGATGCCAAAAAATGATTCGAAAAAAAAATGACAGTTGTGCTGGAATCATGGCCCTTTAGATGAAGATAACGCTAGGTGGTTAAAAAAGTTTATTATACTGCGAGACTCTTAACTCTGTTCCAGATACATTTAATATTATTGACACTAATGCCTCTCTACATTAATTACAGGAGTATTATCTCAATACAAAGTATCCAAGTTTCTTTCTAACTTTTTAACTTTTTTTACATTATTCGTTTTATTTTTATTTGTTTCTCCACTATATATTCACTCAGTTTTCTTTATGCTTCAGTTAGCTTCAATACCATAAGGTTCTGTTATAAGCTATAAATTTCGTGCGATTACTCACGATCAGAAAATGCACAAGAAACCTCAAACTTAAAAGGAAGTCGAGTACAACTTTAAGGTCACCCTTTTAATAATGAACACCTTGTTATATTGCTCACAGTTTTCTTTATCCATAGAAAAAGCCGTTACATTTCATTTTCTGCGTTAATATGGAAGACGGGCACCTTTTTCGTTTCTTATTTTGCAAATCAATTGTTAGTACAGAGTATTGTTTTTGATCACGTAAAGATATAAATGAGCGAGTTTTGAACTGGATATTTTTAACCGTTAGTCTTAAACAATTAAGTCTATCGTACTTATCATTATAATTATTATTATTATTATTATTATTATTATTATTATTATTATTATTAATATTATTATTATTATTATTATTATTATTATCATCCACTACATCAACAATTCCCTCCCTACACGTAAGAATATGGCAAGATGGGGATTATCAAGTCCTGATTGCTCCTTTTGCCTTAATCCTGAATCACTCCTTGATGTTGTCTCTGGTTGTCAACAGTACCTTGATCACTTTACCTGGAGACACGACTCAATCCTTAACTTCATTGCCAAGTCACTTCAACCTGTAATTAATGTTCACTCTTCAGTCTATGCAGATGTTAATGGTTTTCTGAATCCCTCAATAAAAACTGGTGAAAATTATCGTCCAGATCTTCTTTTGCTAATCCAGTCCAAGTCCCTATATGTTCTAGAATTAACAGTTGGTTTCGAGTCTAACCTTAACAAAAATGCAGTGCGTAAGAAGAAAAAATATCTGAACTTGCTCAACGAAATGAGTAGAAATTACAGATATGTGAGATTTGTAAATCTCTTCATAAGTTCCCTTGGCGTTTTCTCCGATAAATGCTCCACTTTCTTAGACATGATGAATGACAATGGCATCGACAAAAGCAGCAACGTTATATAATCAAGAAAATGATAAATATAGCCATTAGAGCAACATATTACATCTTTTGTTGTAGAAATAGGAACTGGAATAGCCCAGACTTAACGCAATTTTGATTTTTTTTTTCTTTTTGGCTTTTGTTTTGTTTTGTTTTGTTTTTGTTTTTGTTTGTTTTTGTTTGTTTTTGTTTGTTTTTTTCTTTTTAATAATCCAATCTCAAGCAGCATTTGTAAATTGCGTATACGTAGAGAGATTTACAATTTTACATTCAAAAACACAAATAAAGTTTCCATTATTATTACTATTATTATTTATTATTGTCATTTTTATTATTAGTATTTTGTTAAATGTATTTATTTGAGGGTTTTTTACTTTTTACTCGTTTTAACCGTGAGCCATAGGAACGCCAAAATATGAACCATTAACCATACATGCCCCCATCCCACTGACCCCTCATTAATAGTGGAAAATGCTATTCATGATCAAGTGAGAGAAAAAAAAAAGATAAATTTTTGCTGGTATGCAGAGAGAAGTATTAAGCCTTTCACTGCCAGAGTGTTTGATAGAGTTTTTTAAGGTGACTCTAACTTTTGAGTCTGTGGACGAAATCCTATAATGTGACCATTCAAATGAAAGCTCTCTGCCTATACTTTCACCTGATGCTATTTGTTTCTCACAATTTTGGAAAATAAAATTTGGAAATTTGGTCGAAACTTGCCTTTGGCCACATTTGGCATTGAAAGGTTTAAAGCTCTTACGTAAAAGTGTGCTCTTTGAAGTCTAAAAAGCACTGTTTAAATGTGGCCATTACAGATTATTTTAACTCAAAACGTAACTTGAAAGACGACAGCCTCTGGTTCGTTGATTTTATCATATATTATTTTAATCATTAGTTTCCAACTGCTCATCACTTATTGCAAAGCCAATTACAGTTTTTACAGGAAATTGTCAATAAAAAGCTTAAGGGGTAACTTTAAAAGGTTGCAAGGTCTGACAAAAACTATATATACACGGATATATAACACGGATTCTGGCGCTGTTTCACAGACGGACTTTACTAGGTGACAGTTAAGTTTCGTCTATGTGGCAGGCTACCCACTTACTCAAAATCTAAATGAACCACTGCTTAAAAACTGCTTTTAAAAGAAGGATAGTGTTATTTGTTTAAAATTGATACCTATACAATGAATAACTATCCGCCATTAGTGCTTAGCAATAACGAACCTTCTAAATAACAGGTGCTAGAAGGATTGAAAATGAAATCATTTTTGGCTTTGCTGATGAGGTACAGTGAAAACTGACAAAATCTTACTTTCTATATTTTATTATCACTAAACACCCACTGTCCCAAAATCCTTAATAGGCCTAATTTTTGTCCAATGTTCTACCAAAACGTTTGACAAATTACTTGACCCCATTCCTATACAGGCTGGACTCCCTGTGAAGTGTTTAATGGCATGACACGGCTTTGGAAAAATCTACCCAGGATGATGGAATAGCATGAGCGGCTGTTACGGATCAACTGCTTTACCTCCCTTTGAATTTCTTTGATCCTCCAACAATACACCACTGGGTTAAGAGACGAATTTAACAAAGCGAGAAACGAAGTGATATCGAGCGCAAAAAGCTGGGGAAAACTACTGAAGCCAAAGGCGGTAGCAACAACTAAAGCAAATACGAAAGGTAGATAAGTACTCAAAAATAGGCAAAAAACAATGAACATGCTGTTGGTTGATTTGCGATAGTAGAAAACGCTAAAAGAACTCTCCATTCTGAGTTTATGCTGACGGAGGTTGATGTATGTCTTGAGATAGAAAAATAAGGCAAGCAGAAGACAGGAAACCAACATCAAGTTACTAGCTATACGTCGAAGATTCTTGCTAAAGGTTCTGGATACAGTGAAGAAGGCGGACAAAAACCAAGCTACCATAAGAATCAAAGTTATTCGCTTGACAGTGACAATTTTACGATACCTGAATCGAAGAATCAAAGCAAGATGTCTGTCTAGAGCTACTATTGAGATTGTACAGAAGGACACAAGACCCAGGAAAGAAGAAAACAAACTGTAAGGTAAACCAACAATACAGAATAGTCCAGGATTATCCCATGCTATGGCCAAAGTGTATGCAGCAAACAGTGGTTGAGCAACAAGACCCACGCCAAAGTCAGATATTGCCAGGCTGGAGAAGAGAGCTTTGGATGACGGATGAAGTGAAGAGCAGCGTCGGAGGGCGAGCAAGATTATGGCATTCCCCGTTATAGCTGTTAATGAACAGACAAGGTTTCCAATAGCCAAAAAATGATATGCGAATGGGGCTTGGCTTAAAGAAATAAATATAGAGATATCAAGAGTACACGACCCGTTATACCTGACGATATGTTGTGAGCTGTCCATAATAACCATGCAATGTCTGGGTGAATTATCTACACTCGCTTTCAGTTTGCTCTCTGCACCTCTGACTGACAAATTACTGATTTTCAAGAACACTAAGTTAATGAGCTTTTGAAGTTCAGCCAATATGAGTAAGTGTCTTAGGGACCTTTCAACGCACTAAGGACAAAAAGAGAAAATAGGTTTTACTTTAAATTAAGATCATTTAAGTGTTTAGCAGAATTGACAAATTAAAGTAGAAATGAAAACGTGTAGCATTTCCTGTTAAAAAATATATATATTAAAATAAAAATACTATTAATACACAAAGAGATGTCCACTATAAGCTACTAGACTGAAATGATGCCATTCATAAAGGACTTAATTCAGTTGGGGTTATTATAAGAGAATACTTTTTTTTTCCTTTTTTTTTTCTTCTTCCGTCGGAAGAAAAATATAAAGGCGGAACAACTTGAAGGTTATTACCCGGTGACATGAGCGGATAGTACACCTTTTAAGCCAGTTGAAAGCAATTTGTCACTCTGTTAATTGGATAACATCATTATAATGGTGCGGTTAACTTAAATCAGAAGCATATAATGCGGTATTTAATTTCCGACAGAAGTTCAGAAAAATATCGACTAGATAAGTGGTTTGCGAAAAAATGAATCGGACTTATTTCAAGAATAATGCTTTGTGCAGGACTGAATGCTGGACTAAGTTAAATGAGCGGTTGTCACGTAAATCTGTTTAATGGTCGTTTCAGGTGATATCACCGCGGCAATCGTTGTATGCGGTTTAAGGTAGCATAGATTTAGTTAATAAATCGTCGGATTTAACATCATAGCATAACAGTTCCGTCGGTAACGTTCATATTCTATAGTGAACTAAACCGATTTCGGCCTGAATTCTCCACTTTAGAAACGAGAGGGAAACTGCTCACCTATCCCTCCCCTAAACCAACATTAACACTAATATCTCTCACTTAGGGAAAAAAGTTGGTTTAGGGGAGGGCTAGGCGTGAAGGGAAACTAGGTGGATTCAACTCCTGGGCATTTACTAAGGACATGAGAGAGGGGGAGGGATCAGGAAAAAACCCCAGTATCGTTTATTATCAGTTTACATGCAGAGAATAACGCGTTCTTGTGTTCAACTTTGTTTTTCTTTCGGCGCTTAACCATGCAACTTTAAAAAATCATATCTCTGCTGTTATTTCCAGTACCTTATAAAGCTATACCTCAATGGAAAGGGCAAAAATTAAACTTTCAGAAAAAAAATATTTCGG
This sequence comes from Porites cylindrica, assembly GCA_964035525.1. Taxonomy (NCBI): domain Eukaryota; kingdom Metazoa; phylum Cnidaria; class Anthozoa; order Scleractinia; family Poritidae; genus Porites; species Porites cylindrica. Next base: position 7,389,798 of record OZ037786.1, on the reverse strand, counting down.
TCTCAGGAAACCCATAATATTCCACAAAACAAATTATAAACAAGCATATTTCTGCATAATTATTTTAAAAAATTTTTAAGAGTGTAATTTTGCCAGGAAAGCTGTGTGTTTTGTGTAATACGGTACAAACAACTTTTTTTCTTCAATATCTAAGCTAAAAAGCCTGAATATCGGTCGAAAAATAGAGCGACTAACAATTTTCTACAAATTTATTTTGTGACCCTATTGGATTATGCAAATGAGGTCAGAGCTAATTAGCATAGCGAAACTAGATACTTTAGCGTCACTTTGTGGCCTGAATATTTACCTTCAAAAGACGCTTTATTTTTTAGTTTCGCAGCGAAATATCAAGTTAAAAACAAGCAAATATGAATTCACTGATATAAGCGATCAAAATAAGCAAGAATTTGAAGGCAAAAAGCTCAGCAGGACGGAATTCACTGCATTTGAAGAGAATTTGTGCCAGACATTGCCAACTCGGGGAATTGAAGGCAAAGATTCTTACTGTTTTCTTACCGCCATTTTCGCGTTTGTTTTGCTTGTTATCCTCCAAAATCCTTCAAAACAATTTGCTTGACTTGCATTTGGTTGAAATTTGTCGAAATAAGCTTTCATTCTATGCAAAAACATCCCAAATACTTCTCACTACGCACCGCCATTTTTCTACATTTATGAAAAATCGTTGCGTGAAGCGCAAAACTCGCAGGCGGCTGGATCTAGGCACATAATTGGCTAAAGCTATTAACTGAAGTAACGCGATTTTTTGCCATTTTTTTTCTTCGTAGTCGATGCTGTGACATCGATGGCCCTAGGCGCCGGAGACAATGAGTTTAGACAATCGAAGGTTTCAAAATAAAGTACAGTCGTGCTGGAATTCATGGCCCTTTTGATGAAGATAACGCTAGGTGCTTAAAAAAATTTATTGTACTGCGAGGCTCTTAATTCTGTTTCAGATACATTTGATATTATTGACACTAATGCCTCTCTACATTAATTACCGGAGTATTATCTCAATACAAAATATCCAATTTTTTCCCTAAGTTTTAAACTTTTTTTACATTTTATTTATTTGTTTTTCCCACCATTTATTTATTTGGTTTTCTTTTTGCTTCAGTTATCTTCAATACCATAAGGTTCTGTTATAAGCTATAAATTTCGTAGGATTACTGAGAAAATGCACAAGAAACCTCAAACTTAAAAGGAAGTCGAATACAACTTTCAGGTCACCCTTTTAATAATGAACACCTTGTTATATTGCTCACAGTTTTCTTTGTCCATAGGAAAAGCCGTTACATTTCATTTTCTGCGTTAAAATGTGGAAGACGGGCACCTTTTTCGCTTCTTTTTTTGCAAATCAATTGTTAGCATGGCCGCTATTGTTTTTGATCACATAAAGATATAAATGAGCGAGTTTTGAACTGAATATTTTTAACCGTTAGTCTTAAACAAGTTTATCGTACATATTATTATTATGTCGCAGAATGAAACTTTGGAATGCTGTCCACATTATGAGTAGTATAGGGCGCATAGCATAACCTACACCACTTGAGAAGCTATACTTAGAAGTAAAGAAAGGTCGATACGAAACCTAATACGATCCTAAAATATATAATGATATGAATCTCTCTACTTAAAAAGCCAATTTAGAATATTATTAAATTCTGATAGTCTGTAAAACTTACGCTAAGAAATGATGATATGATTATCTCTAATAGAGGCCTATTTAGAAAATTATTCCGTTTTTACACTCTCATTATCTCTTATATACCTAAACGAGGCCATCTTAATGTGATTATCTCTACTAAAAGCTTATTTATAATAATATCAAACTCTAATGTTCTAAAAAATCTAAGTAAAAACATCAGCAAGCTTGTGTTTCTAGATTTCTAGAGAAAAAAAAAACTAAACACTGGAGTCCTTAGCGCCCTAACTATTTATCTTAAATGTTATTATTATTATTATTATTATTATTATTATTATTATTATTTATTGTCATTTTTATTATTAGTATTTTGTTAAAGTTATTTATTTGAGGGTTTTTTTTTTTACTTTTTACTCGTTTTAACCGTGAGCCATAGGAAAGCCAAAATATGAACCATTAACCATACATGCCTCTATTCCACTGACCCCTCTTAACAGTGGAAAATGCTATTCAAATGAGAGTAAAAAAAGATAAATTTTTGCTGGTATGCAGAGAGAATAATTAAAGCTCTTACGTAAAAGTGTGCTCTTTGAAGTCTAGAAAGGACTGTTTAAATGTTGCCAATACAGATTATTTGAGGGTCTCGATGGGGTGGTGGCTTTTACGGTTATCGATTAAAATTTTGGCTTTTTTAGGGCTATCGGTTAATTTTTTTTAGTTACGGTTAACAAAAAGGTAAAAAAATTAACTTCTTTTGTTTCAAAAAGTTAAATATTAATTAACCTGTATTTTTTGTATCTTTAAAGCAAAATAAAGGTCTTATGATCATCTCGGGATGAAATAAGCTATTCCCTTGAAAAATCTTAACATTTGACAGATTATAAGAAGAGAGCTTTGGATGACGGATGAAGCGAAGAGCAGCGTCGGAGGGCGAGCAAAACTTTGGCATTCCCCGTGAGAGCTGTTAATTAACAAAGAAGGTTTCCAATACCCAAAAAATGACTATGCGAATGGGGCTTGGCTTAAAGAAATAAAAATAGAGATATCAAGAGTACACGGCTCGTTATACATGATGATATGTTGTGAGCTGTCCATAACAACCTTGCAATGTCGGAGTGAATTATCCACGCTCGCTTTCAGTTCGTTCTCTGCACCTCCGACTGACAAATCTTACCGACTTTAATTAAAGAACACTAAGTTAATGAGCTTTTGAAGTTCAGCCAGTATGAGTAAGTGTCGTAGGGACCTTTCAACGTACGAAGGACAAAAAGAGAAAATAGGTTTTACTTTAATTTTAGAGCATTTAACTGTTTAGCAGAATTGACAAACTAAAGTGGAAATGAAAACGTGTAGCATTAAAAAATATATAAAAATACTATTAATACACAAAGAGATGTCCACTATAAGCTACTTGTAATGATTATATTCATAAAGGACTTAATTCAGTTAGGGTCATTATAAGAGAATACTTCTTTTTTTTTCTTCCGTCGGAAAAAAAATATAAAGGCAGAACAACTTGAAGGTTATTACCCGGTGACATGAGCGAATAGTACACCCTTTAATCCAGTTGAAAGCAATTTGTCACGCTATTAATTGGATAACATCATTATAAAGGTGCAGTTAACTTAAAAAATCAGAAGCATATAATGCGGTATTTAATTTCCAACAAACGTTCAGAAAAATATCGACTGGATATAAGTGGTTTGCGAAAAAATGAATCGGATTTATTTCAAGAATAATGCTTTGTGCAGGACTGAATGCTGGACTAAGTTAAATGAGCGGTTGTCACATAAATCTGTTTAATGGTCGTTTCTGGTGATACCACCGCGGCCATCGTTGTATGCAGTTTAAGGTAGCACAGATTTAGTTAATAAATCGTCGGATTTAACATTACAGCATCACGGTTCCATCGGTAACGTTTACATTCTACAGTGAACTAAACCGATTTCAGCTTGAAATCTCCACTTTAGAAACGAGAGGGAAACTGCTCATCTACCCCTCCCCTAAACCAACATTAAAACACTTATCTCACTTAGGGCAAAATGTTGGCTTAGGGGAGGGCTAGGCGTATAATGATCTGAAACGAGAGGGAAACTAGATCGATTCAACTCCTGAGCAGTTAGTAGGGACATGAGGGAGGGTGAAGGATCAGGCAAAAACTGACCGGCCCGTTCCCAGTATCGTTTATTATCAATTTACTTGTAGAGAATCACGCCTTCTCGCGTCCGACCCTTGTTTCTTTTTTTTTTCTCGGCGCTTATAGTCCATGAGCCAAATCCTGAAATGATGCCAAAAAATGATTTTCGTAGCACCTATTAAAACAGTCGCAGGTTTAAAAATAAATGACAGTCGTGCTGGAATCATGGCCCTTTAGATGAAGATAACGCTAGGTGTTTAAAAAAGTTTATTATACTGCGAGACTCATACATTTAGTATTATTGACATTAATGCCTCTCTACATTAATTACAGGAGTATTATCTCAATACAAAGTATCCAAGTTCCTTTCTAACTTTTTAACTTTTTTTACATTATTTGTTTTATTTTTATTTGTTTCCGCTCCACTATATATTCACTCAGTTTTCTTTATGCTTCAGTTAGCTTCAATACCATAAGGTTCTGTTATAAGCTATAATTTCGTGCGATTACTCACGATCAGAAAATGCACAAGAAACCTCAAACTTAAAAGGAAGTCGAGTACAACTTTCAGGTCACCCTTTTAATAATGAACACCTTGTTATATTGCTCACAGTTTTCTTTATCCATAGGAAAAGCCGTTACATTTCATTTTCTGCGTTAATATGGAAGACGGGCATCTTTTTCGTTTCTTATTTTGCAAATCAATTGTATTGTATTGTTTTTGATCACGTAAAGATATAAATGAGCGAGTTTTGAACTGAATATTTTTAACCGTTAGTCTTAAACAATTAAGTCTATCGTACGTATCATTATTATTATTATTATTATTATTATTATTATTATTATTATTATTATTATTATTATTATTATTATTACCATCCGCTACATCAACAATTCCCTCCCTACATGTAAGAATATGGTAAGATGGGATTATCAAGTCCTGATTGCTCCTTTTGCCTTAATCCTGAATCACTCCTTGATGTTGTCGCTGGTTGTCAACAGTACCTTGATCGCTTTACCTGGAGACACGACTCAATCCTTAACTTCATTGCCAAGTCACTTCAACCTGTAATTAATGTTCACTCTTCAGTCTATGCAGATGTTAATGGTTTTCTGAATCCCTCAATAATAACTGGTGAAAATTATCGTCCAGATCTTCTTTTCCTAATCCAGTCCAAGTCCCTATATGTTCTAGAATTAACAGTTGGTTTGGAGTCTAACCTTAACAACAATGCAGTGCGTAAGAAGGAAAAATATCTGAACTTGCTCAACGAAATGAGTAGAAATTACAGATGTGTGAGATTTGTAAATCTCTCCATGAGTTCCCTTGGCGTTTTCTCCGATGAATGCTCCACTTTCTTAGACATGATGAATGACAATGGCATCGACAAAAAGCAGCAACGTTATATAATCAAGAAAATGATAAATATAGCCATTAGAGCAACATATTACATCTTTTGTTGTAGAAATAGGAACTGGAATAGCCCAGACTTAATGCAATTTTGATTTTTTTTTTCTTTTTGGCTTTTGTTTTGTTTTGTTTTGTTTTTGTTTTTGTTTGTTTTTGTTTGTTTTTGTTTGTTTTTTTCTTTTTAATAATCCAATCTCAAGCAGCATTTGTAAATTGCGTATACGTAGAGAGATTTACAATTTTACATTCAAAAACACAAATAAAGTTTCCATTATTATTACTATTATTATTTATTATTGTCATTTTTATTATTAGTATTTTGTTAAATGTATTTATTTGAGGGTTTTTTACTTTTTACTCGTTTTAACCGTGAGCCATAGGAAAGCCAAAATATGAACCATTAACCATACATGCCCCCATCCCACTGACCCCTCATTAATAGTGGAAAATGCTATTCATGATCAAGTGAGAGAAAAAAAAAAGATAAATTTTTGCTGGTATGCAGAGAGAAGTATTAAGCCTTTCACTGCCAGAGTGTTTGATAGAGTTTTTTAAGGTGACTCTAACTTTTGAGTCTGTGGACGAAATCCTATAATGTGACCATTCAAATGAAAGCTCTCTGCCTATACTTTCACCTGATGCTATTTGTTTCTCACAATTTTGGAAAATAAAATTTGGAAATTTGGTCGAAACTTGCCTTTGGCCACATTTGGCATTGAAAGGTTTAAAGCTCTTACGTAAAAGTGTGCTCTTTGAAGTCTAAAAAGCACTGTTTAAATGTGGCCATTACAGATTATTTTAACTCAAAACGTAACTTGAAAGACGACAGCCTCTGGTTCGTTGATTTTATCATATATTATTTTAATCATTAGTTTCCAACTGCTCATCACTTATTGCAAAGCCAATTACAGTTTTTACAGGAAATTGTCAATAAAAAGCTTAAGGGGTAACTTTAAAAGGTTGCAAGGTCTGACAAAAACTATATATACACGGATATATAACACGGATTTTGGCGCTGTTTCACAGACGGACTTTACTAGGTGACAGTTAAGTTTCGTCTATGTCGCAGGCTACCCACTTACTCAAAATCTAAATGAACCACTGCTTAAAAACTGCTTCTAAAAGAAGGATAGTGTTATTTGTTTAAAATTAATACCTATACAATGAATAACTATCAGCCATAAGTAGTTAGCAATAACGAACCTTCTAAATAACAGGTGCTAGAAGGATTGAAAATGAAATCATTTTTGGCTTTGCTGATGAGGTACAGTGAAAACTGACAAAATCTTACTTTCTATATTTTATTATCAGTAAACACCCACTGTACCAAAATCCTTGAAAGACCTAATTTTTGTGCAATGTTCTAACTAAACGTTTGACAAATTACTTGACTCCATTCCTATACAGGCTGGACTCCCTGTGAAGTGTTTAATGGCATGACACGACTTTGGAAAAATCTACCCAGGATGATGGAATAGCATGAATGGCTGTTACGGATCAACTGCTTTACCTCCCTTTGAATTTCTTTGATCCTCCAACAATACACCACTGGGTTAAGAGACGAATTTAACAAAGCGAGAAACGAAGTGATATCGAGCGCAAAAAGCTGGGGAAAACTACTGAAGCCAAAGGCGGTAGCAACAACTAAAGCTAATACGAAAGGTAGATAAGTACTCAAAAATGGGCAAAAAACAATGAACATGCTGTTGGTTGATTTGCGATAGTAGAAAACGCTAAAAGAACTCTCCATTCTGAGTTTATGCTGACGGAGGTTGATGTATGTCTTGAGATAGAAAAATTAAAGGCAAGCAGAAGGCAGGAAATCAACATAAATTCACTAGCTATCCGTCGAAGATTAATGCTAAAGGTTTCGGATACAGTGAAGAAGGCGGACAAAAACCAAGCTACCATAAGAATCAAAGTTATTCGCTTGACAGTGACAATTTTACGATACCTAAATCGAAGAATCAAAGCAAGATGTCTGTCTAGAGCTACTACTGAGATTGTACAGAAGGACACAAGACCCAGGAAAGAAGAAAACAAACTGTAAGGTAAACCAACAATACAGAATAGCCCGGGATTATCCCATGCTATGGCCAACGTGTATGCAGCAAACAGTGGTTGAGCAACAAGATCAACGCCAAAGTCAGATATTGCCAGGCTGGAGAAGAGAGCTTTGGATGACGGATGAAGTGAAGCGTAGCGTCGGAGGGCGAGCAAAATTATGGCATTCCCCGTAAGAGCTGTTAATGAACAGAGAATGTTTCCAATACCCAAAAAATGATATGCGATTGGGGCTTGGCTTAAAGAAATAAATATAGAGATATCAAGAGTACACGACCCGTCAGATACATTATACACTTAATGACAGATCCCGAGGGAAACAGTTAGTTTTGTTTTCCGGAGAGTCCTGATGTTTCCCGAGACGAAGTCGAAGGAAACATCAGGACTCGAGGGAAAACAAAACTAACTGGTTTCCCGAAGGACCTGACATTAAGTGTTTTGTTATATTTCTACACTTTCACTTCAACAGCAACAAGAGAATAACAGGAGCAAACCCAAACAGTCGACTCGGTACTTATAGCAACACAAATTTAATTCTCAAAACCACTGAATGAATGATTTACAAAGTACCTTCCTTATATTATCTGCATTATTTTCCTCCACTAGCTGCTGTTTTTCTTCTGGGAACTTCTTGGATAAATTTAAAAATCGTTGCTTTTTAGCTTGAGGCTTCGTGTTTGTGTTGTTGTGTTCATTCACGAAAAAGAAAACTGGCAGGACCTCTGGCAGTGTTTTTCTCGCCTTTTGTCACGCCACTTTCCACCATGCTTTGATCACGTGCCGTAATGTAGCCCGAGCGGGGTACATTGCTTAATGTATCACGATCGGGATACATTTGATTTTAGTCAAGGCCACGTGACCAAGAATCAACCAATGGCAGTCCTTGTTTAGTTGAGTGAAAGTCTAGGAATATAACAAGATGATATGTTGTGAGCTGTCCATAATAACCTTGCAATGTCGGGGTGAACTATCTACACTCTCTTTCAGTTCGTTCTCTTCTCCTCCGACTGACAAATTACCGATTTTAAAGAATGCCATAAGTTAATGAGCTTTTGAAGTCCAGCCATTATGAGTAAGTGTCTTAGGGACCTTTCAAGGCACGAATGGACAAAAAGACGAAAATAGGTTTTACTTTAAATTGAGATCATTGAACTGTTAAGCAGAATTGACAAATTTAAGTGGAAATGAAAATGTGTAGCATTTCCTGTAAAAAATATAACAATAAAATAAAAATACTATTAATACACAAAGAGATGTCCACTATAATCTGTTTGTAATGATGCATTATAAGTAAATAGTATTCTTTTTTCTTGTTTCTTTTGTTTTGTTTTGTTTTTTTTACCTCATTACTTGCTTGCTTACCTCCTTAGGATGCGATATTAGAAAAATATAAAGGCAAAACAACTTAAAGGTTATTACCCGATGACATGAGCGAACAGTACACCTTTTAGGCCACTCGAAAGCAATTTGTCAAGCCCTTAATTGGATAGCACATTATAAAGATGCGGTTAATTTAAATCAGAAGCATATAATGCGGTATGTAATTTCCGAAAGTAAATAGTATTCTTTTTTCTTGTTTCTTTTGTTTTGTTTTGTTTTTTCTACCTCATTACTTGCTTGCTTACCTTCTTAGGATGCGATATTAGAAAAATATAAAGGCAAAACAACTTAAAGGTTATTACCCGATGACATGAGCGAACAGTACACCTTTTAGGCCACTCGAAAGCAATTTGTCAAGCCCTTAATTGGATAGCACATTATAAAGATGCGGTTAATTTAAATCAGAAGCATATAATGCGGTATGTAATTTCCGACAGAAAAATATCAACTCGATAAGTGGTTTGCGAAAAATGAATCCGATTTATTTCAAGAATAATGCTTTGTCTAGGACTGAATGCTGGACTAAGTTAAATGAGTGGTTGTCACTTACATCTGTTTTAATTAATAATCGTTTCTAATGTTGATACCAAGGCGTTCATTGCTGTATGCGGTTTAAGATAGCATGGCTTTAGCTAATAAATCGTCGGACTTAACCACAGCAGAAGAAGAACTTAATAAAGAGAATTATCTGACATTTATAAAAAAGTACGCACACACTATACTTTATTTTCATATACATCAATTTGCCATCTCCGCCCCCCAAATAGCAAAAGCTAGACGAGGCGGGTGGAGAGGAAAGGTTACAGCAGTCATAACAAATGATATTGTAAAGTAAAGTTCTAAATAAACTGCGTGGATAAATAAGAATTACAGAAAAACAAGCTAAAGTTACAAAATATATAGTCTTACAGAATGATATTACAAGACATTTTACTACTAACAGAACCTATCAATTATTAGTGCATTGAGGATGCAGAATTTGCCATTTTTTCTAGGAGAATGGGCACTTGAACATAATCGTCCTCTGCTTCCATTATCGAGAATAAAAAGTCTCAGGAATTTTTTTTATAAAAGCTCCTTTGGAGAGTTGACGAAATTCGTTAGGAATTGCGTTCCAACGTTTAGCCCGTAACCTGGAAAAAGAATCTTGATTTAGATTCAGTCTTGAAGTTTGGACATAATAATTTCCAGTCGAAGAAAACCTGGTTTCATGCTTGTGCTTTGAATTAGCTTTAGTGAAGAAATCACAGACGTTAGACGGAGTATTCATGCAGGAGACGTCAAACATTATCGAAGACACTTTTTCAGCATTTAACAATTGGAAAGGTAGAATTTTTGAGGAAATAAATAAAGGCACAGCATGGCACAGCATTACGGTGCAGTATTACGGCACGGTATTACGGCAAAGCATTACGGTTCCATCGGTACGTTCATATTCTACAATCGTGCTGGAATTCATGGCCCTTTAGATGAAAATAGCGTTAGGTGCTTGAAAAAGGTTATCATGCTTCAAGACTCTTGACTGTGTTTCCGATACACTTAATTTTATTGACACTTATGCCTCTACATTGATTATGGGAGTATCATCTCAATACAAAATGTCCAATTTTCTTTCTTACTTTCAATTTTTTTTTTCAGTACACCAATTGTTTTATTTTTATTTGATATTCAACTTATTTATTCAGTTTTCTTTATATGCTTCAGTTAGCTTCAATACAATAACGTTCTGTTATAAGCTATAAATTAAAGGGAAGTCGAATACAACTTTCAGGTCACCCTTTCAATAATAAACACCGGCCTTGTTATATTGCCCACAGTTTTCTTCGTCCATAGGAAAAGCCGTTATATTTTCTCCGTTAATGTGGAAGACCGAAACTTGTTTCGTGTCTTATTTTGCAAATCAATTGTTAGCACGGAGTATTGTTTTTGATCACGTAAAGATATAAATGAGCGAGTGTTAAAGTGGATATTTTTAACCGTTAGTCTTAAACAAGTTTAATATCGTAAATATTATAATTATTATTTAATATTATTATTATTATTATTATTATTATTATTATTATTATTATTATTATTATTGTCATTTTTATCATTATTGTTTTAAGAAATATATTTATTTGGGAGATTTTTGCTCCTTTCGTCTCGTGGGGCTAGTGGACCCTACTTCAGCTATTTTCCTTTCCCGGAAAGGTCTTATTAGAGGCCTAGATCGATGGATCTTAATTTTTCAGTTAAATGTCTAATGCATGAAAATTAAAGGGGCTGTGTCACGGCAGTCCAGTTCATTTTGCCAATTACTCGCCCTCAGTCGCTATGGAACTTAAAGTAAGCAAAGAAATTACATGTAAAAATGACAAAATCAGGGATTTGAGACAAACAAATATGTCTCCTAAGCATTATTTTTGAAGTTGCAAGCAGCAGGGATCAACGTTGAAAAACTGTTACGCTGAACAGTTTTCAAAAACCCTAATTTCAATCCGTTTCAGTCTTCTTCAGTTTTTCCCATCCATAGCATCTGTTGTTTCTGTTATGTTATTTTAACCTTCCTTTAAAGTTTTAAACGGTTATTTTTATGTTTCTCTTATCTTAACGGGCATTTTGTAACTTCCTAATTTGGCTAAATTTCTTGACGTACAGCTCCTTTAACCGTGAGCCATAGCAAAACCAAAATATGAACCATTAACCATACATGCCTCGATCCATTTCATTGAGACCCTCATTAATAGTGGAAAATGTTATTCAAGTGAGCGCAAAAAAAGATAAATTGTTGCTGGCATGCAGAGAGAAGTATTAAAGGTCTTACGTAAAAGTGTGCTCTTTGAAGTCTAGAAAGTATTGTGTAAATGTGACCAATACACATGCAGATTATTTTAACTCAAAACTTAACTTGAAATACGACAGTATCTGGTTCCTCGCGCGATTTTATCATATATTATTTTAATTGTTAGTTTCCAACTGCTCATCACTTATTGCAAAACCAATTGCAGTGTTTACAGGAAATTGATCAATACAAAGCTGAAGGGGCTAACTTTTAAAGGTTGCAAGGTCTGACAAAAAAGTTTTGAATTCACGATACTTTGATCTTCGATTCAAGTATTTTACACATTCACACTCGTATTTCCAAATCATCTGTTAAGTACTTAAAAATCTCAATAACACCATAAAAGTTTGACCTCGGCGGTAAAAGACTTTCGTTGCTGTTTACCATATAGTATCTTAAAAAGAGGTAGCAGACAGCATATATATGTCGTGAATAACAACAAAGACAAAATACATTATATTTCCTGGCTCGGATGCACAGGAGAACATCCTGCTTAAAGTAGGTTATCTTGTATCAAAGTGGTCTCTTTTTGTCTGATATTGTGATAGAAAAGTCTATAGAGGAATATACTGCTGTAATGTATGAGTACTTTCTGGCATTTAACTAATAGACAATAACCGAGCGAGTTCCGCTTATTTTCAATAAATTATATGTTTGGGAAACAGTATCTGGCATGCCAAAATCATAACGAATGAGATGGGTATTGACACTTTCTTAACGGGAATCTCTCTCACCGAGACTAGTGTAATTTCGCTCGCACTTTTGTTTTCTTAAAACGAAATATCGATAAATATACCTTTAAATCAACTAGTATGTGTCCCATACTTTTTACTTCAGGCTATAAGCTTTAATTAAAATTAACCATTCTCATTTCATCTTATACTATGAACTCTATAAGAACAATAATAAACGATCTCTCTCAAAGGGAGTTAATTCGTAACAACACTCATAGTACACTGATATATAATTTAGGGCTTGTCCACGGACTCAAATATTTGTGTGAACAACTGTCCATAAAAGTAAATGATATTTATCCGTTTACTCCAGCCTGATCGCAGCGCCATCACTGGTTTTCTCGCCAAATGACGCGTAAGGAACGAACGCAGAAATTACATACTGATTGGGTGTCATTAATCACATTTGGATAGTGCTTTTGATTGGTCATACCACGAAGGGAATTTGCCTCAGCCAATCAAAAGCACCAACCAGATCTGGGTTATGACACGTCATCAGTATGTAATTTGTGCGCTCGTTCCTCAAATGTCATTTAGAGGGGGAAACAGGTAGTGCATGGCGTCGCGAAATGTCGGTTGTTTTCTCAGGAAACGTTTACCCCCGGGGTGAGTAGTTCTCCCGTATGAAAACGACCTGGGCAAGCTGACAGGAAAGGAGGGAAGAAACCCGTACACTGGGAGAACATTATGTGCGTAGTATAGGAGCCGTGGTATTACTTGTGATGAAAACGTATTCAGCAGGCTGATTGTGCTCGGGATTAGAGTAAGGCGCGCACAAACCCTCTCCGGCCCCCATGGCTGTCTTAGGAACTTTGCCAGGTTTCTTTAACATGAACGGTCTACAGTCTCAGACAAAAATAGTTTGTCTCGCGTACCGATCTATACAAATGTTTGAAGGGAAATGTAGGGCGGAACAAAGTTTATTTTCTTTGGAAGACAACGGCCTTCCACGCGAGGTCAATGTTGTTTATTGCCGGTATCCACGCCTTAATATATAGTTATAACAGAGTGTTTGAATAATAGTGCTTTTAGTTCTCTTTTCATGATCAACAACAACAAAACAACAACTATCACAAAGTAACCTACACATGCATATGTGGTCTAAGTTAGAAATAGTAATGCTCCTCTGCGTGACAAACCAAGGCCTCTCTTAAGAGCGCTTTACTTCAGTCTTTCCTTTCTTTTAACCTTCTACTAAAAAATACTTAATCGGTTTCACTACAAGATTTTGGAAGCTAGTGTGAATAAAATGGACTAGAGATACAGCAACATTATAACGAGGATTTGTAAGTCTTCAGTAATTGGGAGAACAAAACTGGAAACTGCCATGCCCAAACCTGGATGAGGTTTTTTTTCCAAAAAAAAAAATCCTTTTAGCACCCGCAATTTTCATTTAAATTTGGTAAGTGTTATAGGCAGTGTTTTCGACAAAATGCACCCGATATTGTGACTAAATTTATGATAAAATGATACGGATATGTATGCTGAAAATAATATACAGGCTATTTTTGTGGGAAATATATTGTGCAGACAACGGACGCACGAACATAACTCAGCACCGGAAAAAAAGTTTCCGCTTGTTTTGATTACCCCCTTAATGTGAACACTCCAGGAGAGTGATCACTTGAAGTACTTAACAACGATATCATTTCTTGAAGATGAAAGATACCAAGAGAGCAAATTCGTGCACATGCATAATCAAACTGGTATAAAGCTAGCTGCTTCTCCTACCTTTTTGTCACTCATTAAGTTCTTGGGGGAGTAAGGATCAGGCCTCAAAAGACTAATCTAACACGATGGTTCGTTTAATGCTACTGCTGTGCATTGTTGCATCCACGGTCTTCATTTCTTACGCAGGAACTGTTGAAAAGGCAAGTCAGTACACTTAATTTTTTTATAAGGGACTCTAGGCCACAAAGGTAGAGAGATTATCTATTTATATGAAAAACGCTACCGTGAATCAACTAAAAAACAAAATGATAGCACAACAAATAACAAAAAATAAAAAATAAAATAAACGTACTCTCACTAAATAAAGGAAAATAAAGCAATCCTTACTAAATTTCAGTTCATGCATAGTTCATGGTTAGGCTTTTGGTCAATTAATTTAATTGTTAATTTTACTGTGGATACTTTAAAAACACGCGGAAGCTAAATTCATTACTTCGTGTTCAACAAAAGAGACTGCGCCTTGTTTATTGGCTGTTAATACTTGCATAATTGAAAGAATTTATATATACCTAACCTCTCTTAGAATGTAACATGCTAAAAACATGTAATGATTCTTTGCTCTGCTTTCCGAACTTTACAGCCCTATTTGGAAGATAATCCACTGGAAGAGTCTAACCTGGAAGAAGCAGGTACGGGATGCGGCAGTTGAGGATGAAATGCTTAACTAAATTAATTCATAAAAATAGGCATTTTGTCGTAGTAACATTTTGCATTTTTATCAGTGAATCTGGGCGTGGTATTCCTGCCTAAAGATCAAAATCGAGAGGCTACGAACAATAATCATATAAAGCAAGGCTATGATTATTCCAGTTCTATTCAACTCTACCATTTGCATTTCAAATCAAGACAAGAGACAAGACAAGACAATACTTTATTTGGAGTCTTATACAGTCCTATGTACATCGACTTTTTATCCAAATGATTTAAAATCATAACACACATTGCACACTAGTGAAACTATAATCAATGTTAACCTAAAGAACCAATAATCTTCTTTCCTCATAGCAGTCGAATATGTATTTTGCAACTAACTTTTGCACTGGTTTGTTCTTGCTCGAACGGTTTATTAACAATAGAAAAACATCATCTGGTGCCATTCTGTTTACTGCTATTCTGTATTCTTTGTTTAAGTATTCAAATAAATTCTCTCTTTTTTCTTGATACGCGGGAGGGGCCCGGGGGGGGGGGGCCTCCTTCTTTTTAAACCAAACTGACGCCCGAAGGGCCAAAAAAATTTTGTTTTAAGACCACCCCCCTCCCCCTCCCCCTCCCCCCCCCCCCTTACCTCAGGATCTGGATGACGTCGTCTTATTTATCAGTTTATTGGTTTACTTATTTGTTTACTTTTTTTGTTTGTTTAACACCTCGAAGGCAAAGATGTTGACCAGAGTGCAGACCCTACAAAAAAGCCGAAAGGTGAATATGAAATATTACAAAGAAAGTGTGATAATTTGCACCAAAATATATAATTTACAACTGAGCGATTGACTGACTAACTGACTGGCTGACTGATTGAATGATTTTGTGACTGATTACCTACTTGTTTCGCTTTGTTAAAAGAAAAATGGGTGAAACAATGGGTACAAGCAAAGGATGAAGAAGACGAGGCCAAAAATTCTAAACCAGGTAAGATCAAAGGCGTACCCCATTCCGTTTGCTATGATAATGTCACATATTCTCACTTATAATAAACCTCTTTTACTTCTTTTATCGCGCTTATTCCATCTCGTTTACTTCATCAAATGTTGGCAAATGTTTTTGGAGTTGAATTCTAAAAGACTGTATCAAAGTTCAGGAAAGGAAAACGAAAGTTGTTGTCTTGTGCTCTCGTACTTGACAAAACGAGAATTTAGGCACTTTCACGTTGTAGTCGTGCAACGACGGCAAAGAAATGTGTAAAAAAGCGTCATCCAAATGCAAAGTTGTTGTTTTGTTAATCAAGCCTATTGCTTTTTTGCCGTTCTCGTTGCCGTCGCCGTCTTCGTTGCTTAAGCTCCCTAATATATCTAATTAGCAATAATACAACTTTGCACGTGCAAAACACTTTTTTGTACATTTCTTTGCCGTTGTTTTGCACGGCTACATCTTGAAACTTCCAGTAACTTCTTAGTTATAAATTTTATGGAGGAAATGTCGTACGTGTTCTCGTTCACTTTTTTTTCATTGCCGCTCACTTTCACCTTGCATTGGTGGCCGCTAGCATTTCTCATTTTCTCACAGCCGCTACAAAATTTTCATGTTGTTCTTCCAACAAAAAAATGTCTCCTTTGTTTTTTATCTCTCGCTCTAGCTCTGTGTCGCCCTTTTTCTCGCTGAGCTTCGCTGGCCTGCCGCCTACTTGCTATTTTTCTCTGTCTTTCTGCTGCTCTGTATTCCGAATTTGTGGACATGACAACTGATCTAAGCTTAATACTTTAGACTAAACGGGTACAAAAACAATTTCCGCTTTCCATTTTCGTCTTCATTGACTCTTTAGTTGTCTCTGCTTTACAAGACGCAATGCAATTTCCCGCCAAAATAACCTCGAGTTGCATTTGGGTTGCCATACTTCAGTTGATTGAGTTATTTTACATTGGTATGCCTGTGGTGCGGACGGACAGTAATAATGATGTGATTGGTATTTTATTGGTTTTTTATTTAATTCATTAATTTTTGTTATTTGTCTTTATAATGAAAAGCTACATGGGTGGATGACTGGAAACAAATGGACGATGCAAAAGACGATCAAGAAACCGACCTTGCTGAGACTCCTGAACAAGGTAACCAGAGCAGCGGGACTTTCCCGCCTCCAATCGCTAATATCAAAGTCCTATTCCCATTTAAAGCCTCAGACATTTATGAAACCTCAGTCGTCAATAAAAAAAAACTAATTCAGATGCCCTTCTCAATCGAGTTTTATTGACACAGATAGACAAACAGGCAGAAGATTGAAACGGATTGCAATTTATTGTGGTTTTTGAAAATCTGTTAGCCTAACAGTTATTATTATTATTATTATTATTATCATTATTTTCATTATTTTTTAATTTTTTTTTTTAAAGTTCAATCTTGTTGTTTACAGTTTTTGATACAGTGCTTGAAAGACATATTTGTTTGACACCAATCCTTGATTTGGTCATTCAAAGTAATTTCTAAAGAACCTTAACAAATACGTAGGTGTAACCGGCATTATTAACAAAACGAAATTAAGACAGCCGTGATAAAGCCCCTTTAAAAGCGCTCCGGAGATTTATTTTTCACAGTTGTTCTGTCACGCGTTTCTTTTCTCGTATCACGCTTTATTTGTCATGTAACATAGCTTAGACGTGTTTAGACATAGGTTCACGTCATAGCTAACTTGTTTGATTTTCTGCCATTTTGTCACATTGTGCTCTTCGTTGAAAACGCTTTCTCGTTTCACCGTGAAATTTTGCTTTCATTAAAACCAGTTACACTTTTGAAGAAGGACCTTCGTCCCCGGGGGAATGGATCAAGGTTTAAGGGATCAGAATAAAAATTTTGGCTGAAAAGAGAAATAGGAATTTAGCACTGATCCAACATTAATTTAAAAAAGTACTATTAAAATAACTGTTTCTTACCTTTCCCCCGTAGAACAGTCTGACCCGAGAGTTTGCCGTCTCATACGACTTTGCAGACGACGCTGCCTAAGAAGGTGTTGGATCTTCCGGGGACGTGTTTACTGCAGAATAATCCGTTGCTACAATCTCTATTGTGTGTTGGTGAGGCGTTGTTATGGGTAAAGCCTGTCTCATTGCATGTAAACAAACAAGTGGCGTATTGCAAAAAAACAGTTTTCATAAGGATTACTGAAAAAGCACCTGCTAACTATACAAATGTATCGCGATTTAATGTTGTCAAGCTTCTTTGACAAAAACGCTGGCCTTTCATTTAAAGTTGTAACGTAAATACAGACTGCAATAAAGCCAACCCATTTGCAAATAACCTTGAGTTGTTTTGGTGAGTTTGTTTACTTAATCACGTTCTATCTTTCTTCATTCATAGTTGCGAACAGGCTCTCTCTTTGGGGAAAGGGCAAAAGATCGCGAGGAGAGGGAAGGGGTGACCCTTCCCCTTCCATTTCCTCGGGATTTTTTTCACCCTTTTCCCAAACGGAGAGCCTGTTCACAGGCTATTCATTCAGTTGTTTCGTTGAATCTATAAGAATGACCTTTGAAACTTCGCAACTTTCCCTTCAAGAATATATAATCAGCCAAAAGAAAACAATGGGACAGAGAAGGAATCTAAATGCAGTGGCCGAGATATGTGAATTTCACCTAAGTTATTTTTGAGGCTGTAATTAGACGAAAGTCTAATTGCTGAGACGTCCGCACATTTTAAACACATTTTAACGTTGTCGAGTCGTCCAAGCGCGACTGCCTCAAAGCAAATGATTAACAATGTCATTCCATGAGCACAGAGTTGGCTAGAGCCATCTCATATCCAAGAAGTACCAATGACATAATTATATATTGTCTTTATTAAATTTCTTTAATCTCCAAACGTCTGGTTATTACAATTGAATTTACCAGATTTCATTCATTTCATTACAAAACGACCGGATGTTGAGGTAACTCATATATTTTACTGTTAATGAGGTAAAAAAAAAAGCTTTTGTTACACCGAGGACTTCGTTATAAAGAGGTTCGTTATATCGCGCCATATCCAGGTTCCACTGTACAGAGAAACCTCGTTATAGCCATCATGTTTTGCAGCTTAAACTTCAATTATGTGATTTATTTGGGTTTTTTTAGTCACTCACATTACATAAAAATAAAACGCTACAAGAGGTGTTAATTAGAATATAAGTTTTTGTGACAAGGAAGCCTAAAGAAGCTGGGAGCTCATATTTTAAAACAGGTTTTCTTTACTGAAGCTATATTACAAAGGCTTACTTGATTGCAGAGTGTGCAGAAACTTAAGCGACAGAACGACTATGTATCAGTTAGAATTTTGCAGATTTTTTTTTTAAACAAATATGGAAGAGGAGCTGGTTAGTGTAACTGGCAAAGAATTCCAGATTGTTTGTCCTCGATAAGGGATACTGAACTGCTTAATATTAGTTCTACAAAAATCAGGTCTATACTGAGAGGCTAGTCGAGTTATATAATGGTGAACCTGGAGTGAAGATGTCAATTTCCACCTTCAATAACTCAATCTGTCATAAAAAAAGGGAATCAATCAATCAATACATCCATCCAATTTCTATCCGTAACCCACATATAAGGACCTACTTGATTTATCTTGGCTAAACAGATTCTTGTATTTTTGGCTATTAGAGTGGCAAATTTCCGCCAGCAGTTTCTTAAACCACTATAACATTAACTGCCAAAAAGAGTTGATTTTGGTGAATCTCAAAAAATAAAAAATAGTCTGCCAAACAAAGCCGGAAAACAATTGAGGTGTGATTAACAAAAGCACTGCCACAGAGCTAAAACTATTAGAGGTACTTAATAAAAGAAAATACCGTATTTATTCGAATAAGCGCCCAACCTCGAATTAGCGCCCACCTCGAATAAGCGCCCATCCTCCGCCCTCCCACTCAAACTCAAATAAGCCACCACGCCCACCCCACCCCCCAAAAATTGAATAAGTACTAAAACTAATAAGAGACTTCCCCGAAGATGGAGTTTTCTTCAAAAAAGTATTTTACAGGAACCTTGCTTTGTTACATCTTCACATTTCGTTATTACCATTTATTGTTTTGTTGCAAAATAAACATACTACACTTGCTGAAAATGTTGAAAATTTAATAAGCGCCCATCTCGAATTAGCGCCCACTCTCAAGGTCCAAAAATTTAATAAGCGCCCAGGGCGGTTAATCGAATAAATACGGTACTAGAATTGTTCCCTGAGACTTTTATCAGGACATAGCGATCCTTAACTACACAAATACATAAGGCATGTACATGCAAACAGCTTTGTACTTTCTTTAACATTGGAAGATATTTACCTGGTAAGTGTTGTTATAATTACTTTTTTAACATTTTTAATAAGTACATATCACCTTTGTCAGAATTTTCCCTCCCGGTAACTTTCTCAAACAACTTTTGTGCCTTTATTTTTCACCAACAAAGTCTTCGTTTGTTGTTAAAATTTGAGGATGACCTTTTTAACTACTTGTTCCCATAAGGGAAACACAACGCGTGTACATTCCTAAATTTAGTTTCCGTCGCACCAAAAAAATCAAGCAAGGTGAGCTCTTAACTAACTACCAAACAATTATTAATTGTCTTTCTTTCTTTCTTTTTTTTCTTTTTTACTATAATTTTTTTTTCTTCGTTAATAAAGAAAGCCCTAAATTTAATCCAGATAAGGCCATTTCAAGAAATTCAATGTTTTCTTCACAATTTACCAACTAAAATTATAGTTAATAGATAGGACGATTTATAACCCCTTAAAAAGCCAAAATTAATTTTGTTTCAGCTTGAATTTGTTTCGAAATAAGAGGAAACCATCACAGCAAAAGATACAAAAAAACGCCTGATAGACAGGGGAAAGCAAAGACTAAATTAAGCAGCTGGAAGAAAATTAAAACTTGAATGGCTGAGGACAAATGAAGCAGCTGTAACGGAATTAAGCAGCATTTTTCAAAGATATATTTTTGTTTAATTACAATTTTTTTTTAAATCGTCCTCAAGCTACATCTAATCTGATTGGTTAAGACAGCCTTATCAGCATGAAACCTTCGAGATAATTACTTTGTCAAAAGAGTTTTTCTACCTAAGTTTTCAATATTAAGGTTAGGTTAACTGGCCAATATAAAACAAGGGGAACAATATAAAAACTACAAAGTATATACTAGTAAACAGACTTTTCATATTAACAGATAGGAAAGTACTAAAATCACAGTTTGAAGATCTAAGGTTGGTATCGATGTACAGAGGGTTTTAAGCTTCTTCATTGAAGATGATTGGCTTAAACGTTTCCATAAATTAACTACGGACGTGATCGCAAAACTTAGAGGGTAAAGTAAAAATACAGTTCACGGTAAAGAGTACAAATTACAACATCAGATGTGTACTTTAATCAACACCTGTGAATTGGGAGATATTCCATACTATTGTCATTAAAATAGTTTAAGTTACAAATAAAACCCATCCTGGAAATCTTGATGAGGAATCAAGTGAAGCTTGAAATATCAAACCACGCCATATTTTAAAATGTAAACAAGCCTTTGTTAAAGGGGTTGTCGTGGAAGTCGCGAAAGTGTACCAAAATAGAACATATTTGTTCAAATTCATGAAAGGAGAAGGGTTTATTGTTGATGAATATTTTATATGTCGAACTTGTAAAGGTATTGTGAACAACTAATAATAGCTGAATATTTGTGACACCTGACATTACATCCCAATAAAATATCCCTCTGTTAACTAATCATACTGTAACCACTTAAGAAATCCTCTTAATTTTAAGCATAAATCAAACTGGGTAAGAGTAAACTAGTGTTATATGAGGACCAAAATTTACATTGCTTGCAAATATTTTAGTTTAATAATACAGTGAACTCAAATGAGGAACAAAGCTAGAGAAATGACACCAATTTTGACTGACTTGCCAGCTTAGGGCCTGTTTACATGGAGTGGGGGACCCCGGTCTAGTGGGGTTGGTTTCTTTTGTTTTCACGCTCTGGAGGACACAAAACAAAAGAAACCTACCCCACTAGACCGGGGTCCCCCACTCCATGTAAACAGGGTCTTAATGTTTTCATTTTTACTGCCAGAAAATTGTCAGTATCCTTTTGTTCCTTTGTTCAGACTGCTAAACGTGTTTGCTGGAACATATTTTCTTGTATACGATTTATTAACTCCATTTTCTTACGCGTGTTTAATGTTAATATATATAGCTGAAAAAAACAGATCCCCAGTCCGGTTGCTTGTTCATTTTGCTACGCTTATCACCACAACAGATTTTGATTTTTCACATCTTGTCCAACTGCTAGCCGATTCGGACAGCGAAACTCCTGGCTTTTAGTGGCATCGTTTTACTCGTAAGATATTTCTTGGACAGTACAACTATACACGACCTGTGATTTATATCACCTTATATCTTCCGCAAAAAAGCTTTGTGGTGACGAAAAAAAAGGTCCAAATGCTGAAGTTTGAAAATTCTACTTAAACGATCTTTCTAGTTTAAGCTGATGCAATTTATATTTAAATGTAATTATAATAGTTATTATCATTTAATTATCCATTGAATTGAAACATTTAAAAACGTTAAAACTCTTTCGACAACGAACAAAGTCCTTCAAGTGATTTCAAAGCCAGAATATTAAGCGCACATATAGAACCAGCGGTACCTGTTAACAAAGTTTTCCTCTTTTCCAGGGAATTGCAACAGCTGACGATAGACTGAAACTGAAAAAAGCGATATCAACGTTTATCGAGCAAACGTCAAGATAACTGCGCACAATTCACACGGATATTAGATCACAAGACAAATTTCTGTATTAGAAATTTTGTGCAAAGCAAGGCTCAGTTTTCTTTTTAAGGATTTTGTTAAGCAAGTCTTATTTTGTTTTCTCTCTTCTGCGTTAAAGTCGTTGCAAAGTCCTGTGTTGATTATCTGCGCAATGGGTTCTCTGAAAGTGGCATCTAAGAACTTGTCGACTATCATAAAAAGACTTACCCCGCTTACTGTGACATGAAGTCCGAATTAGACACTGCATGGACTTTCGTGATGTCATGGTGCACCACAAATCGAAACCTCCCAGCTTTTTCGAAATACCCCTTCAGCTACAACTCCCCACAAAACGAGGACGCCCTTAACTGGGATCTTTATCGATTAAGTCTGACGCGAATGACATACTTGATGGAAATGTTCTCTCACTGGCAAGCAACATGCAGCTACCCGCTAAAAGGTATCGATTTCAGATATTAACTTCGGGGAAACTTCAACGATTTTGACATCTTCTCATTTGTCGGGACGGGCGTCTGCAAGAAAGTGGAATACGTCAACATCCGAGGACACGTGGGCACAGATGTGACGGCGCGTTTCTTTCAGAAGTTAAATGCATATTGACACCCCATCCGGATCTAACAGCTGTCAATTTAACCTGAAAGATGGTGCAGTGCCAAGTGAAGACAACTTTGGTTGGTACGGTAATGGCCTCAGCACTAAATTCCGATGCACTGAAACAGACGAATCCACCACCCACTATTGGTTTGGTACTAAGCGCTAACCTGCTCCAAGACAAAACAGCCTTGCAATGGGTTACCGAGTTGGAATATGGCTCCTCGCATTTGATTTTAAGAAACATTGATTTATAGATAACGCCCGTGTAGTGTTTCACGTAATATATCAAACATGAGACGCAGTGTTTCATCACCAGATGAAACACCGAGAAGAGAGTTGAAAATACGACGCGCAGCGGAGTATTTTTGACGAACTTCAAGGTGTTTCATCTGGTGATGGAACACTGTGTCGAATGTTTGATATTTCTTCTCAAACAAAATCATTTTTGAAGGAGAAATTAAGGATGCAAATACTGAGCAGTTTTTCATCCGATTTCCAAACACTCATTAAACATTAATTTTCTTTGTATTTTCTTTATGAATTATTAATGAGTTTGAGAAAGATAGATCTTAAATAAAATGTTGAGAATCCCAGAAATCGGGGCACCCAACGAGAATATAGTTCAAAACCACTTAAACATAGCATTGTTAAACGTATTTTAGTATTTAAACGGTAGATAAAAGCATATTTTTATCTCCTAAAATTTTTTCATGTGTTCAGATTTCCTAGCTGAAAGTCTAGTGATCCGAAAATTATAGGGTTCAAAACTTACCTTTTCGAAAATTTCAGCGAGAAAAAAGGCTACCGAAAATTCTAGGTGACCTTTTTAGGGTAGAAATCCGTTAAAATTGGCATGTATACGTAGATGTTCGAAAATCTTAGGAGAGGCAGGCAAGGAAGAAATTTTACAACAAATGTTTCGAAAATTCTAGATCTCAAATCGTCTTCCGAACAGATGTTTTCCGAAAATTGCCGATGAGTGCCCCTGAGACATCAAGGTATCTTAGCTCATTTGTGGTAAATTTGTGCCAGCCAAACGTGCGACGAAGAGAGGGGCACTAATATTACTTCGGGAAACGGTTTTGAAAGAAGAGGAAGGAAGAAGAGAAACTTCCTTTTTTTCCACCAACTGCGAAAATTAATGGAAAGAAACAGCAACAACAACGAGCTTTATTTGCATGACCATACAAGCACATACAGTATTGCAAAAGTTGTGTTTAGGAATCAAAGTTACAATACAGGCACGGCAAAAAATCTCTTATTTTCTGGTACTTTTACCGAACGGTTAATGTATTGAAAATGCCGCGATCACGATACGTTTTCTCATTTCGGAATTCGCGAGGAAAACTCGGCGTTCACAATCCGTTAACACCAGGAAAATACGCTGTTTACTTCACGTTTTCCAGCAGGCGGAAAACGTGGTTGAACAGTGCGCTTTCTCTCGTTAAGCGTAAATTTTACCAAACAATTAATGTAAGGAAAATATCGCGTGCGTGACTCGTTTTCCCACTTCGGAAAAGTCAAGGACAACTTGGCATTTACCATCAGTTAACAGAGGGAAAATGTGCCGTTCGTGTCACATTTTCCAGTACATGGAAAACGGGGTTGAACAGTTCGTTTTTTTCGTTAACCGGAAATTTTTTACCACACGGTTAATGTCGTGAAAATATTACGTTCCTGACTCCCTTTTCGACTTCCGGTAACACAAGGAAAACTCAACATTCACCGGCAGTAACCTGACCAGGAAAACATGCCGTTCATTTCACGTCAGTCTAGCACATAAACGCGATTCAACCTGAATGCGTTTTGCAACTCATTTTACTACCGTTTCACCGCAGTGTAAACAGGCCGTTGACCGCCGTGTTTTCCCAAAGCGGTTTACGCGTTAAAACAGTGACCCACATTGTGTACAGTTTCCTGCACATGCAGGCGTTTCGTCAGAAACCGTTTTCTGTGGTTGTTGATAAAATTTATTTTCCTCATTTTGATTAGGGAAATTATTGATGCAATCAGTCCATCCAAAAACTGAAACGTACTGCACTTTCGCCGGTCTTTAGAAGGTTAGTGTAAATCGGCTTTCGAACAACTGGGATCCTGGATGCCAGATGTTTTCGCGGTCCGTTGATCGTGGCGATAAAAGCGATTTGGACACTAGGGCCAAACCACCCCTCATAGTGATCATCAAGCGCGCGCTATGTGTTTTGGGTAAAATTCACGATGGAGACCCTATTTGGGGTTTTCGAGATACGGCATATTTAGGAAAAAAATTAACGGGATACGGGATATTTAAAAAGAAATTCTGGGATATTGAACTTAAAAGTTTTCACTTCTTAAAAAAAAAAATAAAATGCATTGCCTAAAATAGGGTCATTGATCAATTTTAAAGGCGCAAAAAGTGAAAAAATATTCTTACCAATGCGATTATTTGTATTTTGCATCAAACATTGACAAGACCTTCCAGCAGGAGCCGGCTCCTGCTTCCAGATAGTTAATTTGTCTGAGAAAACCCCACCCCCTATAAATAACCATCCATGAAATGTCATTTGCAGCAATTTCTACTCAAAAGAAGGAAACGGCCCTGTGTTTTACATTGTCTAATACCCAAACATGTCACCCGCAATGACGTCATCAGTAGTGCTTTTCAATATTGGTATACAAACCACAGGAATTAACGGAATACATGTACGGGATATTTGGCCAAAGAATGATGGGATATGCAATACTCGGACACCCCTAATGGGGCCTTAAGATGGCGGACCGTTTGTTTAAGTAAAACCCTCCTGCCCTTCGACGAAACTTTGGTTTTCAAACCAAACAAATAAGAATATTTACAATAACAACATTTCAATTGTAGATAGATAGATATCTTTATTTCAGTAGGGTGGCTCCTTCAGTTTTTGTAAAAAATAAAATAAAAACTGAATAAGAAATGGTATCAAAAAATAAAAATAGCTATAAAATTCCACAATGTTTAGTTTCTTCTTTTCGCAGGCTACCCACTTACTCAAAATCTGAATCAGCCACTGCTTAAACACTGCTTCTAAAAGAAGGATAGTGCTATTTTTTTAACATTTAAAATACCTATACAATGAATAACTATCAGCCATAAGTAGTTAGCAATAACGAGCCTTCTAAATAACAGGTGCTAAAAGGATTGAAAATGAAATCATTTTTGGCACTGCTGATGAGGTGCAGTGAAAACTGACAAAATCGTACTTTCCATATATACATATATTTTTTTTCACAAGACACTAGCCACCCACTGCCCCACGATCCTTGATAGACCTAATTTTTGTCCAATGTTCTACCTAGACGTTTGACAAATTACTTGACTCCATTCCTATACAAGCTGGACTCCCTGTGAAGTGTTTAATGGCATGACACGGTTTTGGAAAAATCTACCCAGGATGATGGAATAGCATGAATGGCTGTTACGGATCAACTGCTTTGCCTCCCTTTGAATTTCTTTGATCCTCCAACAATACACCACTGGGTTAAGGGACGAATTTAACAAAGCGAGAAACGAAGTGATATCGAGCGCAAAAAGCTGGGGAAAACTACTGAAGCCAAAGGCGGTAGCAACAACTAAAGCAAATACGAAAGAAAGATAAGTACTCAAAAATAGGCAAAAAAACAATGAACATGCTGTTGGTTGATTTGCGATAGTAGGAAACGCTAAAAGAACTCTTCATTCTGAGTTTGTGCTGACGGAGGTTGATGTATGTCTTGAGATAGAAAAATTAAAGACAAGCAGAAGGCAGGAAATCAACATAAATTCACTAGCTATCCGTCGAAGATTAATGCTAAAGATTTCGGATACAGTGAAGAAGGCGGACAAAAACCAAGCTACCATAAGAATCAAGGTTATTCGCTTGACAGTGACAATTTTACGATACCTAAGTCGAAGAATCAAAGCAAGATGTCTGTCTAGAGCTACTACTGAGATTGTACAGAAGGACACAAGACCCAGGAAAGAAGAAAACAAACTGTAAGGTAAACCAACAATACAGAATAGCCCGGGATTATTCCATGCTATGGCCAACGTGTATGCAGCAAACAGTTGTTGAGCAACAAGATCCACGCCAAAGTCAGATATTGCCAGGCTGGAGAAGAGAGCTTTGGATGACGGATGAAGTGAAGAGTGGCGTCGGAGGGCGAGCAAAATTATGGCATTCCCCGTAAGAGCTGTTAATGAACAGAGAATGTTTCTAATACGCAAAAAATGATATGCGACTGGGGCTTGGCTTAAAGAAATAAATATAGAGATATCAAGAGTACACGACCCGTTATACATTATACACTTAATGTCAGATCCCAAGGGATGTTTCCCGAGACGAAGTCGAAGGAAAGATCAGGACTCGAGGGAAAACAAAACTAACTGGTTTCCCGAAGGACCTGACATTAAGTGTTTTGTTATATTTCTACACTTTCACTTCAACAGCAACAAGAGAATAACCGGAGCGAACCCAAACAGTCGACTCGGTACTTATAGCAACACAAATTTAATTCTCAAAACCACTGAATGAATGATTTACAAAGTACCTTCCTTATATTATCTGCATCATTTTCCTCCACTAGCTGCTGTTTTTCTTCTGGGAACTTCTTGGATAACTTTAAAAATCGTTGCTTTTTAGCTTAAGGCTTCGTGTTTGTGTTGTTGTGTTCATTCACGAAAAAGAAAACTGGCAGGACCTCTGGCAGTATTTTTCCCGCCTTTTGTCACGCCACTTTCCACCATGCTTTGATCACGTGCTGTAATGTAGCCCGAGCGGGGTACATTGCTTAATGTATCACGATCGGGATACATTTGATTTTAGTCAAGGCCACGTGACCAACAATCAACCAATGGCAGTCCCTGTTTAGTTGAGTGAAAGTCTAGGAATATAACAAGATGATATGTTGTGAGCTGTCCATAATAACCTGGCAATGTTGGGGTGAACTATCTATACTCGCTTTCAGCTCGTTCCCTTCTCCTCCGACTGACAAATTATTTAAGTGTTAAGCAGAATTGACAAATTAAAGTGGAAATGAAAATGTGTGGCATTTCCGGTAAAAAATATAACAATAAAATAAAAATACTATTAATACACAAAGAGATCTCCACTATAATCTGTTTGTAATGATGCATTATAAGTAAATACTATTTTTTTTCTTTTTTCTTTCGTTCTGTTTTGTCTTTCCTATCTCATTACTTGCTTCCGTAGGATGCGATATTAGAAAAATATAAAGGCAAAACAACTTAAAGGTTATTACCCGATGACATGAGCGAATAGTACACCTTTTAAGCCTCTTGAAAGCAATTTGTCAAGCTATTAATTGGATAGTACATTACAAAGATGAGGTTGATTTAAATCAGAAGCATATAATGCGGTATGTAATTTCCGACAGAAAAATATCAACTGGATAAGTGGTTTGCAAAAAATGAATCCGGTTTATTTCGAGAATAATGCTTTGTCTTGGACCGAATGCTGGACTAAGTTAAATGAGCGGTTGTCACTTAAATCTGTTTTAATTAATAATCGTTTCTAATGTTGATACCAGGGCGTTCATTGCTGTATGCGGTTTAAGATAGCATGGCTTTAGCTAATAAATCGTCGGACTTAAACACAGCAGAAGAAGAACTTAATAAAGACAATTATCTGACATTTATAAAAAAATATGCACACTCTATACTTTATTTTCATATACATCAATCTGCCATCTCCGCCCCCCAAATAGCAAAAGCTAGACGAGGCGGGTGGAGAGGAAAGGTTACAGCAGTCATAACAAATGATATTGTAAAGTAAAGTTCCTAAATAAACTGCGTGGATAAATAAGAATTACAGAAAAACAAGCTAAAGTTACAAAATATATAGTCTTACAGAATGATATTACAAGACATTTTACTACTAACAGAACCTATCAATTATTAGTGCATTGAGGATGCAGAATTTGCCATTTTTTCTAGGAGAATGGGCACTTGAACATAATCGTCCTCTGCTTCCATTATCGAGAATAAAAAGTCTCAGGAATTTTTTTTATAAAAGCTCCTTTGGAGAGTTGACGAAATTCGTTAGGAATTGCGTTCCAACGTTTAGCCCGTAACCTGGAAAAAGAATCTTGATTTAGATTCAGTCTTGAAGTTTGGACATAATAATTTCCAGTCGAAGAAAACCTGGTTTCATGCTTGTGCTTTGAATTAGCTTTAGTGAAGAAATCACAGACGTTAGACGGAGTATTCATGCAGGAGACGTCAAACATTATCGAAGACACTTTTTCAGCATTTAACAATTGGAAAGGTAGAATTTTTGAGGAAATAAATAAAGGCACAGCATGGCACAGCATTACGGTGCAGTATTACGGCACGGTATTACGGCAAAGCATTACGGTTCCATCGGTACGTTCATATTCTACAATCGTGCTGGAATTCATGGCCCTTTAGATGAAAATAGCGTTAGGTGCTTGAAAAAGGTTATCATGCTTCAAGACTCTTGACTGTGTTTCCGATACACTTAATTTTATTGACACTTATGCCTCTACATTGATTATGGGAGTATCATCTCAATACAAAATGTCCAATTTTCTTTCTTACTTTCAATTTTTTTTTTCAGTACACCAATTGTTTTATTTTTATTTGATATTCAACTTATTTATTCAGTTTTCTTTATATGCTTCAGTTAGCTTCAATACAATAACGTTCTGTTATAAGCTATAAATTAAAGGGAAGTCGAATACAACTTTCAGGTCACCCTTTCAATAATAAACACCGGCCTTGTTATATTGCCCACAGTTTTCTTCGTCCATAGGAAAAGCCGTTATATTTTCTCCGTTAATGTGGAAGACCGAAACTTGTTTCGTGTCTTATTTTGCAAATCAATTGTTAGCACGGAGTATTGTTTTTGATCACGTAAAGATATAAATGAGCGAGTGTTAAAGTGGATATTTTTAACCGTTAGTCTTAAACAAGTTTAATATCGTAAATATTATAATTATTATTTAATATTATTATTATTATTATTATTATTGTCATTTTTATTATTATTGTTTTAAGAAATATATTTATTTGGGAGATTTTTGCTCCTTTCGTCTCGTGGCTAGTGGACCCTACTTCAGCTATTTTCCTTTCCCGGAAAGGTCTTATTAGAGGCCTAGATCGATGGATCTTAATTTTTCAGTTAAATGTCTAATGCATGAAAATTAAAGGGGCTGTGTCACGGCAGTCCAGTTCATTTTGCCAATTACTCGCCCTCAGTCGCTATGGAACTTAAAGTAAGCAAAGAAATTACATGTAAAAATGACAAAATCAGGGATTTGAGACAAACAAATATGTCTCCTAAGCATTATTTTTGAAGTTGCAAGCAGCAGGGATCAACGTTGAAAAACTGTTACGCTGAACAGTTTTCAAAAACCCTAATTTCAATCCGTTTCAGTCTTCTTCAGTTTTTCCCATCCATAGCATCTGTTGTTTCTGTTATGTTATTTTAACCTTCCTTTAAAGTTTTAAACGGTTATTTTTATGTTTCTCTTATCTTAACGGGAATTTTGTAACTTCCTAATTTGGCTAAATTTCTTGACGTACAGCTCCTTTAACCGTGAGCCATAGCAAAACCAAAATATGAACCATTAACCATACATGCCTCGATCCATTTCATTGAGACCCTCATTAACAGTGGAAAATGTTATTCAAGTGAGCGCAAAAAAAAATAAATTGTTGCTGGCATGCAGAGAGAAGTATTAAAGGTCTTACGTAAAAGTGTGCTCTTTGAAGTCTAGAAAGTATTGTGTAAATGTGACCAATACACATGCAGATTATTTTAACTCAAAACTTAACTTGAAATACGACAGTATCTGGTTCCTCGCGCGATTTTATCATATATTATTTTAATTGTTAGTTTCCAACTGCTCATCACTTATTGCAAAACCAATTGCAGTGTTTACAGGAAATTGATCAATACAAAGCTGAAGGGGCTAACTTTTAAAGGTTGCAAGGTCTGACAAAAAAGTTTTGAATTCACGATACTTTGATCTTCGATTCAAGTATTTTACACATTCACACTCGTATTTCCAAATCATCTGTTAAGTACTTAAAAATCTCAATAACACCATAAAAGTTTGACCTCGGCGGTAAAAGACTTTCGTTGCTGTTTACCATATAGTATCTTAAAAAGAGGTAGCAGACAGCATATATATGTCGTGAATAACAACAAAGACAAAATACATTATATTTCCTGGCTCGGATGCACAGGAGAACATTCTGCTTAAAGTAGGTTATCTTGTATCAAAGTGGTCTCTTTTTGTCTGATATTGTGATAGAAAAGTCTATAGAGGAATATACTGCTGTAATGTATGAGTACTTTCTGGCATTTAACTAATAGACAATAACCGAGCGAGTTCCGCTTATTTTCAATAAATTATATGATTGGGAAACAGTATCTGGCATGCCAAAATCATAACGAATGAGATGGGTATTGACACTTTCTTAACGGGAATCTCTCTCACCGAGACTAGTGTAATTTCGCTCGCACTTTTGTTTTCTTAAAACGAAATATCGATAAATATACCTTTAAATCAACTAGTATGTGTCCCATACTTTTTACTTCAGGCTATAAGCTTTAATTAAAATTAACCATTTTCATTTCATCTTATACTATGAACTCTATAAGAACAATAATAAACGATCTCTCTCAAAGGGAGTTAATTCGTAACAACACTCATAGTACACTGATATATAATTTAGGGCTTGTCCACGGACTCAAATATTTGTGTGAACAACTGTCCATAAAATTGAATGATATTTATCCGTTTACTCCAACCTGATCGCAGCGCCCTCACTGGTTTTCTCGCCAAATGACGTGTAAGGAACGAACGCAGAAATTACATACTGATTGGGTGTCATTAATCACATTTGGATAGTGCTTTTGATTGGTCATACCACGAAGGGAATTTGCCTCCGCCAATCAAAAGCACCAACCAGATCTGGGTTATGACACGTCATCAGTATGTAATTTGTGCGCTCGTTCCTCAAATGTCATTTAGAGGGGGAAACAGGTAGTGCATGGCGTCGCGAAATGTCGGTTGTTTTCTCAGGAAACGTTTACCCCCGGGGTGAGTAGTTCTCCCGTATGAAAACGACCTGGGCAAGCTGACAGGAAAGGAGGGAAGAAACCCGTACACTGGGAGAACATTATGTGCGTAGTATAGGAGCCGTGGTATTACTTGTGATGAAAACGTATTCAGCAGGCTGATTGTGCTCGGGATTAGAGTAAGGCGCGCACAAACCCTCTCCGGCCCCCATGGCTGTCTTAGGAACTTTGCCAGGTTTCTTTAACATGAACGGTCTACAGTCTCAGACAAAAATAGTTTGTCTCGCGTACCGATCTATACAAATGTTTGAAGGGAAATGTAGGGCGGAACAAAGTTTATTTTCTTTGGAAGACAACGGCCTTCAACGCGAGGTCAATGTTGTTTATTGCCGGTATCCACGCCTTAATATATAGTTATAACAGAGTGCTTGAATAATAGTGCTTTTAGTTCTCTTTTCATGATCAACAACAACAAAACAACAACTATCACAAAGTAACCTACACATGCATATGTGGTCTAAGTTAGAAATAGTAATGCTCCTCTGCGTGACAAACCAAGGCCTCTCTTAAGAGCGCTTTACTTCAGTCTTTCCTTTCTTTTAACCTTCTACTAAAAAATACTTAATCGGTTTCACTACAAGATTTTGGAAGCTAGTGTGAATAAAATGGACTAGAGATACAGCAACATTATAACGAGGATTTGTAAGTCTTCAGTAATTGGGAGAACAAAACTGGAAACTGCCATGCCCAAACCTGGATGAGGTTTTTTTTCCAAAAAAAAAAATCCTTTTAGCACCCGCAATTTTCATTTAAATTTGGTAAGTGTTATAGGCAGTGTTTTCGACAAAATACACCCGATATTGTGACTAAATTTATGATAAAATGATACGGATATGTATGCTGAAAATAATATACAGGCTATTTTTGTGGGAAACATATTGTGCAGACAACGGACGCACGAACATAACTCAGCACCGGAAAAAAAGTTTCCGCTTGTTTTGATTGCTCCCTTAATGTGAACACTCCAGGAGAGTGATCACTTGAAGTACTTAACAACGATATCATTTCTTGAAGATGAAAGATACCAAGAGAGCAAATTCGTGCACATGCATAATCAAACTGGTATAAAGCTAGCTGCTTCTCCTACCTTTTTGTCACTCATTAAGTTCTTGGGGGAGTAAGGATCAGGCCTCAAAAGACTAATCTAACACGATGGTTCGTTTAATGCTACTGCTGTGCATTGTTGCATCCACGGTCTTCATTTCTTACGCAGGAACTGTTGAAAAGGCAAGTCAGTACACTTAATTTTTTTATAAGGGACTCTAGGCCACAAAGGTAGAGAGATTATCTATTTATATGAAAAACGCTACCGTGAATCAACTAAAAAACAAAATGATAGCACAACAAATAACAAAAAATAAAAAATAAAATAAACGTACTCTCACTAAATAAAGGAAAATAAAGCAATCCTTACTAAATTTCAGTTCATGCATAGTTCATGGTTAGGCTTTTGGTCAATTAATTTAATTGTTAATTTTACTGTGGATACTTTAAAAACACGCGGAAGCTAAATTCATTACTCCGTGTTCAACAAAAGAGACTGCGCCTTGTTTATTGGCTGTTAATACTTGCATAATTGAAAGAATTTTTATATACCTAACCTCTCTTAGAATGTAACATGCTAAAAACATGTAATGATTCTTTGCTCTGCTTTCCGAACTTTACAGCCCTATTTGGAAGATAATCCACTGGAAGAGTCTAACCTGGAAGAAGCAGGTACGGGATGCGGCAGTTGAGGATGAAATGCTTCACTAAATTAATTCATAAAAATAGGCATTTTGTCGTAGTAACATTTTGCATTTTTATCAGTGAATCTGGGCGTGGTATTCCTGCCTAAAGATCAAAATCGAGAGGCTATGAACAATAATCATATAAAGCAAGGCTATGATTATTCCAGTTCTATTCAACTCTACCATTTGCATTTCAAATCAAGACAAGAGACAAGACAAGACAATACTTTATTTGGAGTCTTATACAGTCCTATGTACATCGACTTTTTATCCAAATGATTTAAAATCATAACACACATTGCACACTAGTGAAACTATAATCAATGTTAACCTAAAGAACCAATAATCTTCTTTCCTCATAGCAGTCGAATATGTATTTTGCAACTAACTTTTGCACTGGTTTGTTCTTGCTCGAACGGTTTATTAACAATAGAAAAACATCATCTGTTGCCATTCTGTTTACTGCTATTCTGTATTCTTTGTTTAAGTATTCAAATAAATTCTCTCTTTTTTCTTGATACGCGGGAGGGGCCCGGGGGGGGGGGGGCCTCCTTATTTTTAGACCAAACTGACGCCCGAAGGGCCAAAAAAATTTTGTTTTAAGACCACCCCCCTCCCCCTCCCCCTCCCCCCCCCCTTACCTCAGGATCTGGATGACGTCGTCTTATTTATTAGTTTATTGGTTTACTTATTGGTTTACTTTTTTTGTTTGTTTAACACCTCGAAGGCAAAGATGTTGACCAGAGTGCAGACCCTACAAAAAAGCCGAAAGGTGAATATGAAATATTACAAAGAAAGTGTGATAATTTGCACCAAAATATATAATTTACAACTGAGCGATTGACTGACTAACTGAATGGCTGACTGATTGAATGATTTTGTGACTGATTACCTACTTGTTTCGCTTTGTTAAAAGAAAAATGGGTGAAACAATGGGTACAAGCAAAGGATGAAGAAGACGAGGCCAAAAATTCTAAACCAGGTAACATCAAAGGCGTACCCCATTCCGTTTGCTATGATAATGTCACATATTCTCACTTATAATAAACCTCTTTTACTTCTTTTATCGCGCTTATTCCATCTCGTTTACTTCATCAAATGTTGGCAAATGTTTTTGGAGTTGAATTCTAAAAGACTGTATCAAAGTTCAGGAAAGGAAAACGAAAGTTGTTGTCTTGTGCTCTCGTACTTGACAAAACGAGAATTTAGGCACTTTCACGTTGTAGTCGTGCAACGACGGCAAAGAAATGTGTAAAAAAGCGTCATCCAAATGCAAAGTTGTTGTTTTGTTAATCAAGCCTATTGCTTTTTTGCCGTTCTCGTTGCCGTCGCCGTCTTCGTTGCTTAAGCTCCCTAATATATCTAATTAGCAATAATACAACTTTGCACGTGCAAAACACTTTTTTGTACATTTCTTTGCCGTTGTTTTGCACGGCTACATCTTGAAACTTCCAGAAACTTCTTAGTTATAAATTTTATGGAGGAAATGTCGTACGTGTTCTCGTTCACTTTTTTTTTCATTGCCGCTCACTTTCACCTTGCATTGGTGGCCGCTAGCATTTCTCATTTTCTCACAGCCGCTACAAAATTTTCATGTTGTTCTTCCAACAAAAAAATGTCTCCTTTGTTTTTTATCTCTCGCTCTAGCTCTGTGTCGCCCTTTTTCTCGCTGAGCTTCGCTGGCCTGCCGCCTACTTGCTATTTTTCTCTGTCTTTCTGCTGCTCTGTATTCCGAATTTATGGACATGACAACTGATCTAAGCTTAATACTTTAGACTAAACGGGTACAAAAACAATTTCCGCTTTCCATTTTCGTCTTCATTGACTCTTTAGTTGTCTCTGCTTTACAAGACGCAATGCAATTTCCCGCCAAAATAACCTCGAGTTGCATTTGGGTTGCCATACTTCAGTTGATTGAGTTATTTTACATTGGTATGCCTGTGGTGCGGACGGACAGTAATAATGATGTGATTGGTATTTTATTGGTTTTTTATTTAATTCATTAATTTTTGTTATTTGTCTTTATAATGAAAAGCTACATGGGTGGATGACTGGAAACAAATGGACGATGCAAAAGACGATCAAGAAACCGACCCTGCTGAGACTCCTGAACAAGGTAATCAAAGCAGCGGGACTTTCCCGCCTCCAATGGCTAATATCAAAGTCCTATTCCCATTTAAAGCCTCAGACATTTATGAAACCTCAGTCGTCAATAAAAAAAAACTAATTCACTTTCCCTTCTCAATCGAGTTTTATTGACACAGATAGACAAACAGGCAGAAGATTGAAACGGATTGCAATTTATTGTGGTTTTTGAAAATCTGTTAGCCTAACAGTTATTATTATTATTATTATTATTATTATTATTATTATTATTATTATTATCATTATTTTCATTATTTTTTAATTTTTTTTTTTAAAGTTCAATCTTGTTGTTTACAGTATTTGATACAGTGCTTGAAAGACATATTTGTTTGACACCAATCTTTGATTTGGTCATTCAAAGTAATTTCTAAAGAACCTTAACAAATACGTAGGTGTAACCGGCATTATTAACAAAACGAAATTAAGACAGCCGTGATAAAGCCCCTTTAAAAGCGCTCCGGAGATTTATTTTTCACAGTTGTTCTGTCACGCGTTTCTTTTCTCGTATCACGCTTTATTTGTCATGTAACATAGCTTAGACGTGTTTAGACATAGGTTCACGTCATAGCTAACTTGTTTGATTTTCTGCCATTTGGTCACATTGTGCTCTTCGTTGAAAACGCTTTCTCGTTTCACCGTGAAATTTTGCTTTCATTAAAACCAGTTACACTTTTGAAGAAGGACCTTCGTCCCCGGGGGAATGGATCAAGGTTTAAGGGATCAGAATAAAAATTTTGGCTGAAAAAAGAAATAGGAATTTAACACTGATCCAACATTAATTTAAAAAAGTACTATTAAAATAACTGTTTCTTACCTTTCCCCCGTAGAACAGTCTGACCCGAGAGTTTGCCGTTTCATACGACTTTGCAAACGACGCTGCCTAAGAAGGTGTTGGATCTTCCGGGGACGTGTTTACTGCAGAATAATCCGTTGCTACAATCTCTATTGTGTGTTGGTGAGGCGTTGCTATGGGTAAAGCCTGTCTCATTGCATGTAAACAAACAAGTGGCGTATTGCAAAAAAACAGTTTTCATAAGGATTACTGAAAAAGCACCTGCTAACTATACAAATGTATCGCGATTTAATGTTGTCAAGCTTCTTTGACAAAAACGCTGGCCTTTCATTTAAAGTTGTAACGTAAATACAGACTGCAATAAAGCCAACCCATTTGCAAATAACCTTGAGTTGTTTTGGTGAGTTTGTTTACTTAATCACGTTCTATCTTTCTTCATTCATAGCTGCGAACAGGCTCTCTGTTTGGGGAAAGGGCAAAAGATCGCGAGGAGAGGGAAGGGGTGACCCTTCCCCTTCCCTTTCCTCGGGATTTTTTTCACCCTTTTCCCAAACGGAGAGCCTGTTTACAGGCTATTCATTCAGTTGTTTCGTTGAATCTATAAGAATTACCTTTGAAACTTCGCAACTTTCCCTTCAACAATATATAATCAGCCAAAAGAAAACAATGGGACAGAGAAGGAATCTTAATGCAGTGGCCGAGATATGTGAATTTCACATAAGTTATTTTTGAGGCTGTAATTAGACGAAAGTCTAATTCCTGACACGTCCGCACATTTTAAACACATTTTAACGTCGTCGAGTCGTCCAAGCGCGACTGCCTCAAAGCAAACGATTAACAATGTCATTCCATGAGCACAGAGATGGCTAGAGCCATCTCATATCCAAGAAGCGCCAATGACATAATTACATACTGTCTGTATTAAATTTCTTGAATCTCCAAACGTCTGGTTATTACAACTGAATTTACTAGATTTCATTCATTTCATTACAAAACGACCGGATGTTGAGGGACCTCATATATTTTACTATTAATGAGGTAAAAAAAAGCTTTTGTTACACCGAGGACTTCGTTATAAAGAGGTTCGTTATATCGCGTCATATCGAGGTTCCACTGTACAGAGAAACCTCGTTATAGCCATCATGTTTTGCAGCTTAAACTTCAATTATGTGATTTATTTGGGTTTTTTTAGTCACTCACATTACATAAAAATAAAAGGCTACAAGAGGTGTTAATTAGAATATAAGTTTTTGTGACAAGGAAGCCTAAAGAAGCTGGGAGCTCATATTTTAAAATAGGTTTTCTTTACTGAAGCTATATTACAAAGGCTTACTTGATTGCAGAGTGTGCAGAAACTTAAGCGACAGAACGACTATGTATCAATTAGAATTTTTCAGATTTTTTTTTTTAAAAAACAAATATGGAAGAGGAGCTGGTTAGTGTAACTGGCAAAGAATTCCAGATTGTTTGTCCGCGATAAAGGATACTGAACTGCTTAATATTAGTTCTACAAAAATGAGGTCTACACTGAGAGGCTAGTCGAGTTACATAATGGTGAACCTGGAGTGAAGATGTCAATTTCCACCTTCAATAACTCAATCAGTCAAATAAAGGGAATCAGTCAATCAATCCATCCATCCATTTTATTTTGGACTCGAGCAGGTTCATTTCATGGAGCATCTTTCTTGTCATCGTCTACTATCGTTGTGTCAGAGAAGGGGGTGTTAAAACTTTGGATTTACAGTCGACTTCCGATAACTCGAACCTTCAAGGGAAATCGAAAAAAGTTCGAGTTATCGGGATTTCGACGCAAATAACCGGAACTAAGGAAATAAGCAAATGGATGGGGAGGGAATGTAATTAAGCAACAAAGTATACAAGGATGGACACTGAACTTGAACTGGAGTGACAAAAAAGTAAAGTCAGAGAATTGACTCGGTTGTTTTGAAATAAATTTTCCCGGCTTTTCATGCGCTTATAACATGGTTCGAGTTGTCGAGGGCAGAACTGTATAGAAATGATCTGAACCGAAACAAAAAGTACTTCGAGTTAGCGGGAGGTTCGAGTTAACGAGGGTTCGTTTTTGTTGGTAGGAATTATAGCTAAATAATTACAGTTTGGTACAGTATAATTTTTTCCTTGTAATATCAATTTGCATGCAACCTCTAGTTAAAACTCCTTGCTTAAAACATTCGTCAACATTTATCCGTAACCCACATATAAGAACCTACTTGATTTATCTTGGCTAAACAGATTCTTGTATTTTTGGCTATTGACGTGGCAAATTTCTGCCAGCAGTTTCTTAAACCACTATAACATTAACGGCCAAAAAGAGTTGATTTTGGTGAATCTCAAAAAATAAAAAATAGTTTGCCAAACAAAGCCGGAAAACAATTGAGGTGTGATTAACAAAAGCACTGCCACAGAGCTAAAACTATTAGAGGTACTTAATAAAAGAAAATACTAGAATTGTTCCCTGAGACTTTTATCAGGACGTAGCGATCCTTAACTACACAAATACATAAGGCATGTACACGCAAACAGCTTTGTAC
This sequence comes from Porites cylindrica, assembly GCA_964035525.1. Classification (NCBI taxonomy): domain Eukaryota; kingdom Metazoa; phylum Cnidaria; class Anthozoa; order Scleractinia; family Poritidae; genus Porites; species Porites cylindrica. The sequence goes on along the minus strand of OZ037786.1, from coordinate 7,350,524 downwards.
TTTCTTTAACGTTGGAAGATATTGCCTGGTAAGTGTTGTTATAATTACTTTTTTAACATTTTTAATAAGTACATATCACCTTTGTCAGAATTTTCCCTCCCGGTAACTTTCTCAAACATTTTTTGTGCCTATATTTTTCACCAACAAAGTCTTCGTTTGCTGTGAAATTTTGAGGATGACCTTTTTAACCACCTGTTCCCATAAGGGAAACACAACGCGTGTACATACCTAAATTTAGTTTCCGTCGCACCAAAAAAATCAAGCAAGGTGAGCTCTTAACTAACTACCAAGGAATTATTAATTGTCTTTCTTTCTTTCTTTTTTTTTATTTTTTACTATAATTTTTTTTTTCTTCGTTGATGAAGAAAGCCCTAAATTTAATCCGGATAAGGGCATTTCAAGAAATTCAATGTTTTCTTCACAATTTACCAACTAAAATTATAGTTAATAGATGGGACGATTTATAACCCCTTAAAAAGCCCAAATTAATTTTGTTTCAGCTTGAATTTGTTTCGAAATAAGAGGAAACCATCACAGCAAAAGATACAAAAAAAACGCCTGATAGACAGGGGAAAGCAAAGACAAAATTAAGCAGCTGGAAGAAAATTAAAACTTGAATGGTTGAGGACAAATGAAGCAGCTGTAACGGAATTAAGCAGCATTTTTTAAAAATATATTTTTGTTTAATTGCAATTTTCTTCCAAATCGTCCTCAAGCTACATTTCTTTTTTCTTTTAGGATCCTTTTTTATTGTTGTTTTTCTTCAGCTGGTGAATGAGAAACCTGTGATATCTTGGCAAATATTAGCTGCTTAATGATCGCTGTGTATCCTTTCATTCTTAAAATATCGTTAAGACTGAAATATTTTTAATTCTGGATTGGCTTGAAAGAAGGAGTGAAACAGTTCCAAGATAGTACAATGGACCTAAAAGCTATTAAGTTTACCTCAAGAAGTTTTAAAAGTTGGTTAATATCCCTTGTTTTTCATATTTATTGGTATTTTTGTTAAATTTTGTTGCATTGCAACTGCCGGGAAACGTTGTGAAAAAACAAAACTATATGTGGTACTCTGTTACATTCATTTTATGGAGGAAAGGTAGCATAAATTGCACCTGAAAACTATGTTACTGAAGCGACACGCAGCGACATATAAAAAAACAGCTAATTGGGTGAATCAGCAAAAAATAGTAAAGAAAAAAAATTATCGAAATTAAACGTCTATTTGGCTGCCAAAATTTTGCCGAAAGTATAATGTGTCTGAGAAATGTTGCCTCAAATTCCAATATTCTTAGAAAAGAGCTGTCAATAAAATAAAGAAGAATTTCTGAATAGATATCTTCATCTTTATTGCATGTGTTTCAGAGCGAAAACGAAGGTATGAGTTGCAACTGAAAAGAATGTTATTGACAAGGAAACGACCAGCAGCGATACAGAAAAACGGCTAATTAGTTGCTTTGTGTTGCTTCGTTTTTGAGCGTCATGGAAAAATATTACACACAATGCGTAAAAACAAATACTGACAGTGTTTTTCAGGTTATATTTTTTTGGCTGAGACGATCAAATGCCATTGTACTGGTTTCAGCAAATTTCACAAGTACTTCTTGACTTCTTAGTTGGCGCGAAACAATGTTAAACTTCAAAATCTAGATAATGGCTCTACTTACAAGGTAGACTACCGCCTGATAAGTTCATTTGGGAGAGCGCCTGTCTGTAAGCTGAGCTGGAAGTCGTGGGTTCAAACCCTGGCCTGAACAACACTAAGGGTATTTAAACAACTTAAAAGAAACTCCTGCCCTTGCAAAAACATCTGCAACCTGTTAGACTTTCTAGTCTTTTCCGATAAGGAGGAAAAAAGAAAAAAAAAGGGAGGTCCCGTCTCACAGCACTTTCACCTATCTGGTTTTTGTGGGAAGTAAAAGAACCCGGCACTGTTCGAGAAGAGTAGGGGACGTAGACACTGGTTGTGGTGTGGCCAACCTTTCCTGGGCGTGCTGGGTGGACTATCCGGTAAGGAGAGATATTAATATAGGGATAACCTCCTGAGATCCTCCTTCCGGAGTCGTAATGGCTACCTATAGACAGCATGTATGAAGAAGATTCACCGACTGAACAGCTGCATTCATGTGAACCGAGTCTCGTTTCAGTTTTATTATCAGTCCATTAATATGATTAAGCTTAAAAAGTGTCCTTCCCGACCATGAAACCTCTTCTTCTGCATAATTTTTCGGTGAAATTAAGAAGTTGAGCTTATATTAAGTGAGCAAAAGGAAGAACGGTAAAGACCAAGCATAATGCTAATATTGTTGATTTCCTAAGTGCCATGAAAATGAAACTGATCAAAATAACTGGATGGTTCTAGTTATCATAAGAGTGAAATGAACTTGTTTTGGACTGATTAGTAAACATGATTTTGTCTGCCTTTTTTTTTTTGCTTTAAGCTAGCCATTCTTTCCACATTTTAACTTTGACATGCTTTATATAATTCCTATGTAGGACTCTTTTGAATGGCTACTGTACCTGTTTGGTCGATAACGCTTTCATTGTGGTTGCTTTTCTTCAAATATTTACCAACTGTTGAATCAACGTGGAACTGCTCTTTAAAAGTTCAAACGTACTACGGTAAGTGGGGATTGGCCAACGAGGCAGTTTCTCCACGAAGCATCAATCAAACACCTTTTCAAATATACTTGGCTTGCTCATTACAATTAATCAACGTTTAAAATTATTATTATTTTATGGGTGACAAATTACTCCTTAATTCTGGCACGAAATTTCAGCTTTAATTTATTATTTCGCACGTGAAATTGCGACATTCCCATGGCAACCTTCTGTAAGCCTCAGTGCCAAGATGGCCACGAATTTTTCAAATGTTTTTAATGAAGATGTCAAGGCATTAAGGTGACTCGACCCAGTTTTTTGGGGGGTACCATCCTACTTTGAAGCTCTCTGGTATCCCCACCTTTACTTTTATCGTAAGTCTAACACATAGAATGGATAACACATAGATCAATCTACAATATAACATAAAATTTTTGGCGATCGGAGTAAATGTCACGTGGTTATAATGCCACGCCCCTTTGAGGTCTGAGTCGAAAATCTGCTGTTACCGGCATGTTTTCGTGAAAATCTCTCTGCTACACATAGTGCGCATTAGTGCCTTGCGCTTAACAGCGTTTCACCAAAATCGCAAAGACCCAATTCGAGAAATTCAGCGGTTTCCAAATTTAGGTCATAATTTATGCGAAAATGGTAAGCAAACTTTACACGGATTATATCTTATAAACTATGAGACTGATCTCTTTATTTTGGGCATCCTTATAACAGATGGGTCCTTGCAAGTCAGCAAAAAGCTTTAGGGCCTTGTAGATACGCGCGATTTCGAGCAAAGCAAACATATAGAAATTATACTTTTCGCTATTTGTTAACGTTTGTCAGCGTCTAACAGTCCTTCTCACGAATCCAGCATTTTCTTAACAATTTGTAGTTTTTTTTCCTTCAAATTTTTTCAGGGCCACAATTGATTAACTAACTACCCGGACTCTGAATTTCATGGTCATTGAGAAACTGTGACATTATCTTCTATAAGCCCAAACTTGAGTAAACATTGAAGATTTTTAGCGTTTTGGCTGAGTTTGTGCTTTGGGAGTTGTCTATTGTTTCTAGTCTGTCATGATATAGCATTCTTGTTCAGCACGCGTGCAATGACCGCGCTTGGCTGACTTCCGAATGCTCACCGAGATATTATAATTTTGGTACAGTGAGACAGGCCATCGCGTGATACATAGAGGTTTAACTCACAATTTTTAATCAATTGTCGTGCTTCTTGTGCCTTTGCAAAAAAATTAAGAAGTGCTACACACTAAATCTACTTACTATTAAAAAAATATCATTTTTTCATAGGTTTAATGCAAGCCAATAATTAAACCAACTCGTGACGGGAGTATCTCGATGAGCATTCGGAAGTCAGCCAAGCGTGGTCATTGCACGCGTGCTGAGCAAGAATGCTGTATAATGACAGACTAGAAACAATAGACAACTCCCAAAGCACAAACTCAGCCAAAACGTTAAAAATCTTCAATATTTACTCAATTTTGGGCTCATAGAAGATAATGTCACAGTTTTTCAATGGCCATGAAATTCAGCGTCCGGGTAGTTAGTTAATCAATTGTGGCCCTGAAAAAATTTGAAGGAAAAAAAACTACGAATTTTTAAGAAAATGCTTTTTTCGTGAGAAGGACTCTTAAACGCTGACAAACGTCAACAAATAGCGAAAACTATAATTTCTATATGTTTGCTTTGCTCGAAATCGCGCGCATTTACAAGGCCCTAAAGCGTTTTGCTGACTTGCAAGGACCCATCCGTTATAAGGATGCCCAAAATAAAGAGATCAGTCTCATAGTTTATAAGATATAATCCGTGTAAAGTTTGCTTACCATTTTCGCATAAATTATGACCTAAATTTGGAAACCGCTGAATTTCTCGAATTGGGTCTTTGCGATTTTGGTGAAACTCTGTTCAGCGCAAGGCACTAATGCGCACTATGTGTGGCAGAGAGATTTTCACGAAAAAATGCCGGTACGTAACAGCAGATTTTCGACTCAGACCTCAAAGGGGCGTGGCATTATAACCACGTGACATTTACTCCGATCGCCAAACATTTTATGTTATATTGTAGATTGATCTATATGTTATCCATTCTATGTGTTAGACTTACAATAAAAGTAAATGTGGGGATACCAGAGAGCTTCAAAGTAGGATGGTACCCCGAAAAAAAAACTGGATCGAGTCACCTTAAGGTGGCTCCGTAATTAATACAAGAGCATTTAGCTGTGACAAATTTTCCGTCATAACTTTTTCGATTTTAACGCGATGGCTGCGAAACTTTGCAAAAAACAACAGATATCATTCGGCAATAATACGAAATATTCCGATTTCATTGATGCTAAATATTTCTTGAGAAATTAGCGCTTAAAAGGACCCTACTGTTCAAAGAAAATCGCGTCTAGTAAAAACATTTTGCTGATATTTTTTACTGAAATTTCTGGTATCGGCTTTAATTGATATAATGAATATGCCAGAGGAATTTCAGAAGAATCGTTGGAGCAGAAGTCCGTAACTAAAAGTCGCTCAAAATTCAGCTGTGAAATTGTTTTGGAATTTCAAAAATAGATTACTATCAGGAAGAAGGAGACACTATTAAGTTTCAATTTTCGGGGCAAGTAAATTCAGTGTTTGCTAATTCTAAAAACAGAAGCCGATTGCCTATCGTGCTATTCTTTAAAAGGTACTTTTCAGTTTTAGAAGCACTATAAATTGCTCCAAACTTTGCTCTGACGTCGAATGACTTGTTCCTCGACATTTTTAAAATATCCCTTGGCGGTTTTGGTTCAAACTCCTGCTACATACATTTTGATGTATTGCAATGCATCCTCAACGGCTTTTCCTGCTGTACGTTGTTTCCAATTAAGGAAAAAGGTATTGGGATTGTAAGCTACCTTGTATCGAAGCTCAGATAGAACTGTCCAGCACCTTTGTTTATGACCAGAAAATGAGCACGAGCGGCAGCTCTGCGAGGAATTCGCACCTCAGCCAGGGGGAACGAATGATAATGATGCCCATGTCTGTGAACCGATCTGTATAAACATGTATTGCAGAGCAAAACGTAATAATCAAGGAAAAAATACCCATTCATTAAAGGAGGGAGTGACAAAAATTTCAGAGTTGTAAATTTATTCACGGGCAGTATTTTTGCGATAATTTTATTTTGCACTGTGATGGTTCACAGGCATGGTCATCATTGTCGCTTGTTCCCCCTGGGTGAGGTGCGAATTTCTCGCAGAATTGCCGCTCGTGCTCATTTTGTAGTCATAAACAAAGGTGCTGGACAGTTCTATCTGAGTTCTGATACGAGGTAGCGTCCAATCTCAATACTTTTTTCCTGAGTTGGAAGCAACGAACAGCAGTAAAAGTCGTAGAAAATGCATTGCAATACATCAAAATGTATGCAGCAGGAGTTTGAGCCAAAACTGCCCAGGGATATTTTAAAACTGTCGAAGAACGAGTCATTCTACTTCAGAGCAAGGTTTGGAGCAATTTATAGTGCTTCTAAAACTAAAAAGTACCTTTTAAAGAATAGCACGATAGGCAATCGGCTTTTGTTTTAAGAATTAGCAAACGTTGAATTTACTTGTCCCGAAAATTCAAACTGGTGGTCGCCTCTACAAAGTCTACAAAATGGCTATATAAAGGCCAAAACTGTACTGACCAGCCAAACCCGGACAAAATAAATACGTCCCATAGAGGGAAAACAGCGTTTTGATTGGACTCCTGAGATGCAAATCGCACTCATTCCAGATGGTGTTAAGAGTGGGCAACTGAAGAATTCATATATCCCGGCCAACGCCCTGAGATTCCCTCTCTATGGAATCCCATTACTCTTATTCCTGACCTTGACTTAATCATTTTTTTCATTATTATTTACTAGTGTATTATTACAGAAGTTACTATTGCTACAAGACATCCAGTAGTTACACTCCTCGAGTGCCATCCATTGAAGGACAAGATATTGCTTTGCTGGATGGCCACTCCTCCAGGAGCAACAAAGTTACAAAGTGTGCACAGGCTGCCATGGGCAGGGGCTATAAATACTTCGCTTTGTTCGATAATGGAGAATGCAGATCCTCCTGGACAAAGAGTGATTACTCTTACTACGGCTATGAGAGGACAACCAGACAGTATTGCTACTACTACTATTATTCTTGGTATTATTCCAGGAGGTGCTACTATTATTTGACGAAATGTGGAAACGGATATGGTAGCTCTACAAAGATGAACGTCTACACTTTTGACTACGGTAAGATAGTTTATCAGTAGAGACCTCTAGATTCTAAGAAGGGGACCAATATGAGAACCAATAACATTTTCTCTATACTACGTAGTGCGCGCACGTGAACCAGGGTTGTTTTTCCAAGAAAACGTGGTAGGCGTCGTAATTCTCCGTTGAATGTAAGCGAAAATGTCGTAGTGACGGGAACAATTTGTCAAATGTTAGAAGTTTTATCATTTTGACTTCGGAAGAGGACTCAACCTCCCTGTTTAAAAATGTCCTTGTCTGGTGAAAAAGAAGTAAAATAAATGTTTCCGAGGTGTCTTGTTTTTCTTTATAAAAAGTTTCTTGCTTTGGAGAATATTCGGAAAAAAAACCCTGAAGTCAAATTTTGTCCTCAAACGTCGGTGTCCTCGAATCTAAAGGTCTTTAATAGGCCCTTTGAAGCTTTATATATCTATCTATTTATCTATTTATTTATTTATTTATTTATTTATTTATTCATACACAGGGAATCATTAGATAGTATGTGTAATCAAATGGTGACGAGTGAAATTAGGGAATAATTTCACTTGCGTTTTGTCCAAATCCTAATAATTTCCCTAGCCTAAAGGCTCTGGAAATTATAAGGATTTGGACAAAACGCGCGTGAAATTATTCCCTAATTTCACGAGTATACCATTTGATTACCTATTAATATCATAGGTGACGAATTACGTTCGCAATCTTGGATTTTTGATATGTTTATCCTGGATCGTATCGATCGAGAACTCCACTCTCTCAAACGTTTAGAGCTTAAATTTGGCTTAAGTTCAGAATTTTTCGACAAAACACCTGTTAGAATCCTTCTTAATGTGCTCTTTCGTGTGTTCAGGTTTTCTAAAGCGTCTTTTTTATGCCCTGGCATCCTCATTCACGACATTTTAAAACTTCTTCGCCATCTTGACACTGAGACGCGCAGAAGGTTGCCATGGCAATTTTGTCATTGCACATGTGAAATTACAAATTATCACTGAAATTTCGCGCCAAAACTAAGGAGTAATTCGTCACCTATGATATTAAAAGTATAATTATTCTAAATAAATATAAACTACTTAAACCAAACTGATTTTACTGATTGCCGTGTGGGAGCCTAAAGAAGAATAGTAAGTTACAAACATCTTTGTAGAAACTTCCAAAGGGTTTATTATGTTCCGTAATTATAAGATCTCGAGACAGTGAATTCCAACGGGCAGCACCACTTTAGGAAAAGCTGCGCTTCAGGTTCTTGGCTTAAGGTGGCTGAACACAGTTTTGCGGGCGGTCAGCGGTAATTCGCGGGAGGGCGCGTGTTTTGTGACAATGAACAACCATCGCGGCGAAAAAGCAATGAAACACAGAAGACGATTTCTCAAAATCTACTCATTAAAATTTTGTGATATTTGGCATAATTTTTACTTTTAACGTATTTAAAATAATGAGAACTTTAAAATGGAAGTTGAACAGACGAATTTTGCGACACATTTAATAAATATAGTACAATTAACATTTGGTCAAATAAGTTTCAAATGGTAATAAAAAGTTATTGTAAGCTGTGTGCAAGTTTATAGGAAAATCTAAGGAGCGGATTTTATGTAAACTGAACAAAAGTGAAATTTGAAGGTTGTATTCAGTCGTTCATGCTGCCATAGAAACTATGAAAACGTCACATTTTACCTGTCAATTAAAATCTTTCATCATTATATTTTTCACTTGCCAAGTTTCCGCTTGTGAGCTGCAACCTTTCTCTTGCTAAGGTTTGGCAAATGAAATATACTCATGAACTGCTAAAACTGTGTTCAGCCACCTTAAGCAATGCAAGTTTGTAACTTACTGAGTTTCTTAAATCACAATAAGCATTAATTGAATTTTGCGAAACATTTCGTGGAGATACATCGAAGAAAGGTTATGTAAAGAACTGAAAAATCATGACGGCCTTGAGCTTTTGTCTCATCAACCTATCCCACCCCAGAGCGTCTAGAAGTAGAGTAGAACTAAATTCATGTGACTCGATTTTGTTCCAGGTAACGAGATTTATATCATGCCAAAATTATGAGATTAAAGTCTGAAAACTTAATATATAGTCATACAAAATCATGCAAATATTCAGTTCAAAATTTTCCCAAGGGCACACTTAAAATTGAATAATCGCCGCCCTGTTTGGTGTGCGGCTCTCGTCTTTGTTTTTGTTAGTTTTGTTTGTAAGTAAATTTTCCTAAATGAATAAATAAATAAAAATTGTCAAGATTGAAATAGCATAAAACAAATACTGGGTATGACAATTTTTAGGTTTTATAAGCTCTAAACAGTGCGATTTTATGGTGGTCCCATGGTGGCGAGGCGCTGGACCTATGCTGAGGAGTATACTAAAGAAATGTGATTGAAATTCTCATCAGTCAGAAATGATCATGAGTAGTAGTCAATTCCTATTGTTTTATACTACTACATGAGAAATTTATGCAATTTGATTGGCTTAGAGCAGTGGTATTTCAGCTTAATTTGAAATACCTACATATGAAAATTACAAACCTTTTGCGGGTAGTGGTATAAACTAATAATAGCATGATTTGTACGTGATATTTGGCAAAAATACCACTCATGATATTTCAAAATTGTCTCAAATTTCACTCGCCTAACGGCTCGTGAAATTTTGTATAACATTTTCCAAATATCACTCGTGGTATTTATGCCAAATATCACTGCAAATCATGCTATTACCTATACTAATAGCATGATTTGTAGTGATATTTGGCATAAATACTACGAGTGATATTTCAAAATTGTTATACGTAATTTCACGAGCCCTTAGGCGAGTGAAATTTGAGACAATTTTGAAATATCACAAGTGGTATTTATGCCAAATATCACGTACAAAATATGCTATTATTTGCTTATACTACTACCCACAAAAGGTTTGTAATCTCCACATGTAGGTATTTCAAATTAAGCTGAAATACCATTGCTCTAAGCCAATCAAATTGCAGAAATTTCTCATGTAGTAGTATAAGCGGACTAGCTGGTTTATGTGTATATCTTTTCTACCCAAATTTATTTCCTTCCCAAATCAACATCATTTCCCCCAAAAACCATCCGTAATGCCCCCTTAACATTTTCTTAACCAATTACAGACTACGACGTCATGATATGGATCAGGATCCAAGAGAACAATTTCACAACTTACTTTGACATGTTTGACGCAAGTTCCCCAGATTACGTGAGTGTAAACGGCAACATTTCTTCGTGGGTAAGTTGCTTTTTGTTATTTGACGATTAGGGCACTTATGTACTTATGAAAATAAAACATTTCGAAAAAAATTCACATTAATCCCATTATTACGTCTTTGTGCACTGTTTTGGAACAAGCTGATCACGCTGGATAGGCCTAGCTTGCCTACGCAGCCACATTTCTGGTCCGGCTGCTTCCACTTGAAGAGTGTAAAGAAAAGAAAAAACAGAAAAAGTCGTCTCCTCACCCAAACTAAGACAAGCCTGACTATTAGAATTCTCTTTAAGGAGGCTCTTTCACGGTTGTCCAGTTCATTTGTTTAAAAAGTCAGTTGCGTCTCCTTACTTGCTGTGAAACCTGCGAAATTACTCTTCAGTGACAGAATGATAACTTTCTGTTCAACAAATGTGTTTCCCAAGCACTACATCAAACGTTTCAAACAACAAAAATGATAGACTTTAAAATACTGCTAGTTAAAGACCGAGGAGAGAAGGCTGTATTCGCAGGTTGACTGTAACATAAACGTCTCGTTAATTGTTTGCAGCTTGTAGAGATGCTAGACACACAGAAGATTTGTGGCATTGGCACATTTACACTTCAGTGGTTCAGGTGAGTTCATTATATTTAGGATTATGGTTCGTACGGCACTGGACAAATTCACGATCCTCAGACCATTTAAGGCACGACTATCTAATTAAATATGCACATTTTGATAAAATGCTATTTAGAACGGTTTTCTTCTATCTATAATCCTGAAAATTGGACCACTAATATAATGTAGCGTAAAGGCCTTAGCAATAAGAGATATTTTAGACGTTCAAATGTTTGTCACGTGACTTATAATTGAGAATTAACGATCAAAATATTTACTCTTAAATGGGGAAAGGATAGTGAAAGAGCAACAAGTTCTTTTAGGCATATTTTAGACGCTAAAAAGGTTTCTGAACGATTCGCCTTGTATGTGTGTTGATACGGATGATATAGGAATTGGTAAATAAAGGGAAAAGGGTCACGTGACTTGTTAATTAGTTAAATAGCTAACAGGATAGATAACATTTCCAATCATACAATGCGAATTTACGATTTACACTGTTTATGTAACATTTTGGGGGTGAAAATTCGTACGATTAAGGTTTGCAACCATTCTCCGTTTAGAAAAACATGTTTTGTGACATCATTGACGAAGCAATGTCACATAGTATTCAAAATCACGTTTCACGTTTTTTTTGTCTTCCTTTAGTTGAGCCACATTCGTAGTTCACTTTTCAGTATCACTGATGGAAACAAACCGGTTAAAATAGCATTTAACAAAATATGGCTGCTTAATTAGGTAGTCATATGTTAAGTGGCCTGAGTCGGTTAAAAAATTTGAGCGGGCACTTCCATCACGATGATCGAACCGTACGATATTTTTACTCTCACACTGAGCTGAAGAAATAGCTTGAAATTTAACTCTTGTTCAGAGTTTTTAGCATCTGCTCAAAGGAAAAGCTCTGCTTTAGGATAATCCAAAATGGCGTCTGAGTTACCAGGCACCTATGGAGCCACGTGTTTGCATAACAAAACAACAGACGGGCAGTAGACGCATTGAAAGGCACCAATGACATTCCGAGTCTTCAAAGCCAATAACATCACGGCTTAACTGACAGACGACCAATAACATTGCCACTTAATTGGTCAATTTCTTTTGCCCTTGGCACCTGTATGTGCTCGAAGCTAATCGGCTTATTAATTATATGCGTCTTGGACAATTGATTAAAGTCTTGCGTTGCTTTTAGATTCTTACTACACTTCAACGCTGTATCTCTAAATTTAATTAAATGTCGACGAGTAAAATTTTAAAAAATATATTTGCATTCATGTTTAGTCAAAAAATTCTTATAATTTTCTGAACCTTTGATTAGGCAAATATTTCACCAACGATATAATTTATATTACTGTGTTTACCGATACTAGACTTATATATTGTAGGAAGGGGATAATATTCCCTTTTTGTTTTATCTTTAAGACCTGAGACACCCTCTACATCGGTCGCACACTACCTTTTTCCGACGAGCTTTCAGGACATTGGCCACATTGCTGATCAGCTGATTGGTCAAACTCCTTCGGGGTTTCAAGCCGAAATCATCGAGGTGCAACAAAAAAGCGGTACGTGTCAGCAAAAACTACCGTCAAATATGCAGATTAAGATTAACCGTCAAAAAGTTTTCAGGTGTTTCAAATCTAACTATTTCAGCTGTTCTTCACGGTATTTTGACTTCTGAAGAACTTCTGAACTGAAATTAGTCAGTTCCCATGTTCTCAAAAACCCTCTTTCTAGATATTACAATACCTTACAACCTACTTATATATGAAAATATTTCCAAATTATGTACCTAAAAGGCCAAGAAACCTCTAAAACACAACAGTTTCTATCAATTTATAAAGAATTTGTTATTTACGTTAACTTTTGGACTAAATTTCCACTTAACAACCATCAACCATCAAAACCTCTAAAATTTATCCGTCAACCGTCAAAATTGGAAATAAATTGACAGTCACCCTTCAAAGCTACCAGCAGTGCTGGATCCTGACACCTTAAGATAAGGGGTGGGGTAGGGGGGGCAGTCATCGAGACCCTTAAATAAGTGGGGGGGTCTGTTCTCAAAAAAAGGCGCCTCTTCGGGCCTCGGTTTGGTCTTAAAATAAGGGGGCGGCCCCCCGGGCCCCTCCCTTGGACCCGCCACTGACCACACCAGTAAGACCCTCTAATAGGCCATTTCTGAATTGCCCCAAGCCTTAGGCTCGATTTCCGCCGTCTCCCGGGTCCGGTCTTTGATCCTCCCCGGGGGATGAGTGCGGGCTCATTTTCCCGAACAGCGGCTGGTAATCGAGCCTACCCAAGCCTCTGTTTCACAGCGATAGTTTTTTCTACGCCATTATGAAAATGGAACTTATTTTCAGAAGAGAGGTTTCGCACTTGGCCTCAGTTCGAAAGTGAGAGTCCTTGGAGCACGGAAATGACCCATTGTACATCCATCAGAGTCAAACTTCTCGATTGTGTCAGACACCTTACAATTTAAGTAGCTTCCGCTTTGAGAGGGAAAATTTATGTAGTTTGGATTCTGCCAAAAAATGGAACAATATGACGTCATAATGAAGTTAAATAACGTCATTGTGTCAATTAAATTAAGCCTAGATGTTATTCTGTGTAATTTTGGTTATCCTATCAAAAGGGGTTTTGAAGTTATAGAGGACGGGGGTGAGCGGTCGCTGCAAGCTAAAAAAAAGCCTAGTCTGAATAGGGTTACAAGTACTGAGTTCGTCGAAACTTCTCTATTCAGCACCGGATCCAGACCTTGAGATAACGGGGGACGGGGAGGGGGCGGTCATCCATACTCTGAGATAAGGTGGGGGGGGGGAGGTCTACAAAAATTTTTTTCGGCCCCTTCAGGCCTCTAAAAATAAGAGGCGGAAAGTGGGCCCCCCGGGCTCCTCCCCTGGATCCTCCACTGCTATTATTCCTTTTTGCGTCAGTTTTTTTCTATTATGTTTGTTTGTTTTCTTTAGTACCAGCTGCATAAATCTAGCTACCATTTTGTGGGAAGCAATTCCTCGGTAATATCATTTGCTGAAAGGGAATATGTTTCTGTTGATGGTATCATCCGCTCCCCTGGGTGCTCTATGCTGCAGGAACATTTACCGGTTTACGCCTCTACATCAACCTTAAAGCTAAAAGCATTAACGCATATTCATTCTTTTGCTGCCTACAGGACGGTGTTATTCAAACAATCCTTATGTTAATGCCTACATTTCATTTTCTACAAGCTACAAGTCTCCCATTGTTTACAGGAAAGCTGACACTCACTATATTTATGGAAACAGCTACTTTTACTGTTCATATTCTAAGAGTTACAAGTGGGAATTCTATCTTCTAGAATCGGTCAGTGTCTAATTATTATATATATTACTCTATAGCTACGTTCTGTGAACAATTAATAGAACAAAACACATTCTCATTATTATCTTGGGGTATATATATAAGTTACGAGTGACTTGATCTTTCTCAAACACACACGCCTTTTACAGGTAACCCTTGAATATAGCGGAGCTCCCGCACGCGATGTGTGCGCAGTGGAGCACCATGGGTAATTAAGTCCAATCTATGCAGTGCGTGCATTCGCACGTACGTACATTCGCCCACTCATGTAATCGGATGTGAAATGTCGAACTTACTTGCTTAGATTTTAAGGTATACAGTCTTTGGTTAACTTCATACTGGACATCTATGTTATGGTCGATTTACAGCTGTTAAGAAAGGTTATCTGTTGACCAGTACCACGTGACTGTACCACGGGCTCAGGTTTACAGTTCGTTGAAGTGATGCGTTTTTAAGTTCTCCGCTGACCAGTTCTTGGTTTTCAATCGAGGTTTATTATTTTCTAAGACAAATGCAGGTTATTTCTTGTGTGCAACGAAAGTCGAATTACCTCGGGAAAAAAAAAAGAATTTAAAATCTCACCGAAGCTTCACTTTTGACCTTGGCTAAATCTGTATATTATAATGAGTAATGACGTCATAAGTGGGAAGAGAAAGAGGCTGCGGCAGCAGCGAGAGTGCTCGCCAACCGCTCATGCGACCCGATTTAAATCAAGGAAACGACGCTATACGTTGAGTTTTAACTAACACCCTGTCTACACGAGAACCAAGAACTTGTGTAAGAAATGAGTAGACTCTAAAAGACGATACATTTACTTTCGGGCCTTCAATAAAGCTTGTGGATAATTGACGTAACTAATGAAGCTTGACTTCCCTGTAACATTACCCTTAAATGCAACCATATTGCCAAAATATTTTTTATTCATTTATTCATTCATTATATAAACTACCGTAAAATTCCGAAAATAAGCCACGGGACTTGTATTTTTCAAAGGCCCTTTTTGAGGGGCTTATTTTTGGAGGGGCTTACGTTCGGAGGGGCTTATCTACGGAGTGAAATTTGTGTTTCCAAATTGATTGGGCTATCTTTATAGTTGGAAGTAAATTTAGCGTTTTTGCTTTGTTTTACCTTGTATTTTAGGGCAGTTTTCCAAGTACAAGCCCCCGGAGGGCTTATATTTGGAGGGGCGATTTAACGGAGGGTTTTTTGCGTTACCGGTTTGGGAGGTTTATACTTGGAGGGGCTTATACATGGAGGGGCTTATTTTCGGAATTTTACGGTTAATTGTTTACACATGTTTATTTTAGGACAATGTAACAATAGGCGCCAGCACAACTATGAGTACGAGTGAATCATGGTATCTCTACGCACGGACTTTGCTATACGGACTCTACTTTGTACAGTTCACAGCCCAGAGCTCAACCAATCCACGACAGATTGGCTACGACTACGGTTTCCTTAAGATCGTTGAAGGTCCTTTGTATGCCTATATATCTCAAGGTTCTTATGCTGTGTATATAGAAAAACGAAGCATGACGCTGGACGGTTCAGACTCCTACGACCCTGACTTTTATGGGACGCCAGGTAGGCCGTGAGGATAATATTGAACGAAACTGAGGCACAAGAGAAGTGCACATTACCAAACACAGGGAAATGGCCAGTAACGTACTCATGTGCACAGCCATTTCATTCGGACAGTGTACTAAACTATTTTAGCCACCACATATGTACGGCGGATCTGTCGTCAAAGGAGTGCTTTTGCACTCGCCCTAACAGTAAAATGCGGGGGCAGGAATCGCTGAGGAGACCCTTCGCCTGGGGCTATGCACTCGTCTCGGTGATAAACGACAGGGTCAGCCAAGCTTGAGGATATCTGCGGGTCTTGACGTATCGTGTGTCTGTGTTAATCGGACAATATAGTTTGTCACTCAGTTGTTTGTTGTTGCTGTTTGTTTTTCACAGGTAATTATGACAACATGAATTTCACCTGGGTTTGTTGGAAAAGTAGCGACTCGTCCCCGGATTTGAACGATCTCGGTATTTTAAACAAGGTGTACCCCGACGGATCGAACCCAACAGCCCCAGACGGAAGTGAGGTGTGACGATTTATGAACTTTGATATCTAGCCGATTTTTTTTTTTTTTTTGAAAACGAAATTAACGAAATTTTCACTCATTTGAGTGGAAAAAGGCCACAAGGCAAGTTTTTCAGTTTTCACCAGCGAAGCGCCAAGAAAAAGAGAAAAAGAAAGAGCGAGGAGGAACAAAGGAAGAGAAGCGAAAAAAGCAGTGGTTGCATTCTTACTTTTTTCATAATAGCTACTTCAGCCGAAAAAAACCGAAGAGGCCTATTTGGCGGTAACGTTTTCAAAAATCCGGCTAGATATTAAGATTTATCCAAGACCAAAAGCGAGGTTACCGTGGCGTTTGTTTGTTTGGTTTTTGTTTTTGTTATTTATTTTCTAATCATGTTTTCTGAAGCAATAGAACTTTCCTTATAAACAAGGAAGAAACTGAATTCCTCGTGAAAGATTGACCTGAGTCTTTGATAAATTAAACACCAGTAACTGGTCTGTGGAAAACTTTAAAAAAGAGCACGTGACCTCCACGAATTACAAGGTAGAAAAGGTTTTGAGCTGGAGAGTCGACATTTCTTCGAGGTTTGTAACCTGAAAAACCTTTATAAAAATGCCGAATCAAAGTTTTTTGTTTCATTTATCAATTCCTATTCATTCTTATTCATTTTTCCCGACAAAATTTGTAACGATTATTGCAAATGATATTAAGTACTGAATCGATACTTTTAAAACCTTTCGGCCTCGAGACTTAATGAAATAGTATCAGCGTTTATCTTCAACTGTTAAACAATTTGAAAATGCCTGTAAAAACCTTTCGTGATAGTCGATGGAAGTTTCCAGTTTCATTTCGTAATTCGTTTCTGATAGCGCGTTTAATTTTGTCGGCTCTGCTGTTTCTCTTTTTTGTTAAAGGGCTCAACATTTCACATGTAAAGGAAATGGCAATCTATGTGTGAACAAATCATAATCATGAACATTATCATCAGCTAAGTCACATCACATTTTTAGGGTCATCATCATATCCTTCTATATACTCGTCACCTTTATCATAATTATTTTTCTCATAGTCTTCAGCCTTTTGATCACCATCCTCAAAATCATCATCATCATTATCATCATCATAATTATCACCATCATCAATTACCAAAGAATGAAAGAAGTCAACTACTATTTGGAGGCAAGCAATAACCTATACCTTCAGGCTGATGTAATATATTTATAATATATTTTTTAGGTTTCTAACCATCCTGGTGGGGGATGCTTCAATACGGGACCTGGAAAGATATCAGCCAATAACAACATTTCCATAACATTTGACAATAGTGTTATGCTCCTGGGATACACATATTATATGGCACTGGTGGTACAGAAGGGACATCGGAAGGGCGATTACAGACAAACAATTGTTCTTGCCAAGGCACCACCAAAATTTAATATCAGGTAAGGCAGGTAATAAACAACAGCCAAGGCTTAAAGCTCGATGCCGTGAATTTTTCTTTCGTAACGGTTTTTGCAATTTTTAAGACACACAATTTTTAAACTGTATTTTAAAGGTGTTTTAATCATCAGGGAAGAACCTTATGGCAACATAATTTATGGTTAAGAGTTCTTTACCTGAAATTTCCTCAGAGAGTATTTTTAAAACCAATAAGGCTTCCAACTTGAAAGCCCAAATCAGGTGACCCTTTCCTCAAATTGCTTGCCAAAATCTAAACTGCTTGCCATCGTAATGAATCCCAATCTACAACAGATATATGTTCCTGAAAATCCCCTTTGAATGCAAAACAACTAAGGTCAGAGCCGGGTAAAGGGTAAAGTTCTCTTTTCTTAAGCTGACGGCGTGCTCATTTCCCCCCTCTTCCCCACCCCCTTTTCATAATTGTTCCGTTTTAAGAGTATTTGAAGTTCTTAAAGCTACACTGATAGGGTGGAACGCACAAGGAGGATTTGAAGTCACACTCGGGAATTAAACTCAAGACTACTGGCGAAAAAAGGCTGCGCACTTTAATTTTGAACTGTGCCGATCCATACAACTCCTGGTAAATTTAACTTAGGCTTTCACACTCGCCTTTCACCCAAGGCCTTTCATTAGCATTTTTTGGGCTGGCCAAACTGTTTCAAAGCAACATTGTATATGTGATATCGGACAAAGTTCCTTTTCACTGAACAACTTGGGGCCACTGAGAGGGATGCATCAAAACCTCTTTTTTATGTTACAGCTGCTTTTCAAACTGTGACCCGAATGCTATTATAAGCCAGCGTATAGGCCTGGAAGCGTACTGTGTTGGTCCAGACTGCTCAAGAACACTATACTTCAAATGGTTTATGTACGAGAGTGACAAGACATTCCCGGGACCGGAGGGTAAGATAGAATTCCATAATAGAGAAGAGAAGTGTGACGTCACGTTACCATGGTAGCAAAATTTCTGGATCTCGACATTCTCTCTTAACAGAGGAGGTTATTTGCATTGTCGACGGATGCAAGGAAAGTGCTGGCTACTGTTTTGTTCCTGAGTGTAATGGTGCACAGTAAAGTTTTTTTTTTTTTGGTGTTTGCTTTTGTTTTTTTGTTTTTATTTTGCCATATTTGCAGGACCAAGGTTTGTTAAGGTTCAGACATTTTGCTACCCGGCAGCGTGACGTAACGAAAAATTATCCTCTCTTTCGTGCCCAAAAGAAGGAATAATTTGTCACCCAAACAATGGGTGCAAATGAATATTTTATATCTTATTGTTTCGATAATTATTACCTTATTCTCAAAATTTGGTCAGCTCAAGCTGGTTGTGACGAATTGGCCGGGGGATTTGAGCCAATCAGGAACGACGAAAAATGTTCGATGAATAATAATTAGCGTTATTGACATTCAGTTTTAATATTGATAACAGTTGAAATTCCCGTCAGTGGTCATCCAAAATGCAAAGCACTGGTGGTCGATTACAGGAGGTGGTCGCACTCGAGGGTTTCAAACTATAGTGTATGACAAAGAAAACAGGTTTGGGCAATAATGGGGTTTGACTGCAACTATTGTTATTACTTTTGTTTTCATCGTAGGAATTAGAAATGTCGATGAAGAAAAAATTGATTTTTTTTCTTACCAACAGATTATAACGCCACAAAAAACTTCTACAGTCACTTATTGACATCCTCTAGCTCTTTATCGATGCTGCTACAGGAAAACGTTCTCGAAAAAAGAAAAAGCTATATGATAAAATTTAGAGTGACAACTATCTACGACGCCAAAGAGTTCGCCTATTACTATTTCCGCACCAACATCCCACCTGTAGGGGGTACTTGTGCGATAGACAGAGACACAGGTGTAGCCGCCCGTGATGAGTATAAATTGTATTGTAACAACTGGGTCGATAGTGATACTCCACTGGTATACAAAGCGAACATACCGTCGAATAATGAAAGTAGCGGATACATCGTCTTGGCTGTGTTTGATACAAGCTCAAAGTTGCGTCTACCGGTTGGAGATAAGCTGGATTTATATCGCCTACATTTAAATGTGTATATCATAGATTCACTTGGTGCAACGGCGAAAGTCAACCTTACAGTGATTGTAAGTATGTAGCACGTCCCTAACTTTCAGGCCTTGCGACGTGGGATCAATAGGCCATTTCCAAGTTCCAAAACATCTCACTTTCAAAACGAGGCTAAGTGCGAAACCTTTGTTGTGAAAATGAGTTTTATTTGCATCAAAATTAAAACTCATTTTCATATCAATGGCTTCGCACTTAGCCTCGCCTTGAAAGTGAGATTTTTTGAAACTCGGAAATGGCCTACTTAGGTTTCTGGGAAACTGCCCACCTACCCCTCGCCTAACCCAACATTTTGCCCTAAGTGAGAAGTAAATGTTAATGCTGACTTAGGGGAGGGGTAGGTGGGCAGTTTCCCAGAAACGTTAATTGATCAGCGACGTGCATAGACTTGGAACAGACCACCCGGCTTGCAAGCAGAGCCTCCTTTTGTCTTCTTGAATGAGGAGCAGAAAAGGAGGCTTTGCGCATAGCCTGAATTACGCCGAGGTTTTTTGGTCGCCGCAGCCCACACTTCTGGACTAGACAATCTTATTTCTCGTCAAACAGGTTTACTTCAGTGCTAGCATCCGTTAATTGATAAACCGGTGGTCATAGCCGAGCCCTCTGTACCAAGTGCACGGCTAGTAGGCCTAGGCTCCAGACCGTATCCTAACGACATGCCGCGCATGCTCAACAAAGATCTTTCTCGATTCAAGCAGAGTTTTTCTTGAGTACGCCAAATTTGAGCAAGCAAAATCAAGGCTCTGCTGGCAGGCTTGGAACAGACACGACAACATTACCATAGGCGTCACGTTGTATCCTCGGTCGGGTACTTTACTAGAATTAGATGTAATAAATTAATTTATTTTCGGACTCATTATTGATTTTGTAATTTAATTCAACCTCTGCTGTAAAAATTAATGAAGTTACAACCTCTCTAATCTTCATAACCAAAGAGAGAATCTTGAATATTTTGGAATTTAGTGAAAATAGTTCACATATTCCATATTTGACGACTATCACGTTTTCCCCCCAAAATGACGCTGACTCACGCGCAAGCACAACTTAGTACTGCGAAAATATCGAACTCGTAGTCGTACTCGTCTTAGAATTTAAAGGTCTCTATTTTAACAAAACGAGACGACGATTTATTGATAGTCTTCCAAAATGTATAGAGCGTTTTCACATGACGTCACGGTAGCCATATTGGTGTTGCAAAACAATGAAACCGCGGCCATGTTGGTGTTCCAAGACAATCTAGTGGAGTTGAATTCTTTTTTTATGTAAACCCTTTCTTTTGTTCCAATAAATTTGCAGAGATGCTGGCCATGCGAGTGAAAACGCTCTATAGTTCGAGTTTCGGCAAGTCTTACGTCATAATTGCCTGCTGTGGGGAACTCTACGGTCGCTAATCCATCTAAAGAATTAACAATCATCACTTCCACCCTTATAGGTCTAATAGCCTAAGAGTGTTTTCACTCATTGGCCAGAATCTATGCAAATTTATCGGGATAAAAGAAAGCGTTTGCATAAGAAAAGAGTTCAACTCCCAAAGGACTGGTTTGGGACACCAACATGGCCACTGTTTCATTGTTTTGGGACACCAATATGGCCTCCGCGACGTCATGGGAAAACACTCCTATAATCTGACAGTATCGCCTTAAGACGAAAAGTTCTAGAATGAACAAACTCGACTACGATTTCACGTATTGACAATTTTTTTCACTTGTTTGCCCCCTGAGAAACCGCGTCACATATGGTGTATTGCAAAAGGGCTTTCTGTTACGTTATTTCATTTCTGATTACGATCCAAGCAAAAGGAAATCCAACGCTTTGAGTACTTTCCCTCTCCAGAAACTATAAGGGGGAATTGGTAAAAGTTTTTGGTGCACCGATTTCTATGGTCGTTTGGGTGCACAAGCGTTAGTTAAATGATTGGCCGATGGTCGTCAAGGCAACCTTCAACCCATCATAACTAACCCTTGTCCACCCGAACTATCCCAGAAATAGTTGCGCCGAAAACTTTTACCCATTCCCCAAATAGTTTCTGGAGTGTAGTCTCCCTCGCAGCCGTTTTTATTGTCGTCGCGCAACACTCCCGGGGAGAAGCGTTGCGTGACGACACTGAGAGAGACTATCTGGAGTGGGGATTGTGACTGAACAATGCCTTGTAGGTATATCCACCATCAATATCTGAACTGGATGAGGAGCTGTCGGAACTTGTTCGTGAAAATGGTGCTCTTGATAGTTATGTCAAAGCAAACGATCAACAAAGAGCCGTTCAACTGAGCATTAGCGTGTTAAGTACCTTGGACTTTCTGCAGCAATCAAACAACACAGAGGTAAGCCAGAGTTTGGTGAGAAAAATGTAGGGAAAGTGGGCTTACCCAGGATGACCCTTCTAAGCGGGAAAATTCTTTTCCACCTAAATGCGGCCTGAAATGAGAAATTAAGCGTTTAATTTGAAAATGTCTGTTCAAACTCCTCAGACCAACTCCACGTAAATACGGTAGTACTAGGCACTTCAGTGTTTTTTTGTCTGTTTGTTTGTTTGTTTTTGTTTTTTAATTTCAACCCATTACCACATTGCTTTTCAGATCCGACAAAATATTGTCAACAGTATAACACAGTTAAAGATCAATGACACTGAAAGTGTAAACCAGATAGCCAGCGTCTTAGTGGAGGCAACTAAAGTAGAAGGGGAGATAACCCCTCAGTCTGGGGTAAGTGTGCATGTGTGTGGAGAAATTAGCTTTTGGATACATTGCACTGAGAGTGAGTCAACTCTAACCTTGCAGACATTTCGCTGTTAAGGACAGTCAGATAGTGCGGCAGTGGCTAAATCCCCGGAAAAACGTACGGACATTTGAATCAAAACTTCACGTTAATTCAGACCCTCGCTATTACGGACGCCCCGATTGTACGGCAGCTAAATCCCTGTTAAAACATACGGAAATTTGAAGAGAACCTCATGTTCTTCGAGACTATCTTTACTGCGGACACCCCAAAAGTACTGCAGCTGAATCTTCAGCAAAACGAATTAACATTTCACTAAAAACGTATTTCTGACCAGGGGCACCCGGCGCGACTATATTCTGTAAAATAACTGTTCGAAGAAGCAAATTAAATATTGCCTAGAAATTTCTAAAGCTTGGGAAAGGCTAAAAATTTCTGTATAAACGTTCCATTCGTCTAAAATATTCGGAGATTTTCTAATAGCTTAACTACGATTTTCGAATGTTGTGTTTTCACATTTTAATATCAAGATATTGTGATTATTGTTAAGAAAAAAAAAAGATCTCCTAAAACTTTCGGTATATATACAATAAAAGACGATGGAAGCAAGATGTCCTCGAGAATAGCTACCAGTTTCGGATGAGAAGAAAAAGCAAGCTAAAACTTTCCTGACGACCAAAGTTCCCTTAAGACATTCGAACAGATAAATAGTTTTTAGGGTAACCCCAAATTGACCAAACAGGCCTCTAAAGTATAGAGAAACCCACCTGAGACGCTTCTGGCGTATTTGGAAACATTCGCTATTGCGGACAACCCGATAGTACGGAAGCTTCTGAATGGCCGTATCAAAACGTACCGACACCTAGCGGATTTTTCAACATTAACATAAGAATAACAACATATTCTTTCATTTTTCTCATCCTATTTGAATTTACTATGTTTCTGTTGATAATCAATCGAAATTGTTGCAAACGTAGATATATATCACCCCTCTATTGCAATTCTCTTTCATTATGGAGAACTGATACCATCGTGTAAACCTCCTCTCAAATTCAAATAAGCCCCCTGTCTCTATTAAGCCCCTCCCTCCTCAAATGGACTTAAAATAAATAATTCTCCCACGGGGCTTAACAGAGGATTTACCGTAATTTGAAAAAATTAGAGCAACCTACGGATTATCTACCAGCAGATATCTTCTGAGAGCCCCAACCAGGGCCCGTGCTGTTGATCCAACAGTTGATTTTAGCAAAAAGTGCTTTTCACAGAGCAATGTTCATCCGGTAGACACAATTCGCCCAGTGTCAGGTAATCGGGATTCCGCAATCCGGAAAATTTTTGCTCCCTGGAGCCCGGAATGCTGGTCTTTGGAATCAGTAATTCAGCTCAACTAATCCACAAACCAAGTTCTAACGACAAGGAATCCGGAATCCAGTACCTAAAATCAGGAATCCGGCACAGCCTGGAACAGAATGCAAGATTGTCTTGGATGACCCTACATAGGACGACTCAAAGATCGCCCCATGTAAGGGAATCCGGATTCCTGAATCCGACAAAATTTTGCTTATGGAATCCGCAATCCAAGGTTTAGGAATCCGGATTACAGCTTATTAAATCCGGAATCCTGGGTTTTGGAATCCGGAATACTGCTTAAGGAATCCGGAATCCAAGGTTTTGGAATCCGGAATACAGCTTAAGGAATCCGGAATCAGAGGTTTTGGAATCCGGAATACAGCTTAAGAAATCCGGAATCCTTGGGTTTGGTATCCGGAATACAGCCTAAGGAATCCGGAATCCCACAAACGATTGGAATCCAGAATCTAAGTTCCACTGAAAAATACTGGAATCCAGTACCTGAAATCCGGAATCCACAGCCTGGAACACAGAATGCAAGACTGTCTTGGATTATCTTATTATATCTTACATAGACATAATCGTTCTTATCACTCGGTTGTCACTTGACTTATTACACAGAGCAAACTACAACGACACTTCTTTCTAGTTGCAGTCCTTAGGATCATGCGAAAACATGTCGGCTATTTTGTCACAAGAAGAAAATAACACAGCAACGGCAGACTTAGTAGAAAACGCTGGTAAGCAGATTGTTGCTGTGACTGGCAATGTACTTGGTGGGGTAGTCTATACCCACACAGAGAATGCTACTGCGGTGAGTAACAAAAACTTGCTTTATTGATGTGTCAATGTCTTATTATTAACGCTATTCAGACCCTATTCAAACCGGGGAGGGCTATAGCACTGTACTGTATAGTGAGGTCCTGAAAAATCAGTAAACCATCGTTTAGGCCTGGTTCAGATGCCGTACTTTTTATGTGCCGAACCTAATTGAATAAGTTCGACTTTGAAGCGACACTTGCGCGAAATCTTATTCAGACGGCGCACCGTGTGTCGAGCAGTAAGTTCGACAGACTGCGTCGAACTTAACGCATTTGCCGCACCAAACTAAAACTGCCGTATCATATTGATTCAGACGCCGTTCTTCAGCCGTACTTTTAATTCATCATCACTTTTAAATTACCCTGGGAAATGTTTTATCTGATCGACCCCAGTTGTTAAAACATCTCCTTCTTCTCTTATTTCGATAGCTTGAGGACCTCGCCAAGAAGGCCTTGAACCTTTCAGAAACTATAGGAAAATACTTCCTCCGGCGTCTAATACCAGGAGAGAAACCGACGGTATTTCGAAGCAAACATCTCAGTATGCAGCTTGCTAAGTTGCTTGTGGGTGGCGAGGATAACAAGACTCGGGATATGAGCATCAGTGGTGGGTCGTTCAAATTACCGGATCTTCCCTTCTTGAATGATTCGACTCATACATACCTTGACAGAAGGGTAAGTAAGCCGGCAGTACGTAGCAGATGTTGTCATTGTTGATGTTCTTTTCATTGTTTTAATTGAAATTTCCAATTTTACGGCATTAAGGAAATGGCCGCCAATGCTCGCAGCGCGCAATGCTTACTGAGAAAAGGAACTTGGTCTTTAAGAAACTAGTAACTCAGCGGTAAGAGTTATCGGCTTTCAATTTTGTTATTCGGGCTCAAATCCCAGAAGCGAGGGTACCTTTCTCGTTCTTATCCTAAGAAGTCTTTCTTTTATGCATTTGATAATTTTTTTTTTTGCGCAGCTGTTGGCGCAGAGCTTTGCGGGTTCTCTCTCACTCTCTTTCTCCCTCCAATCATCGGAAGTTTCTAATGGTTACCAAACTATTTAAGACGGAATCCACCAATTGATTAATTTTAATTTTCAGTGGACAAAACCCCTGTACAAGAATTGGATTACACATGTACAATTCTGAAAATTTCATGTGGAAAATGTACTTTTGTGAAATTTGACATTCATTTTCTCGGGTTCCCATTAGATTTTTTTTTGGAGTTACTACAGATGATTTATTACATCTTTAGCCCTTGAAAAATGTAAAAAAGAATGCAATAATATTCTTTAAATCATTCTGGTACAAGGTTTTTGTCCACTGAAAATTAAAATTACGCAATTTCCAAGTGATGGATTCGGTCAGCGACAAACCAATGAGTGGTGCCGCATCTCCCAGTTGTAGACCTGGATCTGTACTTTGTAACTTTAACTTTGTAACTTTATTTGATTTACCACAAAATACAAATAACGATAAAACAAGACAGTTACACAAAAGCAAATGAAAGTGGCGAGGAAGCCCAAAAAGAAACCATGAGGCTTATAGACATTGGGCTCCCTCAGAGTAAAAATAAAGTTAACAGTACCAGTAAGGCCAGGATCGAAAGTAAAATACAATGAAGGTAAGTATAAATTAACTAATTACATAGACTGAGTTAAGTTGACAAAATATAAGGTATGGTACATGTAACAATAAGTATAAAAATAATATCAGACATGTGACGAAATATAACTATTTACTACAAGATTTATAACTAATAATTCATACATAATTTTTTTTTCAATTTCGTTTTGAATAAGTGGAGAGAATTAGATTCTTTAATATCATTTTCTATAGAGTTATAATAAATGGGTTCTTGGAAACTGACAGAAAATTTACGAAGGTTTGTTCTACAAAAAGGAAGGTGGCATAGCTACGGACTTGTTTGTTTAAAGAAAAATAATTGTTGAACTTTGAAGGCAAAAAAGAATGGTTAAGAGAAAACATAAGTTTACCCAATTCTAGTGGTCTAATATCGGAAAATTTTAGTAGCTCTAATTCTTTGAAAATAGGGTCTGAATGAGAATCGAAAGTTGATTTTGAAATAATTCTGATAACTCGCTTTTGCAAAGAGACAAGACGGCGAAGATTGGTTTTGTACGTAGATCCCCAGACAATAATACAATAATGAAGATAAGGATAAACTAAACAATAATAAAGAGTTTTTAGACATAGGTAGGAAAAATCTTGCTCTATTAATGACACCTATTGATTTCGAGATTTTACGAGCTAGTTGAGAAATGTGCGGTTTCCAAGACAGAAGTTCATCAAGGACTACACCGAGGAAGACCGTTTCCTTAACCTGTTCGATTCTCTGTTCATTTATGCATATTTGCATTGGAAGATGATAGCTTTTAAATCTAGGCTTAAATAACATAAAGTTTGTTTTCTTCAGGTTTAAGGAGAGTTTGTTTGCCTTAAACCAAGTGGATAATTTATTAAGTTCGGAATTGAGTGAGGCTGCCAGGTAGACAGGATCTTTATGGGACATAAATAAATTAGTATCATCAGCGAATAAAATCAGCTCGACGAGTGTCGATACGTTATTTAAATCATTAATATAGAGCAAGAAAAACAAGGGGCCCAAAATGGATCTCTGGGGGACACCACAGCAGATAGTTTGAGGAGAGGAGCATTGACCGTTAAATTGAACGAATTGCAACCCGCTGGAGAGGTAGCTTCTAGCCCAGTCCAGAGCCACGCCACGTATACCATAGTGTTCGAGTTTTTCAAGCAGAATATTATGATCGACGGTATCAAAGGCCTTAGAAAGATCAAGGAAAACGCCAACGGCATGTTCATTGCGATCAAGAGCAAGGGAGATTTTTTCACATAGGTCAATCAATGCTAACGAAGTTGAATGATTTTTCCTGAAGCCAAATTGATTATCGCATAGAATTTCTAGTTTACTTAAATAATTCAATACAATAACAACATGTAGAAAAATATGAAACGGTAAACTGATCCTTACGGCAAGGCAATGAAAAAGTAAACAAAAGAATAAAACAAAAAGTACATATTTAAATAAATTTGCCCAATATTTTAGTTTGAAGACAAACTTTCTTCAGAGGCTTTAAGAACTCAGATACTTTCGAGTTGTTTCAAATCTCACTATTTCAGCTGATCTTCTGGCTTCTGAAGGATATCTAAGCTAGGAAAACCAGTACCCATGTTCTCAAAAACACTTTCTCTAGATATTACAAGACCTTACAATTTGCTCATACCTGAAAACAGAAAAAGTGAAAGGCTAAGACAACCTCCAAAACATAGCATTTACAGTAGAGCCCAGGTAACTCGAACTCTTAAGGGAAACGAAAAAGTTAACGGGGTAAATTTCAGAGAAATAGTGATGAAAGGAAAATAAATTTGGTTCGAGTTAGCGAGGAATTCGAGTTGTCCGAGTTCGAGTTTTCGGGTTTCTATGTAATTAACAGCAGTTAATATTTACTTAAAAACTTGGACTTAATTTTCAATTATAATAACCATCAACCGTCAACAGCTCTTTAAGATATGAACGTCAAAGCTATTACGCCATTGAGACCCTCTGTTATGTGTGATGTGCCTCACCATTATCTTGCTACATATTGTTTTATGTGGCTTAGCTTATCACATGATCTCCTTTTTTTCTTTTTTTTTTAGATTCAATTTTCGGATGTGAATCCGTTTATATGGGCCAAAAATGGTACCCATAAGGCAGCGACCTCAGTAATCAGCTTATCATTCAAGGACGAATTTGGAAGTCCCATAACAGTAGAGAAAACTGAAAAGCAAATTGAAATCTATATTCCCACGGGGAGGGAAAACAATGATACCAACAAAGCCGCCGTGCACTTTGTTAACCCAGGAAATGACAGCATGATGTTTCATTCCTTTGAAATCAAACACAACGACACTGCTTTTGCCATTCGAATAGAACCAGTCAATGAAACAATGCTCGCTGTATATTTACGTTATGGGAGAAAACCAAACTTGACACATTTTGACTTTAAGTTCATTATTCCGGATTTCACGTCTTGTGTACTTCCGGGACAAGAAAACTGCAGCATTGTATCTGATTTTATGACATGCGTGGAAACGGAGGACGCGCCATACAAGGACGAAAACTACACAAGACCGTTTTTGCCTACAAGCTGTGGCCCAGTACCAGAGAATGAAACGGTAACAGTTCCACCTCCGGCTCCACCCGAACCCGGAAAAAAAGAGCAAACGTTTGAATGTCCTGACGTTTGCAAATATGATAACTTTACGTACGATAATTGCACTTGTGATGAGCTCCCCGATGTGACATTTCTATTCAACTCCTCGTTAGATGAAAACAATGACATATGCAAGGCGTTCATCGACTTTTCTCTTTGCCCAAACGACACCTTAATTTGTAAGGACTCTGTGAATTTATTATCTTGCTACCTGTTGCACTTGGATCGTTTTAAGCAGTGCCGCAGTATCCTTAAGACCACACCCAAATTGTTTTATGGCATTTACGCGAAATGCCTTAAAGATCCTTTCAGGGTTTTTTTCAACAGTACTGTTGGAAAAGCAGGCAAGTGGTATGTGGGTATTGAATATTACATACCTCCAAACGATACTAATACTGAGAAAAAGAAGGACAAGAAAGATAGTTTGGACTTTGGGGAAGGTGAGCCTGATTGGGATGGGCTAGAGAAGTTTACATTTTGGAGAAGACTCATAAAGAGAAATAGAGAGCACAATGCCAGGAGATATTTGGAAGGTGTAGTTTTAATATGGGCAAAATGGGCAAGTTGGAGAACATCTTTTCAAGGCGACGATGTGTACGACCAAAACTGTGCGTTTCGGAGGGGTAAATGGTTCCAATGTGGGACATTTGTGGACAGATATATGGGTTATTGGAGGCTATGGCAGGACAAGAAAGACGATGGTGGTGATCGTAAACGTAGATCACTGTCGTCAGATTCCCATGAAACCGCTGAGCGACTTTGTATAGTCGTCAAAGAGAAGCCCCCTCCTTTCAAAATTGGAGAAACATTGCCTCTTGTCGAAGAAACGCCAGAGCTAGACGAGAATGTGTCTGCACTCTATTCGTTCGAAGTCAGCCTTTACACATGCCTCTTCTGGGAAGAGACCAATGAAGAATGGAGCACTAGAGGTTGTACGGTAAGATTGCCTTTACCGCTTTAGAGCTTTTAAAGGTTCCACTTCGATCCCTAAATCTTGCAATGTGGACGAGCCAATAAGTTTGTTGTCTCATAATTTTGGCATTGCTTTATATGATGGTTGTTGCTGTTATTCTTTTTTTTGTATTATCATCATTGCCTAGCAGCCGAATATGCTGGGCGAACGGGCTCTGAGTACTCCATGCATGTGTCAGTACAATTTTGAAGGCTGAGAGTAAAAAACTGGAACCCGTTAGGGTAAGAGTGACGGTTAGGCTGCTCTCACTCTTGTTATATTTTTCAACACTCGTGGAGGAATTTTGTTACTGCGTGCAGCCATGTTATATCCCCTATATCTTAGATAATTACAGTTCATTATTTTTTAGAGGGCCAAGGGTCGAAGGCCTGGATTATCCTATATTTAATATGAGAAACATGTTCATTCAGTCGCTAGGAAGAAATTATTTGATTAAAAAATCTGAGTGCTCCTAATAGGAAAGAAACCTGTGACCTTTCTGTTTCTATATGTTTAAAGGCTGGTCCAGAATCTAATGACGAAAAACTGCAATGTCTTTGCGATCATCTTACATCATTTGGTGGTGACTTACTGGTGACACCCAACACAATTGACTTTGGGGAAGTCGCCCTAGGATTTGCCAACCTGGGGAAGACTGGTAATGTAGGCGTCATTATAGCCGTGTTCGTGTTCGTTCTTTTGTACGTTTTGGGCGTGATTTTTGCCAGAAGAGCAGACAGAAGAGACAAACAGCAGGTATTACAGAAAAAAGGCAAATTTTACCTTTGAAGTTAAATTAAAATTGCAATAATATTTATTTATTACTATTAATTTGATCTGCATTTTTATCCGTGGGTGGGGGGGGGGGGGGGGCGGGGGGGAGTGGATACTTAACAAGATTGTATACGGAGCAGGCTCCTCCCCGAGTTCTTATTCCTTACCCTTTTTTATAATAAGGTTCCGATATAATGCGCCCTCTGATTCGTTGAAAAAGGGTGCTTTATTAGATTATTAAACACGGCGCTAAAGCTGTCCTGTCATCTGCCAGTAGTTTATTTTGAAAATTAGAAAGTAATGCGTGGGAACGTTAACGGATTCTTTGTCATAAAAAACACAAAGAAATCTTGACTGTGCTCTGTTCTGTCGTAAAGCTCTCAAGAAGCGGCTAGAGCACTCGATCAAGACTTAGGGAGACACACTCTTCTTTCGTGCTCTAGCTGCTACCTGCATGCCTTACAACAGAACATAGAATATTCAAGGCTTCTTTATTTGGTAAATACACCATTTTATGCAAAGTGTTAATGGAGGTAATAGCATCATGTCCTTTAATACACCTTTGATATTTCATGCAACAGAAATAGTTATAAATCCGTTAAATTTTCCGCCGCCCGGTTAGCTCAATGGATAAGCGCCGGTCTGCTGAGCGGAAGGCCGTAGGTTTAAACCCCGGCCGAACCAACACTCAGGGTCTTTAAATAACTGAGGAGAAAGTGATGCCTTTGTAATAACATCTGCAAACGGTTTGACTTCCTAGTCTTCTCGGATAAGGACGATAAACCGTAGGCCCCGTCTCACAAGCCCTTGCACATGTAATAAATGTGTGGGACGTTAAAGAACCCACACACTCTTCGTAAAGAGTAGGGCACGTAGTGCCCAGTGTAATGATCTATCTCACTTTCACACTCATGTATGGGGGCATCATTACTCATTCCTTCATTACTTGTAAACTACGCGTTAAGTAGTCTGACCCAACCAGTACCCCAACCAGTGTTGTAAATTATCCCTGAAAAGCCCTGAGGGGAGTGGATAATATCATATTTCCATTTCCATTTACACATAATCACCGGTGATGTGAGCTCATTGGTCCAAAGTGCGAGTTGATATATATTAATCTAACTGAAGAATGAATTGATTTTTTTTCTGGTGTCGTTGAAAGACCATTTTCTGCATCGGCGATTCTACTTTCATAACCATGTGGTAGATTACATAAAAACGTTAGAGTTAAATCTCTTAATCTTTTGTTGCAGCTGTCTATTGCAATGCCCGTCCATACGAACAAAACTGGTGACCACACTTACGAGATTGCAGTTTATACAGGGATGTTCGGAGACTCTGGTACAACAGCAAACGTGTCAATGTACATTAACGGTGAAAAGGGTGAGAGTGAAGTATTGCCGCTTCAAGACACGGGTGGCGCAAAACGCCCTTTTAGTCGCGGCAGTGTCAGCTCCTTTGTAGCAAGGTAAGCAATCAAGTTGTTCTCTATCCACGCAGGGTCTGGAAGGGCATTCGCGGTATCCGGGATTTGACCGGGAATTAGGAAAAGTCAACATTTTTCGACCACTTCTCGGGAAGGGGGGACTCGCCAAAAACTTGGCGGAGGATGTTGTATTGGGAAATTAAAGACAACGGTATCCGGGGTAAAGATAACAGCAGTTCGGGTTGTCTGATTATCGTGGAAAAGAATCCGGATTGCGGGTTCAGGCTCACCTTTCTAGACTCTATCTACAGCAGCTGGAACTGGACCCCTAAGGGGTGTTAGGCTTTGCTTAACTTCATCCAAGGTTAAATTTGATACCACAGTCTAGTGGGGACTCAATCTTGAGCTTACAAAGAGAGTAAAATCACCACGAACAAATTAGCTTTAGTTTGACTTTTTGGCGTCATTTTAGATGTGATTCATAAACGTTTGTCGTACTTTAAAACCACTTCTCTCTTTCCTGATTTCTTGGTGCTGAAAAAAAAACACAGTTGTTTCTTCAAATCAGATATAATTGACCAAATCAGGAAGAATTTTGCTAAATTTCTTTGTGTTTGGACACTTGACGGACTCTTGTGGAGCTATAGATATATCCTCAGGGCCCTTAAATTTATCAAATCTGACCGGCCAGAACATGTTTCTTGTAATGAGAATAAGAGGATTTAGTAATTAATAAAGAATTTCCAGGCAGCTCAGTCTGTTGATAAAGAGTATGCGTGGTATTGATTGGTTTCTGCAGAAGTTCACGTAAAAAGCCTTTTCGTTTTCAAAATAGCTGGTCCGGACGTCCAGTGTTCTGACTTTTAATTTACTTGGCGCCATTCACAATGGCCTTTTATACACCGTAAATCAAATCCATTTGTTAAATTGAAACGACGTTAATTCGGGCACACAGATATCTAGTGTGGATAATAGTACTTATGCAATCCGTGGCATTGTTTCATTTACCAGTATTCTTTTTGTCCAGATTACCGAACTCTCTGGGTCGATTGAACTATGTGAATATGTGGCACGATAACTCCGGCTCAAGCCCCTCGTGGAATCTGCGACAAATTGTGATTCGCCACGTTCCAACCAATAAGAAGTCGTATTTTATCTGTAACCGTTGGTTAGCAGTGGAGAAGGACGATGGATTGATTGAAAGGGCGATCTTCGTTGCCGACCAAAAGCAGATGACAGGATTTCAGAATCTATTTTATAACAGGGCTTCCAAGGACATAGGTAGTAACTGAAAGTTAGCGACCTTTACAATTTTTTGATTAATTGTTAGGCTACGTAGCAAGCATTTCCACTTGAGTTCGTCGATGGAGTTCCTTTGTCTTTTTTGGCTCTCGCAGTCCAATGTTCGCGCGAAAGCTCGATCGAAAACCCCGGAGCTTTCTACGCAGACTACTGAATTGTCACACAACTGAATTTACGTTGTTTGACTGGTCGATTGACTGTATGATTGACCATTGCCTAATGACTGTCTGATGAACAGATTAATTGTCGACTGGTCTACTGGTTGATACATTTGTTTTTTGTCTCGTAGGCCTATGCATCCTCCTATTTATAATGGTACTGAATTGAACTGAGCGGAGTGCAATTTGGTCTTAAATCAGGCGCCCGCGTTTAAAGTCATACGAGCCCACAGTGAGAATTAGATTTGAAATCACAACTGTGATTACAATAACGGAAACTGAAATCCACTCAATTCAATTTGTTTAATTCATCGCATCCATTTTCAAATCGCATGATTTAGTAGCCCATAAACAGGATTTTAGTGGCTAGTATTAATATTTTATCGATCCAAAAGTCGGTTAATTGTAAAAAAAAAAAGGTTGAACTCTAAACATTTCTAAATCACGTTTTGAGTACGCAAAACAGAAATATTGCGATTAAGAGAAGAAGTGATGGAATTAATAGCACAAATTACTTGATATAAAACAGATGTGATTTATAGCAAAAAAGTATGATTCGTGAAAAAAATCACGCTGCTGAGATTCAATCAGGTTGCAGGGATCGCAAGTGATTTCAACGTGAATGTAACAAATTGCTAAATTGGCTGCCTGAATATTGGATTTACTAGTAGAATGATCGACTAATTGTCAAAACTGACGACAGAATGCTAGACCACCTACAATTTGATTAAGAATAAACGACTGTTAAGCGGCGATAAAAGGCGGACCGAAACGCACCAATGACACTTACGCTCTTCATAACCAATAACATTCCTGCTTAACTGACAGACGACCAATGACACCGCGACTTAATTGACCAATCAGGTCAACAAGGGTTTAACACCATCAACTGAAGTGATACAACTCACTTCGACTGTGAAGATGAATACCGGGTTGCCTTCCCCTACGAGCAGAGGTTTCTCTCTGGCATAACTGTTAGCGTTTTAATACGAAGTCGTCCGCATCGCTTGTCAGTCGCGTTGTTGGTTTGTTTATTACGCCCCGGGGCTTAAACACTAAAAGCCATGCAAGACAGAAACCTCTGCCCGTAGGATAGGTTGTCTAAGCGTCAGACACTATCAATAATAGTCCTATTCAGGATTAACTCACCCGAGCTACTTGTCTAACTTATTATTGCTATTCTTATACGTCCACAGGTGATGGCCATTTATGGTTTTCAGTGTATACGCGGCCGCCACACAGCTCTTTTACTCGGGTTCAAAGGTTGACCTGCTGCATCTCCCTGCTCTTTTCTTCTATGGTGGCTAACGCTATGTTTTACGAACTTGGCGATGCTGAGGCAAGTCTTCGAATCAAATTTGGACCTATCGACTTCACATGGCGGCAGTTGATGATTGGAGTTCAAAGCAGCATTGTCATTGTCCCTGTTAACTTGTTGATTATCACCATTTTTCGTTTCACTAGACCGAGAAAGTCCTCCGGAGGAGAAGAAAAAGCTGAACCCAAAGCGCAAGGAAAAAAGGCGGGAGCTAACGCAAAACCAAAAGGGAAAACAAAACCGAAGGATGAAAAAGTGAAAGGAAAAGAAGGATCAGATTGCAAGAAATCAAAAGACAAAAAGGGGCCAATGGACCAGAAATCTAAAGATAAAAATAATTCTGCACCAAAAGCAAAGGACAAAAATAAAGCTGACTCGGAAACTAAAACGAAGAAAGAAGAATTGCAAAAAACAAATAGGGAAAAAACGGCGCCTAAAACAGAACAAGAGGTTACAAAGAGAAGAAAATTCAAGCTTCCCTACTGGTGTAATTACATTGCATACACATTTGCTTTCCTCACATCCTTTGTTGGAGCCTTGTTCACCATATTTTACAGTATGGTTTGGGGCAAGGAGAAGTCAGACAAATGGATTCTTTCAGTCATTATATCTTTGGTACAAGACATCTTTTTCGTGCAACCGTTGAAAGTAATCCTGGTTGCATCGATTTTGGCCATGTTGTTGCGGAAACCTCCCGAGGACGACGAGGAGGAAATAGTTAACGATGAGGCTGAAGAAACAAAACAACAGGAACTCACAGACGATACTTCGGTTGATGGCACGACGGATCCTCGCAAGAATCTTTTTACCAGCGGTCCCGATCCAATAATAGTTGCAATGGCCAGAGAAAAGAAGCTTAAAGAAGCGCAGATGTGCAATATATTCTCCCAGCTTGCGTTACAGTTTTTCTTCGTCTTCCTTCTCTCAGTAGCTACTTATGGTAGCCGAGGCGGAGACAGGTTTTACCTCTCCAAGAATGTACAAGATATTTTCAACACAAAACTTGGCAAGGTAAGAAACCCTTTAACAGGCTACACAGGAAGCTTCTGCAAGCTTTTTCGTCTGTCAGTGGCAGAGCATCTGGATTCAGAAGAACCTAAAGGGTCAAAGGCCCGTCTCTTGTTGAAAGAACTGGCATCCCCTGAGAAAACTGGCTGAACAAAAGAAAATACTCTCGACATTTTTCTTTAACTTCCTGAACATGTTCGACATCTCTTAATCACAGGAACGTATCAAAAAACGAAAAAACAAATCAGCATTGCACCTCTGGCAACTTACTGTTAAACTCAACGGTTTCAAAATTTATAGCCAATATAATCATGGACGTTTAGCAATACTTCTAATTTCACTATTACTTTTGTACCCTCTTTATAAGGTACTGCTATAAGCGATCTTAGAGCTTACCCTTCACACAAACCATCCAATAAAAAATCTCCTACAAAATTCTTGAACAATTAAATTTGACCTAGTGGGAAACGTGTCTACTACAAAGTCTATCAAAAGCAATTGTAGAGACTAGAAATTTTAAAAAAGAATCTAATTTTTTTTTCAAACACGAACCAAATGGAATGAGGCGAA
The DNA here is from genome assembly GCA_964035525.1 of Porites cylindrica. NCBI lineage: Eukaryota > Metazoa > Cnidaria > Anthozoa > Scleractinia > Poritidae > Porites > Porites cylindrica. The sequence continues at coordinate 7,314,295 of OZ037786.1, read as the reverse complement.
AATATCTGAATTCCAATTGCACTGCATAATATCTTTTTATAACTGGAGCTATTCTTGTGAAAGCATTTGACGATTTTGAAGTAAATTCTTTCTCAACGTTCGGGGGTTTTTATACTTACTTTTTCTCATAAACGATTTTGTCACTTCCCCTTATTCCAATTGTTCTCAATTTTGATATCGTTAGGTCAAGGACGTATACACGTTTTGGTGGTGGGCTGAAAATTATATGCTTCCAAGCCTGTATGCTACAGAATGGTACAATGGACAAGCATTTGAAGAAGAAGATTTCTTTTCCAACAAAAAAATGTTTATTGTTGGTCTTCCACGCCTGCGCCAGGCAAGAATCAAGCAAGGTTAGTAACATTAACTCTATCACATGAAAGTCCCAAAAAACTTCCACGTCCCCATTTTGCTTTAAGTTCTCAAGTCCCGGCTTTCAAATGAGGTAAATGCAGAATCTCAAAAGACCTATCGGGGACCCTCTATGCCACCACGCCTCCTCATTTACATATAGGTAATAGACAACTGTTCTTGTCAACAGAACCCTGTGTTGCTTGGAACGCGTACCCTGAATTTACCCGGTGGTTTCCAAGTTGTTACCATGGCTATTCCTCTAACAGCCAAAACGACCAATCTGCCGACGCACAACTGGACTGGCTTGATGTCTCCCCAGCCTACGTCGTTGGTGGTTCGAGTTGGAGAGTTATTGATAACGAAGACAGCGAAGATACGACCATCAACCTTGACAACACTCAACAGACCAGTAACAACGATAGTATCGGTAGTAACAGTACTTATACCACACCTGCGCCAGATCAGGATGTAACAGGAAGCTTGGACAACGACGATGGCAACGGCAACGGGAATGGTAAAAAGCAACAGGTTTAGTCTCTGTCCACACGTGCTGGGGGTTTTCGGACAAAAAAGCAGGTTTCCGAAAACGATACTTAGAATGGAGGTTTTTTAAAACCGCCGACTTCTTGTTTTCGCATAGGTGGACGAAAACAGAGGTTTACGAATACCGTGATTTCGTACATTATACAGCGCACGCACCTGAAAGGAATGTTATCGTATTTCCATCGTTTCAGCGTTTTAATTTGAACGGGGGGAAATATTTCGAATATACGCTGCGTGTGAACGCTTTTTATTTCGAAAAAGGAGAGAAAATCTCCTTTAAAAAAAGTAAATGGATGGACGAGACCTTAGGCTAAGTTCACACGTCGCCGAACAATTTTTCGACCGGTGGAATTTTCGCGCGTTTTGGTGTTTCGCTCACACGAAACCACCATATCCCTTTAAACCTTAAGATCAAAGCTATTCAGAATTCCGTGTGAACAGAGTGAAAATATTTAACGGTTCCGTGCGAAAGAGGTGTCCGGTCAAACTTTTCAGGCGGTTGAGAATTCGTCCGGTCCGGTGCTGTTTCAACGAAGCCTTAAGGTGATGTTACACGAGGTGATTCGCAATGACGATTTTTAGGGCAACACAGCGTTGCAATGTTGGAACAATGTTGCAACGATTCCAAACAATGTTGCAACGATGCTGTAATGCTGTGTTGTGTTGCGAATTTCGTCCCATGTAGCATCACCTTTAGATTAGCAGAACACCAACCCTGCACGTGTATCACGCTTTTTGTACATTTCTTAGTTCCTTTCCTTTCTTTTTCTGAACTGAGTTACAGTCCTTTAGAATGCAACTCCAGAAAAATTCGCCCAGATTTTAACACATGAAACGAGATGGATTAAAAGGGAAATATATTGGAATAATGCGAATTTACTTCTCAAGTGACGTTTTCGGTTGCTTAAAATCTGTTTGATCAAGCCAAAGAAAACAAAATATCTATAACAGAGCCATTGAATTCCATTTTTTTGTTCCCGACGATATAATTTGATTACTTTATCATATGCTCCTGAAAATGCTTATTTCCCTTGTTAGCGGTAAATAACTTTACTCGTCCCCGAGGGCCGATTTTGTTAACTGAAAATCGTTAAGGAAGTTACAGTCGAATTCCACGTAAGCGAACTCGCTGAATAAAATGATAAGATTTAGGCTTTGTTTACACTATGCCGGATCGCTTTTGCACCGGTATGAAAACAACACCGGATGGGCCTTCCGTTCACACATAAGAACGGTGATTTTGGATCTCTAAAGAGTCGTATAGATGTTCACGGCTTTTCGTTCGACACGAAAAGCTATCCGGTATGGCCTTAGTAGTCAAGACTTCAAGACTTTGTTACAAATTTACAAGTGTCCTGGCACCGCAAATAGTTGTAGGTAGTCTAGGCGGGCCAAGAATGACATGAAAAGAACATAACTGCAATTAAATTAATGTAAAAAAAAAAGTACAAAGCAAGAGAGATTCATCAATTTTCAAATAAATATGGAGCGGTTAAAGAAAAAGAAAAACTAGTCTAGTTGCTTCGTAAGCAAGTCATTTTCTTTCCTTAATGCTTCTACATTATTTTTTTTGATGATCTTTCCTTGCTCAAAAGTGTAGTCAGGAAAAACAGTGCTTTTCTGCAGCGGAGTAGCAAAACACACGTGTGCTCACTTCAACGACTGAGGTTTTAGTAGTCGCTTACAAAAGATGATCGCGAATGCAATAGGCCAGAACTGCGGCAATTTAAATAAAGGAAATGTGGTAGCGTAAAGGGAATTTTGAGATGACGTTATACCTGCCATATTAGTGTCCCAAAATAATATAACGGTGGCCTTGTTGGTGTTCCAAAAACCAGTCCTGTGGGAGTAGAACCTTCTGGACTTCTTTTTATGTCAAAACTTTCTTTGTTAGAATTTGCACAGCTGCTGGCCACGTGAGTGAAAACCTTAACCTTATTTTCCTCCATTTTATTTAGGAACTTCCAACAACTTTGCAGGCTCAGAGTTTAGAATCCTCTGTACCCATACACTGGAGTACCACGATGCTTTATCTCTTGGTACACTCCCCATTGTCACGGAACGCAACACGTACACAGGGGGCGGTCTTCTTGCGGAGCTAGGGTACGATATAAAAACGGCTCAAAAAGTTCTTGCCAACCTTAAGGACGATATCTGGATCAACAGACTGACAAGATTGGTTTCGTTGGAGTTCGTTGCCTTCGAACCCGGCACTAATCTCTTTGCGTACGGTCGATACAACTTTGAATGTCTCCCAACTGGAGGGATTTGGACATCTTACCGCATTGATCCCATTTCGTTCGTCGGAAGCATCAACTCGAGTTTCAGTGCCATATTCATCGTTTGTTATGTGCTGATTATTATTATTCTCTTATACTCAATTTATCGGGAATTCAAAGAAATGCGGCAGTTGAAAAGCAAGTACTTTAAAGACATCTGGAACTACATAGAGTGGGCTTTCATCTCCTTTACCATTACAACGATTGTACTGTTCTTTTTCAAATCAGAATACACCAGGTATTTCTTAAGTATCTTGATATGTAAGTATAACCAATGCTTTAGTCATCGTAGAGGAGTCTGGTTAGGAAACTCGGCAAACATCAAAGTGGAAAACAACGGTGCTGTAGGTTATGTTGGAAGCTCTCCGATCGTGCACAATCCTTTGTTTTGAGTTCACAAATTTGGACTGGATAAATTAATGCGATGTTTTTGTTGGTCAGTAAGGTCAAAATGATAGGAATGCAACTGAACGACGTGCACGATCAGGTTTAAAAAAGCTAACAAAAACATTTAACAATGGAGTCTAACGGGTTTCATAATCAATCCACTGTAATAACTATGACGCAATGGACGGCTTAGTGCGTAGTATCAAGGGATGTTTTTACAAGTGGAGCCGTATTTAGACAAAATACGTGTGGTCAAAGTATGAGGCGAGTAAACATATCCCACGATAGTACATTCTGAACAGTTTAACAAGATATTTATTTTTTCCACTTAGACTGGACGATGCACAGTAGAACTTCATAAATTTGCACACGTACTTGTAACGAAAATTCGTGACATGATACAAACGTCACTCCTGTACAAGTCCAGTTTTGCCTGCCTTTTCGACGTTTTTGTTGTTTGGTAAAGTCTTCGGTCCCATTTGCTAGCAAAACACAGGTGAAATAATTTATAAAGCTTATAATGGCCTTGCGGTTTTCGCGTATAACCGCCATCCGAAAAGAAAGAAAAAGAAAAAGGTTACAAAGGAAAGAAAGAATCATCCGCCAAATGAGTTTTAGAAAAAAAAAAAACAGGGAAGCAAAATGAACGGATTTTGTCTTACACAGGGTTATCGCTTTAACGCGTTGGCGCTACACCCCCGATCTACCCAAACCTCCCTTTCAATGCTACCACCACTCCCCTCCCTTCCCCTCTAGGGTTACCTCCTGCCGATTGTAATATGAGCAATAGACATTTTCAAGTTCCTTTAAACAATTTTGCAAGGCTAGGGTAAATAGGTTGATTTGGTAATGATCTGTATATCCTACCCTTAGAAGTCTCGTCCCTCTCCTCCTTGTGTGAGCTCCCCGAAAGGCAATGCAGGAAAAATCTCTTCACAGTAAATTTGACATGAGAAAATGATCACTTGATTCAACGTCGTTCTCGGTTAGAGGTTAATGGATCTAAATGTCCCAATTATATCACAATCGTCATAACCTATAATCATCGTCATCATCATTATCATCACCATCATCATCATCATCATCATCATATTATTATTATTATTATTATTATTATTATTATTTCCAATAGGAGACTAGTTGAAAAAGTGCAGGCCAACCCTTACGCCCGAATGAGCTTCGATTACGTGGCTTTGTGGACAGACACAGAGAGTGTGTTTCTCGCGCTGGTCATCTTCCTGGCAACAATGAAATTCTTGCGCATCTTAAAGTTTAATAAGCACATCTCCATAGTAACCAAGAGCATGGAAATTTCTAAAGGACCACTGCTTTCCTATTCCGTTTGCTTTGTGGTGGCTCTCTTGGGATTTGCTACGTTTGGTAACATCACCTTTGGCTCCTCAGCGTACATGTTTTCCACATTTCCAAGATCGATTGTTAATTCGTTCGAAATGATTCTTGGTAAAGGTGAGAAAAAACTTCGATTCAACACTGGACGAAAAATAGAGTTACATCAAATTTGTTTTCGTCCTTACTAGCGACTCTACCATGTACGCGTACAAAAAAGGGGCTTTAAGATCCATAGGCGCGACCGCAACGAGAACGTCAAAAAAAACACAACAGGTTTAAAAAGCAAAACACGTGCATCATACTTTTTTGTACATTTGTTTGCCGTTTTTGCACGACTACGATGTAAAACGCCTAATTTTTGCGTTTTATGGAGAACGTAAATAAACAACGACGAAACTTTACTTCTCTTTCTGAACTTGGATAAGATCCCTTGGAATTCAACTTCTTCACTTTTTAAGCAACGTTCTCGTTGCCGTCGCGCCGTTGGATCTTAAAGTCCCTGTTCACCAATAGAGCGTTTTCACTCACGTGGCCAGCAAATATGCAGATTTTTGCAGAAGAAAGCGTCTACATAAGAAAAGAGTTCAACTTCCACAGGATTGGTTTGGGACACCAACATGGCCGCCGTGACGTAATGTGAAAACATTCTATAGCGACGCAACCATAAGCGTAAGAATAACATGGTCCTCACTAGCGACGCAAGCATTAACATAAACATGAACATAAGGAGCTAATGAGCTAAAGACGAAGGCCTTGACATAAGTGTAACCCTAAACACAAAAGTTATCGATATCAAAACCTGCCATTCTTCTTATGCTTATGCTTATTATATGTCAAGGCCGTCTTTATTAGCGCATGCCCATAAGCTGGTTATGCATGCTTAGTAGGCTTGTGCTTGCATCGCACTTTTGAAAATGGATAAGGCCGGTTGGGATGACTTAATTCCATCAGTGTAAATTCTAAAGGAATAAACCAATGACGAAATAACTAGCTATGTCTTTCATGTGCTTTTCTTGTTATTGTCTTTCCCTTTTAGGTACCAACTATGACGAGCTGGAGTCCATCAACCGTTTCCTTGGGCCATTTTTTTTCTTCACGTATTTTCTCGTTACGACGCTCATCTTGATGAATTTCTTTGTGGCCATACTCAATGACTCTTTCACCGACGCTAGAGAAATTCTTGAAGCGGAGTCCACAGGGGAAAATATGTCGGACTTCATTGAAGAATACGCCAAAGACAAGCTGAAGGAAATATCAGACGAACTACGAGCAATGATTGGCGGAAGAGAGACGAATAACGCTGCCAGTAATGACAAGCGCAAGAAAAACAAAACATGGGAAAGGGATTTCTTTTTGTACTAGCCTCGGAGCTGTGCAACCCCTTACTGAGAAACAAGTAGGAACTGGAGCCGAAATACATTTCGCAATTGCTTCTGGGATAGTTACTGGGGAAGTGCCGGTCAGCTATCGGCCATTTTTTTCCCTTGTCTCTAGTAATAGTTCCAGAAGCCTTTGCGAAAGTAACTCGTCCTAATTTCCTTTCCGTTTTACAATTTTACACGCGACAAAGCACCAAATCAAGAAAGAGCACAGTTTTATCAGTAAACTTCTGAAAACACGTCAATATTCTTTAATGAACAGCAGAGTCCCGTTCTTGAAAGACCGAGTTAGTGCTATTCCAGGATGACAATTGTCTTTGAGTTCTTTTAGATTGTTTAGTGGACCATTTCCGGTTGACATAACAGTATTGCGAAGTAAAGCTAGAAAACGTGTTTATTATGGCTCAAGCTACATGTCCCCAGAAAGATGGCTTTGCTTAAATCTGGCTTTATGCGAGTTAATCATCTTTCAAGGAACCGGGCCAAGGGGTTTCCAAGCTTCACCTAGGTTGCAACTATTTTAAATTATTTCCATGAAGTTTAAATTTTTAAGAGTTCGTGTGGAACGTTTTTGCTGGAGCAAAGCTTGTTGAGTCATTTAATCATTTAAAAACAATTGGATCAATTCTGGACTTAAAACCACAGGACAAAACCAAATTTAGGGTAATGTTTGTATGTTTCCAATTCTTAAGCAAGTGTGCGTACTATCAAAGTTGCGCCCTTTTCTTCAATAAAGATTGGATTTATTGCAGTACATTCAAAAGTACTTGGTATTTTGAAAACCAGCACAATGTTCCAGAGGTGTCACTGGAGTAGTCACCTCGAAGGATACGTTTCAAAGAAATAAGAATGAGTTTATTATAATAAGAAACAGTGTCTGTCTTAGAATTTTCCTTCGATTGAAATTTAACAATCAGAAAGCTATAACCAAGTGGCTCAGCAACTTTAGAGATCTCTCAAAAGATCATTAATCGATTATTAACTTTGCACGGTCGTTTTTAACTTGGGATATTTTAAAAACAAGAGATACGGAAGTTCTTTTTCAAGTGTGCTCCTTGCTTTGCATACCACCAGATCAGTAAACAAGTTAGTTCAACGCCATTCACATATTTTTTAATTGAACTGTAACTATCTTTTTAATAAAGAAGACGCACCTGACAAGTGTTGGTTAATCTCTTTAAGTTTGTTTCTATTCTCCTCGCCACGCTCAGCCGAATTTAAAATACTTCTGTCACAAGTATGAACAAACAAAACAGCACAATGATATATGGTTGGAGCTGCCAGCAATCGAGTTTATTATACGAATAAGAGTTACAACAAAACCACCAAAATAAGGGATATATGCGAGAAATAAAGTTACAGTGTACCAACAAACGCTACATGTACAGAGCAAAAATTAACAAAGTAAACGGAGTCAGCATATCACCAAGAGCGATGCAAAAGTACACGTAGAAATCAATCGTAGGCATAAAATGTATCAACCTCAAAAAGCGCCCACGAGTAAACTGGTCGGCTCAAGTGGTGTGAGAGTCATAGGGAGTGGCTTTTAAAGGGTCTAATGATCCAAATGAGAAATAAACTAAACAATGTAAACAACAAATAAAAGAAGTACATCAGATTACGTTACGCTCGCAGTATACCTATTGTTATGAAGTAGTTGCTGTTAGTTCTGTTTTGGAGTTTTGGTATTTTTAAGGTTTTTCTATCCGAATGATTATTTTGTACCACGTGCTAGTTTCTTAATAAACAGTTCATAGTCCAAGGAAATTCAATGTATAGGCCACACGGTTAGTTCCTAAGTTTTGGGAAGTATCGTCTATGGAAAGGATTTGTTAAACTTATTGTAGTTCTTTGAAGTAAGCATGTTGGGGGATTATAGCTGACCTTGAGTTTTGCCTCCACTGAAGTTCCGTTTTGTAGCAGTTTTACCGCTAGCATTCAATTGGCTCTTTAGTACTTGTTAATTGCGACCGTGTAGACTATTCTATGGTTCACAAGTTCAGTGACAGAATATGCAATGGTAGGGTCTCATGGTCAGCTAACCCAAACACGTCCACAATTTCGTTATTTAATTCGCTGTGTTAGCTAGTAGAATTAGTTGAGAGAAGTTGACGTTAGTTACATATGAGCTGCTGTAAAGATTAAAGAACAACAAGATGTAAACTCAGATACCTGGTACCTCTACGCTCAGCGAGCAAGTTGCTCGTAAACCTCCTACACTATTTTACTCAGATACCAGTTTTAATCTCGCCAGAAATTAGGAGGACATTTTGCTTTGCTTTCGTGTAGTTCAACGACAAAGCTGACCAAAGCCCAAATCAATTTTCTTTCAGCTTGTATTTGTTTCGAAATAAGAGGAAACCATCACAGCAAAAAATACAAAAACACGCCTGATAGACAGGGGAAAGCAAAGACAAAATTAGGCAGCTGGAAGAAAATTAAAACTTGAATGGTTGAGGACAAATGAAGCAGCTGTAACAGAATCAAGCAGCATTTTTTAAAAATATATTTTTGTTTTATTGCAATTTTCTTTTAAACCGTCCTCAAGCTACATTTCTTTTTTCTTTTAGGATCCTTTTTTATTGTTGTTTTTCTTCGGCTGGTGTTGCATTTGTACAGTCGCTATTATTTGGTAATAGAATGAGAAACCTATGATATCTCGTAAAATATTAGCTGCTTAATGATCACTGTGTATCCTTTCATTCTTGAAATATCGTTAAGACTGAAATATTTTAAATTTTGGACTGGCTTGAAAGAAGGCGTGAAACAGTTTCAAGATAGTACAATGGACCTAAAAGTTATTAAGTTTTTCTCAAGAAGTTTTAAAAGTTGGTTAATATCCTTCGTTTTTCACATTTTTTGGTATTTTTGTTAAATTGAAAGATAACTGGTTGCATTGCAACTGCCGGAAAACGATGTGAAGAAGTAATAAACTTCTTTATCGTTTTGTTTTCTGTCGTCTTAAAAAAACAAAACTATTTGTGGTACTCTATTACATCTATTTTATGGAGGAAAGGTAGCATACATTGCACCTGAAAACTGTTATTCAAACGACACGCAGCGACATACAAAAAAACAGCTAATTGGTTGAATCAACAAAATATCTTCATATATTGCATCTGTTTCAGAGCGAAAACGAAGGTATAAGTTGCAACTGAAAAGAATGTTATTGACAAGGAAACGACCTGCAGCGATATAGAAAAACGGTTAATTAGTTGCTTTGTGTTGCTTCGTTTTTTAAACGTCATGGAAAAATATTGCACACAAAGCGTAAAAAAAACTGACAGTATTTTTCAGGTTATATTTTTTTGGCTGAGATGATCAAATGCCATTGTACTGGTTTCAGCGAATTTTACAAGTACTTCTTGACTTCTTAGTTGCCACCCCACGACTTTGTTCCGGGGTAGCAGGGCGCGAAACAGTGTTAAACTTCAAACTCTAGATAATGGCTCTACTTACAAGGTTGACTATCGCCTGATTAGCTCATTTGGGAGAGCGCTGGTCTGCATGCTGAGCGGGAAGTTGCGGGTTCAAACCCTCGCCGGAACAACACTAAGGGTATTTAAATGACTGAGAAGAAACTGCTGCCTTTGCAATAACATCTGCAAACTGTTAGACTTTCTAGTCTTTTCCGATAAGGACCAAAAAAAAATGGGAGGTCCCGTCTCACAGCACTTTCACTTGAGTAGAACACGTAGACCCTGGTAGTGGTGTGGCCAACCTTTCCTTGGCGCGCTGGGTGGATTATCCGGCAAGGAGAGATGGATAACCTCCTGAGATTCTCCTTCCGGAGTCGTAATGGCTACCTATAGACAGCATATATGAAGAAAATTCACCGAGTGAACAGCCGCATTCATATGAACCGAGTCTCGTTTCAGTTTTATTATCAGTCCATTAATATGATTAAGCTTAAAAACTGCCCTCCCTGACCATTAAAAGAAAGGGCAAGACAAAAACTCTTCTTCCGCAGTAATAATTTTTCGGTAAAATTAAGAGGTTGAGCTGATATTGAGTTAGCAACAGGAAGAACGGGAAAGATGAGGCATAATGCTAAGATTGTTGATAACCTAAGTGCCATGAAAAAGAAACTTAAAATAAAGCTGGTGGTTCTAGTTTATAAGTTGGTGGTTCTAGGTTATCTCATATATGGTTGCTTATTGTGGGGAAATAATTATGGTAATCCATTTAGAATAATGAATGACTTTCCTTTTCGAGATCATATCACTCCTCATTATGTTCATCTAGATTTATTAAAATTTCGTGATATTGTTAAAATTACAATTGTTTGTTTTTATATGATTACGTCTCTGATAATAAAAGCCGTGTAGTTTTCGATTATTTCTTGTATCTGAGCAACATAATTATTTTACACCAAGTGCATCTGCTCAGCAATTACACATTCCCCACTCAAGAATTAATATTCGAACGTTTTGCCCTACCGTCATTGGAAAATACTATTGGAACGATGTCCTTCTCAGTTCTATTCGCAATAAATCATCGAAAATCATGTTCAAAAAGGCACTTAAAAAATATTATCTTGCTCAATATTGACTTGTGTGGGTGTGTGTGCGTGCGTGCGTGTTTGTGTTTTAATGAATAACAAAGCTATAATAGAATAAAGTCAATCTTGTAATTAGTTTTACTATAATGTGCCCTTCTCCATTCTAATTTTCTTTTCTCTTTTTTTTTTTCTTATGTACACGTAGTTTAAACGATTTTGTACTAATTGATATTGTACAACTAATGTATTATCTATAGGATGGAGTAAAAAAAACAAAATACAAATACAAGAGTGAAATGAATTTCTTTTGCACTGATTCGTAAACATGACTATTTTTTTTTTCCATTAAGCTAGCCATTCTTTCCTCAGTTTTAACTTTGACATGCTTGATATCATTCCTATATAAAATTCTTTTAAATGGCGACTGTACGTGTTTGGCCGATAACGCTTGCATCGTGTCTACTTTTCTTTAAACATTTACCAACTGTTGAATCAACGAGGAACTGCTCTTTAAAAGCTCAAACCTACTACGGTAAGTGGGGATTGGCTAACGAGGCAATTTCTCAACAAAGCATCAATGAAACACCTTTTCAAATATGCTGGGCTTGCTATAGAGTTCTATTTCCCGCGAACCGTAGGTAGATTTCCCGCTTAACAAAATTTTTGATAATTTATGCAAAATTGAACCTCGTGAACGTCAGAAGTGTATTTATCAACTAAAAAATAAGCAGACTTCCTCCACAGGGGTTTGAACACGATTTTAATTAAAGTACTTTACGAGCGCTGCGGTAGTTGACCGCAAAAGTGTTACGATGATAGATACTCAACTGAATGATTACGTCACTACATAGCAACCAGACGCTACGCATGTTTTAACTTCCGGAACGCTGAGGCTTGTGATGGAGTAAGAGTTGATTACGGTGAATCTCAAATAATAATAAAAAGTTTGCGAAAAGCAAAGCCGACAATAGAGTGGTGATTAACAAAAGCACCGCCGCAGATCTAAAACTATCAGAGATACTTAATAAAAGAAAATAGTAGAATTGTTCCCTGAGACTTTTATCAGGACATAGCGATCCTTAACTACACAAATACATAAGCCATGTACACGCAAACAGCTTTGTACTTTCTTTAACTCTGGAAGATATTTACCTGGTAAGTATTGTTATTACTTTTTTAACATTTTTAATAAGTTCATATCACCTTTGTCAGAATTTTCCCTCCCGGTAACTTTCTCAAACAACTTTTGTGCCTGTATTTTTCACCAACAAAGTCTTCGTTTGTTGTGAAATTTTAAGGGTGACCTTTTTAACTACTTGTTCCCATAAGGGAAACACAACGCGTGTACATTCCTAATTTAGTTTTCATCGTACCAAAAAAAATCAAGCAAGGTGAGCTCTTAACTAACTGCCAAGCAATTATAAATTTTCTTTCTTTCTTTCTTTCTTCCTTTTTTTTTCTTTTTTTTTTCTCTTTCGTTTATGACGAAAGCACTAAATTTAATCCAGATAACGGAGAAATTCAATGTTTTCTTCAAAATTTACCAACTAAAATTATAGTTAATAGATGGGACGATTTATAACCCCTTTAAAAGCCCAAATTAATTTTGTTTCAGCTTGAATTTCTTTCGAAATAAGAGGAAACCATCACACCAAAAGCTACAAAAAACACGCCTGATAGACAGGGGAAAGCAAAGACAAAATTAAGCAGCTGGAAGAAAATTAAAAATGGTTGAGGACAAATGAAGCAGCTGTAACGGAATTAAGCAGCATTTTTTAAAAATATATTTTTGTTTAATTGCAATTTTCTTTCAAATCGTCCTCAAGCTACATTTCTTTTTTTCTTTTAGGATCCTTTTTTATTGTTGTTTTTCTTCGGCTGGTGTTGCATTTGTACAGTCGCTATTATTTGGTAATAGAATGAGAAACCTGTGATATCTCGGAAAATATTAGCTGCTTAATGATCACTGTGTATCCTTTCATTCTTAAAATATCGTTAAGACTGAAATATTTTAAATTTTGGACCGGCTTGAAAGAAGGCGTGAAACAGTTAAAAGTTATTAAGTTTATCTCAAGAAGTTTTAAAAGTTGGTTAATATCCTTCGTTTTTCACATTTTTTGGTATTTTTGTTAAATTGAAAGATAACTGGTTGCATTGCAACTGCCGGAAAACGATGTGAAAAAGTAATAAACTTCTTTATCTTTTTGTTTTCTGTCGTCTTAAAAAAACAAAACTATTTGTGGTACTCTATTACATGTATTTTTTGGAGGAAAGGTAGCATAAATTGCATCTGAAAACTATGTTATTGAAACGACACGCAGCGACATATAAAAAAACAGCTAATTGGGTGAATCAGCAAAATATCTTCATATATTGCATCTGTTTCAGAGCGAAAACGAAGGTATAAGTTGCAACTGAAAAGAGTGTTATTGACAAGGAAACGACCTGCAGCGATATAGAAAAACGGTTAATTAGTTTCTTTGTGTTGCTTCGTTCTGAGCGTCGTTTTTTGGCTGAGATGATCAAATGCCATTGTACTGGTTTCAGCGAGTTTTACAAGTACTTCTTGACTTCTTAGTTGCCACCCCACGACTTTGTTCCGGTGTAGCAGGGCGCGAAACAGTGTTAAACTTCAAACTCTAGATAATGGCTCTACTTACAAGGTTGACTATCGCCTGATTAGCTCATTTGGGAGAGCGCTGGTCTGCATGCTGAGTGAGAAGTCACGGGTTCAAACCCTGGCCGGAACAACACTAAGGGTATTTAAATGGCTGAGAAGAAACTGCTCCCTTTGCAATAACATCTGCAAACTGTTAGACTTTCTAGTCTTTTCCGATAAGGACCAAAAAAAAAGGGGAGGTCCCGTCTCACAGCACTTTCACTTGAGTAGGGCACGTAGACCCTGGTAGTGGTGTGGCCAACCTTTCCTTGGCGCGCTGGGTGGATTATCCGGCAAGGAGAGATATTTAATATAGGGATAACCTCCTGAGATTCTCCTTCCGGAGTCGTAATGGCTACCTATAGACAGCATATATAAAGAAGATTAACCGAGTGAACAGCCGCATTCATACGAACCGAGTCTCGTTTCAGTTTTATTATCAGTCCATTAATATGATTAAGCTTAAAAACTGCCCTCCCCGACCATTAAAGGAAAGGGCAAGACAAAAACTCTTCTTCCGCAGCAATAATTATTCGGTAAAATTAAGAGGTTGAGCTGATATGGAGTTAGCAAAAGGAAGAAGGGGAAAAATGAGGCATAATGCTAATATTGTTGATTACCTAAGTGCCATGAAAAAGAAACTTATCAAAATAAGGTGGTGATTCTAGTTTATAAGTTGGTGGTTCTAGGTTATCTCATATATGGTTGCTTATTGTGGGGAAATAATTATGGTAATCCATTGTCACTACGCTCATACGTTTACAAAATAAAGCAGTTAGAATAATGAATGACTTTCCTTTACGAGATCATATCACTCCTCATTATGTTCAACTAAGTCTATTAAAATTTCGTGATATTGTTAAAATTTACAATTGTTTGTTTTTATATGATCATGTCTCTGATAATAACCCGTGTAGTTTTCCATTATTTCTTGTATCTGAGCAACATAATTATTTTGCACCAAGTGCATCTGCTCAGCAATTTCACATTCCCCACTCAAGAATTAATATTCGAAAGTTTTGCCCTACCGTCATTGGAAAATACTACTGGAACGATATCCCCCTTTCTATTCGCAATAAATCATCGAAAATCATGTTCAAAAAGGCACTTAAAAAATATTATCTTGCTCAATATTGACTTGTGTGCGTGTGTGTGTGTGTGCGTGCGTGCGTGCGTGTTTGTGTTTTAATGAATAACAAAGCTATAATAGAATAAAGTCAATCTTGTTAAAGGGCCATAATTAGTTTTACTATAATGTGCCCTTCTCCAATCTAATTTTCTTTTTCTTCCTTTTTTTTCTTATGTACACGTAGTTTAAACGACCTTGTACTAATTGATATTGTACAGCTTATGTATTATCTATAGGATGGAGTAAAAAAATAAAATACAAATACAAGAGTGAAATGAATTTCTTTTGCACTGATTCGTAAACATGACTTTTTTTTCCATTAAGCTAGCCATTCTTTCCTCAGTTTTAACTTTGACATGCTTGATATCATTCCTATATAGAACTCTTTTGAATGGCGACTGTACGTGTTTGGCCGATAACGCTTCCATTGTGGCTACTTTTCTTTAAACATTTACCAACTGTTGAATCAACGTGGAACTGCTCTTTAAAAGCTCAAACCTACTACGGTAAGTGGGGATTGGCTAACGAGGCGATTTCTCAACAAAGCATCAGTCAAACACCTTTTCAAATATGCTGGGCTTGCTCATTACAATTACTCAACCCTCAAAATTATTATTATGTCATGGGTGACAAATTACTCCTTAATTCTGGTGAGAAATTTCAGCGCAAGTGAAATTACACAATTTCGACGGAAACCTTCCGTACGCCTCAGTGCCATTATGGCGACGAATTTTTCAAATGTTTTAAATGAAGATGTCAGGGCATTAAAAGACGCTTAATTCAGAAAACCTAAACACACGAAAGGGCATATCAAAAAGGAGTTTAACAGAAAATTCTTAACTTAAGCCGAATTTAAGCTCTTAGACTAAACCTTAAAGGGCGGGGAGTTTTCAATCGATAAAAGCAGGATTAAAAAAATCCACAATTGCGAACGTAATTCGTCACCGATGATATAAAAGGTAATCGAATGGTACACTCGTGAATTTGGGGAATAATATCACTTGCGTTTTGTCCAAAATGCGAGAGAAATTATTAGGATTTGGACAAAACGCAAGTGATATTATTCCCTAATGTCGTCACCATTTGATTACACATACTCATTGCCTCATAATAGTCCATATTGATTAATGTATATTGGCTAGCGTACGTGCATACGTCTCTTATAGCCTTTGTTCCTTTTCTGCTTACAACAAAGAAAATACAAAAGTCTACAAACTGGCTATAAGTATAGGTAATAGCATGATTAGTAGCGATATTTGGCCTAAATACCACGAGTGATATTTCAAAATTGTTATACGTAATTTCACGAGCCGTCAGCCAAACCCGCACAAAATAGATAAGTCCCAGAGGGAGGAAACAGCTTTTTGATTGGACTACTGAAATGCAAATTGCACTCATTCCAGATAGTGTTAAGAGTGGGGCAACTGAGAAATTCATATATCCCGGCCAACGCCCTGAGATTCTCCCTCTCTCCCATTACTCCCATTCCTGAACATGACTTAACAATTTTCTGCATTATTATTTACTAGTGTATTATGACAGACTTGACTATTGCTACAAGACATCCAGTAGTTACACTCCTCGAGTGCCATCCATTGAAGGACAAGATATTGCTTTGCTGGATGGCCACTCCTCCAGGAGCAACAAAGTTACAAAGTGTGCACAGGCTGCCATGGGCAGGGGCTATAAATACTTCGCTTTGTTCGATGATGGAGAATGCCGATCCTCCTGGACAGAGAGTGATTACTCTTACTACGGCTATGAGAGGACAACCAATCAGTATTGCTACTACTACTGTTATCATTATTGTTACAGCAGGTGCTACTATTATTTAACGAAATGTGGAGACGGATATGGTAGCTCTACAAAGATGAACGTCTACACTTTTGACTACGGTAAGAAAGTTTATCAGTAGAGACCTTTAGATTCTAAGACGGGGATCAACTTGAGAACCAATAAGATTTTCTCTATTAAGTAGTGCGCGCGTGAGTCAGGGTTATTTTGGCGGGAAAACGTCGTAGGCGTCGTCATTCTACTTTGGATTTAAGCGAAAATATCGTAGTGACTGGAACAAGTTGTCAAATGTTAGAAGTTTTATCATTTTGCTAAAAGAAGAGGACTTAACCTCCTTATTCAAAATATGCTTGTTATTTTTTCTGGTGAAAAAAAGTAAAATGAATCTTTCCGGGATGTCCTTTTTTTTTAATTTTTTTGCTTTGGAGAATACTCGAAAAAAACCTTGAAGTCAAATCTCGTCCTCTTACGTCATTTTCCTCGAATCTAAAGGTCTTTAATAAGCCCTTCGAAGCTTTATTTATTTATTTATTTATTTATTTATACACAGGAATCCATCGTTAAAAATATATTTTAAACAAATATAAACTACTCAAACCAAATTGATTTAAACGATTGCCGTGTGGGAGCCTAAAGAAGAATAGTAAGTTACAAGTTTCTCTGTATAGAAACTTCCAGAGGGTTTATTACGCTCCCTAAGATCCTGACACGGAGAATTCCACCGGGCACGACCACTTTAGGAAAAGTTGCACTTTAGGTTCTAGGCTTAGACCACGCAAGTTTGTAACTTGCGGAGTTTCTTAAATCATAATAAGTATTGAATTTGCGAAATATTTTGTTGCTGTACACTGGAGAAAGGTTATGTAAAGACTTAAAAACCATGATAGCGTTGTGCTTTTTTCTGATCAATTTATCCCACCCAGGGGAGTCTTGAAGAAGAACTAACTTCATAACTCGATTATGCTCGAGGTCACGTGATTTATATCATGGCAAAATCATTAGATAAGAGTCTGAAAACTTATATTGTCTTACAAAATCAGGCAAATATATTCAAACTTTTCTCAAGGGGACACTTAAACTGAATGGTCACTCTGTTTGCTGTACGGCTCTCGTCTTTGTTTTTGTTAGTTTTGTTGGTAACTAAATTTTCCTAAATGAATGAATAAATAAATATTCTCAAGTTTGAAATAGGATGAAACAAATACTCAAAGTGACAATTTTTAGGCTTTATAAGAGCTAAACAGTGCGATTTTATGGTGGTCCCATGGTGGCAAGTCGCTGGACCGATGCCGAGGAGTATACCAAAGAAATGTCATTGACTAAGATTCTGATCATTCAGAAATGAGTAGTCTATGCCTATTGTTTAATTCCCGTCATCCTTAGAGTTGAAGGGACAGGTTCACGGTTCAGCGCATGCTCATTTAACAAAATGCTGTTTTTCTGCCGGTACATGCTGTATCGTCTAAGCAAGCAAAATGATCGTGTCAAAATGTTGTCAAAGAATCAATCTGCATACTCCCCTGGCAGTCACTTGCACTTGATCAACTTAAATATTTGCAAATAGCTGGTAATTAACCCTTCGGACGTAGAAGGTGGGGGGGGAGAGGGGTGGATTTACCCCCCCCCCCCTCCCCATAAGGTTTCTTTTTTAATTTTTTCCTAGAGCATAAAACATCAACACCAGACGCTTTCAGTAGCTGTTCGTTGATCCCTCGCGCACATTTTGAGACAAGTTCAGTGATGGTCAGTTGCTATGGTTACGAGATATGACGTCATAAGTAGGAGGTGGTCAAGCCATTTTTGGGTGAAAATACATGTTTATTTTAACAATAAAAGTAAATCTTGTAGCTAAAATCATGCAAAGTACTTATTTATGTGTTATTTTGCATGTAAAGCACAAAAAAAAATACTATTTCTGGCGGTTTTAACCTGATTCCTAATTCTTGGTAAAATCCAAGATGGCGACCATTGTTGGTGACGTCACAGGCTTCCAGCAGCGCCACCACCCATAAAATATACCTCATCTTGTTTAGAAGATCAATGGCTTTCCGCTAAAAGTAAAATCGTTTCGAAATACTGCGTCCGAGGTTAATCAACCATGGAATAAAACCTTCGGGTCAACAACAAATTCAACGTTAGTGTTGGCATAATTTGTTGCGCGATTTTATAACTCCTCCATCCCACTTCAAGTTACTCTGAAATACACTTCTACTTTGAAATACACTCTGAGATCGCTGAGATACATGTGAGCGGGATTATTAACCAATAGAATTAATGATAAATTGGAAAAAAGTAATTTGATTAATGAGCATTCGCTTAACCGTGAACATGTTCCTTTAAGTATGAAGTCTGCTAATATTTAGTCAAAATTAGTATGCTTGATAATAGTAGCCTGCGAGCGCAGACGTATTTCTGGTCGTCGCTTCATTCCACCTGAAAAGAAACGATCTTGCGTGAGTTCTTGCGAGTTAGCTCTTGGTTTTTAAGAGCTAAACTGTGATTGGCTAATAACGTCCTACGTCACAAAAATGTTGAGCGGCTCGGGTTCGCTGACGTTACTTTTTGGATGGAGAGAAGCGACGACCGGAAATACGCCTGCGTTCGAAGTAGCGGCAACGACTTTACTAATGGATCGGCATGCATGATTGTTCCCCGGTGATCTGTCTTAAATGTGAATATGAACATTTTTTCAACCAATTACAGCCTACGACGTCATGATATGGATCCGGATCAATAACAACAATTTCAGAACTTACTTTGACATGTTTGACGCAAGTTCCCCAGATTACGCGAGTGTGAACGGCAGCATTTCTTCGTGGGTAAGTTGTTTTTTAGTTATTTCATGGTTAGGGCAATTATGAAAATGAAACATTTCGAAAAAATTCGCATTAGCCCAATTATTATCACGAACTTTGAGCAGTGTTTTGGAACAAGCTGATCGGGCTGGATAGCCTATGGCCTAGCTTCCAAACGTAACCTCATTTCTGGTCTGGCTGCCTCCGCTTGAAAAGTGTAAAGAAAAAAAAGAGAGAGAAAAAAAGGCGTCTCCTCACGCATATTATGTCAGGCCTGACTAATTAGAATTATCTTTAACCCTTTAAACCCTAAGATCAAAATGTGAATTCTCATTTGTTGCCCCTAGTCATTTCTTACGGAAGTGGTGGGGAGAAATTGATAAAATATCAAGCAAATTCATCTTGTGTTATCATGTCCCTAATTCTCATGACCACTCTGTTTGACAAAGCATTGATATTACAGGGAGAAATTTGATGCTGATCACTCTTAGGGTTTAAAGGATTAAAGGGGATGTGTCACGGTTGTCTTATTGATTTGTTTAAAACGTAAGTTACGTGTCCTTACTTGCTGTGAAAACCCAGTGAGAAATTACTCGTCAATGACAAAATGATAACTTTGTGTTCAACAAATATGTTTCCCAAGCACTACATCAAACGTTTCAAACAACGAAAATGAACTTTAAAACACTGCTAGGCTAATAAGTTTTCAAAAACCACAATTGCAGTCTGTTGCAGTCTTCTTCAAGATTGTCCATCCGTGCCTGCTTTTGTATTGGCAGTGTAATTTATACCTTATTTTAACATTTTGAGCGGATATGTTTTTGTTTAACCCAATTTTGTGGCGGTTCCTGCTTTTCGAATTTTGTGAACTTTCATGACACAGCTCCTTTAAGACTGGACCGGTCTGGCCTGCCAGTTCTGACTAAGGGGGTGTGATCACACAGGGGAGAATTTCACTCCGGTACGAAATTTTGCAACGGTATTATGTAAACCCGAAAAGACCACTTGTTTCGATGTAAAATCGGTCTGCCGCTGAACTGGCCGAACGGGTACGCAGCGCATGCGTTTTCGTCAATTCAGGATGGCGTCGTCATGTTGGTCATGAGACGAGGAAAACACATGTTAACTCGATGCGAAGTCAAGAAGCCATTCAGGTATGAAACTCGCGCAGGTGCGAGTTTTCTCATGTAAACAACCCCTAATAGTAACCATCCCTTCAAGACAATACAACTTTAAAAAGGCAAGACAATGCCTACACTCTTCTGCACCCGTTGTGAAGCTCACTAAAAGGTGAACTTTACAAGGTTAAGTAAATTATTGATTAATTTAATTAATCATTTAACTTATGACAAATCAATCTGTAAACCCGAAAGCAAGTCAACTGTGCTGATGACCACAGCAAAAACAAAGGTATTCAGCTAATTAGTATTCGCTACCTCTTACATACATATTGCTACTCTTTGTCTCGTTTCACAAGTACGATAAAATATTGGCACCCAATCTGTAAAGGCGTTTGAAATGGCTCGCATTCGGCTTATGATAGAAATCAGCCTGTAGATTATGTTCTTCATTAGAAAAAATCATTTGAGTTTTGCTGCCGCTCGATCGCAGGAGGAAAACTTAAACTCGAACTAATTTACATTTAGAACCCATAACTACCTGATTAATTATGCAAACATTGATTTCCTTCATCAAGATCAGTATGGACTTCCAGTCGTTGAAGCGCAGATGTCTCTTCTGCAAAACGTCCCTAGCGGCTAAGAGCGAAGAGAGTCTAGTCTATTCGCACTTTTTCAAACTTCACCGATCTTATTCGATTTCATTGAATATGGCAAATCTCGGCGAAATTTTCCTTGGGACAGTATCTATCGTTATTTAAGTTAAGAAAAAGAAAGCGGCAATTTTTGTGTTGTGTTCGTCTAATCCATAAAGCGGACTCATGAAATTAGGAAGTTTCATGTCGTAGTGACGCAACAATGGCAAAGAAATGTACAAAATAGCGTGATGCACGAGCAAAGTTAAGTTGTTGTTTGTTGGTATAAACATATTTTTTGCCGTTCTCCTTGTCGTCGCCGTCGTCGTTGGTTTTGTTGTCATCCAGAAATAGTGTTACCATGGTAACGTAACGTCATACTTCTCCTCTCCATTGTTTGCAGCTTGTAGACATGCTAGACACAGAGAAGATTTGTGGCGCTGGCAAATTTACACTTCAGTGGTTCAGGTGAGTTCACTATATTTAAGATTATGGTTTGCACTGCACTGGACGAATTTACGACCGGTTAAAAAATTTGATCGGACACTTCCCTCACTATGATCGAACCGTACATTATTTTTGCTCGCATACTTAGTGACGAAACAGGTTTAATCTTTATTCAGAGCTTCTAGCATCTGCAGAAATGAAAAGCACTACTTTAGCATAATTAAATCCAAAATTGTGTCTTCCTGCGGAGCTACAAGGCACCTATGAAGCCACGTTTTTGCCTAACAAAACAATAGACGGGCAATAGACGGATTGAAAGGCACCAATGAGATTTCGAGCCTTCATAGCCAATAACATCACGGCTTAACTGACAGACGACCAAATAACATGGCGACTTAATTTGGTCAATTCCTTTTGCCCTTGGCATCTGTATGTGCTCGAAGGTAATCGACTTATTAATCGTCGGCGTCTTGGACGATTGGTCAAAGTAATGAGTTGCTTTTACATTCTTACTACACTCTATTTCTAAATTTAATCGAATATCGACGAGTAAAATATTAAAAAAATAATTGCACTCATGTATTGCCAAAAAATTATTTTCTGAACCTTATTATTGGGCAAAAATTTCACCAACGATATAATTTATATTACTGTGTTTACTGATATATCTATTTATTGTAGGAAGGGGATAACCTACTCTTTCTGTTATATCTTTAAGACCTGAGACACCCACTACATCGGTCGCGCACTACCTTTTTCCGACGAGTTTTCAAGACATTGGCCACATTGCTGAGCAGCTGATTGGGCAAACTCCTTTGGGGTTTGAAGCCGAAATCATCGAGGTACAACAAAAAAGCGGTACGTGTCAGCAAAAACTACCGTCAAAAATGCAGATTAAGATTAGCCGTCAAAAAGTTTTCAGGTATTTCATTTCTTACTATTTCAGCTGTTCTTCACGGAATTCTGGCTTCTGAAGAACCTCTGAACTGGAACTAGCCAGTTCCCATGTTCTCAAAAACACTCTTTCTAGACATTACTGCTAACAATACCTTACAACCTACTTATACCCGAAACAAAGTTTCAAAGTTTTTTAAGTGAAAGGCCAAGGCAACCTCCAAAACACAACGGTTACTATCAATTCATACAGTAGTTAATATTTACTTTGACTTTTGGACTAGTTTCCACTTAATAACCGTCAACCATCAAAACCTCCAAAAATTTATCCGTCGACCTTCAAAATTGGAAAAAAAATTAATAGTCACCCTTCAAAGCTACCAGCAGTGCCGGATCCAGACCTTGAGATAAGGGGGGAGGGCTGGTCTCAAAAAAAAAAGATTTTTTTGGTCCTTCGGGCCTCAGGTTAATCTAAAAATAAGACCCCTGGGCCCCTCCTCCTGAATCCGCCACTGACCATCCCATTGAGACCCTCTAATAGGCCATTTCTGAATTGCCCCAATCCTCTGTTTCATAGCGATAGTTTTTTCTACGCCATTATGAATATGGAACTTATTTTTAGAAGAGAGGTCTGCACTTGGCCTCAGTTCAAAAGTGAGAGTCCTTGGAACACGGAAATGACCCATTATACATGTATCAGAGTCCAACTTCTCGATTTTGTCAGACACCTTACAATTTAAGCAGCTTTTGCTTTGAGAGGAAAAATTTATGCAGTTTGGATTCTGCCAATACTTTTAACAATATGACGTCATAATGGCGTTAAATTACGTCATTGTGTCAATTAAATTACGCCTAGATGTTGGAAATGACAAATGCATTATTCTGTGTGATTTTGGTGACCTTATCGTGAGGGGTGTTGAAGTTATAGAGGAGAGGGGTGGGCGGTCGCTGCAAGCTGAAAAAAGCCCGGTCTGAATAGAGTTAGGTACTGAGTTCGTTGAAAGCTTACCTCTCTATTATTCCTTTTTGCGTTAGTTTTGTTGCTTTAAATGTTTCTTTGTTTACTTTAGTACCATCTGCATAAATCTAGCCTCTAATTCCTTGGTAATATTATTTGCCGAAAGGGAATGATGTTTCTGGGGGTGGTATCATCCCTACCCTGGGTGCTTTACGCTTCAGAATCATTTACCGGTTTACGCCTCTACATCAACCTTAAAGCTAAAAGCATTAACACATATTGATTCTTTTGCTGTCTACAGGACAGTGTTCTTCGAACAATCCTTATGTTGATGCCTACATTTCATTTTCTACAAGCTACAAGTCTCCTACTGTTTACAGGAAAGCTGACACTCACTACGTTAATGGAGACAGCTACTTCTACTGTTCATATTCTAAGAGTTACAAGTGGGAATTCTATCTTCTAGAATCGGTCAGTGTCTTATTATTTTTTTCTTTTAGTTATCCCTCTGCGTTCCGTAAACAATTAATAGAACAAAACACATTCTATTTATGACTTATTATCTTGTGGTACATTTATACAAAGAAATGCGTTACGAGTGACTTGATCTTTCTCAAACAAGTACACGCCTTTTACAGGTAACTCTTGAATATATATAGTAGAGCTCCCGCATGGAAGTGTGCGCAGTAGAGCACCGTAGGTGATAAAATTCAATCTATGCATTCTGGTTGTGACAAAAATCATTCGTACGTACGTACATTCGCCCACCCATGTAGGAGTCCACGGTATACAATCTGTGCTTAACTTGATACTGGACATCCATCGTATGGTCGATTGACAGCTGTTAAGAAAGGTTATCCGCTGACCAGTATCACATGACTGTGCCAGGGGCTCATGTTTACAGTTCGTTGAAGTGATGTGTTTTTTAAGTTCTCCGCTGACCAGTTATTGGTTTTCAATTGATCGCCGGGTTAGATTCATTTTTTTCTAAGAGAAATTCAGTTTATCTCGTGTGTAACGAGGGTCGAATTACTTCAGGAAAAAAGAAACATTTCTTTAAAAATCTCACTGAAGCTTTGCTTTTGACCTTGGCTAAATCTGTATATTATAATGAGAAACGACTTCATTAAGTGGGAAGAGGATACAAGGTTGGGCGAGTAGTGAGAGCGCTCGTCAACCGCTCATGCGACCCGATTTGAATCAAGGAAACGACGCCATACGTTGGGTTTAAACTAAGGCCCTGTCTACACAAGAACCAAGAACTTGTGTGCTAAACTGTTCAAAACCTTATGGAAATGAGGAGAATCTTAAAGATGATACATTTACTTCCAGGACTTCAATAAAGCTTATGGAGAACTGGCGTAACTAATGAAGCTTGACTTCCCCGTAACATTACCCTCAAATGACACCATATTTCCAAATTTTATCTTATTTATTTATTCATTCATTATATAACCTAAATTTTTGGCACATGTTTATTTTAGGACAATGTAACAATAGGAGCCAACACAACCATGAGTACGAGTGAATCATGGTATCTCTACGCACGGACTTTGCTATATGGCCTCTACTTTGTACAGTTCACAGCCAAGAGCCCAGACAATCCACGACAGATTGGCTACGACTACGGTTTCCTCGAGATCGTTGAAGGTCCTTTGTATGCCTATATATCTCAAGGTTCTTATGCTGTGTATATAGAAAAACGAAGCATGACGCTTGACGGTTCAGACTCCTACGACCCTGACTTTTATGAGACGCCAGGTAGGCTTGAGGATACTATTGAACGAAACTAACACACAAGAGAAGTACACGTTACCAAACACCGGGAAATGGCTAGTACCTTACTCATCTGCACATCCATTTCATTCGTTCAGTGGACTAAACTATTTTTGCCACCACATATATACGGCGGATCTGTCGTCAAAGGAGTGCTTTTGCACTCGCCTTGGCAGTAAAATGAGGGGGCAGCCTTCGCTAGGCAGACATCAATAATCAGGCACCCGTTATGTCTCATCTGGAGCCTATCTTGACCTTATCCAATACCACAACGTCGGGCTTGTTGTGTTTAATCTTGTTGTTAGTCTGTATTTGGAAGTCCCAAAGCAGCTTAGCTTTATGTTAGTGAAGTCATACACTGGTTGTGGCTCATGGTTGTAATATTTTTCATCCCTGTCATAATCCGTCTTTTCCTTTCACTTTTTCATCCTTCGGTTTTGTTTTCCCCTTTGGTTTTGCATTAGCTCCCGTCTTTTTTTCTTGCCCTTTGGGTTCAGCTTTTTCCTTTCCTTCGGAGGACTTGTCTAAAACGGGTACTTTTATTAACAGTTTCATTCATTTATTATTTCATTCTATTTCAACGCCGTAAATCCCCCCAACTCCCGAATCAATGTTGTTTGAAGTAAAAGAAGACTTTAGGGTCTAAAATCATGATTTTGGGGGAGAAGGGGGTAGGGGTACTCACGGGGAGGGGATAGGTATATCCACTATTCAAAAAGGGGCCATTTTATAGAAGTGTCTCAACACTTTTGTCCCTCATTGTAGGTGCCAGTGAATCACCTGCGTCAGCTTGTCGTGCCTCCAGCATTGATATTGCTTTTGAGAAAGTTTCTTGTATTTCGATACGATATCGCTAATTGTTTCATCACTTCCTCCGCAAGTTTTACAATTTGCTGACAAAGTTTGCATGGCAATTATCCTTTTTATACTATTAGTTCTTAAAGCTTGGTCTTGTGCTGCCATAATCATGGTGTCTAATTCTGCAGTCTGCCCTTTTTAATTTCAGCCACTCCCACATCTTTTTATTTCTTACTTCCGTTGTGTTCCTCCAAAACTGCCCATGAAGTTGTTTCTCCAAAAAGCGCTTGTCACGAGCTGCTCCTACGGATACAAATCCCTAGTCAGAGTGCTTTGTTTAAGGCACGCCGTTGTCTTTTTATGCCTTCCAAAAAGTCTTTCTGTCCTATCTTATGATTTTCAACTGTGAGTTAGCGATGTGACTAAGCTTTTTAACAGTAAAGATCCCTGATGTGCCCTGCACAGGTGAAGTTGTGAACTTATCGCCAAGAAAACCTAAAAACCATTTGACCTTTTTTGAAATGCATCGTCGCGAGAAGCTTCGATAATACAAACTTTTCTGAGAGAAATTTTAATTTGCATGCTAATAAAGTTATACCCATAAATCCATTAGGTCCCATCGTTCATGGTTTACACCTTTCAATCGACACCTTTTTTTCTTTTTTAATCAGGTGTATGCCGGAAGTCTCAGTCTTTTGCGTATGATCGATTGTAGGGGGTGCCCGCGGCGAACCACATTAGGTCAACCCTCCTAAACGGCTTTGTTTGTGTCTCCACGATTATGTAATACGAGTATTAAATAATTTCTTTTGCGTACCTTCTTGCTTCTTTACCAATTAGAGAATCTGTGTTGAAGGTTAGAATACTAAAAATTATATCACTACTTCCCCGCCTCATAATCAAATATCCCCTGTAATTTTTAATTGATAATGCAAAATACAGAACACTAGACTGCGTCTAGAAGTTTTGGATAAAAACTTTTGTTTTTGTTTTTGTTCTGTTTTGTTTTGTTGTTGTTGTTTTCCTTAATTGAGCCAGCCTCGAGTGGCTTGAGGATATCTGCGGGACTTGAAGTATCGTGCCTCTGTGTTAATTGGGCAATAAATTTTGTCAGTCAGTTGTTTGTCGTCGCTGTTTGTCTAATGGCAACAGTTTTTTCACAGGTAATTATGACAACATGAAGTTCACCTGGGTTTGCTGGAAAAGTGGCGACTCGTCCCCGGATTTGGACGATCTCGGTATTCTAAACGAGGTGTACCCCGACGGATCGAACCCCACAGCCCCAGACGGAAGTAAGGTGGGGAGATTTATTATCTAAAATATCTAGCCAATTTTTTTCTTTTTTTTTTTAAACGAACCTAACGAAATTTCCAGTCAGTTGGGTGGAAACGGGCCAAAAGGCAAGTTTTTTTTTTTCACTAGCGAATCGCCAAGAAAAGGAAAAAAAAAAGAAGAAAAAAGAGCGGGGAGGAACAAAGGAGGAGAAGACAAAAAACAGTTGTTGCACTCTTAGATTTATATAATAGCTACTTTCTGAAGTAATGGAACTTTCCTTATAAACAAGGAAGAAACTGAATTCCTCGTGAAAAATGGACCTGAGTCGATAAATTAAAAACCAATAACTGTTTTGTGGAAAACTTAAAAAAGAACACGTGACCTCGACGAATTACAAAGTACAAAAGGTTTTGAGGTTAAGAGTCGACATTTCTAAGAGTTTTGTTACTTGAAAAACCTTTATAAAAATGCTCAATCAAAGTTGTTGTTGTTTTTTTTTCATTAATCGATTTCTAATTAATTCTTATTCATTTTTCCCCACAAGATTTGTAACGATTATAGCAAATGATGTTAACTGCTGATACTTTTAAAACCTTTCGGCTACAAGACTTTATGAAAAAGTATCACCGTTTATCTTCAACTGTTAAACAATTTGAAAATGTCTGTAAAAACCTTTCATGATAGTCGATGGAAGTTTCCAATTTCATTCTGTTTCTGATAGCGCGTTTTCTTTTTTCGACCCTGCTGTTTCTCTTTTTTGTTAAAGGGCTCAACATTTCACATGTAAAGGAAATGGTGGTCTGTGTGTAAAGAAGTCATAATCATTAGCATTTTCATCAGCTAAGTCATATCACATTTTTATTGTCATCATTATATACTTCTATATACTCGTCACCATTATCGTAATCATTTTTCTCATAGTCTTCAACCTTTTGATCACCATCCTCAACTTCATCATCATCATCATCATCATCATCATCATCATCACCACCACCACCACCACCACCACCATCATCATCATCATCACCATCATCATCACCACCATCATCACCACCACCACCACCATCATCATCATCATCATCATGATCACCACCATCACCACCACCACCACCACCACCACCATCATCACCATCACCATCATCATCACCACCACCACCACCACCACCACCACCACCATCATCATCTTCATCATCACCACCACCACCACCACCACCACCATCATCATCATCATCATCATCATCATCTGCCAAAGATGCCAAGAAATCAATATTTTTTTTTCAGGTTTTTAACCATCCTGGTGGAGGATGCTTTAATACGGGACCTGGAAAGATATCAGCCGGTAGCAGCATTTCCATAACATTTGACAATAGTCTTATGCTCCTGGGATACACATATTATATGGAACTGGTGGTACAAAAGGGACATCGGAAGGGCAATTACAGACAAAAAATTGCTGTTGCCAAAGCTCCACCAAAATTTAATATCAGGTAAGGCAGGTAATAAACAAACAATTTTTCTTTCGTAAACGGCTTTTGCAATTTTTAAGACACAGCAAATTTTTGAACTGTTTTTTAAAGGTGTTTTCATCATCAGTAAAGAACTTAATGGAAACACAAATTACGGTTAAGGGTTCTCTAAACTGACATCTCCTGAGAGAATATTTTTAAGACCGATAAGGCTTCCAGCTTGAAAGGCCAAATCAGATGACCCTTTCCTCAAATTGATTGCTAAAATCTCAACTGCTTGCCATAAATCCCAATCTACAACAGATATATGACCATATATGTTCCTGAAAGGCCCCTTTGAATGTAAAACAACTAAGGTCAGAGCCGGGTAAAGGGTAAAGTTCTTTTTCCTTAAGCGGAAGGCGTGCTTATTTCCCCCCTCCCCCTTTTGATAATTGTTCCGTTTTAAGAGTATTTGAAAGTTGTTAAACCAACAGTGATAGGGTGGAACGCACAACGAAGATTTGAAGTCACACCGGGGAATTAAACTCAAGACTACTGGCGCAAACCCTGAGATAAGGGGGAGGGGGGGGAGGGGTCTCCAAAAAAACTGTTTTCGGCCCTTCAGGTCTCAGTTTGGTTTAAAAATAAGGGGCCCGGGCCCCCGGGCTCCCCAGCCCCCTCCCCTGGGTCTGCCACTGGCGAGTGATTACACGAAGTTACTACAAACTGTGCAAAAGCCGGTTTTTGCTTTCATACCCACCCTTCGGCCAGCTCAAGGAAATTTATGTGTCGAAAGCTATCTTCGAGGGGGTAGTCAATATTCTTAAGTGTTTATCGTGAAGTTATAAATCGACTAAAACATTAGAATTCTCGAAAAGTTGTACTTTTTAACAAATCAAAATTTAGCAAATAAGGTCACGTGACTTTGTAAGGCCACAAAGTCCAAAAAAATGCTTTAAGCAAAAATGGCAACGGTTTGTAGTAGAGTCTATTTCACTTAATCGGCAAAAGAGAATTTAAAGTGCAAGGAACTCTAAAACTGTGCATGACAACATATGAATTTGTAAATACTTTTGAAAATAAACGGTTTTCGTCACTAGTACCCATTCCCCCATTATAACTGATTCATTTTACCGGATCTTTCCTTTAGAATATCTTTACATTACCAAGCACAGATTGGGGCAAATAATATTCCTATATGGCCTTAAATCTATGCGACCAGTAGAAAAACATGAAAGTGTGCTGTGCATGAGGAGGTCACGTGGCCTCATTTGCATTTTTGAGCTTGCCAAATTGTTTCAAGGTAACATTGTATATGTGATATCTGACAAAGTTTCTAGTTGATAAAACAAAAGTTTCGAAAGACAGACAACCCCTTCACTTTTTCACTCAACAACTTGGGGCCAGTGAGAGGGATGCATCAAAACCTCTTTTTTATGTTACAGCTGCTTTTCAAACTGTCAACCGAATGCCATCATAAGCCAGCGCATAGGCCTGGAAGCGTACTGTGTTGGACCAGACTGCTCAAGAACACTATACTTCAAATGGTTTATGTACGAGAGTGACAAGACATTCCCGGGACCGGAAGGTATGATAGAATACCATAATAGAGAAGAAAAGTGTGACGTCACGTTACCATGGTAGCAAAATTTCTGGATCTCAACACTCTCTCTTAACAGAAGCGGTCATTTGCTTTGTCGACGGATGCAATAGCCTGGAAAACAGACGTTTCGCCTTGCTCATCGCCGCTGGGGGACGTTTCGCGAGGAGGAACGTCTGGGACTCAGTGACAGAAATTCCATACTGATGACGTAAAATCTGTCCGGAATCCGGTCATAGGCGCTGATTGGACGACGGAGTAGTTACATTGTTTTAGCTATTGTTCACCAATGACAGACAAAAGACAAAATTAAAGGCTACGAAGGTCAAATGTAAACGCAGTGAATCTATAACAAAACAGTAAATATTGTGAAATATATTCTTCTCTACAAGAAGCAATTAAGTTTTGCTGGGGCTCGTTCGCAGATGAACACAACACTTTACCAAAATCCACCAAAATTGAACAAATTTGCATTTGGAACCCCATGACTACCGGATTTATTATGTAAACATTGATATACGTCATCAGTATGGAATTTCTGTCACTGAGTCGTAGACGTTCCTCCTCGCGAAACGTCCCCCAGCGGCGATGGACGAGGCGAAACGTTTGTTTTCGCAAGCTACGGATGCAAGGAAAGTGCGGGCTACTGTTTTGTTCCTGAGTGTAATGGTGCACAATAAAGTCGTTTTTTTTGTGTGTGAGTGTGCGTGTGGTTGCTTTTTTGTTTGTTTTTATTTTGCCATATTTGCAGGACCAAGGTTTGTTGAGATTTACAAATTTTGCTACCATGGCAGCTTAACATATCGAAAAATTATTCTCTCTTTCGAGGAAAAATTAAAGAATAATTTGTCACCCACGATCTGGCAAATGAATATTTTATGTCTTATTGTTTGGATAATTATTACCTTCTATCCCCAATTTGGTCAGTTCAAGCTAGTAATGACGAATTGGCCGGGGGATTTGAGCCAATCAGGAACGACGAAAAATGTTTGATGAATAATGATTAGCGTTATTGACATTCAGTTTTAATATTGATAACAGTTGAAATTCCCGTCAGTAGTCATCCAAAATGCAAAGCACTGGTGGTCGATTAGAGGAGGTGGTCGCACTCGAGGGTTTCTAACTATAGTTTATGACAAAGAAAACAAGTTTTGATAATAATGAGGTTTGACTGCAACTATTGTTATTATTTTTGTTTTCATCGTAGGAATTAGAAATGTTGATAAAGAAAGACTTGATTTTTTTCCTAACCAACAGATTACAACGCGACAAAAAACTTTTACAGTAACTTATTGACAACCTCCACCTCTTCATCGATGCTGCTACAGGAAAACTTTCTCCAAGAGAAAAAAAGCTATATGGTAAAATTTAGAGTGACTACTGAATACGACGCCAAAGAGTTCACATACCACTATTTCGGCACGAACACCCCACCTGAAGGGGGTACTTGTGAGATAGACAGAGAAACAGGAAAAGCCGCCCTTGATCAGTTTGATTTGGCTTGTACCAACTGGACAGATAAGGACGAGCCACTGGTATACCAAGTGAACATACCGTCGAAAAATGAAGGTAGCGGATACATCGTCTTGGCTGTGTTTAATACAAGTTCGACAAACTTACGTCTACCGGTTGGAGATGAGATGGATTTATATAACCTACATTTAGATGTGTATATCATTGATTTACTTGGTGCAAAGGCGAAAGTCAACCTTACAGTGATTGTAAGTATGTAGCACTGCCCTAACCTGCAGGCCTTGCGACGTGGGATCAATTTAGGTTTCTGGGAAACTGCCCACCTATCCCTCCCCTAACCCAACATTTTTCCCTCAGTGGGAAGTAAGTGTTAATGTTGACTTAGGGGAGGGGTAGGTGAGCAGTTTCCCAGAAAGCTAAATTGATAGGCTTGGAACAGACCACCCGGCCTGCGAGCAAAGCCTCTTTTTGTCTTCTTGCATGAGGAGGAGAAAAGGAGGCTCTGCGCATGCCTGCATGGCGTCGAGCCTTTGATGTCACCGCAGCCCCCACTTCTGAACTAGACAATCTTGTTTTCTCTCGTCAAACAGGTTTACCCGAGTGCTAGCATCCGTTAATCTATAAACCGATGCTCATATCCGAACCCGCTGTACCAAACACACGGCTACTAGGCCTGAGCTCGAGACCGTATCCTAACAGCATGTCGCGCATGCTCAACAAAACTCTTTCTCAATTCAAGCAAAGTCTTTCTCGAATACGCCAAAATCGAGCAAGCGAAATCAAGGCTCTGCTGGAAGGCTTGGAACAGACACCACAACATTACAATGGGCGTCACGTTGTATCTTCGGTCGAGTACTTTATTAGACTAAGTGAGATGTAATTAAATTAATTTATTTTTTAGGCTTATTGTTGATGTTGTAATTCAATTCAACCTCTGCTGTACTGAAACTTAATGAACTTACAACCTCTCTAGTCTTCATAACCAAAGAAAGAATCTTGAATATTTTGGATTTGAGTGAAAATATTTCATAAATTCCATATTTGACGACGACTATGACGTTCTCTTACTTACACGCATCACTTTTTGCGAAGATGTCAGGTTCAGGTTTTGGACACTTTTCTATACGGCGCTAATGAATTTTATTCGAAAATGGTTTTTACTGTTTATTCTAGACTAGTAATATAAGAATTGCAGTATAAGTTTACTGTGCAGAGGGTCAACGAGGCATCGTTTTTTGAAGTGACAACTTCAAGAAGTTGCGAGGACGTCAATGGGTTTCATAATGTTACGTTTGGCCCGGGTGGTAAGGCAATAATATACTGCTCAGTATATTATTACTGGTTTCAACCTTTGAAAGCTTTCGAGGCTTTAATTTCGGGAGTTTTTCTCCCGTTTGTCGGCCATTTTTTTAAGCGGGTGCGGGAACGTAAAGTAAAATTACGTCACTTTGTATACAAAGTTTGATTGGTCAGTTATCTCTTCTTCTCGTTTCAAATATGGTACTTTTCAAAATGAATAATCACGAGCATCGGACAAAGCAAACATAAGAGAGTTACACGTTTCAACCCCTTATGAGTTTCTGGTCTTATAGAGTGTTTTCACTCACTGGCCAGCATCTATGCAAATTTAGTGTGACAAAAGAAAGCGTTTGCATAAGAAAAGAGTTCACCTCCCACAGGACTGGTTTGGGACACCAACATGGCCACTGTTTCATTGTTTTGGGACACCAATATGGCCGCCCTGATGTCATGGGAAAGCACTCTATAATCCGACAGTATCGTCTTAAGATGAAAAGTTCTAGAATAAACAAACTCGACTGCGATTTCATGTTGACAAATTGTTTCACTTGTTTGCCCCCTGAGAAACCGCGTCACATATGGTCTATTGCTAATTAGCTTTCTGTTACGATATATCACTTCTGATTACGATCCAAGCAAAAGGAAATCCAAAGCTTCGAGTAATTCCCCTCTCTAGAAACTATAAGGGGCAATTGATACAAGCTTTTGGTGCACCGATTTCTATGATCGTTTGGGTGGACAAGTGTTAGTTATGACTGGTCGATGACATTCATCAGGGGCGGAACTAGGTGGAGGGTACAGGGGGTGTGCACGATCTAGGTGGAGGGTGCAGGGGGTGTGCACCCCCCTCCCTCCCCCCCCCCCCCCCCCCCGCTGAGATGACCTGCGGTTTTCTAATACAACTGGTATTCTGCAAAAAAAAAAAAACTATGCGGTTTATTGGTGTTGAAGTAGAGCAAGAGACGAGTGCACCCCCTCCTAAATGGATCCGCCCCTGTTCATGGCAACCTTCAACCCATCATAACTAACGCTTGTCAACCGAACTATCCCAGAAATGTTCCGCCGGAAACTTGTACCCATTCCCCTAATAGGAGTGTAGTCTCTATCGCAGCCATTTTTATTGTCGGCACGCAACACTCCCAGGGACGTGACGACACTGAAAGAGACTATCTGGAGTGGGGAATGTGACTGAACAATGCCTTACAGGTATATCCACCATCAGTATCTGAACTGGATAAGGAGCTGGCGGAACTTGTTCGTGAAAATGGTGCTCTTGATGGTTATGTCGAAGCAAAGGATCAACAAAGAGCCGCCCAACTGAGCATTAGCGTGTTAAGTACCTTGGACTTTCTGCAGGAATCAAACAACACAGACGTAAGCAAACTAAGGTTTCAGAAATATCGGGCACCAATAATATATAACATGTATATATTTTTAGTTTTATTATGGCCTTCTTACATCTTTTCCGGCTAAGGGGGTCACCCTTCAAGCCAAGCAATTTGCCATGTCAAAGATTCGCCGACTGAGTTTGGTGAGAAAAATGTAGGGAAAGTGGGCTTACCCAGGATAGCTCGTTTAGGCGGCTGACCCTTCTAGGTGGGACAATTTTTTTCCATATAAATGGGGCCTGAAATGAGAAATCAAGCATTCAATTTGAAAATGTCTGTTCAAACTCCTTAGACCAACTCCATGTAAATAGGGTAGTACTAGGCACTTCAGTAATTTTTTTTTTGTTTGTTTTTGCTGAATTTTCAGGTACATTTTGCACTCTATGGCCAAGACAATTACGTTTTTGAAAGGGAATTTATGTATTTTTAAATGTTTCATAGACGTTTTATAAATTTTTCTCTTCGACGCTAAAGAAAAATTACAAAATGTGCCCCGATTTGAGATGGATTTTGTGTTGAATTTTGCCATGTGCTCAGTCGATTTCACTTGCGTTAACGGATCCACGATCCAGATAGTGTTTCCCGAATTGCTTTAAAGGATTAACTTTTTGGATTTTGAATAAAAAATTTCAAGAAACGGCTTCCCTGTCTATTTGTTTTGACTTTGTTCATTCATGAAATTAGCTCAAAACACGATCATGACCACATCCAATCTGAATTTAAGCTTAAAGTGACAAGAATGAGTTAAATCCTTCTCACATTACTTACACTCATCACTTTTTGCGAAGATGTCAGGTTCAGGTTTTGGACACTTTTCTATACGGCGCTAATGAATTTTATTCGAAAATGGTTTTTACTGTTTATTCTAGACTAGTAATATAAGAATTGCAGTATAGCTCGTTTAGGCGGCTGACCCTTCTAGGTGGGACAATTTTTTTCCATATAAATGGGGCCTGAAATGAGAAATCAAGCATTCAATTTGAAAATGTCTGTTCAAACTCCTTAGACTAACTCCATGTAAATAGGGTAGTACTGGGCACTTCAGTAATTTTTTTGTTTTTTATTGTTTCTGTTTTGTTTTTTGTCTAGTTTTTGTTTTATTTCCAACTCATTACCATATTGCTTTTCAGATCCGACAAAATATTATCAACAGTATAACACAGTTAAAGATCAATGACACTGAAAGTGTAAATCAGATAGCCAGCGTCTTAGTGGAGGCAACTAAAGTAGAAGGGGAGATAACCCCTCAGTCTGGGGTAAGTGTACATGTGTGTGGAGAAATGAGCTTTTGGACAAGACAGGATAAAGGGGACAGAGAAGGCATCCTCCATACACACCCTATTCCATAGGTAATTCGTCTCGCGTTATTTTTAAGACCACAGATCCCAAGGTGGATTAGACAACAGCCAATCACATAGCGCGAATGTGTTCCGCGTACAGAGCCACGCGTCCTTCACGAATTGAGGCAGAAAAAAATGGCGGAAGACGCGGAGAGCAATATTGCTTATCGTTTTGTCGACGAAAACGACTAAAGAGAGATTTCTGCTAAAGCTGTGTCAGCGAAACGTAAATTAAAAAAAGAATCGCCCTCCCTCTCTTGTATAGAGCTAACAGTACAGAAGGGAAATCCTTAACACAGTGAATATTCTCTCAGAATCATTTATAATTTACAGTTTGAAGAGAACAATTTCTGGTTTGATATTTATTCGTTTGTTAGTCTTTTATTATTCAACAAAAATAACACTTGGCGTCCTATAATAACAATAATTTAATAACTTGTAGAGCGCTATTTACATTCACTGATAAACAGCGCTTAACAACCTTAAAAAAACTACAATAAAATTCAGATTTGTAAAAGTAATTACATGTACATAAATATTACTTGCTACTTGCTTTATTGTACAAACGACCGGTTTCAATAAACCTGCGAAATTTCTCATTTTGTTAAAGCACTGAGGTTACGATAACTTCGAGTTAACTGATTTCACGGGTTGTCAAAGAGTCGAGCGATTCCCCTTTCCCAGGTGAGCGCCGACTCATTTCCCTTCAATATTCAGAAATGCTGTCAATCTGTTTACGCGCTTTCATTGCCTTTCGCCCGACGTGTTTTGCATGGCGTTTAGTCATGCGAAACCTCCACGAAACATCCACGCAGCGCGCGAGGTAACTTTATTCCGATTCTAAAAATAACTCGAGACGAATTACCTATGGAATAGGGTGTGTATGGGGGATGCCTTCTCTGACCCCTTTATCCTCTCTTGGTACACCCCAATAGAACGGCAGCTAAATCCCTGTTGAAACATACGGCCATTTGAATGAAAACCTCATGTTCTTTGAGACTATCGTTACTACGGAGACCCCAAAAGTACGACAGCTGAATCTCTGGCAAAAAGTATCAACATTTCACTGAAAACTTATTTCAGACCCTCGCTGTTGCGGACAACCCGATAATACGAAAGCTTCTGAATACCCGTATCGAAACGTACAGACACCTATCGGATTTTTCAACATTAAGACAAGAATAACAATTTTATCATCATTCAATTTTATCAACTTATTTGAATTTACTATGTTTCCGTTGGTAATCAATCGAAATTGTTGTAAACGTAGACATCTGTCACCCCTCTATTGCAATTAAAATACTCTGAAATACTTAAAAGTTTAGTTTCTTCACTTGAACACTTAGACATTGGAATAATTTAAGTGGTTCTGTGATTGGATTTGAATCATATGATGACTTCCAACGAGCCGTAAATAATTTAGCTATCTAACTTGTTATATAATTACGACAAGAGTATAAACGATGGTTTATAGTATCATTTTTATCTGTTTGATTGCTATTTAGTAAGTCAATGCTGTGAGCTCTAGCTACACATATCTATGTAATGGGAAACCCTTATAATTTAAAGTTAAAAGTTAAGTTAAATTACAAATAAAAACCATTAACTAACTGAATTCGATCGAAAATACGGGAAACAAGCTAAAACTTAACCAAAATAAGGATAGAGGTCAATTCCTGGAAATCTTGATGAGGAATCAAGTCAAGGTTGAAATATCAAACCATGCGATATTTTTAAACGTAAACAAGCCTTTGCTGGGAACTTAATCGAACATTCTTTTACAATAAAAGGGTTGTCGTGGAAGTCGCGAAAATGTACCAAAATATAACATATTTGTTTAAGAGGAGAACGTTTATTTTGATGAATATTTTGTGCATCGAAGTTGTAAAGGTATTCTGAACAACTAATAATAGGTGAATATTCGTGATATATATACCTGATATTACATCACAATAAAATATCCCTTAGTTAACTTATCATACTGTAACCACTTAAGAAATCCTCTTACTTTTAAGCATAAATCAAACTGGGTAAAAATAAACTAGATCAAGACTAAAATTTACGTTGCTTGCATTTTTAGTGTTTAACAAAGTTGCAGATGTGTAGAGGAAGTTGCTGTTAATCCAACAATTGATTATAGCAAAACGTGCTTTTCACAGAGCAATGTTGCTCATCCGGGTAGACACAATTCGCCCCATGTCAGGTAATCCGGAAAATGTTTGCTTGCCCTGGAGTCCGGAATCCTGGGCTTTGGAATTCGTAGTTCAGCTCAACTAATCCAGAATCCAAGTTGCACTGACAAGGAATCCGGAATCCGGTAACTGAAATCTGGAAAGGACAGCCTGGAACACAGAATGCAAGACTGCCTTGGATTACCTTACATAGGGCGACACAAAGATATATTCGTTCTTATCACACAGTTGTCACTTGACTTATTACAAAGAGCAAACTACAACGATCATTTCTTTCTAGTTGCAGTCCTTAGGATCATGCGACAACATGTCGGCTATTTTGTCACAAGAAGAAAATAACACAGCAACCACAGACTTAGTAGAAAACGCTGGTAAGCAGATTGTTGCTGTGACTGGCAATGTACTTGGTGGGGCAGTCTATACCCACACAGAGAATGCTACTGCGGTGAGTAAAGTTCTGCGGCGAGGTTCTGCTGTAAATTTAATTAATTCAAAATGGCGGATCCAGGATTTTATTATTTTTTGCTTTGAGGGGAAAAATTGATGGAATTAGGATTCCGTCAATCAAATTACGCCCAGATGTTGGACACGATCAGTAAATCGTTTTGTGTAATTTTGGTAGACGTATCCACATGGGCGGTTTGAAGTTGGGAAAATTCACTGTTTATAGTTGTTTCGGATAACACGCGACCAGCGATGTCAAAGAGTTTGTCTTTGGATTTTGGGTTTTTCTACGACCTCAATCAAATTAAACCTTTCGGCTCGGCGCTTTCTCGCCTTCACATCTTAGCGGACCTCTTAGGAAACGGAAGTTTACTTCAACAGGCTCAGAAGGTCATGAATTGTGATTGGTGGACTTCGATCCGTTTTGTGTGTTTCTGTGTTTTAAGGTTCGTTGCTTTTGAACTCCAGAGTTCGGTCGCGTGTTTTTGAAAAGCGCAGTAAGTTTTTCCTTAGCTCTAAGTTTTTTTATCTTCTTATTGAAACATGGCAAATTTAGATTCCCAAGGTGAAATCGTTCTTATAGAACTTCCTAATCCAGAAGAAACACAGATATGGGAGGGTGAAAACGAATCGATACGTTCCCGCCAACATATATTTTTGCAGCTTATACGGGGAGGCTCCGCCCTGTGGTCCAGCCACTTACCCTTTTATATACCATTTTTACGAAAAAAAAGTATCCCTTTCGTATACCTCTATTGACAAATAGTAGCCCTTCCACGTACCTTGTTTAGAACTTTGCATCCCTTTTAACTGCTGTAAATACATTGTCTCTAAAATTGAAATCAATCACAAAAATAGAACGTTTTATTGACTTTATAAATGATAAAATTCATCTCTTAGTCCTTTTGAGCCCTTTTACAGACCCAAATGACAGATCTCCCTTCCCTTTTATATACTTCAACTAGTGAAATCCCTTCCCTTTCATATACCTGAAGCCTGAAAAAGGTACCCCTTCCGGGGAGGAGCCTCCCCGTACAGGCCATCATATGGAGTACCCCCCCCCCCCCCCCCCCCCCTGGGGCTTCTGCTCGTTATTGCCGCCTTTATTGGGCAAGCAAGGATTGGATACTATGGTAAAGGTTTGATTGACTTCGAAGAAAAACCCAAAACCCAGGAACGTTTTGACAACGCAGGTCGCGTGCAATCCGGAACAGCTGTAAAAGTCTGAAAACAACTGTTACACTTTTTAAATACCCTGGGAAAAGTTTTATCCAGTCGACCCCAGTTGTTAAAACATTTCCTTCTTCTCTTATTTGTACAGCTTGAGGACCTCGCCAAGAAGGCCTTAAACCTTTCAGAAACTATAGGAAGATACTTCCTCAGGCGTCTATTACCAGGAAGGAAACCGATGGAATTTCGAAGCAAACATCTCAGTATGCAGCTTGCCAAGCTTCTTGTGGGTGGCGAGGATAACAAGACTCGGGATATGAGCATCAATGGTGGGTCATTCCAATTACCGGATCTTCCCCTCTTGTCTGATTCGACTCATACATACCTTGACAGAAGTGTAAGTAAGCCGGCAGTACGTAGTAGAAGATGTTGTCATTGTTGTTGTTCTTTTCATTGTTTTAATTGGAATTTCGAATTTTTTGGCATTAATTAAAAGGAAACGGCCGCTAATGCTCGCAGCGCGCAATGCTTACTGAGAAAAGGAGTTAGGTACCTTTCTCGTTCTTATCCTGAGAAGTCTTTCCCCAGTACTCGGGGGGTTCCAGTTTTTCAGCTATCGCTAGTTATGTGGCGATTTATTTGTTCATTAATTCAATTTTTTTTTTGCGAAGCTGTTGGTGTTACGCGAGTCACGCTCGCTTCCGTTTGAGTTAATTATTGTTGATTCACAGTGACTGTTTACAAGACATTTACCAGATGGTAAATGCAGTTAATGGAACATTAAGCCCCAGGGGGGTAGGCTAAGGTAGCCTGCCCCAATGTATGCTCTGTTCGATCTTTAAAGCCTTATTTATGAATGAAAGCTCGCCAATTTTAAGGTACAAACAAAAGCTGTTCGTGGTTGGAATCTGACTAATTTTTCGTATGTTTGTCATCACATTTTCTTAGCATCGCGCTGATTGGTCCCTGTTTTCAAGGCCCTATTCATAGCTAGACTTTAATCATGATAAGACTAGGTAGCTTATGGTACAACTGTATTCATTGGTCGAGATTTGAGACACTGTCTAGCTATAAAGTTCTGCTATTTCAGACCTGGTCATTATTCGTCTAGCTTGCACGAAAGAAAATAGTTACAGTAATTTTGCTCTGCACCCTCCCTCCCTATGGAGGAGTTCTGTTGTGTTAGGTATCAATAAAGTTTGGGGGGGGGTCACTCCTTGTGGTGCGGTTAAGTCTGCGTTGCGACTTCCCCCAAGCTTTTGGCATTGCTTGTGTCTTGCCATCTTATTCATTTGCCTTAATCTTGTCCGATCCAGCCCGTGCGGCGCTGGGGAGATAAGAAAGGCTCTGCCAATACTATTGTCCTACCCCACGGTAGTGGGGCGATAAGTGAGGCTTGTGTTTTTACTGTGCGCATAACCTGAAGTCGCTAGAACCTGCCACAGGGCTGTGTTCCCCTTATTACGCCATCTTGTAGTAATTGTCTTATTTGCCTGCGTGCGCTATTTAGTTATGTTACCTTTTCATGCGTATCTTAAGCGGAATAGTGACATTAAAGTAATGTAATAGGAGAGCTTAGTGGGGAATTCGAGTTATTCAAGTTCGAGTTCGAGGTTCTACTGTATACTAAAACAGCAGTTAATGTTTACTTTAAACCTTGAACTTAGTTTCCACTTAATTATAATAATCATCAACCGTAAACAGGTCTTAAGATATGACCGTCAACCGTCAAACCTACTACCCCACTGAGACCCTCAGTTATGTGTGATGTACTTCACTTACCTTGCTACTTGTTGTCTTATGTGGCTTACCTTATCACATGTTCTCCTTTTTTTTCTTTCGTTTTTTCTTTTTCTTTTTTTTGTTTTTTCGTAGATTCAATTTTTGGATGTGAATCCGTTTATATGGGCCAAAAATGGTACCTATGAGGCAGCGACCTCAGTAATCAGCTTATCATTCAAGGACGAATCTGGAAGTCCCATAACAGTAGAGAAAACTGAAAAGCAAATTGAAATCTATATTCCCACGGGGAGGGAAAACAATGATACCAACAAAGCCGCTGTGCACTTTGTTAACCCGGGAAATGACAGCATGATGTTTCATTCCTTTGAAATCAAACACAACGACACTGCTTTTGCCATTCGAATAGAACCAGCTAATGAAACAATGCTCGCTGTATATTTACGTCATGGGAAAAAACCAAACTTGACACATTTTGACTTTATGTTCATTATTCCGAATTTCACGTCTTGCGTACTTCCGGGACAAGAAAACTGCAGCATTGTGTCCGATTTTATGACATGCGTGGAAACGGAGGACGCGCCATACAAGGACGAAAACTACACAAGACCGTTTTTGCCTACAAGCTGTGGCCCAGCACCAGAGAATGAAACGGTAACAGTTCCACCTCCGGCTCCACCCGAACCTGGAAAAAAGGTGCAAACGTTTGAATGTCCTGACGTTTGCAAATATGATAACTTTACGTACGATAATTGCACTTGTGATGAGCTCCCCGATGTGACATTTCTATTCAACTCCTCGTTAGATGAAAACAATGACATATGCAAGGCGTTCATCGATTTTTCTCTTTGCCCAAACGACACCTTAATTTGCAAGAACTCTGTGAATTTATTATCTTGCTACGTGTTGCATCTGGATCGTTTTAAGAAGTGCCGCAGTATCCTTAGGACCACACCCGAATTGTTTTATGGTATTTACGCGAAATGCCTTAAAGATCCTTTCAGGGTTTTTTTCAACAGTACTGTTGGGAAAGCAGGCAAGTGGTATGTGGGTATTGAATACTACATACCTCCAAACGATACTAATACTGAGAAAGAGAAGGAAAAAAAAGATAGTTTGGACTTTGGGGCAAATGAGCCTGATTGGGATAGGCTAGAGAAGTTGGGATGGTGGAGAATACTCATAAAGCAAAATAAAGAGGACAATGCCAGGAGATATTTGGAAGGTAGAGTTTTAAAATGGGCAATAAGGGCAAAATGGACATCTTTTCAAGGCGACGATGTGTACGACCACGACTGTAGCTTTTGGTATTGGTTTCGAAAGTACGAATGTGGGAAATTTGTCGACAGATATCTAGGTTATTGGAGGCTATGGCAGGACAAGAAAGACGATGGTGATGATGATGAAGAAGAAGATTCGGATCGTAAACGTAGATCACTTTCGTCAGATTCCGATGAAACCGCGGAGCGACTTTGTGTAGTGGTCGAAGAGAAGCCTCCTCCTTTCAAAATCGGAGAAACATTGTCCCTTGTTGAAGAACCGCCAGAGCTAGATGAGAACGTATCTGCACTCTATTCGTTCGATGTCAGCCTTTACACATGCCTCTTCTGGGATGAGACTAATGAAGAATGGAGCAATAGAGGTTGTACGGTACGATTTGTCCTTTACCGCCTTTTAGCTGTGAAAGTTTGAACTCCCTAAATCTGCAATGTGCATGAGCCAATACGTTGATGTTTTCTTACAATTTTGGCATTTATATGATGGTTGCTGTTGTTCTTCTTTTTGAATCATCATTATTGCCTAGCAGCCGAATATTCTGAGTACTCCACGCATGTGTCAGTATAATTTTGAAGGTAGAGGGCAAAAAATTGCAACCCGTTAGGGTAGGGGCTACGATTAGGCTGCT
Source organism: Porites cylindrica (assembly GCA_964035525.1). Lineage (NCBI taxonomy): Eukaryota > Metazoa > Cnidaria > Anthozoa > Scleractinia > Poritidae > Porites > Porites cylindrica. Next base: position 7,271,224 of record OZ037786.1, on the reverse strand, counting down.
CTCGCTCTTGTTATATTTATCAACACTCGTGGAGGAATTTTGTTACTCCATGTAGCCATTTTATATATCCCCTATATCTTAGATAATTACAATTCATTATTTTTTAGAAGGCCAAGGGTCGAAGGCCTGGATTATCCTATATTTAATATGAGAAATATGTTTATTCAGTCGCTGACACAGGCGGCTGGGAAGAAAAAAATTGAGTAAAAATTCTGAGTGCTCCTAACAGGAAAGAAACCTGTGACCTTTCGGTTACTATATGTTTACAGGCTGGTCCAGAATCTAATGACGAAAAACTGCAATGTCTGTGCGATCATCTTACATCATTTGGTGGCGACTTACTGGTGACACCTAACACAATTGACTTTGCGGAAGTCGCCCTAGGATTTGCCAACCTGGGGAAGACTGGTAATGTAGGAGTCATTATAGCCGTGTTCGTGATCGTTCTTTTGTATGTTTTGAGCGTGATTGTTGCCAGGAGAGCAGACAGAAGAGACAAACAGCAGGTATTACGGAAGAAAGGCAAATTTTATCTTTGAAGTTCAATTAAAATAGTAATAATATTTATTGTTTGCTATTCATTTGTTTTGCTTTTTATCCGTGGGGGGAGGGAGGGGTACTTCACAGAATTTTATACGGAGCAGGCTCTTCCCCAAGTTCTTATTCCTTACCCTTATAATAAGGTTCAGATATAATGCGCACTCTGATAAGTTGAAAAAGCGTGCTTTATGAGATAATAACACGGCGCTAAAGCTGTCCTACCATCTGCCAATAGTCTGTGTTGAAAGTTAGAAAGTAATGCGGTGGGACTTTACAGAATTTTATACGGAGCAGGCTCTTCCCCAAGTTTTTATTCCTTACCCTTATAATAAGGTTCAGATATAATGCGCACTCTGATAAGTTGAAAAAGCGTGCTTTATGAGATAATAACACGGCGCTAAAGCTGTCTTACCATCTGCCAATAGTCTGTGTTGAAAGTTAGAAAGTAATGCGTTGGAAATTTAATGGATTCTTTATCAGAAAACAAATAAAGAAGCCTTGACTGTCCTCTGTTGTCGTAAAGTTCTTAAGAAACGGCTAGAGCACTCGATCAACAAGTAGGGAGAGACACTCTACTTTCGTGCTCTAGCCGCTACCTGCGTGCCTTACAACAGAACCCAAGCCAGAGAATATTCAAGGCTTCTTTATTTGCTAAATATACCATTTATGCAACGTATTATTATGAGCTCATTGGTCCATAGTGCGAGTTGATATATACTAATCTAACTGAAGAATGAATTGATTTTTTTCTGGTGTCGTTGAAAGACCATTTTCTGCATCAGCAATTCTACTTTCACAACCATGTGGTAGATTACACAAAAACGTGAGAGTTAAATCTCTCAATCTTTTGTTGCAGCTGTCTATTGCAGTGCCCGTCCATACGCACAAAACTGGTGACCACACTTACGAGATTGCAGTTTATACAGGGATGTTCGGAGACTCTGGTACAACAGCACACGTGTCTATGTACATTAGCGGTGAAAAGGGTGAGAGCGAAGTATTACCTCTTCAAGACAAGAGTGGCGCAAAACGCCCTTTTAGTCGCGGCAGTGTCAGCTCCTTTGTAGCAAGGTGAGCAATCGACTTGTTCTCTATCCACACAGGGTCTGGAAGGCTATTCGCGAGATCCGGGATTTGACCGGGAATTAGGAAAAGTCAAAATTTTTCGACCACTTCTCGGGAAGAGGGGACTTCGCCAAAACTATTGGCGGAGGATGTTGTATTGGGAAAGAAAACGGTATCCGGGGTAAAGATGTCAGCGGTAAGGGTTGCGGGATTATCGTGGAAAAGAAGCAGGATTGCGGGTTCAGGCACACCTTTCTAGACTCTATCTATAGCAGTTGGAGCTGGAATCCCAATGGGTGTTAGGCTTTGCTTAAACATCCAAGGTTAAATTTGATTCCACAGTGTACGAACTGATGCAATCATGAGCTCACAAAGAGAGCAAAATCACCACAAACAAATTGGCCCGGTTTAGTTTTACTTTTTGGCGTCATTTTAGAAGTGATTCTCTTTCCTGATTTCTTGGTGCTTAAAAACACCCCCCGTTATTTCTTCAAATCAGATAATATATAGATTTAGCCAGGGCTAAAAGCGAGGCTCCCATTAATATATTTATAATTTAAATCAAACAATAAACTTGTGTTGCACAATTCAGTTAACTTTAGAGCACATTCATGTGACTTTTGAGGGAAAGGCTAAGTGATTTTAGAGAAAAATAATTTGCAAACAGCCCAATAGTGAACAAAATCTTACATCGAGTTGACAGCCTCATATGTACACCCAAAAAAACAGCAATCATCTTCGATCACATTTAAGAGCCATACTAGCTCTTGATCACCGTAAGATTAATTAGGCCTGGAAAAAATATCAGGCCGAATTTTATTGGGTTCGACAAGTTTACTTTACAAAATCTTGCCAACAAATCTGGGTGCGTGTAAACCAACCTTTTATACCATTTATACATCACATCTGAGATGAAACAGTATTATGAGGTACTGTTTTTATCATACAGACCTCGGACAGAAAGCCGTATTTCACAATTTTGCAACACAAATTGCAATCATTTAATATATTCAGGACGATCGAAGCACGCGTGGGCTTTTAGCTAAACCGTTAAAAAAATTTCCAAAATCACATATACGGCCAGCCGGTTCTCACTTTTGCAGTGCGGGCTGTAGCGAATGTTTGAACGAACATACTAGAGTTAAGCTCCAACATAATAAAAAAATTATTATGTTTATTTTTTTATTTAATTGTTTTATCGATATGTAATCTTTAAAAGCGTTTGATACGCGCGGCATTTTGAGTACTCCTCACTGAACGACTCAAAACAAACGGAACAGCGATTAAAATTAAAAGAGAGACTACCAACAATCAATAAAAGAAATATAATTCGGTGAAACATATACAGAGACAACATTTTTCGTTCACGAAAACAAGTATTAAAGTGTCTCTAAAAATCCTGAGTCTTCAAGCTTAAAGCTTAAGTTTATGTTTTAAGCCGGCTTCCCAGTATTTACTTTTTTCAAAGATGAACTCGAGGCCAGGAGAGGCAAGAAAATCGCTCAAAGCTTTCTTTTACAGCCAGAATTATAACTAAATGTTCTTTGGAACGTTTTCTTTCTATTTGCGGTGAGAAAATGTCTAAAGGCTTTTTAAAGTTCTGTAAGCTTATATCAAACCTGATTCTTGGTCAAATCAAATTGTCTCAAATCTTACAAACGTGCGTAAACTAAATAGCCGCATAAACTACGCTCGACTTCATTAAATTAGATATAAAAAACAAACATCAAACACAATAATTACTGAGGCTTACTATTCGAGATGCAGCTCCTGAAAGGTATCAAGTAAGGCCAGTATCGCTTCAGACTTTTCAACCCTTACGCATCAAGCAAGGTGAAAAACGAAAACGATGCCATCCGAAATCGCATTTCCGACTTTGACAAGTGATGTATTAACTTCTCAACCAAAAACCAACAAGCCATGAATAACAGAAAGTAAAAAAAAAAAAAAAAATATTTAAGCTCGTTAGCGTGAGGAGTGGTTGCCCAATCGCCCGAGCCCGGGGCTCATGTATTAAACGCTCGAGCATTCCGGATCGAGTTGGAATTTAGAAATGTTGGTTTTTGCGGAGAGGGGAAAACCGGAGTACCCGGAGAAAAACCTCTCGGAGCAGAGAAGAGAACCAACAACAAACTCAACCCACATATGACGTCGAGTCCGGGAATCGAACCCGGGCCACATTGGTGGAAGGCGAGTGCTCTCACCACTGCGCCATTCCTGCTCCGCCAGGAAGACTCCTCATAACAGAAGACTCCTCATAACAGCTGAATTTCATTTTGTGCATCCAGTGGAAAAAGACAGTTAAAAACATCACAAGTTGACACAAAACTCTGTCAGCTTCAGCTGTCAAAGTAAACAAGATTCAAGATGATGTATAAATTTTCCGCATAAGCTCACCTGTCAAATTTGGACCAATCAGAGCATAAAAAATGGAAGTAGAGCGTGACCAACGCGTGACCATGGTGAGCAAAGTTCAAAACCAACTGTCTTCCCTGCCTGTAATAGCTGGCCGAAATTTCGCGTCCCAGGTCAGTTTTAAATCAAAATGTTAATTGCGCGGCACAAAAACAAAACATCTTTCATATGAATTTAAAAAAATCAAACTTGAGTCTGCGATCATTTGAAAACTAGTAACTTGTCAGCGGATAACTTCAAAAAATACTTGACCTCGCTGGGTCAACACCTGTGCCCGCGATAAGGTCATGTAATACTGGTCAGCGGATACCCTGTTTTGACAGCTGTCAATTGATCACAACATTGATGCCCAATGGATGTGTGCATTATCAGTTTTCCTGTGCTCTCAAACTAGCTAGAAAGTATAAGACTGAACATTGATCGCGACCTAGTAAAACAACTGGTCAGCGGACAGCTTCCATTAAATCACGTCACCTTGATGAGTTGACACATGAGCCTTCGATATGGCAATGTGATACTGGTCCGTGGCTATCCTGTTTTGACAGCTGTCAATTGACCATATTGTGAATGGCCCATATAAAAGATGTGGATTTGCCAAGACACGCCTGAGTCACTCCTCCCTTCCTTTTGATAGTCTCCCCTACCCTACCCGTACAATCTGTAGACACGTACGTACGCTCGGTCAGTCACGTGACAACCAAACGAAAAGACCATACTCTATGAGTATGAGGCTCTGTCCCACGCGCGCTTCGCGCGCGAGGGAGCCCTGCTATAATTGACCAAATCTGGAAGAATTTTGCGAAATTTGCTTGTGTTTGCACACTTTACGGACTCTTGTGGACCTATAGAAATATCCTCAGGGCCCTTAATTTATCAAAACTGACCGGCCAGAACATTTTTGTCGTAAAGAGAGTTTAGTTATTAATAAGGAATTTCCAGGCAGCTCAGTCTATTGGCAAAGAGTATGCGTCGTATTGATTGGTTTCTGCAGAAATTCACGAAAGCCTTTTCGTTTTCAAAATAGCTGGTCCGGACGTCCAGCGTTTTGACTTTTAATTTACTCAGCACTTTTCACAGACGCCTTTCGTACACTGTAAATCAAATCCATTTGATAAATTTAAACGAGGTTAATTAGGGTACACACGTTCTCCACATCTAGTGTGGATAACAGTACTTATGCAATCCGTGGCATTGCTTTATTTACCAGTATCCTTTTTGTCCAGATTACCGAACTCTCTGGGTCGATTGAACTATGTGAATGTGTGGCACGATAACTCAGGCTCAAGCCCCTCGTGGAATCTGCGACAAATTGTGATTCGCCACGTTCCAACGAATAAGAAGTCGTATTTTATCTGCAACCGTTGGTTAGCAGTGGAGAAGGACGATGGATTGGTTGAAAGGGCGATCTTCGTTGCCGACCAAAAGCAGATGACAGGATTTCAGAACCAATTTTATAATAGGGCTTCCAAGGACATAGGTAGTAACTGAAACTTAGTGACCTTTATCATTTTTTGATGAATTGTTAGCCTGCGTAGCAAGCATTTCTACTTGAGTTCGTCGATGGAGTTCCTTTGTCTTTTTTCGCTCTCGCAGTCCAATGTTCGCGCAAAAACTCGATCGGAAACCCTGGCGCTTTCTACGCAGACTAATTAACTGTCTCACAGAGTAACTGATTGTTTTACGTTGTTTGACTGATCGGTTGACTGAATGATTGACTAGTAACTAACTTTTAAGACTAAGTCATTGTCTAATTACTGTCTGATGAACAGACTAATTGTCGATTGGTTGCGTCTTTCTATTCATGTTACTGAATTGAACTGAGTCCGTGGAGTGAAATTTGGTCTTAAATCAGGCGCCTTCGTTTAAAATCGTACGAGCGCACGGCGCGAGTTAGATTTGAAATCACAAGTATAACGGAAACTGAAATCCATTCGATTCAATGATCACTTTATCGCATCTATTTTTAAATTACATAATTCAGTAGCCCATAAACAGGATTTTAGTGGCTAGTATTAATATTTTATCGATCCAACAGTCAGTTAATTGTAAAACAAAAAAAAAAGGGGGGAACCCGAAACGTTTCTAAATCACGTTTTGAGTATGCAGAACAGAAATATTGCGATTAAGAGAAGAAATGAGGGAATTAATAGCATACATTATTTGATATAAAACAGATGTGATTTAAAGCATAAAAGTATGATTCGTGAAAAAAATCACGCTTCTGAGAGTCACTCAGACCGCAGAGATTTCAATTAATTGGTTTGTTTTATACGCCCCAGGGCGTAAACGCTAAAAGCCATGCAAGACAGAAACCTCTGCTCGTAGGGTAGGTTTTCTAAACGTCAGTCACTATCAATAATAGTCCTATTCAGGTTTAACTCACCCGAGCCACTTATGTAACTTATTATTGCTATTCTTACGCGACCACAGGTGATGGCCATTTATGGTTTTCAGTGTATACGCGGCCGCCACACAGCTCTTTTACTCGGGTTCAAAGGTTGACCTGCTGCATCTCTCTGCTCTTTTCTTCTATGGTGGCTAACGCTATGTTTTACCAACTGGGCGATGCTGAGGAAAGTCTTCGAATCAAATTTGGACCTATCGACTTCACATGGCAGCAGTTGATGATTGGAATTCAAAGCAGCATTGTCGTTGTCCCCTTTAACTTGATGATTATCACCATTTTTCGCTTCACTGGACCGAGAAAGCCCTCCGAAAGAGAACAAAAAGCTGGACCCAAAGGGCAAGAAAAAAAAGCGGGAGCTAATGCAAAACCAAAAGGGAAAACAAAACCGAAGGATGAAAAACTTATAGGAAGAGAAGGATCACATTGCAAGAAATCAAAAGACAAAAAGGGGCCAACGGACCAGAAATCTAAAGATAAAAACAAATCTGAACCAAAAGCAAAGGACAAAAATAAAGCTGACTCGAAAACTAAAACGAAAAAAGAAGAATTGCAGAAAACAAATAGGGAAAAGACAGCGCCTAAAGCAGGACAAGAGGTTACAAAGAGAAGAAAATTCAAACTTCCTTACTGGTGTAATTACATTGCTTACACTTTGGCTTTCCTCGCATCCTTTGTTGGAGCCTTGATCACCATATTTTACAGTATGGTTTGGGGCAAGGAGAAGTCACACAAATGGATTCTTTCAGTCATCATATCTTTGGTACAAGACATCTTTTTCGTGCAACCGTTGAAAGTAATCCTGGTTGCATCGATTTTGGTCATGTTGTTGCGGAAACCTCCCGAGGACGACGAGGAGGAAACAGTTAACGATGAGGCTAAAGAAACAAAACAAGAGGAACTCACAGATGATACTTCGGTTGATGGCACGAAGGATCCTCGCAAGAAACTTTTTACCAGTGGTCCTGATCCAATAATAGTTGCAATAGCCAGAGAAAAAAAGCTTAAAGAAGCGCAGATGTGCAATATATTCTCCCAGCTTGCGTTACGGTTCTTATTCGTCTTCCTTCTCTCAGTAGCTACTTACGGTAGCCGAGGCGGAGACAGGTTTTACCTCTCCAAGAATGTACAAGATATTTTTAACACAAAACTTGGCAAGGTAAGAAACCCTTTAACAGGCTACAAAGGAAGCTTCTGCACGCTTTTTCGTCTGTCAGCTGTACAAGTCTGATGGCCTTATCTCCCACGAGTCTTCTCTAACTCAGTGGCATAGTCTCTGGATTCAGGAGAACCTAAAGGGTCAAAGACCCGTCTCTTGTTGAAAGAACCGACATCCCCTGAGAAAACTGGCTGAACAAAAGAAAATACTGTCGACATTTTTCTTTAAATTCCAGAACATGTTCGACATCTCTTAATCACAGAAACGTAACAAAAAATGAAAAATCAAATCAGCACTGCACCTCTGGCAAGCCACTCACTTACTGTTAAACTCAGCAGTTTCAAAAGGTATAGCCAATATAATCATGGACGTCGAGCAGTACTTCTAATTTCACTATTACTTTTGTACCCTCGTTATAACGTACTGCTATTAGCGATCTTAGAGCTTACCCTTTACACAAACCATCCAGTGAAAAATCTCCTACTGTCTATCGGAAGCAATTGTGGAGACTAGAAATTTCAAACAAGATTATATGTTTTTTAAAACACGAACCAAATAGAATGGCGTGAAAATACCTGATTTCCAATTGCACAGCATAATATCTTTTTATAAATGGAGCTATTCTTGTGAAAGTATTTGACCATTTTAAAGTAAATGCTTTCCTAAAGTGCGGGTTTTTTTAATTTTTGTACTTTTTCTGATAAACGATTTTGTCACTTACCCTTATTGTAATTGATATTGTTAGGTCAAGGACGTATACACGTTTTGGTGGTGGGCTGAAAATTATATGCTTCCTAGCCTGTATGCCACAGAATGGTACAATGGACAAGCATTTGAAGAAGATGACTTCTTTTCCAACAAAAAAATGTTTATTGTTGGTCTCCCACGCCTGCGCCAGGCAAGAATCAAGCAAGGTTAGTAACAGATTATTTCTATCACATGAAAGTCCCAAAAAACTTTCTCGTCCCCATTTTGCTTTAAGTTCTCAAATCCCGGCTTTCAAATGAGGTAAATGCAGAATCTCAAAAGACCTATCGGTGACCCTCTATGCCACCAAGCCTCCTCATTTACATGAAGGTAATAGACAACTCTTCTTGTCAACAGAACCCTGTGTTGCTTGGAACGCGTACCCTGAGTTTACACGGTGGTTTCCAAGCTGTTACCATGGCTATTCCTATGACAGACAAAACGACAAGTCTGCAGACGAGCAACTGGACTGGCTTGATGTCTCCCCAGCTTATGTCGTTGGTTATACGACCAGCAATCTTGACAGCACTCAACAGACCAGTAACAACGATAGTATCAGTAGTAACAGAACTAGTACCACACTTGCGCCAGATCAGGATGTAATAGGAAGCTTAAGAAACGACGATAGCAAAGGCAACGCGAATGGTAAAAAGCAACAGGTTTAGGCCCTGTCCACACGTGCTGGGCGTTTTTGGACAAAAACGCAGGTTTCCGAAAACGATCCTTAGAGTGGAGTTTTTTTTAAAACCGCTGGCTTCTTGTTTTCGTATGAGTGGACGAAAACGGAGGTTTACGAAAACCGTGATTTCATACATCATACAGCGCATGCACCTGTAAGGAATGCTATCGTATTTTCAACGTTTCAGCGTTTTACCATGATCGGGCGAAAATGTTTCAAATATACGCTGCGTGTGGACGCTTTATGTTTCGAAAACGGAGAGAAAATCTCCGTTAAAAAAAAAAATATGTGTAGACGAGGCCTTAGGCTAATTAAGTTCACACGTCGCCGGACAATTTTTCGACCGGTGGAAAATTCGTGCGGTTTGGTGTTTCGTTCACACGAAACCACCTCCACCCTTTAAACCCTAAGATCAAAATTTGAGTTTTCATTTGTTGCCCCCATTCATTTCCTACAGACGTAGTAGGGAGAAGTTGATAAAATATCAAGCAAATTCATCTTGTGTGATCATGTCCTTAACTCTCATGACCACTCTGTTTTACAAAGCATTAGGAGAAATTTGATGCTGATCGCTTGTAGGGCTTAAAGAGTTAACCGTGCAAAAATTTAGACGCCAAGCTATTCAGAGTTCCGTGTGAACAGAGCGAAAATATTGAACGGTTCCGGGTGAACGAGGTGTCCGATCAAATTTTTTAGCCGGTCGAGAATTCGTCCGGTGCCGTTTTGAACGTAGCCTTAAGGTGAAGTTACACGAGGCGATTCGCAACGACGATTTTTAGCGCAGCACAGCGTTGTAATGTTGGAACAATGTTGAAACTATTCCAAACAATGTCGCAACAATGTTGCAACGCTGCGTTGCGCTAAAAATCGTTGTTGCAAATCGTTCCATGTACATAACTTTTAGATTAGCAAAACACCAACCGTCTACGTGCATCACGCTTTTTGTACATTTCTTTAAAGTAGAAAGACCTAATTTCACTTTTTAGGAGGACGTGAACACAATGCAATGATTTTCTTTTCTTTCTTTTCAAAACTTAGATATAGTCCTTTAGAATGCAACACCAGGAAAATTCGCCCAGATTTTAACACGTTGAACGAGATGGAATAAAAGGGAAATATATTGAAATAATGCGAATCTACTTCTTAAGTGACGTTTTCGGTTACTTAAGCTCTCTGTTTGATCAAGCCTGCGAAGAAAACAAAATATCTATAACAGAGCCATCGAATTTCCATTTTTTTTTTTTTTGACAATATAATTTGATTACTTTATCATATGTTCCTGAACATGCTTATTTCTCTTGAAAGCGGTAAATACCTTTACTCGCCCGCGAGGGCCGATTTTGTTAACTGAAAATCGTTAAGAAAGTTGCAGTCGAACTCCACGTAAGCGGACACCCTAAGCAATAATATGATGAGATTTAGGCCTTGTTTACACTACAGGGGCACCCAACGACGATTTTCGGAAAAAATATCTGTTCGGAAGACGATTTGAGATCTAGAATTTTCGGAACATTTGTTGTAAAATTTCTTGCTGGCCTGCCTCTCCTAGGATTTTCGAACATCTAAAAAATGGTAAAATTGCCCATTTTCGACAGATTTTTACCGTAAAAAGGTCACCTAGAATTTTCGGAAGCCTTTTTTCTGGCTGAAATTTCGAACGGGTAAGTTTTGATCCCTGTAATTTTCGGATCACTAGACTTTCAGCTAGGAAATCCGAACAGATGAAAAATTTATAGGGGATAAAAATATGCCCATATCCACCGTTTAAATACTAAAACACTTTTAACAGTGCTATGTTTAAGTGGTTTTGAACAATATTCTCGTTGGGTGCCCCTGACACTGTACCAGATACCCGGGGGGGGGGGGGTACTCCCTAATATGGGCTATATAGGTATGTGCGGCCTCAAAGGGTAGGGTTTTTCAGCCGTTTTGGTCATAAATTGGGTATCGATTTTGGCTATTTTGCCGCCATTTTGGTCATAAATAGGGTAACGGTTTTTGCACTGTAGTCTTCAATGCACTTTTTTAGAAGAAGCTACTTCCTTATCATGTCCCCTCCTCCCATCCGCGCTTTGCCTTCCTCTCCACCGGCTGCTTTGTAGGTCATAAATAGGGTAGGGAAAATCGCAGATTTTGGTCATAAATAGGGTAAGGGTTTTGGGAAGCGGGCCGCACACCCCTACCCAATTTTTCTGCGAGTACCCTCCCCGCCCCCCGGACCAGATAGCTTTTGCACCGGCGCGAAAACAATACCGAATAGGGCTTCAGTTCACACATAAGAACTGATTTTGGCGCGATTTCTGTAACGGATCGAGACTGCGCCGCGCCGATCTCTAAAGTGAAGAGTCGGATAGAAGTTCGCGGCTTTTCGTGTCGACATGAACAGCTATCCGGTATAGCCTTAGTAGTCGCTTACAAAACATGGTCGCGAATGTAATGGGCTAGAATTGCGGTAATTTAAATAAATGAAATGTAGTAGCGTAAAGGGAATTTACACATGACTTTATGACTGCCATATTGGTGTCCCAAAATAATAAAACGGCGGCCTTGTTGTTGTTCCAAAAACCAGTCCTGTGGGAGTAGAACCTTCTGGACTTCTTTTTATGTAAGAAATTTTTTTGTTACAATTTGCGCAGCTGCTGGCCGCGCGAGTGAAAACGCCTTAACCTTATTTTCCTCTATTTTATTTAGGAAATTCCGAAAACTTTGCAGGCTCAGAATTTAGAATCCTCTGTACCCATACACTGGAGTACCACGATGCTTTATCTCTTGGCACACTCCCCATTGTCTCGGAACGCAACACGTACACTGGGGGCGGTCTTCTTGCGGAACTAGGGTACGATATAGAAACAGCTCAAAAAGTTCTTGCCAACCTTAAGGCCGATATCTGGATCAACAGACTGACAAGATTGGTTTCGTTGGAGTTCGTTGCCTTTGAACCCGCCACCAATCTCTTTGCGTATGGTCGATACAACTTTGAATGTCTCCCAACTGGAGGGATTTGGACATCTTACCGCATTGATCCTATTTCGTTCGTCGGAAGCATCAACTCGAGTTTCAGTTCCATGTTCATCGTTTGTTATGTGCTGATTATTATTATTCTCTTATACACGATTTATCGGGAATTCAAAGAAATGCGGCAGTTGAAAAGCAAGTACTTCAAAGACATCTGGAACTACATAGAGTGGGCCTTCATCTCCTTTACCATTACTACGATTGTACTGTTCTTTTTCAAATCAGAATACACCAGGTATTACTTAAGTATCTTGATATGTAAATATAAATAATGCTTTGCAGTTATAGGTAGTAGAGGAGTCTCTTTATGAAAGCTGGCAAACATAAAAGTTGAAAACAAAGGTGCTTTAGTTTGTTGGAAGCTCCCTGACCCTGCACAATCCTTTGTTTTGAGTTCACAAATTTGGACTGGATAAATTAATGCGATGTTTTTCTTTGTCAGTAAGTTAAAAATGATAAGAATGCAATTCAACGACGTGCACGGTCACATTAAACAAGGTAACAAAAAGCATATGACAATGGAGTCTAACGGGTTTCATAATCATTACACTTTAATAACTATGATGCAATGGACGGCTTAGAGAGACTATTGGGTTTACACATTTTTAGTGTGTAGTATCACGGGATGTTTTTACAAGTGGCGCCGCATTTGGACAAAATACTTTGGGTCAAAATATGAGGCGAGTAAACATATCCCACGATAGTACATTCATAACTGTTTAACAAAATATTTATTTTTTCCACTTAGATTGGGCGGTATACAGTACAACTTCATAAATTTGCACACTTACTTGTTTCGAGAATTCGTGACATGAAACAGACGTCACCCCAGTACAAGTCCAGTTTCGCCTGCCTTTTCGACGTTTTTGTTGTTTGGTTAAGTGTTTACTCCGTCCCATTTGCTAGCAAAACACAGATGGAATAATAAATAGTTTATAAAGCTTATAATGATGGCCTTGCGGTTTTCGCGTAACACCGCCATCCGAGAAGAAAGAAAAAGGTTGCAAAGGAAAGAATCATCCGCCAAATTAAGGAAATTTAGAAATAAAAAACAGGGAAGGAAAATGAACGGATTTTGTCTTACACAGGGTTAGCGCTTTGGCTACACTCCCGGTACACCCAAACCTCCCTTTTAATGCTACCCCCCACTCCCCTCCCCTTGAGGGGAAAGGTTACCTCCTGCCGATTGTAATATGAGCAATAGACCATTTGCAAATTCCTTTAAACAATGTCGCAAGGCTTGGGTTGAGAAAATACGTTGATTTGTTTATGATCTGTTTATCCTACCCTTGCAAGCCTCGCGACTCTCCTCATAAGGGAGCTTTAGCGACGACGACGGCGACGGTAGCGAGAAGGTCAAAAAAGCAATAGGTTTGATTAGCATAATAACAACCTTGCACGTGCAGCACACTGTATATCCTACCCTTGCAAGCCTCGTCCATCTCCTCATAAGGGAGCTTTAGCGACGACGACGGCGACGGTAGCGAGAAGGTCAAAAAAGCAATAGGTTTGATTGGCATAACATCAACCTTACACGTGCAGCACACTTTTTTGTACATGTCTTTGCCGTCACTGCACGACTACGGCGTGAAAATCCCTAATTTAACGTTTTATGGAGGACGTAACAAGCGAAAACGAATATTTTTCGCTTTCAAAACTTGAGTGTGGTCGCAAGAACTCCAGGGAAATTCGCCTACATTTGACATTTTCAGCGAACTGGAAGAAGCGCGACAAAGTTTGAAAAAAACCCGAATTCATTTTAAAACTGACGTTTTCGCTGCCGTCGCCGTCGTCCATGCTATAACTCCCTATTGTTATCTTACTGAAACGGAATGCGGGAAAAAATCTCTTCAACGTTAATTTGACAAACGGAAATAATCACGCGACTTAACGTCGTTCTTGGTTAGAGGTAAATGGATCTAAATGTCCCAATTATATCATAATCATCATAGCTTATAATCATCATCATCATCATCATCATCACCACCACCATCACCATCACCATCACCATCAACATCATCATCGTTGTCGTCATGGTCACCGTCATCATCATCATCATCATTATTATTAATATTATTATTATTATTATTATTATTATTGATATTATTATTATTATTATTATTTTCAATAGGAGGCTGGTTGAGAAAGTGCAGGCCAACCCTTACGCCCGAATGAGCTTCGATTACGTGGCTTTGTGGACAGACACAGAGAGTGTGTTTCTTGCGCTGGTCATCTTCCTGGCGACAATGAAATTCTTGCGCATCTTAAAGTTTAATAAGCACATCAGCATAGTAACCAAGAGCATGACAATTTCCAAAGGACCACTACTTTCCTATTCCGTTTGCTTTGTGGTGGCTCTCTTGGGATTTGCTACGTTTGGTAACATCACCTTTGGCCCCTCAGCGTACATGTTTTCCACATTTCCAAGATCAATTGTTAATTCGTTCGAAATGATCCTTGGTAAAGGTGAGAAAAATCTTCGATTCAACACTGGACGAAAAATTTACTTTTGATCCTCACTAGCGACTCAACCATGTACGCGTGCATAACAGGGACTTTAAGATCCATCAACGCGACCGCTACGAGAACGTCAAAGAAAGCCAATAGGTTTAAAAAGCAAAACACCAACTTTGCACGTGCATCACACTTTTTTGTACATTTCTTTGCCGTTTTTGCACGACTATGACGTGAAAATGCCTAATTTTTGCGTTTTATGGAGAATGTAAACAATTAAGGACGAAATTTTATTTCTCTTTCTGAACATGGATACGGTCCCTTGGAATTCAACTTCTTGAGAGTTCGCCTACATTTGACGAAGTAAATGGGTAGGAATAATCGCAATAGAGACTGAAAGAACGCAAATTCACTTTTAAGCGACGTTCTCGATGCTGTTGCGTCGTTGGATCTTACAGTCCCTGTTCCCAAATAGCGGTACAACCATGTGTAAGCATAACATGGTCTTTACTCGCGACGCAAGCGTGAACAAAAACATGAAGAACATAAGAAGCTAAAGGCCTTGACATGAGCATAACCCTAAACACAAAAATTATCGATGTAAAAACCTTGCATTCTTCTTATGCTTATGCTTATATGTTAAGGCCGTCTTCATTAGCGCATGTCCATAAACTGGTTATGCATACTTAGTAGGCTTGTGCTTGCGTCGCACTTTTGAAAATAAATAAGGCCGGTTGGAATGACTTAACTCCATCAGTGTAAATTCTACCGGAATAAACCCATGACGAAATAATTAGCTATGTCTTTCATCTGCTTTTCTTGTTATGGTCCTTCCCTTTTAGGTACCAACTATGACGAGCTGGAATCCATCAACCGCTTCCTCGGGCCATTCTTTTTCTTCACGTATTTTCTCGTTACGACGCTCATCTTGATGAATTTCTTTGTGGCCATACTCAATGACTCTTTCACCGACGCTAGAGAAATTCTTGAAGCGGAGTCCACGGGGGAAAATATGTCGGACTTCATTGAAGAATACGCCAAAGACAAGCTGAAGGAAATATCAGACGAACTACGATCAATTATTGGCGAAAGAGAGACGAATAACGCTGCCAGTAATGACAAGCGCAAGAAAAACAAAACATGGGAAAGAGATTTCTTTTTGTACTAGCCTCGGAGCGGTGCAACCCCTTACTGAGAAACAAGTAGGAACTGGAGCCGAAATACATTCCGCAATTGCTTCTGGGATAGTTACTGGGGTAGCGCCGGTCAGCTATCGGCCATTTTTTTTCCTCGTCTCTAGTAATAGTTCCAGGGATCTTTGCGAAAGTAACTCGTCCCAATTTCCTTTCCGTTTTACAATTTTACACACGACAGAGCACCAAATCAAGAAAGAGCACAGTTTTATCAGTAAACTTCTGAAACACGTCAATATTCTTTAATGAACAGCAGAGTCCCGTTCTCGAAAGACCGAGTTAGCGCTATTCCAGGAAGACAATTGTCTTTGCGTTCTTTTAGATTGTTTAGTGGATCATTTTCGGTTGACAAAACAGTGTTGCGAAGTAAAGCTAGAAAACGTGTTTATTATAGCTGAAGCTACATGTTCCCAGAAAGATGGCTTTGCTTTAAATTTGGCTTTATCCGAGTTAATCATCTTTCAAGGAACCGGGCCAAGGAGTTTTCAAGCTTTAACCAGGTTGCCACTATTTTAAATTTTTTCCATGAAGTTTAAATTTTTAAGAGTTTGTGTCGAACGTTTTTGCTGGAGCAAAGCTTGTTGAGTCATTTAATCATTTAAAAACAATTGGATCAATTCTGGACTTGAAACCACAGGACAAAACCAAATTTAGGGTAATGTTTGCACTGTTTCGCATTCTAAAGCAAGTGTGCGGAGTATAAAAGTTGCGCCCTTTTCTTCAATAACGATTGGATTTATTGCGGCACATTCAAAAGTACGTGTATTTTCAAAACCTGCACAATGTTCCAGAGGTGTCACTGGAGTAGTCACCTCGATGGAGACGTTTCAAAGAAAAAAGAATGATTTTATTATGTAATAAGAAACAGTGTCTGTCTTAGAATTTTCCTTCGATTGAAATTTAACAATAAGAAAGCTATAACCAAGTGGCTCAGTAACTTTAAAGGTGTCTCATTAATCAATAATTAAATTTGCACGGTCGTTTTTAACTTGGGATATTTCAAAAACAAGAGATACGGAAGTTCTTTTTCAAGTGTACCCCTTGCTTTGCATTCCACCACATCAGTAAACAAGTTAGTTCAACGCCATTCACATATTTTTGAATTGAACTGTAACCATCTTTTCAATAAAGAAGACGCACCTTACAAGTGTTGGTTAATCTCTTTAAGTTTGTTTCTATTCTCATCGCCACGCTCAGCCGAATAAAAAATATTTCTGTCACAAGTATGAACAAACAAAACAGCACAATGATATATGGACGGAGCTGCCAGCAATCGAGTTTATTATACGAATAAGAGTTACAACAAAACCACCAAAATAAGGGATATATGCGAGAAATAAAGTTACAGTGTACCAACAAACGCTACATGTACAGAGCAAAAATTAACAAAGTAAACGGAGTCAGCATATCACCAAGAGCGATGCAAAAGTACACGTAGAAATCAATTGAAGCCATAAAATATATAAACCTCAAAAAGCGCCCACGAGTAAACTGGTCGGCGTCAATTGGTGTGAGATTCGTAGGGAGTGGCTTTGAAAGGGTCTAATGATCCCTTCGAGAACGAAACTAAACAATGTAAACAACAAATAAAAGAAGTAAATTATTACGTTACGCTCGCAGCATACCTATTTTACTCAGATACAAGTTTAAATCTCGCCAGAGGTTAGGAGGACATTTTGCTTTGCTTTCGTGTAGTTCAACGACACAGCTGACCATGGTAACGCTGGCTCAATCATGTGCGCTACTTGATTCGCTTTTATTACTTTATTTATTGCGAGAGCTACGAGTAACTGGATAGGTTTGTATGGTTTTTCTCATTAAATTGCCACGTTGTCATTAACAGGAGTTGCTGGACTTTTCCCCAAGCAGCAGGGCTTTACAAACGCTTTGACTGGAAAAACAATGGGTATTTGCTGTCCGAGTGACTCTCTTTTCTATTTTGTGCTTCTTTCTTACTTGTGTTTTTGTTTTGGGTTTTGTGATTCTGTTTAATACTTTGCGTTTCTTTCTTTCTTTCGTTCCTTCTTGTTTGCTTTTCTTCTTTTTTCTTTTTGGTTTTGTGATTCTGGTTTGGTTTGCGTTTCAGTTCAGTCTGTTTTGTATTTCCGTTTTTGACTTGGCGATTCTGTTTTGGAAAATGTTTCTGTTTTGAGTTTTGTGGTTCTATTTCCACTTTTGTGTTGTGTTCTCCCTTTCGGCCACTGTATTAATGTCTTAGCAAAAGTAGCAGAATTCGTGCGACTATTTGATTTCTATTGTTATGAAAGTTTTAATATTAATTGCAGATATTTTGGTAAGCGTTCACTTTAGAGCACACTCACTTTGGCCGTTTTCTTTTTGGGCTCTTCTTCATCCACTTCTTAGGCGCCTTATGTGAACCCGTTAATAGAAAGAAGACGATTGTTTTCACTGCCAAGATTCTCTGATTAAAGGGCCATCATTGCCTAGTCCCTGTACGGCATCTTCCCAGGCCTTCTCGGTCCATGCATTTCGATGACGTATCCAAGACGTGACCGAAACGCATAGGCCCTGCGGAATAATGAGGCCTAGGGACTAGGCAAGGGCCTTCATAATGGGAAAGAGAACTCATTCGAGGTTGAAAAGGCATGGGGGAGGAGAGGGAGTGTAACACGTACCCCTGGGGACGAGTGTTGTTTTGGAAGCTTCAGATTGAAGGAAACACCTGAACAGATGGTAAATACGCCCTAGACAAAAGGACAGCGATGAAAACAGCTGAATACTAGGTATCTCATATTGGTACATATGCTCAAGGCTATAAGTTAAGGCTAGGTTATTTGTGTAAAAACACTCAGTGGGAAGGACTAGGATTTAATCGTTCTTCACGAAGATGATCTTGTTGGCTTTGCTTTGTGGATTGCTCTTTGTCCCTGGTGTTCAAGGTAATTTATGCTCTGCTCACCACACAGTTTAGCCAAATTTAGTTGACTAGGACTGACTGACCACCAAAGAGAGTGAAGTATAAAATTATAGTAGCCCCTTTGAAAATAAGGTGAAGGAACATAAACGGCAAATACAAGAAGATTAAAACCGATTGCAACTGCCCTCTTAAAACCAGAAGGCCTGTTCTTTCTTATTCTCAAGATCTTTCGTTAGATTTATAGCTGCTAAATTTTACTTTGTTAGATTTATAGCTGCTAAATTTTAGTTTCCAAATTTGTCTCTTGCACTTTTGCGAAATTAAATGTTCTAGAAAATATGTTTTCACAGTGAACGATGAGGCTTATTAATACTTGCTAACTATTAAATTCCAGATCCTGCCCTTTTAACGTTGTTTCTGAGTTCATGAGAAGATCTGAATATATTGTATG
Organism: Porites cylindrica; assembly: GCA_964035525.1. Lineage (NCBI taxonomy): Eukaryota > Metazoa > Cnidaria > Anthozoa > Scleractinia > Poritidae > Porites > Porites cylindrica. The sequence continues at coordinate 7,252,224 of OZ037786.1, read as the reverse complement.
TTCTGTTATATTTTACAATTTTCTATGTAAGTCAGAGAAACCCTAAATCGTAACCATTCAAAGAAAGGTTATAAGTGATTTATCGATTAGAATCAAGAGTTTTAACGTATTAACCATGTACATGATGAAAACGCTAGGTTCAAAAAGTCTACTTTTGAATGTCTTTGTGGCCATTTTACTTAGTCACATTTGGACAAAAATATGCATGGAAAAATTTTGGAAGAACGCATCTGTTCTTTCGAGGAAAGATGTTTTCTACGTCCTAGAAAAAAAAATCGTATAAATAGCGTGTCATCTCAATTATTTTCGTTGCCATGGGATTGAGTTGCAAAGCTTTGTCTATGCTCTTTTCACACGTGGAAGTATATGTTAACTGTTTCCTTATGTTTTTGTTTTCAAGCGGAATGTGGCAAACGTCCTATCACCACGCGTGTGGTTGGCGGAACGAACGCAGTACCTAACTCATGGCCATGGCAGATATCATTGCGAGTGACTATACGAGGAAAGCTCTATCACATTTGCGGAGGCTCGCTCATTTCACCGACTCACGTGGTTACTGCGGCTCATTGTGTTGCAAACAACGCCACACCGAGTCGCTACAAAGTTGTCGTAGGTTAGAATCAAGGATTTACGCCGGCTGAGTTCTAGCGGAAGAATAGAGAAGCCTGCTAGCAAGCTATTCAAGGCGCTCTGGCAGCGGGACCGCCCTCTGCTGGAATAGATGGAAGGGTATATCCTGCTGATAAATGGTGTAGTACTGTTGATGCCGGACGAGGGGAGGGGGGAGGGAGTAATGCACTTTCTCATTTAGCCTAAACTTGCATGTGCTCGTTAAGAGAATATGGTTTTCGGGATCTTGTTAAGCCTTAAAAAGGCAGTGTCTACGATTTTCCTATAAAGAGTCTTGAACAGCATGTCTTTCTGGACTGGGGGTGGGGAAGTAGAGGAAAGAAATCTAGTTTTTTTTTTTCGTTTTGATCTAGTATAAAACTAAATGAACATTGATACAAAACATTAGGAAATCTGCTCGAGCTTTTCAGGAGGTACGAATTCCTTGAGTATATACAGTCGTTTCTTGACAGTTTGAGTACGGTTAATGTCAGTTTCAGGTTGAAGTAGGCTCTCACACCCAAGTGATGATAGCCGCTTATGCTGTCGAACTTCACGAATCGGCCTTTTTTTTCTTAGAAGCTTCTGAAAAACAGGAGCAAGGGTGGATTTCCACCGTCACGTTTTATAAAATAGAGGCAATGTATGAAAGGTCGCGCGTAAACGTTAAAGTCGAGCGAGGTTCAAAGCCATCAGTGATTTGTCATATTTTTACTTGGCCCTTTGTGATCGCACAAACTCACAAATAATCAACATAACGCTATAGGTGTACTGACCGCGCTTGTGTATCTTTAAAGGCGAACATGACCAGACAAAAAACGAAGGTAGCGAACAAGTGATCGATGTGGCAGCGGTTTGCTATCATGAGGACTTCGCCCTGCATCATCTGCGCCATGATGTTGCAGTACTAACATTAGAAAAACCAGTGACATTGAGTGAAAAAGTAAGCACTGTGTGTTTGCCTCGGAGTAGACAGCAAGTGGCTACGGGAACAAAGTGTTATATAACTGGTAAGTCCGTTAGAAGCAATAATGATATTAAGCCTAACTCAAACGGGAATATGTTGGTTCAACTCAGTTCGTCGGAAATTATCAGTTGGATGCGTGGCAATCTTGTTCCCAGCTAGAGTCCGCGTTACCGGCCCTTGTCTATCAGAACCCGCTGCCCGTTCCGCTGCACTATGGACACTATAATGTAACTCGGACTCTGGAAGTGAGTTTGGTCGGATGGAACACGTGTAATCCCGTTTAAACACCTCTCTTGGGGGTCTTGTTAGATAATGTTTCCTCTAAATGAATTGGAAGTCAGACTTTCATTTAACATTTCCTTTGTTTTCGAGAGCAAATGAACATGTCGCCATATGTTGGCCAAGGTTTGATCAGCTTCGCAACATGTCCGATGCGTGTATACGCAAACATTGTTCGTTAGTATGATAAAAAAAGCTATAAGTTAACCTCTCCTTCCATACGACTATGTTTATTTTTCGAAGTAAGATATAGTAACATCAAGGTATTTCGATGAATCGACGCACTGACGTCATCTATACAATCCACAGGCTGGGGAAGACTTATCGGCGGCGGGAGTCCGGCGACCATTCTCCAGCAGGCTGCCATGCCTGTGGTAGATTACCAGACCTGTGCAAATGCTAACAAAAACTTAGCAACCGTAGATCAGGAGAGTATGGTGTGCGCAGGATACGCTACAGCAGGCAATGTGATTAGCGGCTGCCAGGGTGACAGCGGAGGACCATTTGTTTGCGAAGAAAATGGACGTTTCGTTCTGCGTGGGGCCGTGAGCTGGGGGCACCCTAACTGCGAAGCAGAGAAAACCTACACTGTGTTCGCTCGTGTTAGTTCTTATGTGGATTGGATCACGCACAAAATGGCAATTGGAGGTTAAGGGAGAATTCATTTACTTCTTATGTTAAGCAAATAAGCCAGACTTTCTCTGGTGTATATCGGAGCTTCACGCGCGAACGCGTGAGTGGAGCCCTATAGCTAAGGAAATTTTGTTATCTATCTATTCAAGAAATTATGGAAGTCACTTGACCTTTCGTCCGCAACACAGGGCAACCAATGTAAAAAGTCACACTTTCTAGCTAGATGGGAGCATGGTTAATTGTCCATGGTTGGAGCCTAAAACCTGATATTGCACATCAATGTTGTGATCGATAGACTGCTGTCAAAAGCGGGTACGTATCCGCTGAGCAGTATCACATGACTGTATCGCGGGCTTATGGGTCGAGTTATCGAGGCTACGCGTTTTTAGTTAACCGCTGACAAGTCACTAGTTTTCAAGGTCGAAAATTTGATTTTTAATTAACCCCAGACAAACTACTAACACATCACGCAAACGTCTAGGACCATTCTCCACCGTGGGTGTCTTGCTGCGCCCGTGATATTCCCCACACGGGGGAGGGGAGAGTCGTGGGAGCATCGAAACACCCACGGCTAGAGACGCAGCCTGGCAAACGTGAGCGTTGACAGGGAATAAAGAGATGCTGGTGTAATTAAGAGTGAGCGTTGCCGAGTGGCCAGTGCGACGGCATCGAAATCTGAATGTTCCTATTTCTAGTCTTCTGGTATGACTTCTATAAACTGATTTGTTTTTCTATAATCTTGAGTTCAACACTTCGGTCATTCTATTCTCAGCTGTTTACCTGATTCATAAGTTTTAAGCCGAATTAGGCAAGTGCAGGAGCCCATGTCATGGGTTCCTGACAAGTGGACTTCTACCATAAACAAAGCATCTACAATTGCATAAGCTGATCAATTAATAACACTCACAGGTTAATTAAGTTTTACCATCATCATCGTCGTCATCATCATTGTTATCACCATCATTATAACACTTATTATTCCTTTTTCTTTTATTTTCTTTCCTTTTTTTTTTCGTTAAAGCTTGTTACCAGCTGTGATTTCTTTTTTTCTCAGGTCACGGTAAAGGATGTGCCCCAACACCCGCACCACCAACCAAACGACGTACGTTTCAGTCACACATTACTATTCACAGTTTAATGTCAGAATGTCTATCAAAACCAAGAGCCGTCGGCTTCTGCTGATCAAAACGTAATAGAGTCTTGTTTAGCGCCGGAACACACTTAAATGACACAATCAGAACTCGAGAAATTTGTCTGCCTTCTCGAGGGTTTAGACGTTTTTCTTTCACAGACTCCTACCCAGTCGCTATTTATGTGTTCTTTGGGTGAAAGGAGTGAGAGAAAATTGGGGTTGAGGCGAGCGGGGATTCATGAGAAGGGACAAAAGGAAAATAGCGTACGAATCTGCTCCTTTCAACTTAACTGTCCTAACTCTCGCCCCAATCTTCGTTTCTTTTCGTCGCGTGGCCACTTGTTCGTTACAATAAGGCCTAATGGTTCTGGCGACAAGTACGAGGTGCTCTGGGAATTTAGTGATGTGAAGCCTCACAAGTTTAAAAGTCCAAAACGAGTCTTTTTGGAGAAGATTTAAGGCGATTGGTGTTACGCGTTGTCCTATAACAAGTAAACTTTGGGTTACAGGAAGTGGGGACCAATTTGATATAGGAACCGCACGTAGGGTCAATGCATTTCCGTCGTGATGTCACTTGGACCAGGTGACCTGAAGCGCATAGGCCGCGCAATATAATGAGGCCTGGTGACTAGACAAATACGAACTACAAATTGAAATGAAGTTAACTCCCTGAATGTTATCTTTGTAGTTATGCGCCTATTTTATTGTATTCACTCAGAAAGTTCTTTTTCTCGTTTATTTTTAGCCTGCTTTGATCGATGGGGAAAGGCAACATGTGAACGATACAAAGGCTCTTGTGGGGTCCACACTGTCAGGATTAGCTGCCGCAAAACTTGCAACTTTAAATGCTAAGTAAAGATGAAGCCTATATCCAGGGCCTGTAAAGCAGTTAGCTTGATGAAATAAATCTCATTGAAAAGGCAAGAACCCGTGTATAACAACTTGCTTTTTTTTTCAACTTGAAAGTTTAATTGAGGTCCTATACATTCACTATATAAGACAGAACTAGACTGCAATACAGTCGTTTTTTTTGTTTTTTTTTTTTTCATAATCGTAACATTCTCAGAATAGCGTTAGAGTCTCACGCGCGCAGACACGCGCGTAAAGTGCGAGAGCCTCACACGCCCCTTGGGCGTGTGAGGCGAGAGAAAACTGGATAGCACAAGTGGTTTCCCTAATACTTATCCGCTGGATAGTGATTAATCCGGTGGATAGCACTATCCAACGTTTGAACAACCCGGGCCTGGACAAGACCTGGCCTGCAAATAAAACCGTCTCTCCTCGCTTGTCGCCGCAAGGGATGTTTCGCAGGACAGACTGCGAGACCGGATCCGTCCCCATATTCCGCCTAGGGCCGGAGGAAATACAGGATAAGATTGTTGGAAACTCCGCACCTACTCGCCCCTCCCCTAACTTGACGTTTTGTCTTAAGCAAAAAGTTAGCGTTAAAACGTTGGGTTAGGGAAGGGATGGGCGGGCAGTATCTAAGAATCGTATACTGATCCTCAGACATCCCCTAAGATATTGACAAGGTGTAACAGACTCACGGAGATATTTAAGGGTTGACGTCCATTATACCCGCACTGTAAAGGTAACCTTCGAACGGGGAGACCCTGCCGCGTGGTCCAGCCGCTTACCCTTTTATAATTTTACACCTACTTAATTAGAATAAATCTCTAAAGCAGGAAGTCTACTTGCAATTCTAGAATTACGTTGAATAAATAAATAGGCACCTCTTTTCAAAAAGAATTTAACTAAGGGCCCGTTAGATAGATTTTCTAACCCTCTCTTATACTTCAATTTCTGAATACCCTACCAATTCACCTCCCCCCCGGGGGGGGGGGTACTCCCTTACAAGAGGCTAATGGCGATGTGCCGCTGGATGGCGTGACATTTTCACGACTGGATTGACTATAATGGGATCGCATTTTCAATAGAGTTACTAGAATGGGTCGCAAATTTTCGGATTTTTGGGGTAAGTAGGGATTCAAAATGGGAAAATTCTCAGTCAAAAGGATCAGGAAGTTGTTGTTTATTAAGTTTAACAATAAGCTGGCATTGACCTCATTACATTCCGTTCTTGAAACCACAACTTAAATATTAACCTGTTACTCAATAGCACAAAACCACTGGCCCGGAACAAAGTCCACCGAAACATCAATACTACGGCATTTACTTTTCTACTGGATTGTTATCGTCCATGGAAGATAAGTTTTGGATGACCTTTTTAAAGGATTGACAAGGAAGATGAATGAATAGAAAGTGACCAATTGGGATCACAATAAATACATTCATACACTCTCGTAGTTCCCTCGAAAACCACACCCGATTCCATACCAAAGTGTGCAAAGTCTATACCCGTTTTCAGACCAATACGGCGCAAAACCCTACCCTCTAGGGGCTGCACATAACTATATGGCTTATAAAAGAGACAACCCCCTTCCCCCCCCCCCCGGGGGCAATGGCACATGAAAGGCGTGTGTTTACGTACAGTACAACCCAGCCGTCAAAATCTGTTCAAAAGACAAAGAACAGTTGACTTCCGATACTTAAAATTGTGTGTATCTATAATTAGACTAAAATATCAATAGTATGGCGAGCGGAGCAGACGAATAGTCACCGCAGTGATTCGTAGTTATAAACTAACACTGCGAGTACAATAACAAGCACTTGAAGTTTAGGAGTTTTAAGTTCAAGTACTTGTTGTTTTCAACAAAGCTAACCGAGGTTGCGACATTTGCCTTGGATATCTTTATTCGAAATATTTTCTATATGTAAATATGTAGTATGTAAACTGATCCTGAATAACAATTTTGTTTGCTTGTGAATGGAGCGACAACTGATGCCCCATCGACAAATTGCAACAATAGTTTACAGTTTACAATTGGTTTCGTGACAAAAGTAAGCCTTTGGGTTTCGTTAAGGCATTCTAGTCTACATGTTCGCGATAAAAAATAAAAAATAAATAAATAATTAAATACAAAAATACAAATAAATAAAAGACAGAAATAACGGTTTGCTTTTGGTATAAAAGGTCGAGAACGGCGGTGAATGGCTTGACCGTCAGAAACACTTGTTCGAATAAGTTTCCGGTCATAAATTAAAATTGTCTAACTGTTTTGGCGGTCTAAGAGCACTGAAACACGGGACGGAATAACATTTGAAAAGCAACTAAACGCGCCGCAGTTCTATGTGATGTTTCGACATTGAGGCCCGTCCACATAAATTCGAATAATTTTGAAACCGCTTCTTCCTTTTTTAGCGCGAAGGGGCCGGGAATGAATCATTTGCCCACCGGTTGCGGGTTGAAGGAAAGCCGATTCGTGTAAAAATAAATACAGCGCGCGCGGTGTCATTACATCCGGATTTAGGTGAACGGGGCCTGAATTGCTGGAATGATTTCCGCTGTCGATTTAGATGGAAAGTTAATTACATCATTTCCAGTAGGGCTCCTCAATGTCCTTAATATAAATATTTTGCGGTCCTTAGATTGAGCGACTGTGATCCTTGCTTTTAACGAGGCTTTTAAGTGAGCAGTAATTCCCTATCACGCTGCTCGAGCCGGGCTGAAACGAACAATGTGGCAATACACGCAGTTTGGTTAAAATTGGACGGCTTGGGAAAAATATGAGGCGCCGCTATTTGAATAAACACTTTTCAGCAGAATTTCTTATGGATATATGGGAATTTATTTTGAACTTTCGGCTATGCTGACACTCAACCGGATAGCTTCTTTGCCGGCACGAAAACAATACCGGATAAGGTTTCTGTTCACACACAACAACGGGTTATTTCGGTGTGGTTTCTGTAACAGAGCGAAGCTGCCCGTCGCCGATCTCTTGAGTGGATAATAACATATCGGATAGGTGTTTATAGTATACCGGATAGACGAAAAATATTCGGTATTAGGTTTGAACGTGACAGAAATGCATAAAATTGTGTGACTGAAACCCTTTCCATGCATGATTTGCTTCATTGTTTGGATGCATGACGAATTTGCATTGTGCGGGGGTCTGTTTAAATTGTGCTGATTTTTGCGTGCTGTCATCCAAGGCTCGTCACCCTGCATCACGCAAGATGTTAAAAGCACTGAAACAGGTTTTTTAGGAGACATAACGAGTGAAAACTTTGTTCAATCCCATTTTTCCCGAAAAGAAAAATTAGTTTTTGAAGATGAATCTTTTTGCGCCGACAAAAATACTCATTTCTCTGCTTTTGAGGTTTACTTTGCGTGACTCCAACCCAGTCTTCCCCAATTTTTGTCGGCTTTGCGTGCTATGTTCGCGTGACAAGGTGCAACCGCTGACCAGGGTTCCAGTTAGAGCGACCAGGAATGTAAAGAAGTGAGAGATGGTGAGCGGACAACGAGAGATGTTGACCTTTCGCCGTTAAAAATAATCCTGTGTTTTGGTCGTGAAATTCGCCGCTTTTGCAAAAGTTGAAGACCATCAGACCAGGGTTTGTCATGGGAGAATTCGGAGAATCGCGAAAGGGGTACTTTTTGAATCGATTTGACTGTTCCTAACACGAAGTTTCAATGAAGTGATTCTTTTCGCGGGCGACACAATGGATAGGTGTTAGCACGCACATGCTATTTGGTGTGAAAAGTGATAATTATTTTGATGTTTGTGTTTTCTTTCCCAGACAAAACTTGGAAACCATCATCTCAAAGCTTTCCAAGGAACAACCGAACGGTAGACGCAATAGTTTTATGCTGGTAAGTGCATTTTCTTATAAACTTCGGACGCTTCGATTCGATTCGTATCACACTGCCTGGTCGATCTTGCGTGTTTTCAAGTGACACGCTTGTTTGGTATGCATGACTAGTGTGGGGCACTTTATTGTCAAATTGTGCGAGTTTTAGCCCTGTAAACTTGTTGGAAAGCCCTCATCAAGCAGATCGACAAGCCTGGCAGATATTTACGTAACTTTGAGGCGAACTTTTGTGGTTTTTATGGTTTCGTGTCTTCGCTAGTCAAACTATGATTGAAGCCCTTTGTAGTTCACGATAAGCAGGCTTGCATGTAAATGTGTGAAATGAATCGCGTATTTGGAATACCTCCTATTGGTAAACTGCCTTTGAAGCTAACTCCAGATTGTCGGAAGGCTTTACACTTGAAAAACTGTTTTTCCAAGTAATGCAATTACCGTGAGAACGTACCAAAATCGCCGTTTAGTCCTGCGAAGTGATAAAAATCGACGGCGGGTTCGGGCGCGGAGTTTGACCTGATGAGCTCATTTGTACAGTACATGAATTGGTTGTTCCAGAGTTTCTCAGAGGCCCATGCGCTTGATTCGGGCTACAAACAAAAAGGGCCGCTTTTATTCGGATGCAAATCTGCAAAGGAGTCTTTTGTGATCCTTGAATTTGAATGATGCTTCAATGAACTGGTACAAGCAAATAACTCAATATGTTTTCATTTGCCCTGCGCCGCGGATGAAATCGAATAGTAGTGTCACTTTGGCATATTCATAACATCGTATTGTTTCTTACGCCGAGTGCGTTAGAAGGCTCTTTTTAGAATATAAACATTATCCGTTTTTTTTTTTTGCACACGTGCTTTCGGCAACGGGCATGTGGTGTAATTTGTCTAGATGGTTTCGGCGTTGAAATTTCCTCGCTGCGAAGGGCTAGGTGTTGTTTACCACCGACCCTCAAAATTGATTGTAACACTGATCTAGGCGACATGCAAAGATGATTAACCCAAGAATTTCAAAGGCCAGGGAGCTTAATTCGCACTGTCAAAACATGCGTATATTGACCTACAAAAACAAAGCCGAAATACTGATGGGGTGAGTGACTTAATTGTGGCAAATTTACTACATCTATAAGGCTTTAAGTCGACTTCATATTTCCAAGTGCTCTGGTCAAAACGGCAGAGGTATCCCAAGCAGAAAATATGATATTATTCTTCTTAAAAATCTCTTTATTCAGTACTATTTACTTTTTATTTCACTTTTGGGTCCATAGTTTCCTTGCTTGTTACATTAACTCAGAGTAGGGAGACCAACCTTTTCAGCAAACCAGTTGTTTGTTGTCTATAGATTGGTTACTTTTACAACACACTTATAAGTGTCTCTCCTTACAAAACGCATTTTTTATCTCCGAAGTTTTCACTCCGTTTTTAACTAATTAGGGTCTGTATCCGGGGGCGTACCCAGCCCATAGACCTGCAGGCTTGGGCCTACAAATTTTTGGTTTGATCACTCTACTGCTGGTAATAAATAATGCGTGGTTGGGTAAGCTAAAATGCGTAACGGCTTATGTTGTTGGTGAGGTCAGTGCGTACTAGTCATGTGTGCAATTTTCAGTATAAGTGAAAATGAAAGTCAGCCAGGCCTACAACTAGTCGAAAAGCCGGCTGGCTACGCCCCTGGTATCAGCCCTACCCGTAAATTCGTGCCACCTTTCAATGAGTGCTGAACCAACACCTTTAGGCCTCCTCCAGGTACATATAGTATTCTCTCCTGTTTTAACTGCAAATTCTATCAAGCTAAAATTTTTAATGCAAGCGGTTATTCTTAGAAATTACAACAGAATTGGTTAAATCTTTCTCTTAAAGTTCAAAGATAGGAAATTTCACTCATTCACTTTCAGAAGTGAAATTGTTAACAATAATATTGACAAGCCAAATTTCTATTTTTTTTTTCTGGGGATCTACCAAGTGTGTCTTTTGAGTGTCATTTTAATGTCGCGGATGTTTATTCTAGGCTGGACGCTTATTAATTTTTTCTGCCTTTAGGATGGGCGCTTATTCGAGGTGGGCGCTAATTCAAGGTTGGGCACTTATTTGAATAAATACGATATTATCATTATTAATATTAATCAAAGCCGTTCTGATGTTTATCAGCTGTTTTTGTATATTTATGTGATTAAACGCCCAACCCTAGGATAAGTGCTCACCTTAAATACCAAATAAACTTAAATGAACACTTCCCTCAAAAAAGCTCTGCCTCCCCAGTAAAATCAAAATTGAAAGACATTAATTCTGTTAATTTAATATGGAAAATGATGACACTGTAGTTAAAACAAATCTTTTTTACATCCAACTTTTAAATAAACACTGCTTTCAAATAAGCACTGCCCTCGAATAAGCGGTGCATTTGAGGTGTGAAAAATTTTAAAAAGCTTGTTGGAGTTAATACGGTAGCTGCCCGCCCTATAGGTAGGAAACTTGATATGCAACCAGCCTTGAATAAGAAAAATGATCTTACTGACAATGACATGGACAATGATTAAGTACCACTAGAAGACTTCCCCAAAGACCAATTTTTTTTGTTAAGTATTTTAAAGAAACTTTAATTGAAAGGCTAAAATTCTGCTATGGTACATCTCCACGTTTTGTGACAATTTATTGTTTTGTTGCAAAACAAACTTGTTACTTGCTGAAAATGGTGGAAATTTATTAAGCTCAGCCTCGAATGGCGCCCACCTAAAATAAGCGCCCACTCTCAAAGCCCAGAAATTTAGTAAGCACCCAGGGTGCTTAATCAAATAAAATACAGTATGCAAACAAATCCCATATTGGCCTATGCGTTTCTGTTACTATCTTTGATAGTTTGTCTCTAGAAAGTCCTGGTAACTTTTCTGGCCTGAAGCCAACTGTTAAAATCAAATTTTAAAAGGATACTTTAGTTAGTGTGGTTCAGCTGGCTAGCAAACCAGTCCATTTTGTTTTGTTAATTGATACAGTAAAAAACTGTGTGTAAGAAGCCTGTGATTACAGAATCTGCTGGCAGAAATTTGCCATTTTAATTACCAAGCATATAAGAACCTGTTTAGCCAAGCAATATCAAGCAAGTTCTTTTATACATGCTACAGTTAATTATTTAGCGATGGGGTCTTACTTTGAGATTAAAAATTTACATTTACAAGAAAATACTGAGGATATATTTAGATACATTGTAACATTTCATAATCAGTCTTGTCAGGCTTATCATGATACAGTTGTGAGTAAATACTGTACATTTAGTTTATTCATTTTTTCTCGTGATAAACATAATATACAATTACTATATTATTTCTTTTTACTGTAGTTTTGTCATACGAGAGGGATTATATTTAGAAACACATTTACTGCAAACAGTAAATGTCTTACCACCTGACCAACTCATGTCCTGTTAATTGTATTGACACAAATTAGTTTCATGTCAGGTTTATAGTAAGAAATATTTTAAGCAGTTTTTATCTGGCTTCTCATTTGAGAAACTGTCAACTTGAATCTGATGTTTGTCAAAATCTCTCTATTACCTTCTCTATTACATGTATGTAAACGAAAACAGCTTTTCAGCTTTGGTAGTACTAAGACTTTTGAGAAACTGCCCCCATGCACTCGATATTTTTGTTCTTTTTTCATGTTTCTCTTATATATATATAATTTGCACAGGCTCTCTTGCCAGGAGAAGGTGTCTAGGTTCAGCATGCTTTTAATCCCCTGTAACGGAACCTCCCTTGCGGTTTCACACTGGAAAATAAGGATGGTATTTATTGATGGGTACCGATCCAGCCGTCTCAACTAAAACAAGCCATTTTCCGGACCGGTTTCGACTTTACTGTCTTCTTCAGCGGAATTTTACAGTGTTAGCTTGTCCGGTCGCTTAAGCGCCATTGGACTTATTCCATTAACTATGTGTCACAACTTTTTATATACCATAAATTGACAATTACGTGTATAATACTTTCATGACAATGGCAGTAAAGTGGGTGGATAGAAATAATAGTGCCACTTAACCATCAGCTGCTATTACCCTCGAAGCAACTGATGCTTTAAGCTCTTTCTTTTTTTGAAACAGGTGACGAAAAAAATAGCAAGAGATAGTCACATTTATTTTACTACTTTGTTCACTGGATTAATTTTCTGAGCAATTTATCTGAATTCTTAGAATGTTTTCATTTTCAAAAGCACCCCACTTGCACTTTACGTACCAATATGACATGTATCTTTTGGTGTCAGAATGTTTTCATTTTCAAAAGCACCCCACTTGCACTTTACGTACCAATATGTCATGTATCTTTTGGTGTCATTAGAGCTGTGAACTCTTCAGGTTATGGCAGAAGCGGGTAACATATATTCTAATTATTGTTGAATCACTGGGATGAGTTAAGGGCAACCTCAATAAGGCTCTGAATGACCACAGCTACAGCCTGCAAAAGACAGCTGTTCTGGCCTCCGCACATATCTTGCAAAGATTTTTAATTTGCTAAGCTTAGAGAACTGGCTGTACTCCACCTAGTGGATTTCCTGCAGTACAGCAATAACCTGCATGTACTATGAAACTAGAACATAATAATCATAAAACACTTGGGGATGAGCAAGGGTTGTCAAAAGTAGCCACCTGCCGGCGAAAATCACCCCCCTACTTGGTTAGTATCGGCCGGCTACTCTGCTTGGCATTCTTTACAGATGGTGTTTTTTAAATAAAATATCCCTGGACTGCCCGCTCACTTTGACAATTCAGCTGTCTACTTCAAAACTTTCTGACAACCCTGGATGAACATTGCTCTTTTCAAACAAACAATAATGGTTTGGGGGCATCTTTCTGCCAACTGTTGCTACTTAATTTGCACATGAACATTTGGATAATACGTGCATGTTGAGAAAATAATTATAGTAATGAAAAATGTTTATCAAGTCAGTGCTTTAAGAAAAATTAAAGAGAGCCCAGTGCTCTGAACCTGTGAAATCCAGGGTGCCCAGCATATAATTCATGAGAAGAAAGTAAGATTTTTAGTTTCCTGGGGCAAAAGATAGGTGCCTGATGCCACCAGGCACAGCTAGAGCACAGTCTTGTTTAACCCTTAAAGCCCCAATATCCAGATACAAATTCTCCAAACTGATCTCCATACATCTCCTTTAACAATTAGTTGAGAGAATTTGATAAAAGATCAAAGCATTTTTTCTTTGGTGATCATTTTATTAATTCTCATAACTTTATCTCTTGACTGTGTATGGATATTGTTAGGAGAAAATTGTTGTTGGTCACTATTGGCACTTAAAGGGTTAAGGAACGTCAAGCACCAAATTCTTTGAAACATTGCAATTTTTAATTTCAAAAGCAAATTCTAAATATTTCTGCTAAAATAAATGCAATCTTTTTCTGGTCTGATTAATGAAAGCCACTCCATCTGTGCACCATACATGTATTAATAAGTGGAATACACTGAGTATTTTGACTGTGAGTCTCAAAAAGTGAAACCTCTAAACCAAAAGTGTCATCTGACTTGACTGTTTTCAGCAAAGATAGGTCCACCAAAAAGGTAAGAACATTAGGCTATAGCTCTTTAGAGTTGCAACCCAGAAAAGGGATGCAATATTTTGCCCTAACAAGCAAGCTGAGGTTTTTATACTTTGATGACTATAGGGACTCACAGCAGATTTCAAGATATTCTGGCGGAATTTGAAAGTAACGGACTAGATTTAAGCAACAAAGAACAGGCTTTTTTAGCCTCTTGGGTTACAACATGCACAGTTAACCTTTTTTGCTGAGTACACTGTACAATTATTGTTATGCATTTTAAGTCGACACTGGCTTCAAGCAAATGTCTAGGTTTAATTACATGTATGTGGTGGCTGGTCACTTTCTTCTTGTTAGTTTCAGTTATTTTTGTTGGCATTAATCATTGTGATTTTCAAGGTTAAGGACACAAATAGTAGAATTGAACACCTCAGCAACTTCAACTAGCTTACTAAACAACAAATGATTTTTGGATGTATAAAAATTTAAGCACAATTTAAGGCTGGCACAGGAACATTAATAAAGATAATAGTTAAATTCTTTGATCAAAGTAATTAATTATTGTCAGCAGGGTTTACTGATCTGTTGACAAAATACTTTAAAAGTACCAAATCATAATACTGACCTCATTACAAAGCCCTAATGTCACCTTTAAAATGCAAAATAAGTTTTGTGCCACAATTCATTTTTTTTAAATTCCCCGACAAAAACTCTAATATATTATTACAGATCCTGATTACCGTAAAGGGGAAATTCTTACTAACTGTGAAATGTTTTGCACAAAGTTCTGTATTCATGCATATGTTCTCACTTAATACAGTATCAAGTTAAATGAACAAACTTCGATACAGTATATTGTAAATTAATATTATTTTTTTCCCGTAATTTTAGCCATCAAAGAAATGGGTTAATGAATTTATTCAGCAAATTTTAAGCTCAAAATTTTGTTTAGACACTTTTATGTACAACCCTTTTCAGGATGCAAAGTAATGAAAGCGTATATACACCATTTAACAATCAAGTCCTTGTTAGTGAAAACCATGCCCTGTTGAGCAGCACATACACTGTACCAACTTATGACATTTAAAGTAATGCACACACCCCTCCTTCCTCCTCTAGGTTTCCATTACACTTGTCAAGTCATGCACAAAGTACTTATTTGCTACAATTTTTTTTGCTTTCTCAATTTCCAGATCTCAGGGATAGATCACTCAAATGTTATGTTTCATCTTGGCTCTGGAGGAGGTTTGTTGATCACTTGCTTTTTTTATCCTTTAGGCACTGTAAATTACATGCAACCTGCAAGCAGTGGTTTCTAGTTTCTGGCATGACTTTAAGCATTTTGTAAAGTCATTCTGGGGGTGGGGGGGAGGGGGGCCTCCTGGGAATTCTTGGTGGGGGTGTGCTGCACAGTTCTCCCAATCCTGACCAGGTATTTCAGACCAAAAAATGTCATTTCCACACCCGTTTAAGACCTTACGTAAGCAGAAAATGTGTCCTATTTACTTAGATTGCCAACAAAAAAGATTTCTTAAATCCATTTCAAATTTGCACATTAGTCAGTCCTTTCTCATTCACTTGGAATTGAAATGATAAATATGTTCATGCACTGCCGTAGTTCCCTTGAAAACCACACTGGTTCTAGACCAAAGTGGGCTAAGTCTATACTCGTTTTCGGACCAAAATGGCACAAAAGCATACCCTTTAGGGCGGCACATATTTATATGGGTTACATAAGGGAGTAACCCCTTGGGAGTCATTCATGAGGCAAGTCAGTTACGTATTAGTTAGTTCATTTTCATGCCATGCAAACAACTTTACAAATACTAAGAGCCATGCCAGATAAAAACCTCTGCTCGCAGCGCACTGTGAATTGAAGTTGCATCAAAATTCACATATTTACTAGTAAACAGATAATTTGCACTGATATCAGGTTACACTATAAAATAACCCCCCTCCATGCTCAATGAAGGGTTTTTTGGCTTGGCCTACCCCTACCCCTCACCACCACCCCCACTCCCCCATCGCTGTTGAAATGATTCCAGGTTGGGTTAACACTTCCCTTACAAAATCAAAATCAAATTGAAAAAAAAATCTTACTGACAATTCCATAATCCTACATAGCTGGCAGCTTCTATTTCAGACCATAAAGATTGAGAACTATGAGAGAGGACCTGCCTGTGTGTGCAGAACACACACTAACACACAGAAGGATATTTACATAATTTCCCCTAACTATCCTTGCTACACATTTTTCTTGGGCAAATGTTGCCTGGAAATTTGCATTCCATTTGTTTGTTTTTTTTTCTGTTTGTTTGTTTGTTTGTTTTTAATTTCTCAAAAATCTGGAAATTTTGGTCTAATGGAAAGTGCCCCTACATTTGCTTCCTGGCTGAACTGTGAATGGTCTCTTAGTTTTAGGATAAGTTTTTAACACTTGAGTGGCAAGTATGATATGTGAGTGTCAAAGAGTGATGAGAGAAGTGACTGTGAGACTGGGTGCCATTAATTACATGCAATTTATATGGGTCGTCAGAAATTTGTCTCTTGTATGTTTTTCTCGATCAACTAACTACATTGAAGAGAAGGGAACAGCCGCTCATAAATCTAGCTTGAGAAAACAGCCGCCATTTCGCAGAGAAACGTATTATTTTATTATTTATTATTTTTAGTTGAGAGTAAACACAACTTTCACGCCAAGAATCTGTGAACTTCTATCTGCTCGAATATTAAAGAAATAGCAAAAACTGAGCTATTTCAGCCAGCTGGTCAATATTTAGGGGTCAAAAGTTCTGCAGACCAACCTGCTTTTAAATTTAAAATAGTTGATAAAGGGTTTTAACTCACCTTTGTTTAAATGTGGCTACAACTCTGGAAAGAACCCACCAGGGGAAAATGGCGGATTTGAGTTTGCCGCCGGAAGAACACGGAGGGGATGACGGGAAGGTTACTTCCGCTGTGTACACTATTAGAAAATATAGTTATGGGGTGGGGGGCTGGTGGGGGGGATGTATAACATGTGTTCATGAAGCTGTGAAAATTCCCCACCCCCGCCAGTCTGTCCCTTACCCATGGGTAAACTACGAGCACAAATAAGGGCGTTATAGCTCACTAGTATACCTGTTTCTTGTAGCCAAGAAGCCAAAAAAGCGCGCCTCACATCGAGCCTGTTGCACTGAAACTGTGGAACGATCTAACTTTCTTAAGTTAGATCGTTCCATGGCTTGGAACGATCTGGCCATGGAACAAACCGTGAACTGATACTCCTCAGTTGGAATGGAGTCAGTCTCGATAGCCTGCGTAGCAAGCGTTTACCATTGACTTATTGTACGAAAATTGGAGCGAGAGAGTCGATGGAGGCAACAATCAAAACCCAGAAAATTCTCTGGACCAAAAATTAACTCCCAGGACACTGCATGCCGAATTTCCGCGCCTCAGAATTCACTAAAGCAAAAGGGAATTCCAGGGTAAGGCCAAGCGCGCAATAAACACGATGGATGCAAAATCACTAGATGATACACAGCCGTGCTTGCCGAAAAACAGCCGCGAAAGCCTGAAACTTAGCCTGCGAACAGCAGACGCATTTCCGGTCGTCGCTTCTCTCCCTCCGAAATAGCATTTTTCGGAGGGAGAGAAACGACGACCGGAAACGCGTCTGCTGTTCGCAGGCTACCTGAAACTGGAATGATAGGTGGTTTTTTGACACGAATTTCCGTTCGGACATTCCGACCCCACCCAGTGTGAGGTCCAAGGGCGACAACTGACAGGTCACGTGCTCTCTTTACGCGTTTTATTCGTTGCCGACTCGCAAACGATAGTCATTCGTTCGTTTGCTCGCTTTACTTTGCACACTAGAGCTGTAAACACACTGAGATGGGAAGGGAATCAGGCTCCTACATATGCTACGTTCTCAAGTATGCTTTTTACGGTACGTTGGTTTTAATTAAGAGACTACTGTGCTGAAAACTGATCGAGAGTGCCTAGGAGCTTTCAATTCCTGGTAAGAGTCTCCTTCCTGGCGCACTCTTGATGTTGCTTGAGATGGTATCAGCTAGTCTGCCAAGTTAGACTGGCTATAATTCGGACCAAATCCTGATATGTCGGATGCTGCTGCAATTCTGTTCTTTTGTTTTATAGTTGAAATTGTTTCTCTGTACCTTTCGGACCAAGTTCATGGATGTCTGAATTTCCGGCGTGTTCATTGTCAACCATAATACGATAGCGGTGTCAAAAAATAATTTCCGTCTCCTTCCAAAGGAGGAAACCATTTCACCGGCACATGTTGTCGAGGCTGTCAATTACTCGATACTGTAACCTTCGATCATGCGTTCTTTTCATTTTTTTTCATTTTCTTTTCCGTAAGCGAACACCACTTAAATTTCTTAAACGACCGCGACCCCTGAAAATTGGTAGACCAAGAAGAAACCGGCAAGAAGAAACAGTTTGACACATTCTTTTGTTTTCTGTTTCCGGTCAGCGACCACCCGGCATGATGACGTCGGCCCGAAAACTATGCCTGAGTGACCAGGGCTTATCACTCAATGTGATATAGCCTAGTTGTTCTACTTTTTCTCGACAAACAAACGAAAAGACGATCTGAATCCTTGATTTAACACTATCGAGTTCTCTATTTAGCACGCGGCAGAAAATTTTTGCGAGAGTTTATTTTTGCGCATCGGCATTTTTTTTTCTTTTTTTTTTGCGTTTTGCGAGAACTAATTTTTGTGATTAGGACAGATTGGTTTTTCTTGCTGGGAATTAATTTTTGCGATTTTCAGAAAGTACCCAGTACCCAGCATTGATAATATTTTCGTTTTTATGTACGTGCAATAGAAATACATATTTTCAAAAAATACTACGGTATGCGAACCCTCTGTAAAAATGAGAAGTAACGTTTTGCTGGTCTGCCGTCTACGTAGTTTCTTTTGAATTGGCAAACGGCCTACCAAATGGCTCATAATTGTCAAGGGATTTGCTCAATACCGGATTGTCCCTGTGTTTAACGGGAACCCTAACCTGGTGTATTCACTTGAGCTGTATTTGTCAAGCAACCAGGCTCCCCTCACTTTCGCTCTCGCTCGAAAAGAACCCTTGATCGTAGCCTGCGTAGCTGACGGTATTGTGTAGCAGTCGAGTGAGATTTGGCGGCGGAGCCGTTGTAGTATAGTCGAACACGGCTCCGCCGCCAAAACTTTAATCTCGCACCCACACAATACCGCCATCTACGCAAGCTACCTTGATCGTAGTTTTTCCCTCCGTCTCTGCCATTCTAGCGTGCGTAGCAGCTGCCATTTATTTTTGTTAAAAGCCCGCGCGGGGGAACTTGCGAAGAGGAGAGGATGCCTCCTCTCCCCTCGCGCGTCCTCGAGTCTTCTTCCTTCGCCCTAAAAAACAAGCTGGCGCCTGCTACGCAGGCTAGGGCTGTGCTGATATTCAGGCTTTAGAGAGCTGGTCTTTCTTTGGCTGATTACTGTTTTGGCTATTTGTAACATTTTAATAGCCCGTGAAACATCATCAGCTGATTTTGCCGTGACTGTTCGCTTTCTCGATTTTGGTGAACTCCAAAAAGACTCCGCATGACTGGAGTAAGATCCCTGTTGAGCATTCTCTGCATTTTTCTCACCCGGGCTTAAAAGCCGTGCCCTTGGTACGGTGGGCTCAGTTTTGACCATCGGTTTATCAATAAACAAGTGCTGGCACTAAAAAAAATTGGTTGGAAGAGAAAAGAAGAAAACAAGATTGACTAGTCCTAAAGTTCAGGCTGTGCGATTCGGGTAGAACTTTCTTTTCTCCTTCTCGATCAAGAAGACAAAAAAGGAGGCTTTGCTATCCCAGCTGGTGACGCACGGCTGTTTGACAAAACTGATTTTGCCTGCATAGCAAGCGTGTTGTCGAAATCTTCTTATGTGGAAACGCTTCCTTACGTCCTTGCTACGCAGGCTAAAACTTTTACGGCCAGTTCTGTGTTCTTTGTCGCTTTTTAATACGTCGTTTAGGCGCTAAGGCTTTGTCTGGGCCTAATTAACATAATAAAAAGCCTTTGTTAATATACCTTGTTCGATATGTCAAATTCCTGAAATGTTGGTTTTTTCGTGTTTTATCGTACTATGGTAACTAGTTTTAATAGCGAGAACAACACTAAAGAAAAAACAATGAAACCATAAGAGATGGCCTGTAGTTCCTATTTTTCATATCCATCTTTATCTTTGTTAATGACGATTTTTCAGCAAACCTTCATCAAAGACATTTGCATTCAGCTGTCAAACTGAATTTTTAATTTCGTCATCACACTTCTCTGAGAGTCTTTTTCTGAAATATGAAACACGTAGTTGCTTTTTAGATACAGCAATTACCGGGAAAAAAGAAAGTAATCTAGTAAACTTTTAGACAGAAATGCCGTTTTCCGTGATCTTCGCTACTTGGTTTCGTCTTGGATGGGAGCTTTATTATTACGAATTGAAATATGCCATATGCAAAACCTATTGTCCAGTGACCAAACTCAATTGTTGGGCGATCTTGTGAATCTATCTGTTTGTGCACGCAAGTCCTGAAAGAAGTACAAGGGTAAAAAGCTTATATCGTTCCAATGCACTGCTATTATCTCGAAAATCTTGCCTCAGGTAGGCGCTGTTAAGTTATGTCTCTTAAGTTATGTCTCTAGATCATGATGTAAAATCGCTGTTACACTTTTTGGCCTGCGAGATTTTTCCGGCTTCCTGGTATTAATTCGTGTGGTTTCCTGGCGTCCTCGATGTTTGTTTGGTGTCCATCGATCGATTATATCATCCAACCCACCGAACCAGTTATCAGTTTTGTTGTTATTCCTATGACAATTCGCTAATACTGTAATGCCATTTCCCAGCTAAATTTTCTGAAAATGATCGTTTGTTGTCCTTATTTTCGAATGTATTAGCATATCATAATTTGAATTTATCGGCAGTTTGTCTGTAGCCCAGGCTACCAAACAAGTAAGTAAAATTTCGTTGCCCGCCATCAAGAGTGAATTTTTGAGTTTACAGAAATAGTTTTTTCAACTTTTAATTCTCATACCATATGAATGATTTTGTCCGGATTCAGCTTTGCAACTCGTCGACCTAGTCCGCAAACTCAACGATCAACACTGCCACATTTTCATTTGGTACTCGAGTTGTGTAGTGATTATAAATGACAGGAAAAAGAAAGATGTATTATTTGTGACTAGCCAGTGAGATTATACTCTGAGATTAGGACTTGATATTCTGCTTCGGACATTTTTAAAACGAAGTATTAGTCACAAACTTATTTACTACAATTCCCTGCACTCAATTTCTATAATAATTATAGCTTCAAGAATAAATTATGATCTCGATCTTTTATTCATACGTGGTGCTTGAATTTTATACGTCGACTAGTTGACCCAACGTCTAGACCGGGTGCATTTCTGTTCATACCTGTGGCTTTAACGTATTAATAATTATGGGAACATGTTTGATTCGCCGGCAAATTAAAACCAGCAGATTATATATAAGAGAATTAGTCCGGATCAACATTTGAATGCGGTCAGGCCAGACATGTATTCCCTCGCGACTGTGGTTTACGCAAAGCGTCCTGGTGTTATATACGCGTGTAGATAGGTATGTGGCAGGCTCGTTCCCAGTTGTTTATAAGGGTAGAATGATAGAATGCGACTATTCTTACCTTATAGTGATCATGTCTTGGTCATTACTTTGACCTAAGGGTCCAGGGTCTTTCAATAAAATTTCGAACTGTAATCTTTCAGCGACACCCAACGACCAACGACCGTTTTCTCTAAAATATCTGTTCGAAGAATCAAATATTGCCTCGAATTTTCTATAGCTTGAGAATCGCTAGAAATTTCTCGATGGCTGTTCCTTTTGTACGATTTTCGAAGCTTATCTAGTATATATATTCCCTACGACTTACTGAAGTTTAACCACGTTTCACTTGCAGTTTAAACGGCTATATTTCGATTTTGAAGAAAAAGAAAACGTAATATTATTGGATTTGAAAAACTGATGGAAAGAGGAATCAATAATATCAAAACCTTGGTAAAGCTTCAAATTGCATCTTAAATTTTCGGGAAAATAATACTAACGTCCTTGTAATTTCGAAAAGATTTAAGTTTTGCTAGGATGACCGAGCAGATACAAACTTTAAAGCGCAGCTTTATTAATAGATTGCATTCAATGATCTAAAAGTACTCTGGAATGTATTCAGGAGGAAATCGTCGTTGGGTACCCCTAACCTGTTAAAAGAAATATAGTGAGAAGCGCTTTTCCTGTGAAGATTTAACTACCTCAGTGGGCATGGGCGCTAATATAAAAGTGACGGGAATGCTTGTCGTCTCGGCGCTTTGGGGTGATTTTTAATTACAGATTTTGGTCTCACTTCTAGTTAGGGTGTTTGGGATGGAAAGCTACTGTATTTGCCCATTCAGGTATCGCTTAGTACTGTGCATAGGGAAATTTACAACTGCCCTGACACTGACAACACAGAAATGTCCCTAAAGGGCTCAGTTTAACCTTGAGGCACACCCACATTGGTCTCCCTTTGGGGTTTAATTTGAATTTTCCGAGGAGCATCCGCTTCACATTTATATGGCATCCAGAGTCGCCCCCCTACCCCCCCCCCTGTTCCAAGGGTGGAAATCCTCGGGCGCGTGAGGGGTCCTTTTGCGCTCTGGTTCCTGAGTATTGATCTTAGCTTTTTCCCACCTCTTAGGAAATGAGTCTGATGGAGAGGATGCTGAACCTGACCTCTTCCAATGTGGCAAATGCAAGCAAATGTTCATCAGTTTACAGAAGTACTTAAAACACAAAGCTGCCAAGGATTGTGTTCAACTTCAAGCACAAAGGGTTGTCACCCCTGTTACTAACGGAGAGGTAAATTAGTAGAACCTTACTAGGTTATTTTAAGGGGAGGAAAAATCGTGCCAAGTATGTAAAATAGCGGAGACTTTTCGTCCCTACTATCATTAGAGCATCGAAAATTCCCCTAGACCACCTCCATAGCCTTGGCTTATTCCAGGCATTTAGACAGTGGGAAGGGTCCCGGAATGAAGAGCGGAGAAAAAACAAACAAAACAAAAACGCGGAAGAAAGGAAAGGTGAGGGAGAAAGTGGCGTCTTTAGCCTGCGTAGCAGGGGCTTGGAAGTAGTGGGCACAAGAAAAAACGGGCGCGCGAGAGGGAGACACGCGAGGGGAGAGGGAGCTCCCTCACCCCTCGCGTGTCTCTCTCGCGCGCCCGTTCTCTCTTTCACCCACTACTTCCAAGCGCCTGTTACGTAGGCTATGCTGTTTTTTCTTGTTCACTTTTGTTTGCGCCGTCTCCACTACCTGATGATCGCCTGGAGAAGGCTACCGTAGCCTAGCAATACACTACTCTAAAAACTTTGCCGAGTGAGAAGACTGGGTACCCATATTTAGTACTGAGATTACTAAGATAGTTTTTGATTGGACAACGGTTGTCATTGGAAACCAACGACCTGTCAAAACAATAAGTGACCTAAGTGAGTCCAGCATTCCCAGCGTAAAAATTCCACTTGTTTCCAGTTTCCACTCAGAGTTCTGGAGCGGCAGATTTGCTAAAGAAAGGAAATGAAATTACAGTCAATTCTCGCCTTGCGGACATCCTGCCATAACGGACACCCCGATAATACGGGCAGCCGCTAATTCCGCTGTTAAAAAGAGATTTTTGACTGAATTACGGACTCTCGCTGATGAGGACACTAACTCAAGGTCTCTACAGTGTCCGCTATAAATGGAGTTGACTATTATTTTAGTTAGTTGGCAACTGAAGCCAGTTTCTGAAACAGCTTGGTTTTTCTCCAGAGCCTGGACAGTCCTGATGACCAAAACTCTGCCCATAGCCCAACCAAAAGGTATGTTTTAACACGGTTGCTATTGCCTTCATCGAAGACGAGCTTTGGAATGATAAATTCTAAGAATATTTGGAGGGTCTCAGTCCTTCCTTGTTTTTTTGCCTGATGGTTTATTTTTCCAATTTCAGCCTCTTTCCCAGACTGTTCACAGTCTCCTATTTTTAAACTAGGAAGTTTCACGTTGTAGTCGTGCAGCAGCCGCAAGGAATGTAATGTGTTATTATCTGCCTTATCAAACTTATTACTATTCGCCGTTCTCTTTGCTGTCGCCGTAATCGTTGCTTAAGCTCCCGAGTTTTTTTTTTTGACATAAATTCACGTCCAAAAAATTATTGTTTTTCTTTCCTTTTCTGCAGGAAGCACGACAGGAAGGGAGTAGCAAGAAGAGTATCAAACTTCTCATCTGAAGGTGAATCTGTGAGTCCAGACATCCCCGTGGTCGTTCCAGAACAAACATACACTGTACCTCCTTCGGGTCCGTTTCCTGTCCACATAGAAGCTCCACCCACGTCCAACTACCATGACTTCTCCAATCCTGTAGTTAGCATCTCGGTCGCTGAAGCCCTCCGCTCGCACAGTCCTGTTGTGGTTCAACCGACACCAAACTTCCAGATGTGGAATGGTACAGTAAACGAGCAACCGGCCGAAAATGCGCTTGCTAACCAGTCCACTATGGCCACTACCAGTGTTTATGCACCATTGCCTCAGTCCACCCCTGTGGTAAACCCAGTTCCTATAACGACTCTTCCTCTTCACCACCCTAGTCAATCATCCCAAGGCCCCACTCTTAACCCGCCACCTATGGAACCCCCACAGTGGACTGGGCCGAGGTTACGGGGGATGCCTGCGGAAATTCAGCCTGTGTCTGCTCCACCCCCTCCCCCACCTCCAATTCACATGACAAGGAGTAAGAACGCCCTGGGACAGCATCCACCACCCCTGGTAGTACATCTTAAGGACCGAGGTGTGTAACCATGGATACTGTCTAGATGCCAGTTATTATGGAGTTTGAGCAACGACGTTTTTGAGCGACGCACGTCAACCGGAAGTGGATTTTTTGCACTCTTCAGCCTTGATTTTGAACACATTCTTGGGCAAAACGTCTCTTTAAGAGTAAAGACACTTAGCAATACAAATTTGGTAGCGTCACGATACATTAAAAGAGAAAAACGCTCACTTCCGGTTGATGTTCGTCGCTCAAAAACGTTGCGGCTTAAACTCAAAGAAGCTATGTCACGAGGTGTAGCAAAATTCAAACTGTGGGAACCGCCACAAAACCGAGTGAAACAGAACCAACCGGTCAAAAAATGAAATAAAATAGAAGTGTGAATAACACGTCCAATACAAAAAGAGACACGGATGGACAAACTTGAAGAAGATGGAAACGGATTGCAATTGTGCCTTTTGAAAATTTGTTTGCCTAACAGTTTAAGAGACAAGTTTGTTTGACACAATGCTATAGACCTCTTTTATAATGAAGGCCTATTAATATTTTCTTTACGCGTATGATAATAGACTTTTTTAGCTTGTATGTTTTTGTGTTCCCATTTCAGGCCACGTGAATTGGGAAAACAAAACATACAATCTAAAAAGGCCCATTAACCTTTCTGACCTCGTTTGAAAGTAAGAATTCCTTTGTATAACTATTGCACATGCTAACGAGGTCAGAAAGGCTAATTATCATACATATAAAAGAATATTAAAAGGCCGCCATTATGAAAGAGGTCTATGATTTTGTTATTCAAAAGTAATTCATCAAGTTCCATAGCAAATAAGGGCGCGTAATTGACACTATTAACAAAATGATGACACCCCGTGGCACAGCACCTCAGCCCCTATATAAAAGGGCGACGTATCAGGTTGTTTGGAGTTCTTCAATAGTCCATTTTCGTAGTAAAAAATACCGCTGAATGCAAACACTAGTGACTGACTGATAAAGGGTTAGCCTCGTCCCAAAGTTAAATATTTACAAATACTGGAAGAAAGTTGCCCGAAATTAAAAAAAATAATAAACAGTAGAAAGAGTGGATCAAGTTAGGTTTCTAGGAAACTGCCCTAACCCAACATTTTGCCCCAAACGTAAAGTAAGCTTTAATGTTGGCTTAGGGGAGGGGTAGGTGGGCAGTTTTCCCGTCTCTCGCGCTTTTCCTGCTTGGCGAAAAGGAACGAAAACGACGGCTACGCTGGCTAAATCAGGGATGCCGAGAGATGAATTCAGGAATTGGTCAGGTGAGGACTCAAACGCACCACTTGGCCACGGTGCATCCTTAGTTTGAAGGAGGCGAGGCTAACGGCTAACGTCACTTCCCACTAAAGTAATTATTATGAACTGAGGCAACGTCTTTGTCACAGCGTAATATTAGTCTGGTCATTGGACCTGCCGGGGCTCAAACCCGCGACCTCCGCTTAACAGACCTATCGGCACTCTACTAACCTGAGAAAACAGTCGACATTTCGCGACGCCCCCACTGGTTTCCCAGTGAGGAACGAGCGCAGAAATTCCGTACGGATGACGCTTCACCACTCAGATCTAAGTAGTGCCTCTTATTGGTTGAAGCAAGTTTTCCACCAGTCAGAAGAGCTACCCAGGTCTAGGCTGTGCCGGCTCGATCTTATCTCAGGCTAGTACTCTACTATCGAGCTTATTCCACTGGCCTTCACTATGTTAACTGATGTTGTTTATGCTTTCTAAATTAACCGCATTCAGGTCGCCCTGTGAGAGCAAAGGAGACCGGTCTGACGGAAGAAGAGCTAACTGACGAGATTGTCACCTCTTCGGGCCAAAAGATTTATCGCTGTAAAAAGTGTGATAAAGAATTTTCCTTCTCCAGCCGGCTGAAACGTCATCTTTTGGTCCACACGGGAGCGAGACCCTTTGAGTGTCACGTGTGCTCCCGCCGTTTCACACAGGCCGTAGACTTGAAACGTCATATGCTACGTCATAGCGGCCAAAAGCCACACGTGTGTCACTTCTGTGGCAAGCAGTACACCAGAGGAGATCGGCTAAAAGTACATCTTTTGTCGCACACTCAGGAAGACAACTCCGAGAAACCTTACAGCTGTTCACGATGTAGCGCGTCCTTCTTTGAAGCGGAACAACTGAGACTACACGTATGTGAACTCCAAGACGGCGGCCAACGTATTATGGCAAAAGGTAAAAATGGTATTGAATTTTAGAGACAGCAGAGAAGAATATAGGCTCTATCACCAGCCGTTGTTCGGAAAATGAGCCCGCGCTCCTTCCTCGAACGGGAGGACCGAAAGAGCGGTCGGAATCGAGGGATGTTACTAAAACAAGAAACGGGGAGCGGGAGATCAGTACGGGGAAAGGAAAAATGAAAAATGGGAAGAATCGAAAGCAGAGAGTTGGAAATGAAGTTACTGATAGGGTTTGGGTGCCGGTTAAACTTTGTTCCCTCTTTTCTTCTTCCCGCTCCCTTGCTCGCTCCCCGTTCTTCGCTCCTTGTTTTAGTAGCATCCGGAAATCGAGCCTAAAAAGAATAAAGTATTTGGCAGAAAAATTCCACAGAGTCATACCACTCACCAGAGACGTCACTACACTCGTCACAGTCAATTGCATTATGCATTTTTCTCGCTAATGTTGAAATCCGGGTAGATACGCGTTTCCTAGAAATAATATTGTTTGGTGTTCTTTTTGTAGGCGATGCGACCGAAGGCGCCGAGCGATCTGAGCGGCAAGGCAAAACCTACACTTGTGATGAGTGTAATGCGATCTTCACCAAGTACACTTCGCTGAAGTCTCACCTTCTGAAACACTCTGGCGAGAAGAAGTACAAATGCGACCATTGCACTAAAACGTTTTTCAGCTCTAGCAGTCTTAAAATACACGTTCGAGTTCACACCGGGGATCGCCCGTTCAAATGCAAGGAATGCCCGAGAAAGTTTAGCGACCCGTCGAATTTTAACAAGCACAAACGCTGGCATGCTAAGCAAAAAGCGTCGAACGCGGGGTCGACCACGCTGTCCAGCATCTCCGAAAACAGCTCTTCGCCCGAGAACAAGGAAAAGGAAGTGACAGAAGCAGAACAGAGCAGCTCAGGGGTGGCTGAAGATGAAGCTGTGATTGGAGAAGGCAATGAAGCGGAAGTGGAGCAACCGGATGTAGAAGGAGGTGCGAAGGATGACTTGAAGGAAGATTTGTTTCCGGGAGCGGGTCAAGACATGGAGGTAGAAGAGTCAGGCGGGTTCAAGTCACCGGAAGCCTTGCTCAATATGGAAGGCACAGTTAAACAAGAGGTAGAAACTGATTAGAAGGTTAGGTTAGGGACTTAGTATCGTAGAATTCCGACAGAATGGGTTCCAGCTACCATTACAATCATTTAAGCAGGGACCCTAACGTTCGCGTTACCTTTTCGAGCCGCTATTATTTGCAACAAAATTTGGCAAGGGAAAAAAGAGTTTGCCTGAGCACAGGCTCCGTAGTTGGGCATAAGGCAAAAACAAAAACAAAAACAGAAAAAAACAACGGTATGAAACAAGAACAAAAAATCGGCGAGCGAAGGGAGCCGAGCGATGGACTGGCCGGGAGGGGTAAAGGGCGGCGCCCTTATCCCCCTCCTCAGACTCCCCCCCCCCCCCCCGTTTTTTTGTTTTTGTTTTTTTTTTGTTTTACCTTTTCCCCCACTGTAGAGCCTGGTCCCAAGCTAAATCGCTAAAGCTTTCAAACAGTTTCATGTAATATCATCATCTGTTTTTGCCGGACCATCACTCAGCAAGACGTAGGAGAAACGCGAATTTTACAGGGGTAAGATGCCCTGGTAAAGATTGCACCCTGTTTGAGGTTGATGTTACCGTTGCTCTCGGAATTCTACGAAACGTTTCTCGACATTTTGTTAACTTAGCTTATGTAGCACTATATTTGTTAAGATGACCGCCTTGAGGGCTGGTATAAATTTTTTTAAAATGTGGGGATGACTTGTTATATCGCGCAATTGCTTGATGTTAGCCGAGCAGCTTGTCTACGGTAGACGAAGCCGGATAAAATACATTATATTCAAAGATTTATACAACATTATAATGTGGTTTTTAAAAGAAAAAATTAGTTTAGATAGTGCTGTAATTATTACCGAGTAGATGCGTAGCTTTTGAATTGCAATGGTGTTTACGCATATTTAGTGTATATTTTTGAGGGTTTTCAAACGACATTATTTCCAAATTTTAGAGGTTGACCGTGTATAAGCTTACGCTTTGTTTCTTTGATAGTTTAATTCTATACATATCCATAACTAGAATTTTTTTGCTTTTATTTTTACGAGGAAATGACAGAATGCCATTTCTGTCTTTTCGTTTTCATTTCATTCATTTGATCACGTGTAAGTCGATCATTTATCCCTAACATCTCGTGTTTTCCTAGTTTAAGACGGAAAGAATAAGAATACATATTAGTGTCTTGTATTATACATTATCATTACTTCGCATCATATATCATAAATAACTAAGCTTTAGTTACTGTAATTAGTCTACTCTTCGTGCAGTAAGCTTTGTTCTTATGTCTCGACATGTCAAATCTATACAAATTGGTCAGTAATGGAGTGGTTATTGTCGTAGTATTACTTCGTTATTTTCACGCTTAAGACCAAGATCACAGCTTCTTTTCGCGTCTACAAACTCTAATCCTCTGAGAATTGAGTAGGATTTCCAGCAATTTAGGATTGGAATGGATTAAAGAACCTTGGAAGAGAGAGCATGGACGGATCCGGGTAATTTTTAATGGAGGGGTCAAAACTTTTGTTCATTGTTGGAACTTAGTGTTTCACAGCCAATCATAATGCAACCTTCTTTACCGCTACTTATTATTTTCTACTATAGTAAGATACACATGCGATACTTCAGTGGTAAAAAAATGAGTTGTATAGAAAATAGTCATTAAGATACCAAAACGTTTTAGTATCTTAATGACTATTTCCTGTACAATTAATGTTAACATTTTCGTCTTCGGCCTGTGGGTGTGTAAGGAGGTTAAATAAGGAGTCCGGAGCCCCCCGACACTCTCCGCTGGTTCCACCAAATGATGACGTCATTGAACAGGACAAGTGTTGGTTGAGAGAGAAGGAGAGAAGGTGCTTGGACCCAAGCTTGTATTCTCGCTCTTCAGTGAGTGGATGAAATAATCTGGTTTCTACATTGAATGCCTCTCGAACTTTCTCCAGCAAAACGCACACGAGTAAAAACCCGCGCCTAATCTTACCGCTCTTCCCTGGCACTATGTAGCAACGATTATACAGCTATTTCGAGAAAGGTTGTCGGAAAAAGTCCACGCGACGATCCCGAAAGGTATTGTGGGTGGTTTTTAGTTCACTGTTTTTCAAAGAAATTTCAAAGAATGGCAAGAGAGGCCATGGACGCATGTTTGCGAGTGCTAAAGGAAAGCAATAAAAGAAGGTTCGACAGCTACAGTGTCAGGAACAGTGTATTGATCATATCCCATATTACCTTTCGGGACTGTCGCGTGCACAGTTTTTCCGACAACCTTTCTAGAAATAGTTGTATATGAGCTCGTGTGTGTAGATTCAAACTTTATTTTAAAATCAACTTAACGACGCAACGTCTTTGACTAATGAACTTTTGCATACCTCATATATTCATGCGATTTAATACTGTATTTATTACAAAGATGATGTACATGACTTGATTCTCTCGCTATAAATTCTAACTGCCTTCCCCTTTACATAAGTAACAGATCTCAAGATAGATTTTCAATCTGCAAATTCTGTAAAGAGAAACTGTGAAAGGAGAGCTTCTATATTAAAGTGTTGTTTAGCCTGGAAAGTTTGCGTTTAATCTGTCCACTGGTGATCGGGTTAGTGTTTTGCACATCAAGTAACGCACAATTCGTCACAGTTCGTTACAGATAATATTAACCTTTTCTCTACAATTTTGTTTTTGATATCACAAACAACTGCGGAATGAGGAGTAAAAATGAGAATAACGGAATGAGAAACACAACGAAACAAGTTAAGTATTAAAGCAGACTCTCTCTCTAAAGAATATTTAAATAAAAATAAAATCACTAACTCAATATTTATCTTCTGGGATCGATGGACAGCCACTCTGAACCCCTGCGGGATACTCACCCTTAATCAACGCGGGTTCACTCGAGTGTCCCGTCCCAATAAACTGTCCCTAAATCTCTTCAAAAAATTGACTACCTTACAAATAACTTTTGTCTCCTTGTAAAACAATGATTTCACTTTACTTTCAATATCGTATTGCTAGTTTGCACGTGACGTCACGGCGGGCATCTGGGAATGAAAAACTGTTTTCACGTAAACTCTTCAAAAAATTGTTTATTGTATTGTCAACAATATGGACGCCCTAACACGTGCTTGCAAACCAAGAATAGAAAATTTCAGGGGCCCTGGTCACTAAAGGCCTGTTTACATGAAGGTGGGGTACCCCAGGTAAGTGAGGTAACATGTGGCGGGTTACCCCACCTAACATGTAAACGTGATCACATTAAAACGAGAGATTGTATGGACAGGCGGGTTACCCCACCTAAGCGGGTTACCTCACCTACCTGGGGTCACCCACCTCTATGTAAACAGGCCCTAATAAGGCATAAAGGTCGAAACACACTAGGCGATGAGTTGCAGCAACACGTCGCGCAGACAGATCACTCTTTGTGTGCAGGTCGGGCGAGTAGTTGCAGCAACAAGTTGCGGCGACGCATCGCATGGACAAGTAGCTTCGTATGTACAGAAGATTTTTTGGTGAAAAATTTTCTCTGCAACAGAATTTTGTCGCTGCAACAAGTCGCACAAATTCTGTCTGATTTGATTTTTTGCGACATGTTGCGGCGACAAAGATTTTCGCAAAAATCCTCTAGTACACACGTGTCACCGCGGCATGTTATTGCAAATTGTCACCTTGTGTGTACCGACCTACACTGGCGATTAAGATGATGATTGACCTTGATAGGAGCACCTCATTACATTGTCTTGTTTCTTAATCAGCATCTCATATCCTTGGTTTACTTTTGTCATTGGTTTCAGTTTTCTTCAATGCACCCTTTTTAAAATCGCAGATAGAGCTCAACAACGCACCTCGTTCTGCTGTTTTAGGCCGCGTAGACGTTTTCTGCGCAGGGGCCTTAGACGGAGAGGGAGGAGGGGGAGGCTGAGCTGGGGCCTGGGGAGGAGGTGGCACAGACGCTGGAAAAGAGAAGGACAAAATGTGTTAATTCCTTGCCAGAAAAGTATTTTCTGGACAAGCACATAACTTGTCTGACATTTTTCATTGTTATAAACAGGCGCATCGAGCATATATAGATTTGATTTTTTTTCATTGACTGGCGTGACTAAGGCTCAACACACACCAAACAAACATCGTGAACAGGATGATTCAGTAAGTTTACCAAAGAGAAATTTGGCAAACAAACAAACATATTTTGTCAACGTTCACTGACAGAGACCGACCCATCATGACTATTGTCCTTTCACCATTTTCATATAGATCATAATGCACTAAGTTTGTCCCCAAAACTTTTGCGTAACCACTGTTTACAATTTACCCTGGGTATTACGGTACAGTTAAGAGAAATTTAAACAATGCTTCTGGAAAATTTTGTGGAGCAAGCAAGATGCATTATTATTTTAGACCCGAGATGTGGAAATGGCGAATGAACCAGGTGCTCAAATCCATTTCCGCAAAAATGCGCGCAGGGGCATTAGAGTCCCAAGCAGTGAGGCTTTATGGCCAAAATGAAGGCTGGAAAAAGGAAGCCCTGGTAAAAAGCGTTACTTACACAGAATCGACAGGAAGAAGCCAACTTACCATTAGTTGCAGGCCGGGAAGGTGGAGGGGAAGATGGACGAGCTACAAAAATACGACAGATCAAAACAGTTAAAAACAATAATTAAAGGATTTCCATGTTTGCGTTGATATGAAATTGCCAGCCACGGGGATTGCCAAGCGGGCGACCGCAGAAGCAAGAGTGAAAAGAACGTTTGCTAATAAAGAGACACGCGAGATCAAGTCTCCGCGAGAATCTTTAACAATTTATAATTATCAAACAAAGTCAAACTCAAAGCTGTTTCTCGATTCTAGTTCCGAATTCAACTCCCCGTGCACGTCCGTTAACAGCCCACTGGCTTGACTTCAACCGCCTGGATTTCTCTACCTTGTTATGTATATTTAAACTGTCTTCGGTTGACTTATTTGCATGGTCCTATTTGTGTTTTCTTGTGTTTGCTTTATAAACTGCCGAGGGTAAAGACAGGTTATACTTCTAAGAAAAGCGAAGGCCCTGTGATTACACATAAATGTCAATTCTTGAGAAATTCAAGCGTGCATATCGTGTTTTATAGTGTGCTCACCTGTCGTCTGTGACGCATCTGATATGGAAGATTCCTTCTGTAACTATAAGGAAAGAAAAAGCAAAATATTTATGTGCGACACTTTAAAATCAGGGTAAAAAATGAGAAGGGAATGAACAGAAGAAAGAAAAAAAAGGGAAAAAGAAGCTGCTGCTCCCACTGAGTCTACTCAGGAGGTTTACTTCCCTCTGGAACAAACAGGAAGCAAGTCAACCTGAGTAGGCGTTTATGGAGGAAATGGGGAACAGAGAAGCGAAAAGGAGAGAAAAATAAAATCTCCTTTCTCCTCGGATTCCTAAGGAAGGCCCCGGCGATGCTAGTAATAAGTAAGAATGTGAGGGAGAGATAGCAGTGGCGGATTCAGGGAAGGGGCCTGCCCCCGCCCCCGCCCCGCCGACCTATTTTTAGACCAAACTGAGGCCCCAAGGGCCGACAAAAAAAATTGAAGACCGGACCCCCCTTTATCTCAGGGTCTGGATGACCGCCCCCCGCCCCCTTATATCAAGTTCAGGATCCGGCACTGATAGGGTCTAGCTGTTACCTTCTTTAGAGACTTCTTTCTTTTTTTCTTTTCCTCTTCCGACATGTGATGAGCATGCGCTTTAGATGCTCTACGAAACTGCCGTAACTGATGAAAATAAAAACAGTCAAAAGTGAGGTAGAAGTACTCCATCAGATGAACTCAAACGGCTACTTTTTAAAGAATAATTATGTGATAGAGGCATAGGTCTTGTGGCAAAGTAGCTAGAAGGTTTAAAGAACGTGTTTATTTGAATGTCAAATGGATCTTGGTGTAGATCAGGATCAGCAATATATAAAATATAGATTTAGCCAGAGCTAAAAGCAAAGCTCTCGGTAACATTTATAGTTTGTTCAAACAAATATAAAATCGTGTAGTACTAAGCGGGGAAGGCAACGCAGGAGAACGGTAAAAAACAATAGGTCTAATTAGCAAAAAAGCAACTTTGCAAGTGCAGCACACTTTTTTTGTCATTTCTTTGCCTTTTTTTTGGGCGACTACAACGTGAATCTTCCAGAAACTTCTAAGTTATACGTTTTTGGGAGGAAATGTTGTACGTGTTCTCGTTCACTTTTTTTCACAGCCGCCCATTTTCACCTTGCATTGGTGGCCGCTAGCGTTTCTCATTTTGCCACCGCCGCTACAACATTTTCTCGTTGTTCTTCCAACAAAAAATGTCTCCTTTGTCCTTTTTTTTTTATATCTCTAGCTCTAGATCTCTGTCGCCCTTTTTTCTCGTTAAGCTTCGCAGGCCTGCCGCCTACTTTCTCTTTTCTGTGACTTTCTCTTGCTCTATATTCCAAATTTGTGGACATGACAATTAATTTCAGCTTAATACTTTAGACAACACGGACACAGAAACAATTTCCGCTGTCCGTTTTCGTCGTTATTGACTCTTTAGTTGTCTCTGCTGTACAAGACGCGGGTGGCTATGCGATTTCCCGCCAAAACAACCTTGAATTGCATTTGAGTTGCCATACCTGAAGTCTGCGAGACCATCCGGTTTTTTCGGCTTTAGTTTCACCCGCCGCGAAGGGGAGAGAAGCGCCGACCGGAAATACGTCTGCGGTTCGCGCGCGCTTCGCTAATAAAACTATAAATTAACGCAAGGCTGATCGGACAGCTACCTTGGTAATTTAGAATCAGTCATGAAGTGTTAAAAGTTTGATCCAACTTACAAGCTTCTGATCTTCCTTCAGCTTCGTTTCTGCACGTTCTTTGGCTGTTTTGATGGCTTCTTTTAATTTACTTGGGATCTACGATAAACAAGCAACAATAGGGCCATTTATGCGAGGAAAAATAAGAAGCGTCTTATATAGGACGCGTCTTAAATAAGACGCGAACTTTCCGTATAAACGGCACATTTCGTCTAAAATAAGACACGGCTTGGCTAAGACGCTTCTTATTTTAGAACAGCCCTTAACACTGTTCTTAGATAAGACGCGTCTTAGCTAAGACGAGAAAAACTTGGTATAAATGACCTTCGCGTCTTACATAAGACGCGAACGCATAGTACGCATGCGTTAATTTTTGGCGCGCCACGTTGGATTGCCGTTGCTACGGGCAACATTCACATGAAAACGAGTCAAGAACAGAAATAAGACGCGAACCATTTATACGAGCTGCTGTCGTCTTAGATAAGACATGCTCGTATAAATGGTACAGTTCGCGTCTTAGTTGAGACGCGTCTTATTTTTCCTCCTATAAATGGCCCTATTAAGGCTTGGAGAGACGTATCATGTGCACGTTCTATGATTGTGTGTGCAAGTGCTAAATGATATGTAGGAGACTGTCAAACCATCTCGCCCGAAACTAAAGTTATATCGCCCAAAATGTTTCGTTAAGTCGCCCGAAATGTTATGGTGCTCAGAAACATCCTAACATCTTTATCGCGCTTGTTTCGTCTCATCATCTCTTAAAGACAAGATATATCACATTCACCCTTCATTAAAATTTTGGGCGACATGACTCAGCATTTCAGGCGACAAAACTTCGGGCGAGATGACTTTCGGATGACTTGACCGGTAACCTTAAAACTGAACGCGAGAGGTTGGGCAAGTTAAGGGGTGTGGTGGGGGTGGGGAGGATGAGGGAGGGGATACTAATTTCATTTGATTTTCTAATACTAAATAGGCCATAGCTATCAATTAACCCTTCTGAATTATATTCAGTTTCATACCCTGTGGGTTGAGTGCTTGTTCCGATACAGAGCTTTAAAATGATTTATTTGCAAATATGAATACAACGACAAGAAGACCTAAGTCCTATAGTCAAGATGAAGGATTATACCTTTAGTTGAGGCTTGTCAGTAGAGGGGAGGTCTATGGCTGTAAAGAACCTGCCAGAGGAGAATAAAAATAATTCAGTAAATTAACTTAATGAATAAATAATTAAATGACAGAGAGCTATCATTAAGGGCAGGTGGCTGGGAATCTTTCCCGATTACTATGAATAGGAATATATCACAAAAATACCTGACCAAACAAAAAGAACAAAAGAAATCTCTGGCTGTTTGATTCCCTGCTCACTTGTTGTTTTTTTCCCGCGACAACCTAGTGGGTTTACGGTCACGTCGCCCAAAAGTAGGTTGAGTTTGATCGTCCGGGTAAACGTAGTCCTGAATAGGACTGTTGTTGTTGACAGTGACTGACGTTTCGACAACCTGTGCGGTAGTCATCTTCAGAGTCATTTGAAGTGGGTTGTATCACGTCAGTTGATGGTATTATTCTCTGGTTATTGATCTGATTGGTCAATTACGTCGCGATGTTATTGGTCGTCCGCCAGTTAAGCCGTGATGTTATTGGCTATGAAGACTCGTAATCAATAATTGGTGCGTTTCGATCCGTCTATTGTCACAGTTAAACAGTCGTCTATTGTTAGTCAAATTTTCAGTTCTCCAGTCGTTCTCTCGTAGTTAGTATTGCTTGATCTCGTCAATAAGTCGTTTGTACGGCGCTGGTAACTGTTGGCTACGATTCAGTGGCGTTTGTTCTAAGTTAGTAAACCAGCTTTCTAAAGTAAGACGTTGATAGTAGTCTGTAGAATACGTTATACATGTCGCAGAGTCCCAAATGTTTCGTCTGTAAATGGTGCTCAGCAATGGAGCTCCACGGCTAAGGAAATGTGGTAATCTACCCATCCGAGAAAATGTGGTAATCACGTGACCGTACACCGACCGACCGACCGACCGTCCGTACCACAGGCATACCAATGTAAAATAACTAAATCAACAGGTTTGGGAACCCAAATGCAACTCAAGGTTTTATTTGGAAGGAAATCACATGGCCGCCCGGACTTATAAAAAAAACAACAACAAAAACAAAGTCGTGTCTTTTTCGGCGTTATTTTTTATGTTTACACTAACGCAGATAACAAAGAAAGAGCTAGAGCGAGTTATTGAAAACAAAGGAGACGAATTTCGTAGGAAGAAAAACATGGAAATTCAAAGCGGCGGTGAGGAAATGAGAAATGCTAGCGGACAGCAAGGTGAAAATGAGCGGCAGTGAAAAATGAAAGCGAATATGAACACAGGGAACAAAATATTGGGTAAGCACATACGACAATTCCTCCATAAAAATAATGTGTAACTAGGAAGTTTGACGTTTTAGTCGTACAAAACAGCGTTGTAGTCGTGCAAAACAACGGCAAAGGGAAGACAAAAAAGCGTGCTACGTGCAAATTTGTTTTTTGCTAATTAGAAGAAAAAGTGTGCTGCACGTGCAATTTGTCTTTTTTGCTAATTAGATCTATTAGTCTTGAAGCCATTTTCATTGTCGTCGCCATCTAGCATTACACGGTTTATTTTTTTTTTGTTTACACGTATTATAAACCAGAGCTTCGCTTTTAGCCATGGCTAAATCTGTATATTAGGTAATTATTTTGTTACAGTGTATTCTAAACATGCAATAAGTATACATACGGATTAGCGAGAAGATCTGCTACTGAAGGAAGACCTGTTTTGTTACATGCCTCGTCACTTAGAATCGACAACAAAATTGATCCTAGAAGACAATATTAAAAATAATTTTAAAAGGAAGTTGAGTTTGTACTTATCTTTGTATTTTGCATTATTTGAGTTTCCTTTCATTTTTTGCTGGACATGATTACATGAACCAGTCTCAGGTGATGGGGCAAAGCTGTGCTATTACAGCTCACGGTGGTCCGCGGTGCCTAACTTTTGCTCCCAGGCGACTCAAAAATCGTATTTTTTTTTGGATACAAATCATATGTCGCACACTGTGGCTTTACAGGTTCAGAGCTCTGGGCTTCCTTCAATTTTTCTTACAGCACAGCCTCAGCCAACCTTCTATTTAAGTTCAAAAACATTTCAGGGGCTTCTAACTTTGCAGGGTTTCTACCCGTCTATGACAACATTTTTGGCAGCTTTTTTCCTGGCCTCATCCAGCCCCCAGAAAGAGTTTTCCAGGACTAAAATGGCCATCGGAGTATTCTACTCACAGGTTTTTTTAAAAAAATTCAATGCTCCAATGTCTAGGTTTCGAGGACCTCCGATTTTGCAGAATTTCCATCCTGGAAAAATGTCAAAAACAAAAACAAAAACAAACAAACCAAAAAACCCCCAGGGCTTTGCGAGATTTTGGGAGGCGTGTGTGACCGAGTGGTGAACACCTCGAATCCCCGGATCTGGAGGTCCGGGGTTAAAGCCTCGCCCGCCGCGTTGTTTCCTTGACAACAAACTTTACTCCACTTTGTTTCTCTTCACCCAGGTGTACAAATGGGTACCGGTAACACACTGCTGGGGGAGGGGGGGGGGGGGGTAACCCTGCGTTACACTAGCATCCTGTCCCGGGGGGAGTAGCAACACTCCTAGGCATGCTTCATGCTAAAGAAACCGGGATAACCTCTGGCCGTTTGGGCCTTTGGCTCGTGTGCGCCTTCACCTTTTTACTTCTACCTTTGTGAGATTTCCATCTTGCATATACAGTACTTACTGAGTTGAGATGGACAGTGTGCGGGGAGATCTTTTAGTGTACTGGTACGTAATGGCTCTCCACTAAACATCTCATACAACACATGAGCAAAACAGTAAACATCCTCGGCTTCCTTTTCCTGAAAGGCAAGTAATGAAAGACTTGTATCAGATTTTATTACACAAGTCCTT
Source organism: Porites cylindrica (assembly GCA_964035525.1). Taxonomy (NCBI): domain Eukaryota; kingdom Metazoa; phylum Cnidaria; class Anthozoa; order Scleractinia; family Poritidae; genus Porites; species Porites cylindrica. Next base: position 7,213,510 of record OZ037786.1, on the reverse strand, counting down.
CCACAGTGCCAGCACCACAGTTTAACCACTCATTTCAAAGCAACACAGTCTGACCAGTGATCACTCTACAGAGACACAGTTGCACAGCACTATACCTGTATTTTTTTCAGTGGAACATAGCGATGCCTATGAATGGATGGAACACCCAACAAACCGCTTTCAATTTCTAGTAATCTGAAATAGCAAAAACAGGAGGATATTGCGTTAATGCTTAAATGCTCTCAACACTGAACAGATTGTGATGTTGTACAAGGTAGAGTGTAGTGTTCATGTTATAATCTCAAAACTGGTAGGCTTTATAAGGAACAGAAAAATCTTACGGTGTATACTATCTAGTACACTGTGCTTAGAACATAATATGAAGAATAAAGGCACAAAGAGATGCACAGGTTGGCATACCTACACACATTTCCATCTATAACAAGATTTCCTGAGTGTAAATGACCTGGGACGCAAAAAAAGAATGGAGTCAATTTTTAATACAACTTTTGCAACTGTAATTTACAAGTGTAGCCATTGTTTTAGAGTCTGAAAAACAATAGCTTCACTTGTAAATTACACTGGTAAAATAGATATTAAATTGATCCCTATTTTGAATCAAATAAGCTGGGGGCAAACTGTGCATGGCTAAAAACCATGCCACAGTTGTCCCCAGCTAATTAAATCATTATTCACATGATTGCTAGCCTGAGAAAACAGCCAAAATTCATTTTTTTTGACACCACGACTGGTTTCCCTGTGTAAAGGTGTCTGAGGGACAAGCGCAGATTATTACTTAATGATGAAGAGTCACAACCCTGATCTGGAAGGTAGTCCTTACGAACTTATAAGTTAAAGACAAATTTCAACCAATCAGTTCTAGCACTACCCAGATCTGCGTAGTAATGCATCATCAGTACGAAATTTCTTTGCTCATTCCTCGGTCATCATTTTGCAGGGAAACCAGTGGTGCCATCGGGAAATGCCCACTAGGCTGATTCCTCAGGCTACATGATTGCAATATAAGAATATTATTATCAGACACTAATCAGCTTCAGTAAATAAGGGATAATGACAGGAAATATAATACCATGTAACTATGTGAAAAACACCTCCAGAAAGTAAGGAGATTTTTGAAGTACTCACCATAGGGAATTCCTTTATCATGTAGAAACTTTACTGCCTGGAAAGAGAAAGAAGCAGAATATTAAATTTGCAAAAAATGACAAGCACAACAATATTAAAGTGAAGAAACTAATACTAGAAGTACACTGAAGTGCTTACATAGGATTGCAGAAATATTACAATGCGACTTAAATAACTGATATGGGCTAACACTAAAATGAAACTTAACTAACATACACTGTATTACCAAAAGCAAAACAGTTGTTTGTCAAGCCAATAACCAGCTTGTGCAAGACAAAAGCCTAACTTAGCACTAATAATTCTATGGACGAAATCTAATGTCCCCATTCTATTCAGTTGAACTTCAAGACATCTCTCATTCAGTGAATAGAGACTTATTCATGGTCTGAGTGACTATAAACACTACATTTTTAAAGGGGATATATGTCACAATGAGTTTGCCGCTTCTAGGTCAAAGCTGAGTTGCAATAATGATAACCAAGTATTTTCAGTAATTTTTTGTTCTACTAGGAAGTCTAAAATGAATGATAATTATTATTCACAATGATTCTATCAAAGGGAAAATAG
>OZ037786.1:6971818-7204318 GCA_964035525.1 Porites cylindrica | reverse complement strand
ATAATCAACAAATGTACATGTAAATAAAATTACATATGCCTTTGCTGAATACATGAGATGATCGATATTATATAATTATATCTCTGTAATATTCAGATATTTCCACTCCCCCTTCAGAAAAAAAGGGGATTTTTTTCTCATAATCCTCAGCAATAATTATTCCAAAGATCAAAGGGGACCAACATAGCCACCTCTGAAGAAATAACTTTCAAGCTCCCCCCCCCCCCCCCCCCCCCTTCAGAAAATCTCATCCATAGGGGGCGGGGTTTTGGATATTAAACGTTCTATCATTCAAATAGCATTGGAATACAAGTAGTTAATAAATAACACTCTCGTCGCATTTAAGAAGTTACAAAACTTGGCAAAATTCCAAGGTCCAGGAGATTAAACAAGGATGAAATCTGATAACTCAGTACATGTAGGTCGACATGTAAATTATATCAAGATCAACCAGGTGTTTAGGACAAAATATACCTGCCACGAATCGTCGGGACTGATTCCACGTTGCACTTTCATGATATAGTCCTATATATGAGAAGAAAGAGTAACAAAATGAAACCAGCTGGGTAAAAGCCTCTGATCCGTGCACCGATCGGTCATTAATTATTGTAAGTTTTACGTCATCATTGAAGAGGACTTACTACGTGCTCTTTCTTGGCAATGCCCTCGATGGTGCACATTAAAGGAGTGGTATCATTAATGATGCCCTTGCTTTTTGCTTTTGTTGCCATTTCTTTTCTAGCAATAGAAGAAACAACTCAGCTAATGATCCCAACCGGCCAAATCTTTCGGTCACTCATAGAAAAGTCTTCGACGTTGCTCAGAGAGATACTGGGTTCTAACAGGCAAAGAAGGGTATGGACTGGTCAGCAGAATGACGCATAAACACAGGCGCAAGAGTCTGTGAAATGAACACTTTGGCGGGAATCGAACGTCAGATGACTGTGTTATGGTTGAGTTAGTTTTTCTGCAATTTTCTGCGTGAAAATGCCAAAAGCGAAGGATAAAACGAAGCGAAGAAGAATAGAAGAGATAGAGGTTTGTTTAAATACCCAACTGTGGTCATTGTTTAGCGAAATATTCGAGAACGAAACGGGAATGAAATTTGATGACTTGATGTCAACACGTGGGTAATTTCATTGCAGGATGATCTTCCGAGTCAGTCCCAAAGACCTAGCTCGAGGTACGTAATGTTAACATTTTTGAATCATTTCATTATTCCATAAGATAATTTTTATTTTATTTACTTCAGAAAAAGTGAGCGATCGTTATTTCCGCCCCTGCGTTCAGTTTATACTGATAGCGCCTGTAAACTGAATAGCAGAAGGTCAATCGAACCCATTCTAACGCTTTTCCGATTTGGTTTGCTCTGAGCAACCAACGTAATAATCACAGGGCGTAAAATGTCGATAGTTTCGATCGTCGATAAAAATCGATCGGCTTATCGACTACGTTTTCCATGATCGATTTCAATTGGTTTGTTACGCCATGTAATCAAGTAGAATTAAACTTTGCTATTCAGGAAAGAAGGAAACAGACCATTAAATGTCATGCTCATTGTGTCTGCATTGCACTAGCATAGTACATTTTGACAAGAAGGTGATTGTAGAGGTGAAGACAGGGCAAGAACTCTGCTTTGTTTTGACTGTTGCTGTAAGTTATAGTCAAGGGAAGTGTTTGCAAGTCAAGGTTGTTATAATTTCACTTCTTCCGTAATCTCACAAATTTGTTACACTCAGCAGCCAACGCAATGAACATGAATCCATGGAGGAGGTAGATTGTACACAAGAGGGAAAAGCCAAAAAATCACAAAAAGAACTATCTAAAGATGAACTCAACAGAAAGGTCTATATTTTATTTTATTGTATTATTAATTAGTATTACTATGTAAAACTCAGTGTTGCTGGCCAACTGGAAAATTCCCTTGGAGTGGGTTGTGGTTACTAACCAAGGATCACAGTTGTCTGCGCATCTACAGCGTACATGCACGTGTAGCCAGTAGCATAGCATCCATACTGTATGCACACACGCCCTTGCGTACAGCTGTAATCTGGAAAAAGCATTTTCACCGTTAAATTGTGATGACTGATAAATTTTTTGCGTTATATTGGTGTCTGAAGGTTAGTCTGACAGGTGGACATCTCGCCCTTTGCTTTTAACCTACTTGATGGTGTCACTGTTTTAGCCTTTTTACCGTAACACTCATCAGGGATGTAGATAATAGCCGGGAGCCGGGGAAAATACCCCGCTGTCAACGTATTTTTTCTGGCTGATAAAAATTGCAGTCTTTAAAAGGGCAACTGTTTTCTTCTCATTTACCCGCCCATCAAATGCCATTTCCCGTCTGTTATAAACTAAGCTACATCCATGCACTGTATCTTACCAATACCACTTGATGTATTTTCTGCAAATTTTTAAACCCTATTCACCTCTTTCTCTTGGTGTATGAAACCTGCCAGTATTACTCCAAGGATGAAGTGACCTTTACAGGGCTGTCATTAAGGGGTGGGGGCCGGGGTGTTACCGCGGCTACTGTAAATGTGGCCCCGGGCTACTTTCATAGGAAAAAAAAAGAAAAATATAACCAAACTAAATCCCTGCATGCAGCTGTCTAATTCCCTGTCCAGGTGTCGTATTTACCCAGCAGCTTGAAATCTTAGTGAAATCCCTGCCCTTATGCTCCTGTACATCACCTTCCAAGTCTTTCTCTCCAACTCCCTCTGCTCCTCTGTATATGAACGTGAACATAACATCTCTCATTTTTCTTTGTTCATCAGGTATCCGAGTTAGTAAGGTATTTATTATTTATGGACAGGAAAAAATACCCCATCAAGCGAGGAGGTGTGTACAGCGAACGAACAAAGAAGTAATAATAATTTTTGTAGTGTAATACAGCAGAACCTTGATTTAACAAAGTACCTTGTTACTTGCAAAAATTAATGAGTTTGCTTTCACAAAATTTTGTATATCCAGGTTCTTTTCCATCAACTGGACAAGAATTAAATTAAAAAATAACAATAAAAGATAATAATAATAGATTTATTTATTTATTTATGACGATTTAGAGGTAGAATATCCACAAAGTGGTTCTTTGTTCGTCATTCCTGGTCAAATTGGATAGGGGAAAACCAGAGTACCTGGAGAAAAACCTCTTAAAGCAAAGGAGAGAACCAACCACAAACTACAGTGCAGGCCAGAACAAAGCGAACAATGAGATGTGAAATGCATCAGTTGGGACGAGGGTACATGTTAGCACTGACAAGCGTCTGCGTCAGTTTGGACTTGTCAGAAAGGAAAGATTTTTCTTTTGTTACTCACCGTGAGAGCTTTGCTTTGAGGGGCATTGTTGTTAAAAAAAACAAACGAACAGATCCTTGGGTGTAAAAGAGCTTGATAGTCACTCATTCTAAGGAGCTTTTCATGAGGGATTTCAGCTGTGATTAATGGAGATAAATAATATTTGGCAACGTGCGGGGTTTCGTTTGTAAAATCACGTGGCATCTCTCAGCAGCTCAGACGTATAGATACATCCGCCCTGATGCAATGGACTCGTATTTCCTGACGCCTATTACACTTATATTTTGGTTCTCTTAGTTCTGGCCTGCACTGGATGAGCCTCAGGCCATGAAATGGAGATTAGTCTTGAGAATTTGCATTTGTGGTTATTGGGGTGTAGAGGGTTAAGCTTTGGCGGTGTTGGCCTTTTTTTGTGTGTACACCTTTATACAATGTATGTACCTTAACTTTTATGTCAGAGTAATGTTATGATGCATTTCTTGCTGCAGATATAACAAAGAATGTGCTAAAGGAAAATTCTAAAGCATTCACCCAAGTGTTTGACCATGCCAAGAAGACCCTTGAAAAGGTACAAAAGCATGAATCCTTTCAATGCTGTACATGTAGCTATTAGTGGCAAATGTGGAATGTGTATATAAAGCAAACAAACAAGACTACCACCACCACTTAAAAAGCTACAGGAAAATCAATTTTATTTTCTTTCTGTAAAATTCTAAGAAACAAACTAATTAATACATGTGAATGTAGCAGTATATGTATGCAAAAGTCCTGCCAAAGATGATTTTGTTGAATGGTATCACATCCCCACAGGATTTTTGTTTTTGAAGGGTGAAAGGGCTAAAATAATACATGTGATTGTTTACATTGTTTAGATTTGTAGATGGCAACTCTTCTGCAGTTGTGATTCAAATCAATGGTTTTAGGCACAGAAACAGTTTAACTGGTAAACTTAAAAATTTTAAGTACAGGGTACAGCAAGTGGCTCAATCTGAATTATTAGGTGTTGTGGATTCTGTGATTTTTGTTGTTGTTATTACTTATTATTATTATAAATTATTATTATTTAAAAATATTTATATAAATATTATTATTTGTTATTATTATTATCATTATCATTATTATTATTATTATTATTATTATTATTATTATTATTTTTATTATGTTTTCACTTAGAACGAATTTTCCACTTTTCTTTTGTTTGGTGCTTAAGGAAAAAAACTGGTTAATTAAAATGAAGACTGTTGAAAAGAATGATAATTATTTTGTATTGACTATTATTAGGTCTTTGGAATAGCTGTAGAAGAAATTGATGTGGGCAAGTCAAAGGGATACATTCTAGTCACTGCAAAGAAAGCAGCAAGGGAGGATGAACTGCTTCATTGGTAATTACATGTAAATTAATCATCCATAATTATTATAATATTTTCTACACTTGATTATGATAATATCGCAGGCAAGCAAGTCACCACAGGACGGTGCTTTAGCAGTGCCAGATGGTCCCTAGTGCCTTGCATTTGTGCTTAGGCAACTAGGAAAGTTTAGCTTTTTCCACAAAAGTCATACTGACGGGTGCTTTAGATTTCACAGGTTCATAGCACTGGGGGCCCTTTAATTTTTGTTAGAGCACAGCCTTGCACCAGGAAGAACTGTGTAATGTTTAAGCACAGCTCTGATTAATGAAGGGTATTACATGTACAGGCTCTAAAACAAAATTTCTGATTCTTCAGCCAGGAAGCTGTTCTAGTTTACATTTTATATCATTACATGGATTAACTGCAGATTTGAAGAAAAGTGTATTTCTATCTACTGTGATTATCCTACCCAAAATTTAAAAGGATTTTTTGCAACTACCTCATGAAGCCTGTCTCTTGAAAGTCTTGTTTGAAAAAAAGAATAAGTTGGAAAGAATAAAAGCACAGGTCCTACTGTAGCTAACAAACTAGTCCAGAGCTGTCATTAAGGGCCGTAAGCCATAACACCTGTTACTGCTGAGCTCACTTGATATTACAGGTGGTCAAAGTGGAAAGTTTAAGGTGGCACTACCATAAATTTTTGTAAGATGTTACAGGTGAATCTTTATTTGCTATGGCTGCTTCAAAACTTAATGACAGCCTTGCAGTCCGTTTTGTGTTGTTAACTGATACAGTGTAGTTGCGACACCAATGAAACCTCTTTCTTGGATGTAACCAACAACAGCTTTTTGGGCCTGTTTACATGTATTGTTGGGATTCTCAAGAAAAGGGTCCCTCAAAGGTTGGTTGGGATGTAGAACATGTAATAAAACTAATTACTGAAGCTTTGCTTTTTGAAACAGGGGTGATGATCTTCCCAAGATGGGTCTCTTGATGGTTGTACTGAGCCTAATCTTCATGTCTGACCATGTAATAACTGAATGTAAGTATAAAAACAGGCTGCACCCCCCTGTCTCTTTACAATAAGCGGATACCCACATTGATGAACTCTCCCTTCCTCCTTCAAAGTGCAGTGAGTTACCAAGCACAGGAAACAGGAACAAGAATGATGTTGTCGAAATTGCAGTGCCGCACAAAAAACACTGACCGATCTTCAGACCAACCTACCCTGAGGGCAGAGGTTTCTTTCTGGCATGGCTTTTAGCATTGGTAAAGTCACTCATGCATCTTGTCAGTCGCGTAGTTGGTATGTTTGTGAAACAAACCGACTGACAAGCCATGTGCATGACTTCGTAAATTCTAAAAGACATGCCAGAAAGAAACCTGTGCTCAAAGGGAAGACCAACCTCACCTACTGGAATTTAACTGAGTACTTGTCCCTTAAAAATATGCTGACACCCACCTTGATGAAGCCTCTCACAAAGCTGACTCAAACAAGGGCAGCTGCGATAGCCTACGTGTAGCCGCACCCTCCCCCCAACAAAGGAAAAAAACAGAGAGAAGGACCTCGCTCTCACTGTTTTCTGTTTTTCCTTTGTCAGGGGGGGGGGAGGGTACGGCTACACGTAGGCTACAGCTGCAGACCAGCCTAACCCCCCCCCCCCTGGCAAAAAAATAAGTTGAGACACTTTGTCCATGTAATTCAATGTCAAACTGTGTACCATGCAATGGTGTGTTTGTTGTTATTTTCTTAATAATAGTGTACATGCATAATGAAACAATAATTATTAGAACCTGTGTTTGTGGTATCTGAAATAATCAAGGTCTTGGTAAGTGTTATTAGGAGATAATAACTTTTATTTTGACTATCACTGGCTATTGTAGCCTTACAGTATGTTTATTGACTACTAAGCTCCCTGTCAATTCGTTTTCTTCTAGCTTTACTTTGGCATACCCTGAAAAACCTTGGCATTGAGCCAAAGTAAGTACAACCATACATGTATGTAACCTGTGCATGTTTTACGATTAAGATCTCAATTCTCACAGTTAGTAGGACTTATTATAGTCTACTCTAGAAGGGGTAGTGTCATGGCTGTCTAGTTCATTTTGTTAATATTACCAATATTACACTTCCTTTCAACCACAGCAGGATTAGCTCAGTCAGTGGAGCACTTGACAGCAGAGCGGGAGGTCATGGGTTAGATTCCCGGGCCTGGACCAACACTCAGGGTCTTACAATGACTGAGAAATGAAAGTGCTCCCTTTGCACTGCAAATGGCTAGACCTTCGTATGGCTCGGGTGACCACCTAAAATGGCGGTTCCGTCAAAATAGTGTCCCCAAGTAGTACTTTCATGCAAAATACACTGACACTCAGATAAAGTGCTTTTTTTCTTTATAGAACTTAACGTTAGCAAAGAAGTCACTTGTTACAACAAAATCACAGATTGTCCTCCAACAAACATGCTTTCCAAGCATTACTCTATATCAAATGATGCAAACAACAAGTAACGAAAAACTGTTAGGCGAACTAGTTTTCAAAAATCCAAGTGTCAGTTCATATAAATCTTCTAAAAGTTTGCCCAGCCGTGTCTACTTTTATATTTGTTGCGTAATTAATAATTTCTTTTAATGTTTTGAGCCATTGTTTCTATTTTTGACTCAGTTTGGTGGCAGTGCCTATAACTACATATCTTAGAACTTTGATATAATTTGCAACACAGCTCCATTAAGACTGAAGGTCTGTCTCCAAGGATCACCCCATGTAAGGTTTCGTGGATTCCAGAATCCAGCAAATTTTTGCCTTTGGAATCCAGAATCCTGGGAATTCAGCTCAAGAAAATCTGGAATCCAGCCTATGATTGGAATCCGGAATCCAAGTTCTACTGACAAAGAATCCAAAATCCAGTACCTGGAATCCGGAATCCATGGCGTGGAATCTAGAATCCAAGACTGTCTTAGATTCCTTTACGTGGGGTGAACAAGAAACTGAAAAAGAATTTCTTGTCATGCACTCAAAGATTCATTCAGTGTGTTACATGAATACATAAGCTAGCCTGCAGGCAAGCTCTCCAGGGCACTTTAGCCTCTTCCCTCCTCCATTGGCTTGTTCTACAGTAAAATAAATTTGAAATACATGTATGTCTGTATTTTAACACTAGGGCAGAACACGAAGTCTTTGGTGATCCAGATAAGCTCATATCACAAGAATTTGTACGGCAGTGGTAAGTGATATGATCTTTTTTTTGTTCTCAGAGATCGAGGTTAAGTCCATAGTAATATGAGATAAACAACCAACAAACTGCATGTAGCTAATCCCTCAAGTCACCATTTTGACTAAAAGCAATTTCTCCCAACAGTTAAATATATAATCGGAAAAAAAGAATATGATGATTTACAAAATGATCTCCAAAAGGAAAATGCTTTGATCTTTTATCAAATTCTTTCTTATTATTTTTGAGGAAATTTATGGAGACTAGCAGTGATTTTGTTACAAATAGTTATGGTGAGTCCTGGGACTTACATGTATCTTGTGAAAAATCAAGAGTGCTAGTCCAGAACCATTGAGTTCCAGTTCAAAAACACGAGTCTCTGGGTCTCTATGTAACCACACAGTAATCTAAATACAGGTTCCAAAACTCTGTATTACAGTTTACTGAAATAAAAATATACTCCTTCTGTCGTCAATCACAACAATGGCTAAAAGAAATATGCACCGTTAAACAACAGCCGCAAGAACAGCCTTATAAATCACACGAACGGGATAGTCTACTAAAACATCTACAGATCGATCAATCGATCACCAAAAATTATTTTTCGTCTTCGGGGATGTTCATGCGTCAGTTTTCTTGCGTCAGGGACGCAGGACGCAGAGGCAAGAAAATCGCTGGATTAGTGTGGAGAATATTTGTCTCTGGATATTGGTTCTTGAAGGATTAATGGAGTGTCAATGTCTTTAGCACGGCCACCAAAAAACAACAACAACAACAACAACAAAGGGATAAAAATTAATCAACTGAGATGGTTTTCCGGAGTAGTTCTCCTCCGCCCTTATCTGTGACTGATAGACGTGTTATCAAAAAAAGCCCTTAACACGTATGCGTTGTTTCCGTTGTACAATGTAGTTATTTGGACAGGAAAAAAGTAGTAGGAGGTGATGAAGCTGCCTTTGAATATAGATGGGGATCTAGAGCTGAAAAAGAACTCACTAAACGCGAAGTGCTACAGTTTGTGTCTGAGGTACGTCTTGACTACTTTTTGTTCATTGTGGTAGAACTGATTCTGGAAGGGTTTTCCCGGGATCCGTGATTTGATCAAAAGACAAAGCGGGATTCGGGAAACGTTAACGGGATACGGGATTCGACTGCTAGTCGGGAAGCGGGATTCACCAAAACGCGGACACGGGAAGAAAACAATATTCGGGAAAGCGATGAAGCGGGATGCGCTCACTTCTTGTGAAAAAGTAGCAGGAATGCGGGATCAGGACCCCCTATGACTGTCAGTAATAGTGGGAGTTATTTCATTCAAACATTTTTAAAAGCCCACGTCCGATATATTTTAAAAATTCTAACGTGACTCCGAGTAGTTAGGGACAAAATTGCAAATTTTTCACGACTTCATTGTCTCTCAATTCCGTAAAGAGACTTGAGCACAAAGAAAACCAAACCAAATATTGAAATAAGACCAGAAAGCGTCGGAGTAATAATTTTCGCGGAGCTCCACGCGGGCGAAGCGGAGCACCACGGGTTAGAAAATTTGGTAATCTACCCGTCCGAGAAATTTTGGTAATCACCTGACCGTACGCCCGACCGACCGACCGTCCGTCTGCACCACTGTAAAATAACTCAACCAACTGGTATGGCAGCCCAAATGCAACTCGAGGTTATTTTGGCGGGAAATCGCATAGCCACCCGCGTCTTGTGAAGCAGGGGCAACTAAAGAGTCAATAAAGACGAAAACTGAAAGCGGAGTTTGTTTCTGTATCCGTGTTGTCTAAAGTATTAAGCTTAGGTTAATTGTCATGTCCACAAATTTGGAATATAGAGAAAAAGTAAAGTAGGCGACAGGCCAGTGAAGCTCAACGAAAAAAAGAGAGCTAGAGCGGAAGATAAGGAGCTATTTGTTGGAAGAACAACATGAAGTTTTTTCAGCGGCGGTGAGAAAATGAGAAATCCTAGCGGCCACCAAGGTGAAAATGAGCAAGTGAAAAAAAGTGAACAACAACAGGTACGACATTTCCTCCATAAAACGTGTAACAAGAAAGTTTCTGGAAGTTTCACTTTGTGGTCGTGCAAAACAGCGGCAAAGAAATGTCCTCCTGGGGAGGAGCGTTGCGTGACGACACTAAAAACGGCTGTGTAGCAGACTACTGCGTACAATTTGCGAAACTAAAACGCAATTTCTGCTTTTCATTTTTGGGATACAGATCTACTAACAGATTGAGATCATTCGCGCGCTACGGGAATTGCGCAGCGCGCAACGAGAATCGCGTTGTGCGCGACCGTCTCGCGGGACGGTGGCCGTAACGGAGAGTGCTAATCAAAATATCAAAAACTGCTAGCAACCCCGCAGGATTGTCGATCGAGCGATCAAACGGGTAAAAATATCGTGAATCCTGGCCTGCGAAGCTGAGCAGTGCCATCTCTGTTCTGTCGCACTCTCTCCAATTTCGCTTAATGTATCCGCGTGAGCTTACCCTCCAGAGTGACCGAAAGATACATGTACTGTGGGATGGGTAGGCGGCGGCGGAGTGTGTGTGGAGGGGGGGGGGGGGGGAGAACAGGGGGGAGTTATCGTGGAGTTTTAACTGCTAAAGTCAAGTGACAGCTATGACCATCGACTTATCAATAAACGGATGTCGCACTGGAAAAACCGGTTTGACGAGAGAAAACAAGATCGTCTAGTCCAGAAGTTCGGGCTGCGGTGACTTCAATGGCAGGACGCGATTGAGGGAACCCCCCTTTTTCCATCATTGAGCAGGAATAAGATAAAGGGAGTTTCTGCTTGCAGAGTGCCCAAAAGTGTGATATGCGTGCGATCTGCCTGTCCACGCGTGTCCGTGCGTGTGAAAACGCTCCATAACGAGGTCTGTTGTTCCGTCGTAGTTGTATGATACTGAAATGGATTCCTGGACAACGCAAATGAAAGAAATACTCGCTGAAGAAGAAGAGGCCATGAATGGTGTAGAGTAAGGGAACAGCTATCAGCCATTAAGACCGCACCCCGCGTGAAGTCCTACCGTGAATTTGTGGAAAGAGGACACTTGACTTCAGTGGGACATCGATATAAGGAAGTGAGCAATCAAGACGGTGACGGGCACATTTCTCTTTTTTAATCAATCGATGCTACTTTTAAGACCCTTAAATGTTTTTGAACTGATAAAAAAGAGATTCTACTTAAAAAAAAAAAAAAAAAAATTCGCAATCCAACATCGAATCGGGGCCTTTGACTTACCAGTGATAGCACCGACCGTTAACATGGCGTCGGTTTTGGACGAAAGGCAAACAGGCGACGGCAGCGGGTTTCAGCCCTTGTAGTCCCAACAGTGAGCAAAATCAGTTTTCTTCTAACAATATCAGCATTCTATAAAGAGGAAAGATTGTGAGAATTAAGAAAATGATCACCAAAGAGAAAATGCTTTGAGCTTTAATCAAATTTTCTCAACTGATTCTCAAAAAAAAAAAAAATGTAAGGAGTTGAGTCTTTAAAATACTAGTAGATTGACATTGGGGCTAATAGGGTTAAGGCCCGCGGCCTACGCGACAGTAACTTAGCATTTGTTAGGGCCTTATAATGTTAACGATTATCTTTGCGATTCTATGACAGGAGAGTTCTTTCATGGCTGAAGTTGTTGAATTGTTATGATTTATTGCTTTATAGTCCTTGTCGCGTACGCTTTTTTACAAGACGTTAAATGAAAAAGCTGCATGTATAGTGCGTTTTCTTCGCGTTTATTGCGACTTCTTTAGTATTACTTAGTTCTTCAGTCGCTTCCAATTGGACAGCGTTGAAAATGCCTTTAGGGGGAGCGTGTTCTTAAAATGCTTTCTTAAAAGTTTCCCTTTTGTGATTAAAAGGAAAGGAAAGGTATTGCTCTTTTTTACCGTTTATTTGGAGCTATAAAAAAGTAAAATCCCGCTCATTGCTCTTCTGCAGCTGTCGTTATGGCGGCATTGTTGGTTGACAGGAGCAAAATGTATAGATATTATTATTGTTTTGTTGAACAGCATGGCCACCTTGTCACTTGGTTGCAAAGTAAGAATAGTGAAGTATGAATTTTGTCAGTGGACAGTAATCTTGGTCGTTTCTATTTCAGCAGTTTCTTTTAAGATTTAAACGCAGAAACCCGCATAACGTGAAAGCAAAAGGTGCTCATCTGTAAAACTGTTATCCAGCAAATGATACTTCAAATTTGCAAATGCGTATTTTAACCCGTCAAATCCAAAGCGTTATCCTTTATAATCATTTACTGTCCAAAGATTAAGCTGAATTACGACTTATACACGAATGGTATATAATGGAGCCCAGGTTTGTGATCGTCTGTTGACAGCTGGTGCTAGCTTATGAATGTGTTTTCAACGTCATTCCCCAACGTACATTCTATTTTATTGGGGTCGATAGCTTTCCTCTTCGTAAACATCACATTAGACATATATTTTGGCCAATTCTGGTATCTTAGAAAATGTGATGATGATTTTCTAATCACTTTACGTTTTCCGCCAAAAGGGGTTATTAAGGAATAGATAAGTTGTAAAAATATACCGGTATTCCATATTTTTAGTAAGTCCAGGTTGGTGGTAGTTTTAAAATTTTGCGTCCTTGAGGGGCTATATATTCGTTCTGTTTTCAACAACTCACTTTCAGACATGACAGTTTTACTTTTTTTCAATGCTCTCTGTTCAGCGGTCACGTCGGATTTTCACCAACTGGTGCTTGTTAGAAGTTGGAACGGCTTTTTGTATCGTAATATAACGTATAAGCGAAACGTACTGCTCACGATAGCTTTCAGATGAATACTTAATCGCACTCACATAATCACCCTGACTGTGCAGCGTAATACAATGCGCCACAGGAAGTGCTGCTTACCAGCTTCCCCTAAAGTGATATACCTGACTCAAATAAGCGCCGTCCCTTCCCCATTAAGCGCCGCACCTGCGCGAAAAAAGTTAATAAGCGCCCTACCTGTTAGTGGGGAAAACAATAATAACGTAGTTAATACAATTCCTTGTCGCGTCGAACTTTCAAATAAACGCCACCCTCGCGTCACCCTCAAGCACCACACTTGAGGCGGGACAAATTTAGCGCCGCGGCATTTATTCGTGTAAACACGGTTATCAAGGTCTCGGCATATGAAATCATCCTCGGCCGATAGAACTAACTTCGACTTTGATTATTTCGGATATTGCAAAAACCGAATCTAAGAATTGTTGCATCGTGCGTTATTTTGACATTGTTCTTGGAAATCATGCTTTGGACCAGCCTGTGCAAGGCTCTCGTTCAGTGCAGATGAGCAAAAATAGCGGAAATAGCGAGTGAGGGAAAAATGGCGGGAAGAGAGAAGGGGATACCTTGTAAACATTTTTTAGCGTGTGCGCAATATCGTGTTCAAATCCCGCAGGTCGCAAGGACGTATGTAAGGGATTTGACTGGCTTGTTTCTTACGCAGTTTGGGATTAGTCCGATTTGAAGCAAAGTGTTGACAGGCCAAACATAGTCTGCTACACAGCCGTTTTTAGTGTCGTCACCCAACGCTTGAGGGGAGGAGCATTGCGTGACGACACTAAAAACGGCTATGTAGCAGACTAGGCCAAACACGACTCAGCGCGTGACAGAGTGAAACGCAGCGCGTGGTAAAGTGAAACGTGACCTCGGAGTCAGCTTGAACAACAGAGATTTTTAGAAAACTTTTTTGCTTTCTTTAGTGTAGATTATGCAGTGCATGGAGTATCCATGACTTTTACTGGGTAAATCTTATTTTTGCCGCTTTGAGTCTAACATTTAGAGGTCATTAAGTTGGTCTATTCCATGCATATTGAAGATCAGTTCTTGCGGTTTATGTTTCTGACAGGATTTGATCTCAGATGCAGTTTACTAATGATTTTCTTTTAGCTGTGGCAAAGCCTTAAGCTTTTATTGCGGCTAAGTAACCTAAGTTTTTTTGGTGTTCTGCGAAATGCGTTGACCTGAATAGGTACATGTGTGTAGATTTTTTTGTCCGTGAATATTATGATTTCCTGATTTGTTTTGACACTGGCAGCCATAGGCGGTGCATCTGCAGCTATTGGAAGACACTGGAAAACAAGTCGGCAAATGTACAAACACGTTCTGGCCTTGAAGGAATTCTCTCAAAGTATTTTTCTATTCAGAAAGAAGGCTTTCAAGTTCGAACTGCTCTTTCAATGTTAACTGTAAAAGTTATTTGCCAAATTCCCTTCGTGAATTTTGACATGTCTAACCTGCGTGCAATCGTCACGCACACGTAAGAATGGGACCAATAAGGTCATCAGGGTTTTCATGGAAAACCGCAAAGCTGAGAATGTCACGTGACCACGGTCTTGCGGTCGCGTTTGCAGTTCACGTTTGAACGGCAGGAAGGGCGTTCAGCGGTAAGTGACTTACGACACGTTTTTTTTTTTTTTTTTTTTTTTTTCCTCCACTAAAAATTGTACAGCCTTACGTTTAAAGGCACAAAGTAGCTTTCTTTATCCGTCTGCAATGTGCTTGTTGGATTTTTTGAACTCGAATAAATGAATTTTCCCTGTTTTTTGGGCGAAAAAGTGATGCTGTTTGAGTTCGCCAAAAACGACATGGCGGTACTAAACAATCAAGACCTTGCTAAAATTTGAAATCCCGGCAACGCCGAACTGCAAACTGCAGTTTACGGTTTGTAGTTTCCCATGAAATAACTAATGCTAAAGGTCTTAAATGAGGCGCGTAAGAAACCCGCCTATCGAAAATGTTCACCTATGTCCTTGCGACTCAGCTGGATATCAGAACGAGCTTTTGTGCACTAATCGCAGACGGACTGTACTAATAGCTTAGACGATGCGTGGGCTGGCTGCAACGCAGGCTAACATCTTTTTCAAGTACTACGTCTACTATGGTATACTCGTCCCCAGAACCTTTCATTTCTTTTTTAGTTACAACTACCGCGGGACACTAGGGACAAAAATGGCTGCCGTGTGTGCATCAACAGTCTTATTAGCGCTTGTGCATAACTTCTTAGCCATTTCTAGCGTTCTATCTGCGAATCGATGGCACAGACACCAATAGAGAATGTAGCCTCTGTAACCATCTGCGACATGATCGGACGTTTTCCACCTCGGACAAACACCTCAGACATGTTCCCAAAAGTTTAGCAATTTAAGGCATACCATGTATGTTTGCCTCTATTTTGTTGTGAAAATGGCGCCAGGCCTAACGTCTTGATTATCCTCCAGACGGACTTGAGGTCCCCTATGAGTGCTTAGCTGGGTCTCCTGTGCTTGAGTACCGTCGCCACAATCTTCGAGCACATTGGTTTTATTTTTTCCTTTTTTTGTTTTTTTGGTTTAATTTTTTTTTTCTCCCCTTACCCTGAACACTATCTTTAATTATCGTGAAAGCATTGGTTCAGATTAGGCCTCTATGCGTGCTTTGCTGGGTGTCCTGTGCTTGCGTACAGTCGCCACAATCTTCGAGCTCATCGGTTTTATTTTTTTATTTTTTTTTTTTTTTTATTTTATATATATATATTTTTTTTGCCTCTTACCCTGAACACTGTCTTTAATTATCGTGAAAGCATTGATTCAGATTAGGCCTCGTTATTTCCTCGTTAACATTCGATCTCCTCTTTAAGATGCAAACGGGATCAACCTGTCATTATATTTCATGAATTCATTGTCGTGACGAGCAACTAACGAGTTCAAAAAAGGTATTTGTTCCCTCTTAGCACAGGTTGCGTAATGGGTTCAGTAACAATGGCATGCATCACTTGATTTTATTTAAGTATTATTTTTTTGTTATTTTTTTATTGTAAAGCAGTACATTTAATACTTATAAGAACGACATAATACTTAAATAACAAATTCTTAAGATCAGAATAAAGGTTGCATAGAATTTCATAGTTCATGAAAATTTTATTAATGCAAACTATGTGCACAGAACGACAGTAAACCGTTCTTGTGGTAAAATTAATTCTTCTGGTAACTTTGAAATCTTGAGCTTTCCAGTTTTGAAGTTATGGCAGGGCTAGCAATGAGCTACAAAATAGATAATTCAAGGTATGAAAGCTCGGCAAAAAGAATTTTTCGGTAATAAAGAAAAGAATTTCCTTCAGGAAACTTGCTATAGAACACCACATTAGGAACGCGTCCCTACGAGTTTCAGACTCTGCTCTTGATTGGTCAAAATGCCAAAGCATGATTTCCAAATACAGTGAATTGAGATGCATATCCCTTCAAACAGAATCTGAAGAATTTATAATAGGTTAAGTAAACCTATGCCTCAGTCCCTGTATTTTCAGTTTGCTACACGCTCGTTTGAGTGAAGAACCCAAGACCCCTATCTTGTTCCTTGAGCATCTTCACACCTCAGGTGAGCCTGGAATGTTGCATGCTTTTAGCGACAGCAATAAGGCGTTGCTGTAAGGTTTAAAAGTGCAGTCCCATTTTTGGCCTATTCTACAGCTGAAAATGACGCAAGAGTCTCTGTCTTTCTAGCAAACTCCTCCCCTCCATTCATACAACAGAATCGCTGCATTGATCCAGTCTTTCCCTGGCTTGGAGGTGTTTAATTCGACCTATGAAAGGAAGGTTTTGTTGCAATGCTTTTGCTTGGTTGTCTTTGTGAAACATTTTTAGCCAACTAACCAACTTATATGGTGATTCGTGTTTTCCGTGGTCCGTAACACCCATTTGCTTAACCTTTTTATCTCCTTGAGCAAATCTAGCCCTGCGGACTGGTTTCGAAACGATTTACTCGAAATAAGGTTAAACACAAACACAAACGTGATTTATAAGGATTCTACCTAAATCTTAAAGATCAGAGCAGGAAGTTTTCTTTTAAGCACCAATTTGATGTGCCACTTATGAACTCAGTTTACTTGTCATACGGAACAAGTTTTATCCACAAATGACTGTCTTAGATAGTAAGATATAGCATGCTATTACTTAAGCCAGTGCTAGCAGAAAGATAGTCTTTAGAGAAATTTGTTTTTGAATGCCTTTCATCTCCAAAAATGGAGCGCTGTATCTGCAGTGCTTTTTAGGGTTTGGTCCCGAGTTGGAACAGATTGTATAGAGCCCATTTCATAAGAATTTCATATCCTATTTCGGATAAAATTCGATCACGGTAACCTCAATCCTTTAACTAAGGGTTCAGTTGTTTTTTAGAACTATTTGTTTCTAGTTGTAACTTTTTTTTCCCACTGATTGTAGAAAAAGGTCAACTAATTGTTTAATGATAGTAGGACAAAACATGTTATTATTGCAGTGTTGTTTCAACAGTTCTAAGCAAAACAATAGAAGTTAGGCATTTGAAAGCACAATATATACTTTTCCATATGACAGAACTAAATTTCTTTACCTTATTTGTTTTGGTGCCTTTTTTCAATTTGCTTTGGACATTGTTTGTACAAAAAGAGTAGAAACGGAATGGATTGTCCGAGCACTTCAATCTTTGCTGTTAGTTTGTTTGATACACCTTACATACCTATTACTTGCTTCCGCATCGCGTGGAACTATTTTGAATTGTAATTACAATACCTGAGCCAAAATTAGGCTCTCGCTAGGGAGGGTTTAAGTTCGCTTTCAAAATCATCTCATGTGCTACTAGCATGCATTAAGTGACTGTAATGAAGCTTTGTGAGGGCTATTTATAATTCGATTCCGGGTGCGGTCCCGTTTTGGTGACATTGCGTAGCACATTTATAAGAGATCCAGGCTCTAAAATTGCACTGTCAAGTGATTGAAACTGAGTTGGTAAAACCTTTAATTTTAGAAATCAATTTAATTAAATGCAAGTGAATTTTTTATTTTACACTATATAGAACATTTGCACAAGTTATATTACAAATAGAAGAAGAAAGGGTAATGAACAATTACTAGGCTAAGAAGAGGTAATGCACATATGTGTGCAGTGTCCAAAGTAGCAAAAGCTTCTTAGTTGGTCACCGCCACGTTCAGATAAATGGCAGTGAAGAAGAAAATTAAAACCTCAAATTACATCAGTGATGGAGTATGCAGAGAAGAAGTAACATCAATTTTGCTTGATCAAAAGATAGTATTTCCATTCTTTCTTAAAGTTAAAGTGAAAAGTCTTAAAATCTTAAACTTATGTCATTTTTCAAATTGAAAAGAGCTAACCACCTCACAAGAACATAATGGCCGCTCTTGGACTAAATAAAATGCATATATTTTATCCAGCAGTGGACAACATAATTATTTGTAAAATTCCAAGTTGGGCAGTCAAATTGTAGCTATAGCAAACTGGATTCGAGTTCTAGTGAGGTGTAGTTACTAACTGGGTTAGTTTTAACCTCTCAACATTCTGCATAAGCCGTTAATTCAATTTGAGTAGTTTTTTAATGATACATAGTTGGCTTTGGATAGTTCAAGATGTATAATAAAATTGGTATGTTTACTAGTCCAAGCACACAATTGACTTAGTTACTTAAGCCCGTTTGTCAATGTCTGCTATGAAGCTAAATCTGTAATTAATATTAAAAGAATAAAACGAAACAAATGACTCATAACTTTGTTTACAAATTGTTCTGCAAGGAAGTGCAACTCCGTAAGGACTTAGTATTAATTTCAATTACGTTGCTGCTGCTGAAAAGAGGTCACGTATTGAATTGATAATTGAGAGCTCTAGATTTTCAAGGTATACTAACTTTAACATAATATTCAAAGTAACTGCTTCGCACAAAGGTCGAGGAGAGTAGCTCTTTTCTAACTTTGAAATTGAAGTGCAATGTTTTGGTTATTCAAATAAAGGCCATAGCGAAGATATTCTTTTCATAGATTAACCAGTCTCTTTTTAAAAGTGACATCACCTACTATGAATAAGTTTGGCAAATTGAATGATCATTTATCCTCCAAAAGCTCGTGCTGGTTATACAGTTCGTTTATGTGGTGGAAGGAATTGGAACTGCGGTGAAACAGTTGTAGAATGTTCAAAATTTCGTATGCTACAATTCACCTCAGAACAACACAACAAAATTACATACCGACTTGAGTGGCTTTGCAGTTTGTATTCATGCGAAAAGCTTCGACACAGCTGAAACAATTGTATGTATAGTGTCTCGCTATCAATTGTTTCCTTGACAACGGTAATTCTTTGTTTTTAACATAGTAACTGCTCAAATTGCCGGAAGAAACTGTCCAAGGATTTCAAGGCGGGACTTCGAGCTTAGACTTCTGTAAAAGCCCAAAAGGTCAGGACCTGATAATGTTTTGAACACATGCGACGGTACAGCAAACATTCATGCAGTTGTTTCAATGCAAAGTTATAAAAATTATCCCACAGTTGATTTTTTAGACACCTTTTTTCTCTTTGAAATGATAGACCATTCCACATGCGATTAGCCTAACGAAAACTTTGTTCAATCTATGGCTTTCTTACACTGTATCCTGAGCCTTTCGTTACCTCCTCTGTCCTGTTTAAAAGCGACATTTATTCCAAAATAGCTCGATTATTGTCTTTTCTAGAAAAAATTCCCTCAGGAATAAAAAACTCTTAGGCGGAACAAGGAGTCTAGTCAACTTGCTTGTAAATATAACAGGTTGCGAAAATGCAGCTTCAAGAGCTGAACATTCGTGCTTTTCTTACCGAAAATGTTGCGAGTGTTACAGCAGGAACACCCAACGTCAATTTTCGGGAAATATCTGTTCGGAAGACGATTTGAGATCTAGAATTTTCGGAACATTTGTTGTAAATTTCTTGCTTGCCTTCCTCTCCTAGGATTTTCGAACATCTAAAAGATGCCATAACTCCCCATTTTTAATGGATTTTTACCCTAAAAAGGTCACTTAAAATTTTCGGGAGCCTTTTTTCTGGCTGAAATTTTCGACAAGGTAAGTTTTGATCCCTATACTTTTCGGATCACTAGACTTTCAGCTAGGAAATCCGAACAGATGAAAAATTCTTAGGGATAAAAATATGCCTATATCTACCGTTTAAATACTCACTCACTCACTTCGTCGCCCGAAGGCGGGCAACCACTAGATCTTTCCACAGCCTCTTATCAGCCATCAGTACAGCAATCTCACTTGCTTCGAATGCCCCAGTATCCCTCTTAAGAGTGTCAATATAGGTAGTATTCGGTCTTCCTCTCCCGCGATAGTAGATCTCGGTACAGTTGTTGGTTTGGTATGTGGCTGCTCCAGTGGATGTTTAAAGCTTTTCGCAGCATCCTAGAGTATGTTCCATCCAACGACTTTTCTTGAGCTTTTGACAGAGCCCAGCTCTCGCACCCATAAAGTAAGATTGATTCGATGGTGGCTATGAAGAATCTGATTTTCAAATCTTTACTCATATTGGACTTCCATATTTTCGTCATACCATTCAAAGCTCTCCAAGCCTGTGCTTTCCTTATGCTGATGTCTTTTTCTGAGTTATCAACCCATGACCCTAAATATTTGAAGTCATCCTTCCATTCCAGATAAGTGCCATCAAATGTATGTAATGGTGTTGGATCATCAATGTTATAAGCAACTGATTTTGTTTTCTTAGCATTCAATACAAGGCCAACTTTCTTGCACTCTTTTTCTACTGTTAGCAGTAATTCCTGAGCTTGAGCTATTTCATCCGACAGTAGTGCTATGTCGTCTGCGAAGTCTAAGTCAGCAAGAACTACTTTGGGGTGTCTTCTTGATCTTCGAGGGGTGGTGGTAAATCCCAACTCTTCTTCTTTCCCAGCCATAGCTTTTCTCATAGCATAGTCAAACACGATTATAAACAGGAAAGGAGCTAATGTGTCGCCCTGCAGTACACCGGTTGTGATGTCGAACATCTCTGTTTCTCCATCTGGAGAAAGCACTTTGGCCTTTGTATTCGTATACATCATCTCAATAGCTTGCAATAGGTTAGGTGGAATCCCATAGGCTTTAAGAATACGCATCATTTTACCCCGATGAATTGAGTCGAATGCCTTCTTGAAGTCAATAAAAGTCATGACAGCTTCAATGTTATTTGCTTTAACTCCCTCGATCGTTTAAATACTAAAATACATTTAACACCGCTATGTTTAAGAGGTTTTGAAATATATTCTCTTTGGGTGCTCCTTTATGCAGGACCAAGGAATTTGCCTCACCATCATTTCTTCAGCGACTCGTTAAGATCAGAAAGATCCTTAAGGGAGCTGTGTCGAGATTTTTTGGTATTGCAATAAAACGCTAAGAGGTCGAGACTAAAATAAGAACAAATTTACAGAAGTCATGGTTCAGTGTTGTTGTCGATAACTCTTGTGCTGTGGGAAAATTATGTCCAAACCGATATTGCTTTGTATTCCCCTTGAAAGAATCGCAAGATATCTTGTTCTTTTTAGAGTCGCTTTCAAAGTTAGCTCATCTTTGACCAAAAACGTTTGTAGCACACCATGGCAGAGTTTTAGAGTTGGCTCCTTTTCGTTCTCATTCGTTATGGACACAATAAAATTTGAATTTACATCAGCAAACAGCTAAAGTTTAAGTCCCATTTAATTCTTTGTGTACTCAGCGAAGAAAAACAATAAGCAGTTACTAGATGAGGCTGAGTATGATCTGAAAACTGATGCTTGTAGAGGAATGTGTTTTCCCTAGGTGGATATTACCCTGTAAGATCTCCATAACTCTTCAGATCATACGAAAGCCAAATCCAATAATTGTATTGGTATTCATTCAAAGTAATTAAGATTTTTAGAAAAAGCGAAAACATGCTTACCTCGATTAATGTTAAGTCCCCGTCTTCATTTGTCTCGGTTCCACGGCCAACTCGCCATATAAAGGGACGTTAAGTCTAGCATATATTTATATCTTCATTCTATGTTTTATTCGTTTCACGGGTTAAGATGAACTCATCAAATTGGCCAAGTCCCAATGTGTCTTCATAGTTCAGTCGGTAAAGCACTACAGCGCACACGCAGAGACCATGGGTTCGAATCCCGTCGGGGTGCCGATATTGTTTTTTTTTTGTTTTTTGTTTTTTGTTTTTTATATTACTTGTTTGTTTGTTTGCTTTTTTTCGGATTAATTTGCAATTGCTTAAGTTGCACTTACCACTGCGACGATCATATCTTCATTTAAATTTGTTTTTCCGCTGTTCACATGATCTTCATTCCAGATATTCTTTAAGTTGAGTTGTATTCTTGCTGTTCTTGCAATGTTTTTTAGGCAGCAATTTGGCTATTCCTTCTTCGCAAAACGTGTGGTATTTTCCGCCATACTGCGTCCCCAGGGCTTCTCGGTCACCGTCCTTTTTTCTGGCGTTTATCCTATAGTATTGACGTCAGTTTATCGGATATCGCAGACTTCTTCCAAATTTGGTCAACGCTTGCTGGTTATGAAAGACTAGCCGTCGGATTGAGCCAATCAGAGACGGAGAAAAATTTTCAATGAATGCTAATGACACTTGACCGGCTTTGAACAGCTGTTACTTTGTTCCATTATGAAATAATACTCAGAAAACAAAATCGTTCAATGGCACTCAATTTAAGGCATTTTCAAGAACTCTTTCGCATTGGCACATACTAGTGATTGAATCATGCCGTACAAGGAGAAATACTACTCAACGCGATAATAACCACCTTATAAGGTCAAATTGATTAAATTAATTTTCGAGGGTTCTTATGTTAATAACGCCTTAATCTCAGAAATTGGACATGGAGTTTAGAAACGGATAAAGCAGTGTGATCAGAAATTTACTTTCATTTAGAATGGCTTAGAAAGAAAACAATCACTGATTTTACTTTCGGAAAGGCGTGGCTGTGTATACATTCGGGATACATGTATCATGTATTATTTTTAACCTAATCTTATAAATCACTTCTATAAATTGTCATGCCAAAATATACGTTAATGAACACAATTCGTGACTAGCCCTAACCTTGCGTCACACATATTAATCCACCAAGCTTAGCGTGACCCCCTGCTAAAAGTCGGCTGGGCTAATTTTCGCAATACTCTCCATGTCGCTATAATTAGTTACGATTTCAAACGTTTGCGTTTAAATGAACTTATTTCTCGGTGCAGTTTATCTCTGGAGCCTGGCGGTTTGAATTACCCGTTTGAATTGCGGTTAAACCAAGCAAACAATTTTGGAACCAAAGCTCGCTTAAATTTGAAAGAGCTCACTAATTAGCTTCAACACTTGGGTTTCTCACTTCCGCAAGTGTCTGCTCTTGCGGTGACAGAAAGTGCTTCGTTCAGCAAGGTGAGTCGCAAATTGTCTTCTCCACCGATAAAATCAGTACTTAAAACAATTACACATTTCTTTCCTCGCGTTTGAAGCACCTCATTTCTACAGAACTGCGTGATTTTTAATTTCTACGCTTTGGGATCTTAAACCTCTAATCACCAAACATTTTGAAAATGAATTCGATTTATATTTAGGTCGAAAAGAAACCAACTGACACAACGGGAAACTTCTGCTTAAAAGGTTTTAGCGGGTTAGTTAAATTTAGCTTTGCATCCTCTAGCTTTAGGTTTTAAATAACATATACCTATTTTTCATTCATTTCTAAATTAATACGTATTAAATTGATTTAAATTGATAAGTATTTAATTGAAAAACGTTTTATCTTTTTATTTCTTGACTTCGAAAACTAAAAAGTTTCACTGAAAACATTCGCTACTAGCTAGAATATGAATGGTCACAATGTAAAGTTCACATGCGAAACTTTGAATTTTATTCGAAGATAACTTGAGAGGGTTTAAAGAACCACTTCGTGTAAGCACGGTATTCAAAACATCTTGAGCCATGGACAGTTTCACAAACATCTTTTATCATCAATAGCTCTCACTGAAAAGCCGGTTTGGTTTTCGCATGCTGTTATCAGCAATCTTTATTGTCTATCGGAATTGCCTTGAAGCTGTTCATGTTGAATGTCGGTGTGCATTATATCTTACTTATTCACTGCTACCTGCGTCAGAGGTCATGATATGTCTTCACGTGTCCCGGCTAACTGTTTTCATAACTTGTTATTTTTCCACTTGACCACCCGTGACTTTGGCCTCAATTATTTCCACGAAAAACAAAACAATATCCAGAGGTTATTCATTTTAAATAACGGAGACTTCGAAAGGAGCGATTTAATTAAGAAGAAATATTTTCGCGATGGGAAGTATTAAGAGAAACAGGCTGACTTCTCGACGATAAGTATTACTAACAACGACAATAATAACGATATAAAAGTAATAACATTTATCGATTTTTGGGTATTATTTATAGTATTATAGTTTAGTTTCGGCTGATACACCTAGTAAGGTCCTTGAGTCCGCGACAATTATTTCTTACTCCTTAGAAGTTATTGGATGACACTATGACACTGAGTATCCTCTGAAGAATT
Organism: Porites cylindrica; assembly: GCA_964035525.1. Lineage (NCBI taxonomy): Eukaryota > Metazoa > Cnidaria > Anthozoa > Scleractinia > Poritidae > Porites > Porites cylindrica. The sequence continues at coordinate 7,180,148 of OZ037786.1, read as the reverse complement.
ATACAGATCGAGGAGGGTGTTAGGTCGAGGCGGATAACACACTCCGAGATCTGCATAATGCCTCATCGAATACATTATTATCATTCATTAAAAATAATTCACACTCCAGAACACCCTTATGTTTATCGATGTTGAGGTACGGTAAAACGACGACAACAAAAAACGTGCAACTTGTTTTGCAACAGTGCTGCAAAAAAAGTTGAATAGAGTTGTTGCCCGTTTTACCATGCACCCTCGAAAACAAACCTTGCAACCTTTTTCGTTGGAAGACAGGTTCGATCGTGGGTGGTAAAACGCACAACATCGCCATTCAACTCGTTTGCAACAATGTTGCAAAACAAGTTGGGCGGTTTTGATTTGATTTGATTTTTTTTTTCTTTTTGCCCGTTTTACTCTAACTTTAGGTTCCCGTCTTCATGTTTTGTTCCTCGGTAAATTCAGGTGATATAAAGAGATGTTAAGCTCCCAGCAGATATTCAAATTGCCGTTGTCATCCTTTCAGTTATATCTTTACTGTCCCCGTTATTTTTAAAAGCAGAAGTTCGGCTTTTTCTTCTTCTAAAAAGTGTGAAATTTTCCGCCATTTTCTTTAGCTCTGAGGTCACACAACTTTGTCCCCAGAGCTTCGCGGTTGCCGTGCCTTTTTGGCGATAGAGTGCACTTTTGACGTCATTTTATGGCATATCGCAAAGATCTTCCAAATTTGGTCAACGCTACCTGGTTATGAAACGGAGCATGTTCTAAATGAATATTAATCGATAGATTTACAGGCAACTAACATGACCGGAGGTGTGACAATTAATCCACTTCCCAACCATTAGGCAATTATTTTTTCAAAGCTGGACATTCTGGTACATGCCTCTAGCTGCCCTTATTATCTTGCTCTCGCTCAGAGAAGTTTAAGCCTGGACAATCATACCTTATGTTCTCAAATCCTTAGGTCATTCTTAAATAAATTTAGAAACCATTTATTAGCCTTCATCATGAAAGAATGGCTCTTGTTTTGTCAAGAATACTTTGAAAAGAGGTCTGACTCTAAGTATGGGAATCACAGAACTTCGCCATCACTACAAAAACCCTATATTACTGCAGGTTATGAGCTCCTGATTACTGATTGTATTTGGAAGAAAAAAGCTTCGGTCGTATAAAGACTGGCGCGATTTGTACGTGCCGGGATTGGGGGGAGGGTTGGGTGGGGTGCCTAGTTGCAATAAATTAAACTTGCTGTGGTGATAGTGCATGCTGTAAATGCCTAATAATGCATACCTCAAACTTCACGTTAATTAAAGCCAGGTCTCCCATTGTATTGAAGGGGGCGTTGTGCCTACTAAATTTTGGTTTATTTACGTGGCAAACGTTTGCAAAAAAGGGTAGAAATATGTTAAGAGGTTTTTAATTTGTGAATTTACAAATTAAAAACTTATTTCTACACAGAATTGGAAATGAGGCAGCATCTTCAGATATTTTAACATTTTAAAAGGTTATGAAAACTGATTTCCTTTGATCATAAAATTTTGTAAGTGCAACGAAAGAGATTTGTGACGATAAGCTGCCATCTGACATTAATCCTTATATTTTACAAAGACCTTTGGCGAATATATGACGCAGTATTGTGTCGATATCACGCTTATCATGAAATAATAAAATGTAAAAGTAGATGTTATTTGTGTAGCTTATCAGTTTAGTAAATCGATTCAAACGCTGTGATGTCAAGAAATCTCTACTTGATCTTGAAAGCAATTTACAGGGCCGGTTCTGTGCGAACTACCCAATTACGATTGATGAAAATCGTCGTATACTTGGTAACATGCCAAAAAAAATGTCTCCTTTGTAGTGTCCCACTTTCAGGGTCATAAATCTATTTGTCTAAACTTGTTCTTTCACGCCGTGTTTGAATTGTGTTCGCCTGTTTTAAGTTCTGTCTTGTCTTACGAGTCGATACGAGCAAGAATGGCTGGGCGTGATTAAGGCGGGAATCAACATCGTAGTTGCTGGCAGTTTTAAGTTTCAGCGAGCTAAAAGTTTGTTCTAATGACTAAGGCAAAGGCTAAAATGAAGCGAATTTTCAAAACCTAGCTCATTATTCGAAACCCACCAAGCCCAGTATCCGTTTTGTCTTTTATCAGGCAGCGTAAAGTGACGCATACTTTATCTGATTTAGGATTGCTCTTACTCAGTCAGCACTGGTTTGGAAGTTTTCGTCGAGCCGGTTCACTAGCGTCTAGGTTCGAACGTAAATAAGGTGTATCATACTTTCAACGAGAGAATCGAAGGTAACAAATTTCGTTTTTCTTTAGCTTTGCTTTTCTTTATTTCGCTGACCAAATCGCTAGAAGTTTAATTTTGTTTGTGAAATCCTGCTCAAAGTTGTTCAAGCGGTACCACTTTGAAGGGCCAATCCATGGTCAGCGCGCCTTACATGAAAAGTCAGGGGCTATTTTTAAAGGGAGTACTCAAACCAGGACCGTTGTTAACGTTAAAACTTGAAAGTAAAAACGCAAATGATTTAAACGAATTTCGGCCGAAGACCACCATTAACAAGAAACGCCGTGAACTATGGAATGTTTTTAGGCCAGGTTACCTGGCTCCCGCTCGAATGGACAGCGAAAGTGGTGGTACGTGCCGTGTTTCCAAAATCCCGTTTTTTAACAGTCGTTCTTCCTATATTACTTCGACATAGAAATGATTAAAATAGTTCTGAATAGAATCTTGAGCAAACAGGGAAGTAGAATTATTGAACCGCCAATGTTTTCGTAATTTGTTTTATGGAGTGAAGAATCTTGTCAAGGCAAGTTTAACCTTGTCAAGTGACCCAGAATCCTTATTGACAAAGATTCTTAAACTTTCAAAACTTAATTATTTTCGATTTCGCGGCAAACCCAACTACTCCAAAAAAGTAGAGACTAACAACATTGTTTTACTGTTCGCGACATCTACTTCATCCATTGACTCAAAATACACCGTGCCGTGAAAATCGAGTAAAAGAAGCAAAAATTGCAATTTTACCGCACATTGCTTAACACCGCAAGAATTTCTACCCGACAGCAATTTTTGTGACAGTTTCATGCACGCATGGACTTTGCAGACCACGAAACACATTGATCACCATGTAGTATACTTTTATGTAGTTACAATCATTCCTCATTGTTGTTGTCACAATTTAGGAGTTCATCCGCAGACCCAAGAGTTAAAATCATCTGTATTGACACGGGGTAGCAAAGAGACCGATAAAGTGTTTCCTTCATAGCTGCCATTCTAATTAGGTTTTTGACAAAGCATCTTGCAGAGCATAACATATAATGCATACCAGCTAACATTCAAGCTTAAACGACCAAGAACTATGAACGGGTTAAAAGATTTTTTTCAATCTGATAGGATTTTCCTAAAACACCAACTTATAACGGCGTCACAGACATGTATTTTAGTCTAACTGTCTAAACCACGTTGTTATACTCACGGAACAAAACTGTGGAATCTACACAATAGTTCAGTATTGATTTGAAGAAATGTTTTGGTTTCAATTTAACTGAATTAATGTAGACATTATGTGTCGTGGTCATAAGTTTGAAAGGTTTTGCACAATCTAACGAAAAAGCTTCTAAGTTCAGTGGCTTTGAAATGGGGTGGCTTCAGTAGTTCTTTATAACAAGAGTTTTAGGATTACTGGTTCTTGGTGAGTTTATAAATTGACTGATAGCTTTCAGTGTCTAAATTTAAAGCCTCAAAAAGTTACATACTCAGCCTTGAGTGGAATCTCATTTACTAGAGTTTTTGTGACCGGAATTAGTTTCAGTTTGCAGGACACACACTGGTTGCTAATTGGTGTGGCTGTCGGTTGCGTCCTTTCAGCGTTGTCTCAGTGAGCTCAGCGACAAAGCGTGCCTTCCAAAATTAATTCGAACATCAATATTAGTTTCGAAACCTCATTTGTTTAAATACCCCGTTCAATTCTCAGAAAAAAAAATAAAAGCACGAAAGGCTGAGCTTTAATTTGGGAGCAATACAATCCAACAATTTAAGTGATGTCTAGTGATTTCAAGTAGACGGTTCAACTATGTGGATTCATGTAGACGAAGAGTGGAATCCTTGTCTTAAACTTGTTAAATGCGGAGGATATGAATCATGTTCTTAAATCGCTCTTGTGGATGTTCATTTAAATGATCTGTCTCTTTAAAGGTTCATTCATCCGTAGATAAAGTTACGATCCTTGCTACGAAAGTTTAAAGATTGGCCTTGATCTCAAGTTTACTTTCGCGCTGTTAGCGTCGCAGTAGAAGATAACGAGATATGTATCATGATATCACAATGTTCTTGATTTGATACGGCATCATATATTGACCAAACTACTTCAGTATTAGAGCCCATACTTCAGTATTAGAGCCCATATTAGGTTATGAGAATAAATAAAATGATATACTCAGGGAAAATATTTTGATCTTCAAACAAATTCTCTCAACGAATTCTCTTAGGTAATGTATGGAGATCAGTCTTGAGTATTTGTATGTGGGTATTGCGGCTTATAGGGGAAATCGAATTGAATTTTGCAGACATGGCAATTAGCATCTCTTGTTTAAAGCGAAAACGACGGATTTCAGCCCTGGAGGGTTTTCCCCTAAATGTAAACAGGAAGTAACTTCAGAAGTCCAATGACCGTGTTGTAACAATGACTTAAAAATAGGCTGATAACTAATTCGTGTGCAATTGCATTCCTAAGTTAGATTATATCAACTCCTTAACGTGAACTCGGGCTTATCTGCTAGTTTCCAAGGTACGGAGTGGTTTTAGTTTCGAACTAGATGTTCTAATTGGATCCTTTACGTTGTGAATGTGTTACATAAACGTGGAAACATTCTCGTTTAAAAGAGTGTTACCTTCCAACTTCTTGAACTAAAAGAAAGACGACTTGATCTGCTAGTAAGTAATTGGTAAATTTGTTTGTTATTGAATTGTTTTTTTTTTCTTCTTTAATTTGTTTATACCAGCTTCAATTTTCTCGCAGAACGTTCTGAGGAAAAATCAGTAATAACTATGCGTCCCTAAGGGGGTTACTTTTTTTCTTTCTAAACTAAAACGCGAATCACCACTCTGAAAGGTTAACTCATACCTGGCTGGATTTAAGGCATTCCTGAAACGTAATTATCCACTGCTCAATCCTTGATTCTCGACGTTTCCTCAGTTCATCCTTTTGTTGACACAAAAAATGCTAAATGCGGTAAAAACATTACAATTATTAAAAGAAAATAATAGTTTGTTATAAACATTACTCAGCAGAAACGAAACTTTTCCGTATTTTATGTATATTCGTGACACCTTAATTTTATTCCACCGTCGGTGCACGGTTTGTTTCATCGCTTTGCTGATTTTGTTTTCAAAGCAGAAAGTTTTTAGTAAGAACGTTTCGATACTTAAATCAATTCGTGACACTAAAGTTACTAATTAATTCAGTTTCCAGCCTCTTTATATGTAGTTTTTAAACAACTTCTTATTAATAATTGCAGTGCTACAGACCGGAGGGTATGTGTTGATGAATTTTAATCACTAGCCAGCACTCAAACGTACATCACTGAGACAGCTATCTAGCGCTCCAAAAATCGATTATTACCTGCGTCTAATACGAAAGATTCTGTAGTGATGAAAACTTTCCGTGTGATGAATAATTCACCCGGTTGAGTTTTGGATGTTTTAGTGGACAGGAGAACATTCCACAATTATCAGGAGGCTAACAATTATACTATCTGAAACTATCGAATTGGAAGTCAAAACGTGGTTACTGAAACACCGGTTTCTTTCAGCTGCCCTACGTAACCTTAATGCAAAATTATCCTACAGCAGCCACTAAACGTTGACGTTCAAGCGCTTTTGAGTTTTAATGTTGGTTTAAGCTAGAATCTTACCCTAATACTTCAAGTGCGTATACAGTTCAAAGGGTGTTCTTGTGGAAAGCTATTACGACGAGAAACCGACCATAGGTAACTTTATATCGCTTTGATTAGAGAGACGAGTATTGCGTAGTAGGAGTTGAAAAGAGCTTTCTTCTTTCTATTGTTATTTACTTGAGGAGCTAGGTTAAGTTTCTTACCATAGAACGCTGGTAAAATAACAGTTGTTTTGCCAAATAAACGCGATGATTCACAAGGATTGATTAGTCGGAAATTTCGGCCAGTTGGTACTAACTTAAATTAAAACAACTTATCGATAAATTCTTGTTTTAAAGTGATAACTAAATTTCGTCGAGATAAAATTCAGAAGGAAACCGAAATTATCCAAGCAGCATTCTGCGTTTGGTACCAGAGTAGTGGAGCTTTAGACAGTTTTGTGACGGGAGGAGAGAGGATAAAGTGTTTTGTAAAGCCCATAAGCCTAACATTGAACAATGCAAGGAGGATATGGATGGCGCTGTTGTTGCACTTAGAGCAAACGCCTTCCAGCATTGTGGTCTGAATTGAATTCCATTTTGCTTGAATTTGATGTAAGTTCTCTTCTCTACTGTTTTCTCCAAGGTACTCTGGTTTTGCCCCCCTCCTCAAAAACTGAAATTCCATTTCGATATGGTTTGTGTTACATAAAGAACTTTTTTGTGGATATATGCTATCAGTAAAACAACTCTTTATTTATTTATGTATCTATTCATTTCATTCGTTCATTCGTTCGTTCGGTCTTTCGTTCGTTCGTTCGTTCGTTCCTTTCTTCGTTCGTTCGTTCGTTCGTTCGTTCGTCCATTTATTCACTCATTACGTTAACATTTTCTGGGATGAGCTTATCACCAGTCTTAAGTTTCTACCAACTTTGATTTTAAAGATATTTTATTTGGCCATTTTTGCCCGGATAATGATGACAATATTCTTGTTAGTTATATTTTTCTTGAAAGTAAATATCTGATTTTTCGTTCAAAGTTAAGTAAATCATCTTTCTCGACTATAGCCTTTTATTAGCAAAATGCCAAAAAAAGAACAACGAACTTTTCATTGCGAATAAACATAAGAAACTCCACTTTCACAATAAAAAGTCAGGGGCACTCAACGAGAATATAGTTCAAAACCACTTAAACATAGCATAGTTAAACGTATTCTAGTATTAAAATGGTAGATATAGGCATATTTTTATCCCCTAAAAATTTTTCATCTGTTCGGATTTCCTAGCCGAAAGTCTAGTGATTCAAAAATTATAGGGATCAAAAGTTAGCTCTTCGAAAATTTCAGCCAGAAAAGAGGCTCCCGAAAATTGTAGGTGACCTTTCTAGGGTAAAAATCTGTTAAAAATGGGCAATTATGCCATTTTTCAGATGTTCGAAAATCCTAGGAGAGGCAGACAAGCAAGAAATTGTGGAAAAAATGTTCCGAAAATTCTAGATCTCAAATCGTCTTCCGAACAGATATTTTCCGAAAATTGTCGTCGGGTGCCCCTGAAAAGTGGGAACCTGTCCTGCCGTTACATTGATGGAACTTTAGCTATCACCACGGTTCACAACAACTTCCACCAATGTAACTTTTTCTTATTTGTTTCTTCAGGTGGCGCTTGCCTAGTGTCTAGTGTTTAGTATTTAGTGTTAGTGGATAGCAATGTAGGTGTGTTGTGCGTTGTGTTTTTGCTTAGCGTGGTAATGATGTAGTGATAGTAATAGAATTAATGCTTCGTTCCCTCGGCTTTCCGTTATTCAGTATGTAAATGTCTTTTACATACCATAATTTTTTTAAATCTCGAGTAGCATCTTTCTGGCTCTGGTCTATTCAACTTCTAATATCCAGTTGACAATGAGGTACGCTAGAACGTTCTTAAAGTTTATTTAAACGTTTAATACAAGTGGAGGTATACCCCCCTCCACCCACCTTGAGTCCCAAATTCTTAGACATGCTGAGAGTTCGCGTACAGTTAAACGTGGTACCACCAACACTGGCACTACCGGTACCACTACCACAACCACCACCACTACCACTGCCGCTGCCTTTACCATTGCCCTGCCTCCACCACACCTAGCACCACTACCACTAGCCCTTACTACTCTTACTATCACCACCACCACTACCACTACCACCAACACTGTCACTGTCACTGCCACCACCACTACCAATTACCACTGCTACTCTAACTAATACCACCACCACTACTATCAATGCCATTGTCATAACCATTGTCAATGCCACGACCACTGCCACTGCCACTGCCACTACCACTTCCACTGTCCCTGTCACGACTGCTGCCACTATCACTATCACCACCACTACCTGTGTCCCTGCCGCCAAGACCACAGCCAATCTCGTATTGTAAACTATCAGTCTCAGACGGATACCGGTAATTCAATTAGATGCAAGTTCGGTGTTGAATTGCAGGTTTGTCATCTGTTATCGCGTCTTCAGTTGCCTGTAAGAAGGATGGGATACCCTGAAATGTCTTGCCGGGTCTAGGCGTGCAGCACATTCTATCTCCTCTTCAAATTTAGTCCTTCATGGTTTATCCGTCTGTTGGATAATTAAGCTAGACAGTAGGCCCTATCCACTATGAATCAGCAGATATTGTCACTTAACTCACTTTTTTCTTTTATTGTAGAAAAGTTCATTTGGTGGTTACAATGACAACTTTGTCCTCATTTCCTCATAATTATGAATTGCCAGTTTGGCCTACTCCTTCAAGCGACAACTGTGAGGACTTACTTCCACTTGAACCGTTCGACTTTGGCTTAAACGACTTTGATATCCGCCGTATATTGGATCCTTCGAGCGTAATTTCTTTAGAGAGCTTTCCATTGTTCAGACCAGAAACTCCTGAGCCTAGTCTACTGCAAAAAATTTCCACGCCCGAGGATGTTTCTTTGAACAGTATGCAAACCCTTGGGCAATTAGAGAAAACATTTACCGCGGAGACTATGACCCTGAACAGATTGCCAACTCCCGAGCCAGATCCAGTGAGCGTAAACTTCTCATACCAGCCGGGCGCACTGCAAACAACAATCACCACCGAGTCCACTCCTTTGTACGATGCACCCACTTCCAACTCCAGTTATTTGTACAACCAGCCAACTTTAATACCTAGTCCACTGCACAGGGTATCCACCCCCGAGACTAGCCCACTGGACAGTATACCCACTCCAGAGCCAAGTCCGTTGCCAAACAAGCCCATACCTGAGGCCTTGTGCAACACGCCTGCTCCTTTGTGTAACGTAATGTATAGTTCCCCAACCCCAGAGTCCAGCCCAGTCGAAGGGATTCCCCCACCTCCTCCTCCAGGAACCAGTCCTTTGCAGATGTTTGAAATAAAACCAGAGGCGTGTAGAGATACAGCCAATTCTCCCTCCAAATTCGGACAAGTAGTTTTGAATCCGGAGAAAAAGGAAGTGTCGATGGATTGTGAGGGCAAGGAAACTTCTTTTCTTAGAAGTGTTAAAACGGAAGAAAAGCAACAAGATTTCCCAGGTAAGTGACAAAAACCATTTCGAATTTTCTTTCGCTCGTATTTTTGTTTACAAAAACTATTCTTTCGTCTACCATGGTATGTTCTTAAACTGTATTCGAATGGTCTAGTTTCCTGAAGAAGCCACAGACTAACAGATGTAACTTAAGAATTGCTTTGCTCCTTTTCCACGCGGAAGTGATTTATACTGGACAGCTTTCATCTTGAGTCACTATTGGTCTAACTCTTTTCAAAGACGAACGAGTTTATGTGTTCGTGAGCCTTCTCTCAAGACAGAAGAAGAAAAATGGTGTCGCTGAAGTAATTGCGGACAAGGTCGCCTAAACCCTTTAATTTCCGAGCACGATCGATAAAAAAGAATCTGATTTCTTATCTTCATCATTGTTTTCAGATCGCGAGACTTTGGCAAACAATGAAATAAAGGCTGAGAAAACGGAACAATTTTCAAACGATGCGGAAGATTCATCTAACAGTGGTAATTACTTTCGAACCTCTTATGACGGATTCCTTTACTGATTTTAATTCTGCCATGGTATCAAGATAGAATATTCGTGGTCCTCATCCAAATAAGAGGTACAAGAGGAATCTGACCTCTGTAGCAAGGTTCATAAGGCAAAAATCGACATGAAAACGCTAAAAATTGAGAAAATTTTGGAAGTTGAACTGTAAAATAGGAAATATAGCAACTTAAGAATCCTACTCTCACCTTACTGGTCCTGTTATAAGGGTTAAGTATGTATGTATTTAAAACGTTTACGTCTAGCTTGTTTGGCATCTAGACAATTATGTTAACCCCGTTCGGAAAAAAAGGAGGTGGAAGCTAATTTTCTTTCTTTTGTTTTTAACTCAGATCGCCCAGTCCGTCAATGTCAATCTCGCTACTCTTTTCGCTCTAAAAGAGGAGGGTCGTTGCTTACGCAGAGTCGACCAACAGGTATTGTAAACTGTTCAAAAATAGCGTTTTACCTAAACGCCTTATGCATTTATCGCGTGTTGATGTTAACGATACTTAATTTTTTACATCGACAACGATGTTACACAATAGACTTTTTTTACCGATATGGCGACCATATTGAATTTATTAGATTTAAGGAGTATTATGGGATTCCCAGGGGGCACTCGCTCAGTATTTACGCGCGCTTTTCGGGCAAAAAGAGAACTTCAATGTATTCTTCTCCGGAAAAAGACGAGCATGATTACATCCAAACAAGGCACAACGATCTTTTTTTTCCGATTACAATCTTTTTCTGGGAAAACTTGAAGAAAAATTGGCCCGAAAAGCGCGCGTAAATACTGAACAAGTATAACCGATAGTGCTCATGCCCCCAGGGCATCCCATAATACTCCTTAAATCTAATTAATTCAATATGGCCGCCGTATCGGTAAAAAGGTCTATTGCTCATTTTTGTAAAAGAAATAAGACTGCATACAGCCGCATTTCAGAACATTACTACCCAGTACATTGTTAGATAGCTTGCATCTTTACATCACATCAAAGTTTTTATCCACGGGTTAAAGTTACTCGACCGTGTATATAAAGCAAAGTGTACCTGCACAGGAAAGAACTGCGAGAGAGACTTATCTAATAGATTTTAAAATCAGGGTATATGTTTTTTTCAGTTACACTGTAGAAAATTAACAGAAGATAGCTGAATTGAGCAACGTATTTAAAGGGGGGTAATTTTCCGTAGCTTTCATTTAAATTTCACACTCTGCAAATATAGTGACCACAGGTTAAAAAGTTAGAACAACCTTGCACAGCATCATAAACACTAGCGCCTGGAAGGTCATGCTTTCAATGTGTGACTTAAACGCTTAACAGTCTTTTGCTTTATTATAAAGAACTAGTTGCGTGAAAACACAAGAAGTGAAATAAACCTTTAATCTTGTACCCAGATCTCTTATTGACGTAGCCGACAAGAGATCTGGGTACGAGATGAGTAAACCTTTCCTCCGGACCTTTTTAATGCTTGCATGAGTATATGTATGCAAATGATAACATCGAAGAAACAGCTTTTCAGTCATAAAAAAGTATTTGTTTTTCTTGTTTGCTTGGTGACTATTATGGGAACAACACTGCAATGTGGAACTCATTTTTCGTCGTAAACTAAAGCTAGACATTTCATTTTGATTCTCAGTGAGAAAAACAGTTGTACTGTGGAAATTTATCAAGGAGCTACTTGAGAAAAACGATCCATGTGTCAGTTGGATCTCACGAGAGGAAGGAACCTTCAAATTCGTCGACTCTAAGCAAGCCGCGAGACTTTGGGGCCAGCGGAAGAACAAACGAAATATGACCTATGAGAAGATGAGCCGCGCGTTACGCTACTACTACGATCGGCAAATCATGTTCCATGACGAAGGACAGAAACTTATGTACAGGTTTGGTGATGGGGCTAGAGAAGATAGAGGGCAAAGTGAACCTGATGAGTCGTAGAAGCTATATTTGAAAAGACCAAGGAAAAAAAGTCATTTTCTAGTTGGTTAACAAGAGCCTGAAAACCAGGAGGAACCAGATTTCTGAAGAGGTTTTCCTAAGGTGCTCACATCAGAAGATTTTGCTTGAATTGACCAGTGGGTCTAAAAAGACTAAACTGGTGTTTCACTGGTCTCTGTTAGATTAGAATAATACTTATTTTTTAATGCTTCATTATTTTCTTGATTCCTATCTTTTTTTAAATTTTATTATTTGTTTTTATAGAATATAAACAACTCCGAGCTGCAAAGCTTGTAAGTTTAACTTGAGAGGACTTGTTTTTCAAAAGAACAAATATACTTTTTAATAGAATCAAAAAGAATACAGACATCCGCATTTTGCGTTGTCTTTAACAAAAAAAATGTATTATGACTTATAGCAATGGCGTCTTTTTATTCTTGTAAAGTCCTTTTTCTCGTTGTAGAGCCGGCTTTTTTTTTTACCAACGCTAGTATTAATATGGCGAAAGATTATAAGCTTTTTGACCTTTATAGAAGGAGGGAACATATATTTTTATCGTATGAAGTATAGGATAAAGACATGTACTTTCTTTACACTTGGATTTTAACGCAGAAACTTTGTAACTAATGACATCCTAAAATTTAGATTTTTTCATCTTTCTTTGATTTTCGCTGCAAGCAAGTATAGTTCTGTAATTCTAGGAGACATTCCTGATTACAACAAATGGACATGTCGTGTTAGTCACTCCTTGGCTTCCGATGGAAGGGATGACATAAATTACATTTAGCCACACTTTTGTGCTATCGGTCCAAAGCTTTTCTCGGAGAGAAGATCAAGAAAACGAAGTGAAGTTCGCTATGGTGTTTTCACCCTCAATTGTCACTTATATTCCTGGATGTAGCAATAGCTTTTGCCCATCGGTCCACACTTACTGTTATCTTTCTACTGACATCATTCTTCGAAAGGAAACTCTTGTCTCTGTTTGTACAAACGGACTTCAGTATACTTAAGTGTACGTCCATGGATTCTCAATCAAGTAGGTTATTTTAATAAGTGTTAAAAAGCAACAACAACAACAACAAACAACATATTAAACAACAACAAAAATCAGTACGTACATAATTTAGCGATGACAATTTCTTCCTTCGTTTTGTCATTTACAAGACGATACGAGTCATGGATTAGAGCAATGGCGTCTGTCGGTTTATACTTAAGTCTTTTACTCAAAGGACCGATCCGTTTTTACCAAAGCATGCATATAGTATTAATAAGGCGAAAGATTACAATTCAAAGTAGACAGACTGCAAATTATAGTAGTTACTAAAAAATATATCTACGTGTCCCAACTGTTCATCAGTAGGATGCCTAAAGTTTGTTTTCTTTATAGAAGGAGTAAATAACTTGTATGTAGTTTTATTTTTATTTTTATTTTTATTTTTCTTTTGGATTTTTATAAAATAATAATATGACTAAGGGCTGCATCATGAAATAACCAAATGGTTTGTAACCCATCGCGTCCCTTTTCATGGACGTTGAAAGGTTCAAAACCCCGTTGGCCTCCACAAAGGTCGCGCGCTTTTGTGTGAAAATGTCCACAAACATCTGCTACTAAACGTCAAACAAGGGAGTTCGTAAAATTGTTTTGGTGATACTGTAAATAAATTGACTGCATCAGATGAGGTTGACTGGTACTTTTCCAAATTCTGTTTATACTAGATCTCTGCTGGGATTAATTTTAGAACAATGGGAGACAAAGCATTTGGTTTGAGATGGCCTTACATATAAACTATTGAATAAAATACAGTCAAACCCCGTTAATACTTACACCGAGGGAGCCATAGAAAGTGTCCGTAATAACGGGGTGTCCGTATTAAGCGGGTTGTCATTTAGAGAAAGCCTAAGGGCTTTCTTTCCCCAGGGACAAAACAAACTGTCCGTATCATTGAGGTGTCCGTATTAAGTGGGTGTCCGTATCAAGTGGATGTCCGTATTAAATGGGTGTCCGTAAGGCGGGGTTTGACTTGTATAAAGGCTGGGAAATGAATGGGGATAAAACGTGTACATGCACTGTAGATAGAAAATTAACAGATGATTGCTTAAGCTTGTATTTTAAGACAAGGAAAATAGAAAAATTATATATATTTAGTCACTTTAAGTGACTATAAAATTTTAAACATATGGGGCCAAATATTTAAACGAAGTCTAAGTTAAGCCGCGGTTTAACGAATCTTTGGAGCTCCATATCTCTTTCTTAGTGGTTTGTTTTGAGAAGATAAATGCTTTTCTAGTCTTCCCTATATGCTTTTATAAAACTGTTCACAATAAATGATGTTTAGATAAAATCATACGGGTTAGGAAAATTGAAAATGACTTAGAACGCTGTTTTGTTAAACACTGGCTAAGCTACTTTTAAATATTTGGCCCATGGAGTCGACAATTGAAGAATCTCTAAGATTCAATATAGTATGTGCTAATCGTAAGAGTATTCAGATATGATTATATGATATAATTCAAGATTTTTTTGTAACAAAGAAATTCTATGCTACCCTATAACTGCCATGCAGTTGTTTCTCTTCCTTTACAACTGTTTTGCCTTTCAATTTATACGCGCAGGTCGTGAGAGATTGATTTTCGTTTAATCTTCCTCGTTAGTTGTGACTTCTTAGTGTTTTTTTTTTCTGTGTTGTAGTTTTGATTGATACACTGTATTTTAGAGGTTTGAAATAAAAAGTTGTCCGCCCTAACTTTGATATTTTCACTATCATTAATTTAGCGACGATGGTACAACTTAGTGGCGTGGATCCCGAGACCTTCAGATAAGGGGGGGGGGGGGGGGGGGGGGGTCATCCAGACCCTGAGATAATGGGGAGGCGGTCTCAAAAAAAAATTTGGGGGCCCTTTGGGCCTCGTTTTGGTCTAAGAATAAGGGGGAAGGCCCCCAGGCCCCTCCCCTAAATACTCAACCTCGTTCCCAGGTTCTCTCCCCTACTCGTACGGATAGGAAAGAATCCTGGGAACGAGGTTGTTAAATACACTGAAAATTAAAAAGATCTGTTTCGGCTAAAAAATGTCAATTCATCTGCCGACAAGGCCAAAGTCTGATTCATCTCCTCGTGAAGCCATTTGAGCACAATTAATTCAAAACAATTTCATCCAAAGGCTATTCCAACCCATGCTGAGACTCATTTCAGCCCCTCGGTACAAATCAGCCCCAGGTAACTGGGCTGTATTGGCCCTGTTTAAGGGAGCCAAATTAGACCCAAAAATAGGTCTGTGTTTTAATCACCAAAACGGCCCAATTTTAAGGGCTGAAACAGAATTTATTCATATGTGAAATAAAAATGAATTTTAAAAACAATAATAATATTTTAAAACAATATGCAATAACCCTTCTGCGTGGGACAAGTTTTCTCCCTACACCTTTCCACCTTTATGTTAACCGACGGGGTGGATAAATATTAAAAACCCAGCTGTTTACAATGGAAACGAATACAGTATGGGTTAAACTGCCTCTTCAGTGTTATGCTTGTTTTAATACTTGTTATTACAGATTTCACCTTGTCAGATGAGCTTGAAAAAGGGCTTTCGGTCCTCCAAGTGAATTTATTACGAATTCTCAATTTGTCTTAAAGTACAGGTGTAATTTGACCTCCCCCAAAAACTTATCTTGCGCGATGGCAAAATCCACTTACCCTGGGCTATCGGACTCTCAAATTTCCTTGCACGCTGCAAAAACGTGTGGATCTATCATTATCAATAATGTTAAAAAAAACTTTTCAGTAGTTTAAAAATATGCAAAAAAAAATTATCGAGTATTTTCAAAATTGTTTAAAAGTGAGCTTTTGTACCTGGAGTTTTCTTCGCCCTTGCCTTCGCGCTTGCTATCCCTCGACCGAATTGGCGAAAAAAGCGAGAAAAAAAAGAAAAAAAAAAAAAACGATTGTTAGGCAAGCTATTACTCCTGGGCCAAGATTATAGGTGGAATTTATGAAGAAAAAACTGGACTAGCTCACAAGCAAGAAGGGAAGGCCTTCTCTCTTAAAAAACAAAACCGCGTTTTGAACGCAACGAAGAGGATATGTGTGGTTAGCTAATAGTTGTCTCTGTTGAATCAATGCGTTGACTTTTGAGCCTTCTCAAAATCATAATAAAAATTAAAAAACCCTGGTTAATAAAATTTTATCGTTGCGCTGCATTTATTTAAAACCGCATACTCCTGTAAAGGAGAAATCAGGCCCCACATTCTTTTTTCGTGTGTGTGTGTAAAACAAACGCCTGATGTTTCACGCGCCCAAGACATTCAAAGAATATATTTGAATTAATTAACTTCGCAATTCCCAATTGCCCTGAAGTGTATGTGGTAAACAACCCTTGTTCTCGCTACATAGTCACGTGCAGTAAACCAAATCCAATCAGAAATTATTATTCAAATCAGAACGTTGCTCCGCGCCCCATTAAAAAAATTGCTAACTTCGGTTGCGGACGCTGCTAGCGAAGGTTTCTCAAGAAAGAAAAGGAAGACGCTCTCAAGGCATAGCAAACTCGCTATCCGTCTTTCCCAGCTTCACGACACGACAAGGAAGCTAACTATGGAAGCAGTCTGCGATATTAAACCAGCACCTGAGGTAAATTACTTGTTAAAGTTATCGCCAGTTGGGTTGAAATTTGTATTCCGGCTAGTCCAAATTATATATTACTTCGTTGTCGAATGTTCTTGTTATGAAGTTAACTTATTTGTTCTCAGAGGAGAAATAGCGAGTAGAAATGTAAGCAAATGCCCGCCAAGCAAATTAGTGCAAAACAGGAGCAAAAGTAGTGCATGATTTTTGAAATCCCCTTCGTAGCTCGTACGAGGACGTACGCGTGACTGTTACCAAAATATAGGCAAGGTTCAGTGGAGATATCAATGTCCTGATAAAGTATTAAGATAACGCGGCAATTTATGTCATGGTCTTCTTCCAAATTCATATTGGTGACCAGGAAAGGAATTTACTAAAACGACAAATTTTATTCATTTTTCTTCAGTCTACAACAGCGAGATTTTGATGGAGGTTAACATCACAAAATGAGGCCACCGCCTGGACCAAGTGGAAGCTATCGCGGAAAGCCTCCAAGTTTGCAAAAGGTATTTTCGTCAATTTCTATTTATTTAAACAACAATTTTATATTTAACGGAATAAAGAAATTTACGTACCATTATACTTAAACTGAAGTGTTGAAGATAGAAAACGTAAGGGGCCGTGGTTGTCAAGTGTTAATAGGGCAATTTTGTGAATTGCTTCTCGGTTTTCGCTTGCACTAAACAGGTTGGAATATTTGAAATTTATTAAGATCATACTGACTTTCTTACGCTAGATGAGATTTCTCCAACATTCCAACGAAACTTTAGCCAAGTGAATAAAATGAATTGACAAAATAAGTGATACATACATGCAGCCAATATAGTTTAAAATGACTATAAACAGTTGAGATGATAATTAGACTTGTGACGATTTAATTTTTGGATTGATAGTGAATCCTGTGACTTAATTGCAATATAGTTGTAAATTGTTGATTAGTTTTTGCATTTTTTAAGTATGTTTTCGTTATTTTTGGCCAACCATTTGCAATCCAACCTTGATACAGACCTCGTATGATACAACCAGACCACGCGTGAATTCTCGCGCGAGCTCTCGCGCGCGTAAATAGATTGCGACAGAGCCTGAATGGTTACTACTGTGTTAAACATTGAAATTTACGATTTTTATTAGGAATGGAAAAGATTCGCAAAGATCGTCATCAGAGCCACACCTCACGTGACATAATTACATCACGCACGACGTCTCGCGTGAACTCTCACCAGAATAGATTGGGACAGGGCCTGACTAATTACCACGATGTTAGGCACCACAATTTACTATACTTATTACAAATGGAAAAGAGTCGCAATGATCGTAGCCTGTACACAGACGTTGTTTTATTTTTCTTTTCGAAAACATCGGCGAGCGCGAGTTCTTCTTCCCCCACCCCCTTATGCTGGGGGGTCAATAAATCCTCCCGCAGTTTTATTTTTTGTCACGCGCGCTCAACGGACTTTGAAGAGAAAATAGAGGGCCTGTGAACAGGCTACAATGATCTTCACCAGAGTCCTTAATCTTAGTAATGTTGCTTTTCTTGCAAACCTTTTTCGGTTTAAAGACGGCTTTTCAAAATTGCAAATGATTTCAAAAACTAAAGCATTTCCGTATATTTTTCTCCGTTTCTCTTCACGCAGCTCTCTGACGCTTAATTCAGCCATTTCACTGTTTTTTACTCAGATCGTCATCTTTTCAATTTTCAGCTCAGCCCACAGACTCGACGATCTTCCTCAGGCAGACCTGTCTATCAGACCAGTCTATCAGATCCGCCCCAGATCAGACCACCACGCGGGACCATCAGATCAGACCGCCACACCAGACCATCAGATCAGACCGCCACACCAGACCACCAGATCAGATCACCCCACCAGACCACAGACCACCATCCTTGACTACTCAGCTTCCAATCATCACAGCATACCCAACCTCTTGAAATGGTACAGGTCAGGTGCATTCGTTATGGGTTGGGTGAAGGGGGGTATATAGAGCTCTGGATGAACCTTGCAAAGCATACTTTCCACACACTTTCGGCCTGAATTTTCCGGACTTTTTTTCGGCTTAACTTAACTGTAGTTAGATTAGCTAGCGGGGTTCCCCGGGCTGGTAAGGTCCTCCCCTGCCCTTTTTCTTAAGTTGGGTTCCTTTGCAGGTGTTCGGTCAGCGGTTCGGCTTTTAGAAATAGGCTAGGTTTTTTGGATTCCGTTCGGCTTCATCTTCGGCTGCATATTTTTGCGCATTGCCAGATGGATTTCGCCACCGTCGTCGTCGTCATCGTCGTCTTCACTACAACCTCCCGCTTAGCTGCGCGAAATTGAATTGATCTATCACACTTCACTTGACAGTCTACGCGCTGGTCAAGTGAAGCTTTCATCCGCAAGGTTCAACCAGACAGTGATTATTCTAAGAAATAACTTAGTAAACTAGAGACTTCAGATCATTCAGCTACAGTGAGAGGACCTCATTTGGTCACTGCTTACAAGCTTAGTGGTCTCTCTGGTTACAGGTAAATAGTTAGTATAACCTCGCAAATTCGGGTCTGCTCCTACCAAATTGACTTTTGATGTTAAACAGTATAGGTGTGAAGTGAAATTTTTCGTTGGTGCGCATTTGCAGGCTTCGAACTTGTGAGGGTAGATAAGTTGACGGTTCAGTCGCACAACAACGGCAATCTGCAACCAGGCGTTTCTTCCCGCGAAGAGCCAACACCTTGTTGCAGTTTGCCAGGGAAACTTGGGACAAACCACACACCATAGGCTAGATCGTTTACAAATCGTAAGCGTAGGAAGACTTCGAGACCAATCTACGACGCAGATTCATCGTTGGAGGAGCACGAATTAAGCCGTATTAGCCTGTGAAGTAATCACGAGAATGCTATAATGCCGAATATTTCGGGGACACACATGTGGAGGCCCACCATACCTTGATATGCGTGCCCCTGAATGGCATTCATGTGAAAATTTCGCTGGTTATAGATAGTCTTTAAGTATAAGTAGCAGGGGAGGATACTCTGGTCGTGGCATGGTTGACACTTAGACGATTTGATTTGTCTTCCTGTTAATTTTGCCTCGCTGGGGAGTTTTCTTCTTAGGAAGCCCTGCATTGCAGTACGCAGGCACAGATCGTCTACAAATGGTAGGCGTACGTAGTCTTCAAGTCGACGGTTCGTGGTTATTGGTTTCTTCGTTTTTTTTCTCCTGGAGTAGTCAGCGGTGTTCTACCCCCGACAGTTCTTGAAGTACGTCGTGACTGGGATTGAATCCTATGCAGCACACTGTTCAAGTAATGTTTGCTTTGTACATGATGAAAATGTGAATAAAATTGATTTTATTGCGTTGTATTGTATTGTTGGTCCAGTACTAGAGCAAGTGAAGATGCCGGCCGAAGAAAGAAGAGCAAAGAACTTCAAGAGTCATAGAAAGATAGTCTTGTAGTCCAATTACTTAAGTAGGCGAGTTAGCTGCCTTTGCAGCCATGAACGGATGGTCCATGTTGGACCAAACTGGACAATGATGATAATGATAATGATGATGATGACGACGATGGTGATGTTGATGACGACGACCATGATGATCGTTTACACCAAGACTTCATTTTGCTTCTATACAAACAGAAGCCGATGACATCGTAGTGTAAACGACTTCATGATTAGGAAGGCAAGGTAAAGCCAGTGGAGATAGCACATAGCAATAACTTTAAAGAGCTGTCTTAACTAACGTTTATATTTTCATAATTAAGCCCCCATATTTCCCCCATCTCCTTCGAGTGGGAACAAACTTAAAAATTTTTGAAGCGAATGAGACTAATTTTTCTCGAAATTAAGCAATTGGAGATTGCAATTCCAAAAACTGTTCCAGACAGAAAATGCATTTCAACTTATCTCGGATGCCATGTGCGACAGTTGTTATTGTTGTCATATAGTGCAACGTTAGTTGAGACACCTCCTAAAATTTATTAATAT
Organism: Porites cylindrica; assembly: GCA_964035525.1. NCBI lineage: Eukaryota > Metazoa > Cnidaria > Anthozoa > Scleractinia > Poritidae > Porites > Porites cylindrica. The sequence continues at coordinate 7,159,732 of OZ037786.1, read as the reverse complement.
AAATTTAATTGGCCGGCCGGACTTCATCTTTGGAGCAACTCCAAGTCATCAACAACGACTACAACGACGTCATGGACTATACATAACTACGCCTTGGTCTATTGGATTGTGGGTCCCAGTATCATTGGTCCTATGTTAGAGGAACATGACGACAGAGTACAGCAGCCCATATAAGGTAGGGCTGATTGATGTTGGTACAACGTTTGCGTAAAACTAACTTGCTAGGCCTGGAATAGTGTGCGGCAATTTTTATTTCCATGGCATCGTTGTTTTTGTAAGAAGCGAAGTTTCGTAGCTGAAATGCAAACATTGCACCACATCAATCAACCCAAGCAATAATTCACTGTGGTACAAGGTATGTAGCATTTTTTTCTTTGCTAGACGATTAGATTTTCGGTTCGGTCCATTCGGCTTTTTTCCGGTGTTCTATTCGATTCGGCGATCTGATTTTGGATTCGGCTTCGAAAAAATGTGAAGGCTTGGAATCGACGTTGTTTCGATAGCAAGCCGCAAAAACATCCCTGCGTACCGTCTGGGAGCCCCTGGTGTGTTTCATTCGAGGTGTCAAGGTTTGTGGACACATGTCACACCCCTCGGTTCCACCCAGACGCAAAATTCTCTTAGGAGCGCACCCCATACATTACTTAATTTCTGTAAACGGCGAACTCAATTCAATAAAAAACACTTATACCTAATGCGTTGTCTGTGTGATTTTTTCTTTTATTATAAAGCTTAATTTATAGAGTAACTATTTTTAAGTACTAATGATGATTTGATTTGCAGGGATATTATAAAATACTCTTTGTAATAACGACAATAAAAATAAAACAGAAATAAACATTGAGTTGTGAGTGTGATGTCTTTAAACGCAACAACGCGCATTGACCGACATTTAGTGTCGTATCAGTGTGTTTTACCGTAAAAACACTAACTAATATTTCATTTCAGGTTCATTTCAGTACGTCGAAAATCACATAATTTTTTTCGTTTTTTGTACTCTACTGCCACATTTTTCTACACATCTTTTTGGGCGCTCCCTCTTTTTGGATGCGTTCCTGAAGAAACGCATGGCGGCACTAGCAACTTGGAAGTCGGAAGTGAACTCAGCGTGCGTCGAAAATCACATATTTTTTCCGTTTTGTTTAGACTCTACGGCTACTTTTTTTTCTAGAACGAATGGAAACACATCTTTTTGGGCGCGCCCTCTCAAGATCACACATTGATTTTTTCAACCTTTTTCCTCTTCTTGGATGCGTTCCTGAAGAAACGCACGGCGGCACTAGCAACTTGGAAGTCTCGGAAGTGAAGAGCTGAATGAATTAAAGGCTATTGTAATAATTGAGTTGTGAGTAATTAACAAATGGTGAAAAATAAAGTTTAACAAACGAAAAGTATACCATCAGTTTGTTTTTTCTTTAAACCAGCTCTAAATAGTCTAAATAAGTTAGATTTTGTTGTAACGGAGTTGCTTTTTCAGGAATTTACAATAAAGATTGATCAACGCAATGCCACTTCAATAGTGTATTTCTTCTATTGGACCAATACTAAGTAATTTAAAAAGCTTTATTTCAGGAACTGCGGACGTCATCTTTTTAAACCTTTTTTTCGCTCGAACATCGCCGCCTCGAAGACGTCTTTTTTGGGCGCGCCCTTTCAAGACCGTTTTGGCTGCACTTCTGGCTGCGTTCCTGAAGAAACGCATGGCGACACTGATTACGACTGAAAAACCACTCCAAGTTCTAAAGGTAATGCAGATATATATATATTTTTCAGTTGTTTTAACTGTTAGATTATGTTTTTGTGTTGCAGAACTGGTTCGTGAAATAAGCGTTTTCCAGCGCCTAAGAGGTAAGGACGAATGGAAAGGACCTTGAATACACAAAATCTGATTGAACGTGATACGTGCGCTTATCCTCAGATGATACTAAAACTTTATTCAGGATTTAGTGGGATTCAAACCCACGATCTTTGTCTAGTTACTGGTGCTCTTAGTCTACAGAAGAGTGCAATGTTCAAGATGCAGGATCCTGAAAGATGTACTGAATCTGTTTTATAATAGCTGCCAGAAATTGATTGGGCGCAATCAGTCAATTCCAAGGTTTTTTTGAAGGAAATGGAGCTTGCAAGTGATTTTCAACAACACTCCAAAGCCAGTGTTTTGATGTTATTAATTATGTTTCCAGAAGTGTTTCATTTAGGTTAGAAAAGTCCAGCAGTGTTATGGCAGTCCTGAACTCCCATCTGCAGCGATCTGTAACCAGTAAGTACTTGAATATAGGAAAGACCTGGTCTTCAAAAGGATAAACAGGTAAACCCAAACAATGCGAAGTTTTCTTTAAGGAAAGTGTTTAGGTAAATCGTCTGTTCCAGTGGGATTCCAACCCCGGCCGTGAACATTGCTTCATTAGTAAGCAAATCCTTGTGAAATTTTCCAACGAGATTCAAACTTCAGGGCGTCTGATAGAAGCTGTGTAGTTTAAAGTTGATTTTCAACTGTCATTGTGCAACGTTTGCTGTGATGATCTGTTTTTAGTAACTTTTCATTTAGATCTGTGCAATTCCAGAAGTTGTCTCCATGCCAACACGCAGACGGTCTTTACGTAACATTAACCGGCGTAGTGACGTAGCGGTATGAACACGTGACCCTACCGACGAGATCTAAGGTATGTACCAGGAAGGAAGAAAATGTTCACCCAAAATAACCTAAAAAGACCAACGGGCCTTTGATCATTTTTTCAAGCCATGACTTTAATTCCAATGATCATGGTCATCCTATTGAGCTCGACAAAGATAAGTGTCGTGTTTTAATTGAATACAAATCCAAGACGTCATATTCCAAAGAGCGTTTAGGCCACTGTCTAGACCAAAACTACATGGAGGAACAAACAACCAAGGATTAAAAGAAATTAGTATCACATTCAACAGTTATAACCAAGGATAAAAAGTTGCTTGTTTTCTAAATTCATGTTCTCGAGAAACCTTATATTCAGGTCAGAGGATTCCTGATGACAGCGAGCATATAGTGCAACCCGAAAGTCTCTTAAGTTGCTACAAAGAGATCTGGACGAAAACCCGCTTGGCAGACCCATAGGTAAGTACAGAGAAAAAAAACTGTACGAAAGGAAAAGGAAAGGAAAATGGTAACAAGAAGCTCATGGCCTTTGTTTAAGTTTTGGACTTGCAGCGCCCTTACTAAAAGCTGCAAAAAAGAGGCTCTTTTTTTGAATTTAAACCCGTATGTTTAGCTGTTCATGACAATAAGCAAACTTCATCAAAAAACGGAAATAGAATTAAGTGGAGACATGTCGTGACTTTTAGTGTTGTCTAAATGCAGTTTCCTTACAGTTGAAGGTGCCTAATTTTGCACGTTAGAAGACATACTTTCCTTCATTGGACTTCTAATCCATGAAGGTCGCTTGATTTACGAGGTATTAGTGGGATTCAAACCCAGGCCTACTAAGAGGAGCGAAATATGTGATAGATTCTCAGTTGCTGAAAGCTAAATTTCTTGTTTCTTGAGATACATATTATTTAGGTCCTTAAGACTTCAGATGTGACGCCTCGTCGCGGCTAGCTGCTGTCATGAAATCCTCGCCGGTGACTTGAAAATGATAATGTTGGATCTTGCTCAAGTCGACAGAGGTAAGTACAAGATTTGTCTGAAAATAGATTGGGCTCAGATGGAAGCTGTGGGCAGAAAAAAATTCTAATAAAAGTTTTTTTTTAAATTAAATGGACTAAGCATGTGTTAAAGCTGCAGAAATCGGGGAGAAGAAGGGGGAGCTCCACCTTAATTCTGTCAAAAGCTTCAGCCTTTCCTTCCACCCTTGCATTCAGTTGTTGTTTCTTTTCACTAAATTTGCTTGCAGCCTCGTCTCCTTTTTCTAGAGAGAGGTAGGAAGGCACCGTCATGATTATCAGTGAAAGGCTGGCCAATTGCAAATAGATGACACCTACTGCATTGTAATGATAATTAAATATCCGGCTGATAGCGATGGTGATGATGACGACGAAGATTAAGAAGTGCTGTCAGTGGCAATCAGCGACGGTGGTGGTGATGATGATGTATCTACACACATGACGTTGTTCTGCAGGTGAAACGTGCATTGAGACTTAAACTAGGAATACGTGTATCGCAGAGCTTCGCCAGGCTCGGGGAAATCTCGTCCCCAGGGCGCCTTTTTGGGGTTGAGTGGAAGAGGACCCTGAGAGCGAGGTTGGGCTCGGGGTAGGATGGCCTGTGGTGCCCCCCTCCCCCCACCCGCTCAAATTTTGCATTTAAGCATTGTTTTCAGTTTCTTTTGAGACGGCTGTAATACCCAGGATAAATGAAAAACAAAGGTTATGAAAAATTTTGGAGGGCAGAAAAGGTGCATTATGGGAGATGTGCAGGTGGTGTATAAAGTAAATTGTCCAGCTCAAGACCTATAATAACACAACAACAAAGGCAAAAGGGACTTGAGTTTTCCCGATAGTTCAGATGATCTTGGCGTTCTTCTCGGAGGATTTACAAAGGCCAGTGAGGATAAAATTAAAAATAACAACATGCAAATGAAGCACTTGATGGACTCATTTGAAGCACAAAGGGAAAGAAAAATGGCAAAAAAGTAAATAAATGAAGAAAATGGAACAAAAATGAACTCAATATAAGAAATGAATAAACGAAAGAAAAATAAAACAGAAAAATAGTAAAATAATAATAACACTTGATAAAATATATAATAATAAATTGAAAATAAAATAAATAATATGAGAATAAGAAAGACAATAATAATGATAGCGATAATGATAATAATAAGAGAAAAGAAAATAATTGCAACAAAAAAGACTTGATTGATTATTGTAAACAAAACTGCGAGGAATTTAAAGCAGTCTTGTTTCAAAAATCCAGCAAGAAATTTATCTTTTAAAATTTCTAAAGTCTTTTTAGTTGCCACTACTAGTGTTTTTCCTTTTCTATTACTATCATTATTGTCATTATTATTATTACTATTATTATTATTATTATTATTATTATTATTATTTAAGTTCCATTTTGTTCCATTCTTCAGATTATTTACTTTTTTCGTCGTTATTCCTTTGTGCACTAGTCATTATTTTTAACTTATATCCCTATTGATCTATATAACTTTAAATTTTACACTATTGCATTAAAGTTTTCAACAGAGCCGATTTCATAGTATACAAGGACGGCCTGCCTATCTGAATTTTCTGGAACCGCCAAGTCGCTTTTGTCTTTGCTTTTTTGTTTTTTTTTCCTCATAATTTCTAATTACACGCATTGATCCAATAACGAAAGGAGTGAGGGAAAACTAAGCTTTTATAATAAGTGCAGATAAACGTGTGGTCTTGACGTCTTAAGAGATATAGGAACAGTGAACATCGACAAACTGGACAGCTTGATGAGGCACCATGATGTGAAGAGGTCTAGACGTACACGATTGACCGTTGTTGCCTGCATGATGATGATGATGATGAATGGTGATGGTGATGCCGACCATGATATTGAGGATTTTGCTGACGATGATGTTGACACCATATGATGATGATGCTGACGATGATGTTAACAACGACAATAATGCTGATGATGATGAGAATGATGATGATGACGATGTTAACGAAGATGATGAAAATGACAGCGATGCTGTAAATGATGATGATGATGATGATGATGATGAAGACGACGACGATGACGATGAAGAAACCCCAAATCTCGGTTTATCACCATGGCGACGTTAAATGGTAAGTGTCAGAACAGTAATCTTCGTTCTTCTTAAAAATCCCTAACTGTTCCCCAGCTTCTCTCACTCAATATCAATGAGGGAGTCACCTGGAATATTTCTTCGCTCACAGTCTCCCGCGTTTTGTGACTGAGAGAGACAAGGGAGGCGGCTGGGAACAAGCCAGCTTCGATACGGTAAACGTAAAGACCTAACACTGCAAAGAGAGGGGTCAGGGAAATGTACCCTTTGATAATGTGTCCAGTTGAACCAGAGGTCTTGACTAACCACAGTCGTTAGCTTTCCCTGCTTTACTTATCAACGCTGTGAACTGCAAAGGAAGGACAGTAAACGCGGTTCTGGACTGGACACAACTCCATCAATGGATTTTGCGTATACTGTGATCCAATTGCAAAGACAAAGGAATATAAATTAGCAGTAAGCATTGATCGAAATTACTTCTATGATGAAATTAAGGTTATTTGTTCTCAAATACACAATGAAAATTTAATTCTCTGCAGAAATAGAAAGATCCTTTAGAATTCGAACAATAAAGGTATGTTCTCCTTTCGTCCCAACAGCTTCCAGGAAAGAGTGACATTGGGCGTGTTCATATATCATACCGGAGGATGAGTGTGGTTGTATACTACCCTACTACCTTACCTTCGGCACGAGAAACCAAGATCAGCTTTAAACTACTATAGATCGAGATAGACTTTATTGCCAACGAGCAGGAAGACGCGAGGCTGCGAGGCAGCAGCGTAATAAAGCCGTGCGCGAAAGTTCCAAGGCGGAATGAATTTAGAAGCGATGTAACATAAGGTAGTGTAAGGTAACTTTTATGACGTAATGTAGAACAGAGAATGCATTGTTTTGTAGCGAACACGTGCTCGAAGTCACAAGTGAGTAGTGTAAGGTAACTTTTGTGAGAGCAGTGAGTTTCATGACGGTAAATGACGGACACATGAGGAACCTGCAGCTTGCATTCTCGTAAATTACGGTAATTCGTGACATTTCCAAAAAAAATTGATCTGTATGCGCGTATGGGTAAAATCTTTGCTCGTTGGCACTATAGTTAACTATGTTAGCACTTAGCACATAGCGATAGCTATAACTAGTAATGTTCAATTAAGGCTCAAGTTTAAACAGACTGCTTTTCGCCGTGCTCGCGCTTGCTTTAACCAGCAAGGTTCATTGGAGAAAACAGATTCGACTTCTATAGGGATAAAATTTGACAATATCTTCCTCTCTTAAGCTTTTATTATATATTTGACCTTGTTTTACCAGACATTTCTAAACAGCAGTGAGTCTGAGCATGGGCCTATGTACTGAACATTGAAAGGTTAATCTTTTCTCGGCCGATGAACTGAATCTATATACCAAATGAACTCTTAGTTCAAGGCATGAAAGAAAACAATTGTAGTTCTTACCTTACAATTTGTGGTGGAAATCGTACGAGGTCACCATACAGTTAGTTTAACAGTACTTCTAGTTTCTCATAGTGCTAGTCATTTTTTAGGATTTTACGAAATAAAGACAGTAAATAGATAATGTATTTATGAACTAGATGGTTTGTTATTCTAAGGACGCTGTTAAGAGTGAAAAACATAAAAAGCCGTATTTAATTTGTTTTCCTTATCTGCTTCGTGCTAGATATATACATGTAGCAAATGTGGGAGCCATGATATAAAGGAAGAAACCTATTTTACAAATGGAAGACTTTTTTTGTGTGCAATTGTAATGGTTTTTTTTTTCAATTCGGCTGCGAAAATTAGAGCGTAACTTGGAACTTCTGAACTCTTCTTAAGTAATGCCTAAACGCTGATTTTATAGCTTAACATGTAACATAAACTGCAATAACCTTCTAATGCATGAAGATCTTCAAAGGTTCCGAGGAAAATTCTTGGCCTGATCTGAAATTTGTCTGCAAAACTTTATAGCGACTATCTTCTGAGTGATAGGTAGGGAATCATGGCTTCCAACCCTTTTCATTGATCCAATAAACATAATTTGATATCTATGGAGCAAAAAGCGCTTTGATAATCATTACTCGAGCGACAGATATTCAAGTCGCGCTATTCTAGAGTCAGCCTGGTTGCCTAAACTCCGCGAACATTTTTTTATTTATTTGTAATTGACCTTATTTTTTTCTCGTATTACATGTATTTACAGTAGTAAGCCTTAAGACCCCAAAGGCTAAATGCACCATAGCACTGGTCGGGGGTACACGGTCCCCATTTTTGCCACAATTGGTTTTTCGGGGTTTACGTGTCCGGCTGTGGTGTTATATTTTAGTTGTATTGCTCATCAATAAAGTCCACTGAAGCTTGATGAAACTCTTGAAGTACGTGTTTGTATCTTTCATTGTTCATATACCGTACACTCATAAGTCCCCATACTTTCAACCCTTTTACTCCCAAGATCTGATAAGTAATTCTCCCCTCCGGCTGCTATACATTTAACTGAATATTAGTTCAGAGAATTTGGGTTTATGTCAAAAGTGCATCCTCTGGCTGCTACATTTCCCTATTATCATCACCTTTCTGCTGGACAATGAATTGATATTATAAGGAGAAGTTAGATGCCGATCACTTCTGGGAGTTGAAGGGTTTAGTCTCTCAGTTGTAGGCCCATAACACTAATAAACAGAATAAACGTGCAGTTATAAGCTTATCTCTAAGATCCCGGACAAAACTACTGCTTTTACAACAACACTGCTTCCGGGGGAGGGGGAAGTGAAGAATCGCTACAGCTGCGGTGTTCAGGAAAATACAGTTCTTATCTTTACTAGGTGTTTCGGTTTTGTAGATACGGCTACACTGATCAGGAGCACCCAACGGCAATTTTCGGAAAATATCTGTTCGGAAGACGATTTGAGATCTAGAATTTTCGGAACATTTGTTGTAAAATTTCTTGCTTACCAGCCTCTCCTAGGATTTTCGAACATCTACAAAATGGTATAATTACCCATTTTAAACGGATTTTTACCCTAAAAGAGGCCACCTAGAATTTTCGGGAGCCTTTTCCTGGCTGAAATTTTCGAAAAGGCAAGTTTTGATCCCTATAATTTTCGGATCACTAGACTTTCAGCTAGGAAATCCGAACAGATGAAAAGTTTTTAGGGGATAAAAATATGCCTATATCTACCGTTTAAATACTAAAATACGTTCAACAATGCTATGTTTAGTGGTTTTGAACTATATCCTCGTTGGGTGCCCCTGACTGCTAATTCATTTATGTGAACATCACCCTCATACAAGTACACGTAAGGATTAGAGTTTTAATCTTTCTCCACTTAATTTATGGCCACGTGGACCTCGATATATGAGATATATGATTCAAGATTTTTTGTAACAAAGAAACTTTACGATATCCTAAATGCCGTGCAGATGTTTCTTTTTCTTCAATTTTTTAACTGTTTCGTTTAGAAACGAGTAGGACGTGAGAGATATATTGTTTTATCTCCCTTTTTAGCTTGACATTAAAGTTGTTTTAAATGACAGTCTGTATTGCCAAGGTTTGAAATTAAAACTGAACTGGTTCTAACATTTTTTTTTTTCTATTTTTAATTCAGAGGCGGAGGAGAGTTTTGAAACGTAGAGGGTAGAGGGGGGAAGGGCTCATCTTTCACTCAGTCATGCGCATACCCCTACTCTAATTTTCTAAAATGGCCTTTGCGTTGGTACAACCGCCGCTTTACTATTTTTTTTGGGTGACGATGGAGAACAGTGATATGGGCACTGTTTTAAAACCTATAAATATATATATTTTTTAATACGTGAAAGCGAAATAAATCTCAAATCAGACAAAAACAATTATCAGTGATTTCGTTATTAATATTAGTTTAAAAGAAGCAAAAATGTAAAACATTAACACTGACCAAAATCTCAGAGGGTACACGTAGTCTCGAATTCGCTCATAGACGTGGTGCAAATTCTATTTTCGCGGGAAAAAGTACCCTAAAATGTGCCTAAAAATAATTGGTTCGTAAAAACGCCGTGATGTAGGCCTATATAATACTGAAGTTGCTCGATCGCTACGGGTTATGGGCTCCTGCACTAGAGCAATATGTAAAAGGGTATAAAAGATTTCATACCAGTAAAGATGTTAGGCCGGCCACCTTTTAGCTTTTATGGGAGGTACACAACTAAGAAAAAAATCCCAGTGGACAATGAGCCAACCCGGCGACGTTTTCTCCGAGAACCCGGTGAAGATACAGATTCCACTTGTCTGTTACAGAGGAGTGTTTATACCATTGTGTTTCGTCCTTCTGTCACGCTTCTTCGTGTTGACTTGAAATACATTCATGACAAACGTTTTATATGGTGAAGCGGTGAAAGTCAGTCTATATGCTATACCAGAAAGCACCTCATGTAATTGCATGCTTGCTATAAAAAAGCTCAAAACTTATACGCTTACTGAAAATTGCGGCTATCATCTTTACTTTTCTCTCCGCTCTCCTCCGCCGAGGCTCCCGCGGGGTATCCCAACAATGACAGCAATAATCCAAAAACAGAAAGCGCGCGGAGGACGATGGGAAGAAGAAAAAGGCGAGAGTCTCTCTTACTCTCGTCCCCCTTCCCGTCGTGCGCCGCGCGCTTTCTTTTTCTTTCTCCCCGACCTCCCTACGACACAAAAGAGAGCTTAAGCAAAGGCGTTTTTGAGCGACGGACGTCAACCGGAAGTGAGGCATTTTCCCTCTTAACATGCCTTGACGACATAAAATTTGTATTCCTTAGCTTCTTTACTGTTATAAAGACGATTTGACTGAAAATTTGGGCGAAACCGCCGTTTAAAAATGAAAAAGGCCACTTCCGGTTAGCGTGCGTCGCTCAAAAACATTGCTTAAGCTCCCTAAAAGGCCTCTGCGGAGTAGAGAACTCTTGGCTCTACACTCTTGGTCTTTAAGGTGTGCCTGATAAATATCCCCTATTTCCTCCTGGCTCTGCCAGCCACTGCCACCGATAGTTAGTTACTTACTTTCTTCAAGCCGTTCAAGCTCTGCATAAGTAGAGGTCTCTTAACAATTAGTTCATGCGTCAGCGTGCGTATGTCGAGATATTGAGCACGCGGGAAGTTTGGAGAGCACGAAAGAGGCGTAAGAGTTGCACGAGGCGCAGCCGAGTGCAACTCTAGCCTCTTGAGTGCTCTCCAAACTTCCCAAGTGCTCAATATCTCGACATACGCACAGCTGCAGCATGAACTAATTGTTTTATAACATTATCAAAGCGATCAATGCAGCAGTTAACTGAAAATTTTATTATTGAAGGGCGCGCTCAAAGCAGTACGCGTCAATGTTTACGTGAATATATCTTTTTTCCTCACAGTTAATCTTATGTTTTTATCCTGAAACTGAGAGAAAGTGTACTCTAAAATGATTGTAAAATCCATATTTAGGTGCCGGAAAACTATTAATTTACCGAAAAATTGTTATTGAGAGAAAACAACTTTGCAAAGAATGAGCTCACGCCATAGCCCGCACAGCTCGCGGAGATGACAACAACAACAACAACACTCACCTCTTTTCCTTACTATCGGTTAACAAATTCAAACGTTTCCTCTTAAATTTCTTTACAAAACACATGGTAAACGCTTCATTGTCTATTGCTGAGTTATGGATGCACTCAGGAGACTCAGGATTGCTAAGCTCACAACAACTCGAGGAATTACGAACAGTTTATTGACGTCATCAGCGTGCTCAATAGGAATATGAAGCACGCTCGCGCTATTGAATTTGATTAGGCGAATTTTCTAGCTATGTTATAATTTTAATTTGTTATTCCTCTTTCGGTTGCTTGTCACGGATGAAAAAAAGGCCACTTCCGGTTAGCGTGCGTCACTCAAAAATGTCGTTGCTCAGAAGCTCCCTAAATGGCCTCTGCGGAGGAGAGAGTTTTTCTCCTCTGGTCTCAGCTCTACACTCTTGGTCTTTAAGGTGTGCCTGATAAATATCCCCTATTTCCTCCTGGCTCTGCCAGCCACTGCCACCGATAGTTAGTTACTTACTTTCTTCAAGCCGTTCAAGCTCTGCATAAGTAGAGGTCTCTTTTAATTTGTTATTCCTCTTTCGGTTGCTTGTCACGGATGAAAAAAAGGCCACTTCCGGTTAGCGTGCGTCACTCAAAAATGTCGTTGCTCAGAAGCTCCCTAAATGGCCTCTGCGGAGGAGAGAGTTTTTCTCCTCTGGTCTCAGCTCTACACTCTTGGTCTTTAAGGTGTACCTGATAAATATCCCCTATTTCCTCCTGGCTCTGCCAGCCACTGCCACCGATAGTTAGTTACTTACTTTCTTCAAGCCGTTCAAGCTCTGCATAAGTAGAGGTCTCTTTTAATTTGTTATTCCTCTTTCGGTTGCTTGTCACGGATGATAGAGCAAAACATGATTGTTTCGAAGGAAGCGTTTTGACGTAGAATAAGAATTTAGTATGTTTATTTAAGGCTTCAACGGTTATTTCGAAAGTACTTGTCTATGCTTGTAGATACTGCGCTTAGCTTCAGTGGCACGTATTACAAAATGAAAAAGAAGGAATCGGAAAGTTGCCAGCTCCGGCGGCCAAAATCTGTTTTGTTCGTTTTGACGTTTAAGAAGGCTTTAAGTGTGTTTGTTTTAATGCTTAAAGGTAAATTTCGGAATAATATCTTTGCTGGAACTAGATGCTGTAGCAATGCACGTACTCTCACTGATGGGAAAGAAGGGGTCGCAAAGGGTTTCTAACCTCTTGCAGTGCGCGGAGTTTGAAGAAAGTGCCGGTGGTAGACGGACAGGAAGCCTTCCATCACGTTGTTGTTTGTTTCTCCTCGAGAGTAATTAACTGCATCGACGAAAGAAGCAAAACGTCATACCTATACCTCTCATTATTGAATTCCAAATCAGCATTTATTTCGACAGGGTGTTAAAGCAAAACAAACAGAAATAAAAATCCAATTGTAATGTTGTGTCAGTATGTGCTTAATCCTTTCACCTCTTTGAATTGCCAAAACAAAAATTTCAAAACAGGAAACTTTTTATTATGGCCTTTTATATAAAGGTTTCATTTGAATGTTCCCCACTATGAGACTTGAAACACATCGTCTAGACCGACTCAAAATTAGAATTAAATGTATTCATACATATCGTGTCTCCATAATAAGCAATCTAAGGAGAATAAAGGGTGAAAACGAAACTTTTAAGGTTACTTTAGCCTCTGCCAAACGGTTTCATCTGATGGTAAATCACTCAATTAGTCTCTGCCAAAACGAACAACATTAAGAGGTCTTTCTCAAAAAATGAACATCACCAAATATGGTTCTGTTTGGTCTCCGCTAGATGGAAATTTTAAACTCACGGGAATAATGAATTACGGAGGCGTTAGTAAAAAAGCGTTTACTGACCAAACCAGGATGTCAAGATCACTGGATATTAGCCAAGGCTTTTTTTGTTGAAATTTTATCCACTAAGACCAAGTCCAGGTCTTGAGAAAAGCAGATCAGTAAAGAACTGCCATCTTTAAAATAGCCGGACAGGATTGTTAAACAAAGAATTTATCATATGGCGTAAACAAAATCTTTTCTTGAGGGATGAGGAGGGAAAACCCGAGCGGGTAAGATTGGCGTTTGTTGCCTGCTCGAGTAGCCAATCACAACGCAGGATGCTTCACCCGACCCGCTGACTCGCGGAATCAGCCAAATGATAAAAATTCTATAACTGATGAATTTTAGCTTATTTGCAAGTCAGTAACAACAGCAACAAGGTTATAGTTTCGTCTACGGTTTCGTTCCAGCAAAAAGCAGTTGAAATTCCCATTTGTTCGTAGTCTTAAAAGTGACCAGGCTTTGCCAAGTTTACGGGCAAAAAATACAGTTGTCAGCTATCCATTTGGACTATCAGGGTAGGTATAGCTTGTGGGCAGTTTCATTGTTGTCTATTTGACCATTTTGTTTGACTTAATCCAGACTTAAAAGGCAAGTTACCATCCCGTTGTTCCTCAAATCGGTGGATTCTGTTCTCATGGAGAAACTTCGAAAGGAGAGCAATTGACAGCTTGTACTTAAATGCAATATTCAAGGAAGATTTCATTTTGCTCTCGGAACCTAACTTCCTTGATTCGTTTCATGCAGTGGCAAATTTTCGTTCCAGTCTGTAGATGCAAATAAAAGCGCCTAATTAAGTTCAGTAAAACTCTCCTGGGATGCTTTCGTACGGATTAAATCTTCTGCATGGCCTGACATGCTATTAAACTGAGGAAACTTTGCATACAGTGCTTTAATTTGCATACTAAAAGTATCGTTCTTTTTTCAGTATTCTTGAAAATGAGCTTTGCGCTAGTATTTAGATTTTGGCAATGTTGATAACTTAAAAGGTCTGCTGACTCAGTTCAAACCTTTAGTTAATTTGCATTTTGGAGACGAGTGCGCATTTAAAACTATTTGTGGTTGTTTACTTAGTGTGTGGGAAAAGCTACCTGAATTGAACTTCTATTTGTACTTCAGTTTTGTGTACTTCCACATTACACTCAGTGAATCATCTTCCTCCCCCCATATGCGTGCTTGATGATGAAGAAAAATACGGTCGGTTATTATCCGGTGGTTTTGACCAGCAACCTTTATACATGGCTAAACACATGAGTCGTTAATGGCACAATCCGACTTCCTCATTAACCTTTTCGTTAGTTGTAGCAATTACACCAGTATCATGAGGGAAATTGAGACGGCAAAATTCATGCCCAGCTAAACTACTTAACTCCTAAATATAAACACACTGTACGTGATATAGTTCTGCACTCGGTTCTCTTTGGATATGCTTGTGGCGCGACTTTATAACATATCAGGATATTTTTTTTCTTCAATGACCATTTTCTAGGGAAAAAATATATAGATCGGCCACAAACCTGGACTGCGAACTGCAGACCTACGGAATAAAATGCGGACGAGTATAAAATGCCAGGGCTACAGTGTACATCAACGGAATGGTTATAGTACGGATGATAATTGCTGTATTTTTAGTTGAACAGTGAAAACAAAAATGTCCGTGTCAGCTTCACGAAAAATCGATCGCACCAACTTTCATTTTTATCCTCTCGAAAGCTCGATCGTCAAATCCTACGTTTTATGACGTAACCAAATCTATATTTCGATTAACTTTCTGATGAACGCTATTTTTATCGACAATACGAAACCATAGAAGTATAAAAAAAATACACCAAATATTCAACGAAATGACGTTCTTTTAGTGTTGTCAGCAATTTGACAACAAAGTATAGGATTCAATTGCTTCATTTCTTTGTTTCCTTGTAAAAGGAAAAGTAAAGGAAATAAATGGGAAGGTAGGTAATCAAGTCTTGATGGATGAAAGAGATCTCATGTTTTCTTCTCTTTCCCTTCCCACCGTTACAAGCTAGCTTCTGCTGGACTGCTCGCGACTTCCGTAAATTAAGAGCTTGCTCGCAGGCTAATCTAGATCGTTTGTTGACTTTTAATTCAGACTGTTTTGTTCAATCTCCGAGGGCGCTTTTAGGAGATTAACCTCATTTTGCTGTTAATTAGAGCAGCTAGAGTTTGTGTCATGTAGGGGACATAAGGAATCAGGGGCACCCAAAAACCGTTTCCTCCTAGATACATTGACACGTCTTTTTAAGGCTCTCCAGAGTACTTTCCGATCTTTAGAAATGCATTTTATCGGTGCGAAATAAAATTTGTATCTGTTAGGTCATCCTAGGGTAACTTGAGTCTTTTCAAAATTTTAAGGCCATGTTTCAGTACAGTCAACTCTCTCTAAGACGGACACCTTTGGGAGCGGCACTAGCTGTCCGTCTTAGAGAGATGTCCGTCTTATAGAGAGTCAAATAGAGGGAGCAAAGAAAGGCAGGGACCAACTCTAGGTGTCCGTTTTACTGAGGTGTCCGTCTTATAGAGGTGTCCGTTAAGAGAGAGTTGACTGTATTATTTTAGATGCACTTTGACGCACTGGTACGAAAGTGAGAATTATTCTTTCCTCTCTCCATCACATTTTTGAGTCCGAAAATCAAGTTTTCCCTTTTTTACGAAGAATAGCCTAACCTGGGGAGTGAAATGTGAAAAATTAAACTTCGGGAAATCGTAGGGAATTTATTTGATGAGCGTCGAAAATTGTACATGAATAGAACGGTCATCTAGAAATTTTTCACCGTCTTCGAGTACTAGAAAATTCTAGGCAATATTTGCTTCTCCAAACAGATAGTTTAAAGAAAATAGTCCCTGTTGGGTGGCCCTTAGGAATGATTTTATAGCCGGCATCCCACTGAAACATATTTTTTTTCTCAGTTAGGTTTGTTCCCATGAAAACCGTGCCTTTCATTTCTTGTCTCAGTGTTAATGAGATCCCATACGTACTTTCCTCCTTGGCTTTGCTTCAATCCAAAATAAACTTAACCGTAACAACAACTTGAAGTAGTTAGACACCACTAGTCGGAACTACGCACGAGACGTATTTAATTTAATCATTTTAATTTGTCACGCAAATTCACATTCGTCAAAATATGAGTACTTTGTTTATAGTTCAGAGGGTGGACTAAGAGGCTAGAGCTAAAAAAGGAATCTAGACAAGGAAGGCAACATTTACACCCCTGGCAGTTCAGAATCACAAGTAAGAAATGCCCCAGTTTTGCGTTAGAAATGTCTGGGAGCCAGAGCAACCTTAAATTTTAATGAGTCCCATCTCTGGTGCAAACGTTACAACTGCGCTATGTGGAAAGTTCATTCGACTGGATGCTCTTCGCGCTCGCGAAACGTGATTTATTTATCCTTAATATAAACCTTTGCCTGCATAGTCTTCTGCCCACGGTAGCAGGATCAAGCAATTATAATAACTTTAGACGTTTGCATACTCTTTCGACTGCCCTGTACTACGTCTGTACTTACCGGCGGGGTCGTGTAATGCCGGCCTTGGACTCAAGAAAGTAGCAAAATTGCATTCATGTGGTGCTACCGTCGGTCGTTCTGAAATCCGTGCTGTAAATATAGTTGAAAATAGCCTCACAGGCTAAAATACAGTCTCGGGTAAGTGTAGCTTCCAATAACAATCATTTTTTGGTAAATTCAGACCACCAATTCAGTTCCTGACTAGCCCGTTTCCTCGACATTTTTTCTCACCAGGCAACGCCTGCAAGAACAACCCTGAAAACATATCGGTTCCGACCAAGCCCTACTAACGTCGACCAGGAAAGGAAATTCTTTGCTTTGATATGCCTTATGTTCATTCTTAATTTGCTGCGGATCTTAATTTGGGTCGGTCATCAGTACCAAATGAAACGATTCTTAGTTTATTAAATGACGTAAACCTTTTGAATGATCTTGTAGTTGATAAATTTCATCAGCCTTTTACTGGCCATGGAAGAACTTGAGAAAAAAAAAACAAACGGAAAAATTAAAATTCAAGAGGGGAAAAGGAATAAAAATATATGAGCAAAACAGGAAAGTTCCAGTTTCTTACGTGTTAACACTCCTAAGTGTTACTTAAATGTTTATACGTAAGAGATTAGTTACATCTCAAAACAAACAAATTGTACACTAAAATTTCCTTTATCTCTGCGCTCTGTTTCGATCACTCATGATCTGCAGAAAAAGTTTCAGGGAAAATGTCGTCTGGAAAAAAAAAAATAAAATAAGCCTCATGCCCCTGAAACTTGTAATATTGTTTTGGTGGAACAGTGGGTAGTTATTAAATCAAATCTAAGACAAGTAGGGCAGTACAACGTTAATTTCGTGGCTCAAGGAGACAACGTTGTGCAGAGCTTTATAAAAACGCGCGGAAATAAAAGAAAAAAATGCCACCTGGTAAAAATTACCTAAAAAAAACAAATCAGGAATTGATCGATTTTGGGCTAAAAGGCCCTTCTACACTCAAATATTCAGTCTTGAAAGAGGAAGTGAAACTAGACTCATGAGCAAATAAATAATATAGACAGGTTTCAGATTTCTTTTTGGACTAGTAACGATTTAAGGACAATGATTTTGTTTCTTTAATGATGTCCTTTTGATATAGCTCCCAAATACAACGGTTGAATCTCCATAAAGCGGCCACCTATTAAGCGGCCATTAATCAAAGTCCCGAAATAATAAAAGAAAAGAATGGGAAATTAAACCTTACGCGACCACCTCTGATACGCAGCTGTGGTCACCTTTTTGCCGTCCAACGAGAGTTCTCCCATTGTTGTCACCTATATTAAGCGGCCATCAAGCGTTCGATACACGAAGTCTGGCTTCATTTTAAGAATAATATATAGATTTAGCCAGGGCTAAAAGCGAAGCTCTCTTTACGTCATAACCAAATTTTATCGGGTGGATAGTTTACCAAATTTTCTTACCCATGGTGCTCCGCTGGCGCGCTTCGCGCGCGAGAGCTCCGCTATGATGAAGGAAAACAAAGTCTGAGATAGAAGGTGACGGCGCGATTGTGGACCAGTAATGCTTCTCTTTTCGCGCGTTTGTTTCAATATAAAGTAATGTTTCTGCTAAAGATTTTTCTCTTTTATGACGAACCTCTATTGAGCGGATAACCTCCATTAAACGGCCACCAGCTGGTACCCCATGGGTGGTTAAAGAATAATAATAATAATAATAATAATAATAATAATAACATAACGAACCTCTCAAGACGTTCTCGATACAACGAGCGATTTTCTTTACCCCACTAATAGTAAAATATATGAAAAATAACCTCAGTGTAACGAAATCTCCGTATAGCAAACAAATTTTCTCAGTCTCTTGGCCCTTCGTTACATGGAGGTTCCACTGTATTTTGTTGCAGAGTGTGCGTCTATGTTAAAATTGCTTATTGTAATATGGCTGCGTGATCATGAGCCACAAGACATCTAGAGTTTCACCTGTCCGGAATGACAAGTGAAAGTCTAGTCTGCTCTGCGGAGCTACCCTTTTGACGATCTTCCGTTGCGTTTGAACTATTTTTACTAAAACTGGAAAACCTCTTAGCGTTTGGGGAAGGCTCCATCGCACCCTTCCTTTTTTTAGTATCGATTACGTTGTTCCTGATTTTAATGCCAATAAACGGTCTGTCAAACCTGGCAGAATGAAATACAAAACTGCTTTGCTCTTGGGATGGGGCACAGTACTGCAAGAGAGGCTGGCTGGGGTGCTGAATTAAGTCCTTCCGTCAACTAATCATCTTTTTTTGTGTGTGTGTGTCGGTATGTCGACTTATCCCCGGGGGTACAGTTTTCATTTGAAATATCTCATTTTCTTCTTAGACGCTTTGAACGGGTAAGGCTCTTGAAAAGTACTTTTCCCTCTACTAAAAATTCAAGAGAATCTGAGCCCCCCCCCCCCTCCCCCCTCTAGCCCCCCTCGTACTTGCACAGCCATCTTGTGAATGTACAGAGTTCCCTTCTCACAGCTTTCACTCAGTCTTTGAGCAGATGATTTGTGGCAATGGTGAATCAACCTTCAGATCAGGTCGATAATTTCAGGGAATTTGGTCCAGTGCTATAAAAATTGCCCTCGCAGTAATAAATGGCTGTTCCCTGCTTTTCATGTGTGTGGTCAAACTTTAAAACAACATAACCCCAGCATAACAGAACCACAGTAACTCATAACGACAAGAACACATTATAAAAACTGTACCACCGATATGCCCATATTGGTATCTCGCATGTTGGAAATCGTTTTTGCAAGATTTAAAACTGTGTGGTGGCAGCAGGACTCAAAAATGAAGTGTTTAAGGAAAGATAACTTCATGGCAGGATAAGGGGGCGTCGAGTTCTGTCGCAACCTGCTTCTCACGAGACTGACGAAAAATATTGTGAACCATATTTGGAAATTGCCGTAACGCATCTGCGGTCTATATCGGAAGACTTAAATTTATACTTTTTTCCTGCTTACGCTAATTTCCAACTTTACACCTATAATCGCTGGATACCGCAAATAGAGAGACTTCTTCTTCTGTTCCTTATGCCTCTTTGTTAATTTCATAATCAAGCGTAAGACAGTTGTCCTAAAAAGGCCCGGAAACGTGTCTCGTGGGGTAATGATTGAAACCTAATACCTTTGTGAGTCACCTAACCACTGTTGCGATGTTATATAAAGTTACATTTTGGGGGCAGATCCTCAGTCACTATCGTGCAGCATTGCTCAGCAGAAAACTTAACTTATTACCAGGGCCCAGCCGAAGGCTGGCACCGGTCTTAAAATGCAGACGGTCCGTTTTTTCAACGTTACATTGTTAGGGATATATCGCTGACTGAGATATATCGCTGGCTCATTGAAATCTTTTCCGCCATTTTGAAAAGAACGAGGCATGGAGGACAGTCAAGAGAAAGATTATAGTTTTTTGGGGAACGACACGTTCCCCAACCTTTACGATGCACTAGTTTATGAGCGAAAATTTAAGAGTGAATATTTGGAGAGACAAATTTACGAGCGATTTCCTAAGAGTGAACCTTCCATCGTGAAACTTATCGAGAAATTGAGTGAACCTTCCATCGTGAAATTTATCGAGAATCAAAGCGAACACTTATCAAAATTTGTCTTCAAAAAGATTTCAATGATTGACATACCGAAGTCTTCAAAGTCTTCAAATCTCCATCGCTATGTTAATAAGGTGAGAAAACTTTATCATGCACGATACAAATGTAATAACAAACGCGATCCAAAGACAATTAACTTAAATAAAATGGCTATACCCAAGAAAGCTTATTTGTTGTCTTTCTTTAGCAGGCATTATCACAGGATAATGAAACTAAAATGTAAAGCACGTCGATATTTATCATTGTTTTCTTGCAATTGTGTGAGTCATATGACCAATTATGTGAATTTTAAACTACTCAATACAACACTGATCATCATGAAGTAATAATTAGACCTTCTATGCAAAATCACAGCTCAACAATGCAGTTGATCTCTCCTATTTCCTGTGAGAATTTGATGCAGTCAAGATTAGGTGCACTTTGTTTACAATCAATAGATGTTGGCGGTGTAGGTGATTGTTTCTTTAGATCTGTATCACATCAATTATATGACAATAGCAACCATCATATGCATATACGCTCTGCTGGGGTTAATTTATGAGAGACAATCCAGAGAGATTGTACGAGAGTTTTACCAACCCTACCCCACACAGTTTTGTGACGTTGAGCAGCACTACCATATTAGGGCTAGGGCTACCAAATAAGGTAATGAGCACGTGCGTGCTGAGTAAGCGAGAACTGGACGAGTCGTAAAAATATTGTGAGCGCGGGTTTTCCTTTGTGGTTTTTCATCGAGTTTCGTGAGAGTTTGTGAGTCAGATTGAAGTGGAATAAACCAGGAAACCGTGTTATTGTGAGTTCTATGGGCTGTGTTATTGTTCAGCTCATTTTTGGTGCCGAGACCAGGATGCGAGGACGAAATACACAACGCTAGCGAGACAGTTTGAGAAGCGAAGTGATCCTTTCTTGGAGTCAAAACAAACATGAGTGACAGCGAAGAACCGAGCGACGAAGAACAACGTCTCATAAAAGAGATCGACAAGGAAATTGAGAAAGTCAAGTACTTCATGGAGGAGATAGATGAACTGACCGAAATTCAGGATTATTCGGAGATGGAAATAGTCAACAAACGAGCTGTGAAAATCATTACAAAGCTATCGGATCTTATTTCACAGACAGAAGAATTAAAAATTGAGCGAGGATTGTCGCCTCGGACGGTGAGACAGTGGAGAAAAGACATTAAATCAAAGTATGCAGCATCTGTTAGCGAAAACGAGAGGCTTAGAAAGTGTTTAGATGATAGAGAGGAAGAAATTACGCGACAAAAAGAAGATTTGAAGCGGGAGCAACAGTTGGAAGATGAGCGGCGATTGTACGTGTTACGTGAAAAGCAACAGGAACACGAGCGTGAGTTGTGGAAGGAAAAGCTTGAAGCTTAATTACTTGTGGCAGAAAAGAAATTACAAATGGAGAAAACAGCTGTTTCCAGCACCACAAAGTTACCGAAATTAAAGATCACACCGTTCAAGGGTACCGCCGGCGACTGGATAAGATTTGAAAACATGTTCCTGACGCAAGTTGATGCGAAGTCGATTTCCGACGAAGAGAAATTCGGGTACCTTCTGGAATCCGTTAGCCCGAAGGTGAGAGACAGAATTGCAAATTTAAAGCCTGGAACTGTTGGTTACAAGACAGCGTGGGATCGACTAAAGAAAGAATATGGGCAAACAAAGGTCGTCATGAATGCGCACATGGAAGAAATCCTCAATTTATTCCCAGTCAAAGGCTCCAATTATTTCAAGGTGCAAGAATTCTACGAGAAACTGAGTAAGAACTATGACGCGCTTCAAACCCTCGAAGAAGGCCAAAAGTTACAAGGGTTTGTTATGACTACGCTCAACAAGTTACCTCACGTAAAGCCCGATCTGGTGAGAGTGGATGACAGTTGGGAGGAATGGTCCATGGAAGACCTGATTGATGCTCTGCAGAAGTGGCTTAGGAGAAATCACGTCGAAAGCAGCAAATGCGAAAAACATCTGTTCTCACAGAAGCAAGGAGATAAGCTGAAACCCTATTGCCTTTTCTGCCGAAAACAAGAGCACTGGAGTGAGGACTGTACCCTAGTAACAGCATTAGCGGACAGGAAGAAGTTCTTCATAGACCACAATTTATGCTTTAATTGTGGAAGGCAAAACCACAGAGCAGACCAGTGCCGTAGGCGTGGCTGCGCCAAGTGTAAACACAAACACCATAGAAGCATATGCGATAGACCGGAGAGGGAAAGCAGTAATCCAGATGGAGTGTCATTGACAGTCTACTCCAATTATGCAGAGGAGAAAGTGCTACCTGCGATTATTCCCGTCAGTATTGGCGGACAAGTGCTTTGGGCCTACCTAGATACAGGATCTGGACGCAACTTCATTTCACGTGAAGCAGTCAAGTTAGTAAAGTTGAAACCGACACGTCACGAGACTCGCGAAATCTTGACAGTCAATGGAACCAAAGTCCAGACAATGCCAATCTTTGACACCCATATTAAGTCCCTGGACGGGAAATCATGCGAAGAGGTGGAATTCACTGGATCGAAGTTAGCTGATTTTACTACAGTGAGAAGGCCAGACATGAATCAGCTGAAGTTGAAGTACTCACATGCACAGGACAAGAGGTTCTACATGACGTCTCACAGGCGAACATCAAATACACCTCATTCTCGAAGACGGTATTTATAGCAGAACAAGGACGGAGAGAGTATTCAAAGGGCACCCGGGAGAGCCGCTGGTAGAGGAGACAACGTTCGGTTGGGTGGTCCATGGGGGAGACGAATATGGGAGTGGGAGCAGCTGCATGTACATAAGAGAGGTTAATGACTATGAGAAACTGTACAGTTTGGATGTACTGGGAGTCGAGGACAGGGGAGAGAATGATCAGCTGGATGTTCTGCGTGACTTTAAAGAGAGTGTTGTCAGAAAGCAAGATGGAAGGTATGAGGTTGGTTTTCCTTGGATACCGGGAGCTACATTAACGAACACAAATGAAGCACTTAGCAGAAAGCGGCTTGAAAACGTGGAGAGAAAGCTTTCAAGAGATAAGAAACTGAAAGGAGAGTATGGTGGCATAATTGAAGAGCAACTCAGAGCAGGGGTAATCGAGGAAGCACCTCAGATTCCATCTGGAAAACGTGTGTTCTACATGCCTCACAAGCCAATTGTAAAGCAGAGTGCAGTTACGACTAAGGTTCGCATGGTGTTTGACGGAAGTGCTAAGCCCCAGCCTTTGACCTACAGCATCAATGATTGCATGTTCACTGGTCCTCCGTTGCAGCCGCTCCTTTGGGACATAATGATCAGAGTGCGAAAGTCCACAAGTCTGCTCCTTGGAGACATAGAAAAGGCGTTTCTCCAGATAGGTGTGAAGGAGGAGGATAGAGATGCAGTCAGATTCTTGTTCAACATTAAAGGAACAGAGAAACATTTAAGATTTACACGTGTACCTTTCGGAGTTGAAGCAAGCCCTTTCCTACTGGGAGCCACTCTGCAGCATCACTTTGAACAACAAGGGTCAGAATTTGAAGAGACAGTGAGAGCACTTAAGGAGAACACTTATGTTGACAATCTCATGCAAACGGGAGAAAATGTAGAGAAACTCATGCAGTTCAAAGAAGAGAGTACTGCCATACTTGAGTCTGCCAGGTTTCCGGTGCACAAGTGGGAATCTAATGTCAAGTTTCTTGAAAGTGAAGGCATGCCAAATCCAAGCAAGATCCTCGGACATGTGTGGAATAAGGATGATGACACATTGGAGCTGCTTGCAAAGCCTTTTCCACAAGAACATCCAGTGACCAAGCGCACTATACTCAGTTACCTAGGAACTGTCTATGACCCACTCGGAATAATCTCGGCCACCATGGCTGAGGGAAAGCATATTTATCGAGAAGCCTGCGATGAGAAGAAAGGTTGGAATGCAGAAGTTTCCCCCAGAGTGAAGAACCAATGGTTAAGGTGGACGAAGCAACTTAAAGATGTAAGGGTGCCTAGAAGTATTGCTTCATTTGTCGGAGAGATAGGAGCAGTCCATTTACATATTTTCGCAGATGCCAGCATTCTAGCATTTTGTGCAGCTGCTATTGCGGTGGTAGAACATGAGGCAGGGGTGACCAAAGGACTTCTGACCTCAAAGTCGCGGATATCAAAGAGAAGTACATCAATAGCAAGACTGGAGCTCGTGAGTGGCCACATGGCAGTTAACATGGCGAAGAACCTCAGCACTGCTCTCCAGCAATGGCCCATTCAAACCATCAACATTTGGATGGACAGTATGGTAGCACTATATTGGATAACCAATCCTGGGAGAGGATGGAAGGTGTTTGTATCAAACAGAGTAAAGAAGATAGCAGAAACCGCTGGTCCAATGAACATCACTTGGAAGTACTGCCCATCAGAGTTGAATCTAGCAGATCTCGGAAGTAGAGGGGCAACCATTGTGAAGATGGAGAGAGGAAACTGGTTTGCCGGTCCGGATTGGCTCTTGGACAAAAGGTGGTGGCCGGAGCAGCCAAGGCTGAATAGCACCAAAGAAACAGATGAAGAGAGTAAGGTCACCCAAGAAGCAGTTCTCCGCACACAAGAGCGCGTGTTCGATGAGTGGGATGCCTTGTTAGAAAGAAGCACCTACTGGCGTACAATGAGAGTAACAGCATGGTTGTTACGTTTTATCAGAAGCAAAGCGAGAAGCAAGTCAAAGAAGATGTCAGGCCCATTAGTTACGGAAGAAATCACAGCTGCAAGTGACTACTGGGTAACGCGAGTTCAGAAAGCAGAGGAAACATGTCTGAAGTCCCCAGGATGGAAGTTGGTCAAAGATGACTGTACAGGAGTTCTCAGGTGTGAAGGCAGAATTAAAGGATATCGGCCGATTTACCTTCCTGGCGGTCTACTTGCGGAGAAGCTTATCCTTCACATCCACAATCAGGTCATGCATCTTGGTGTCGCGAACACGATGGCGAGCGTGAGAGAGAACTGGTGGATACCAAAGTTGAGAGCGAAAGTGAAGAAGGTCATTAAGAACTGCAACATCTGTAAAGTATACTCCACCAAACCTTATGGAGTGCCATCAACTAGTGCTTTGCCAGAATATAGAACGGAGGGGAGCAGACCGTTTGAAGTAACCGGAGTGGACTTTGCCGGACCCTTGCTCTACAAGGTCGGTAAGAAAGAAGAAGGAAAGTGCTATGTCATTATTTTCACCTGTGCCAGCTCCAGAGCGGTCCATTTGGAAGTTGCAAGATCCCAAACGGCAGAGGAATTCAAGAGTAAGCTGAATGCCTTTATTTCGCGACGAACAAGACCTCGCATCATCATCTCGGATAATGCCAAAGTGTTTATGGCTACAGCAGATTGGATCAAGACAGTGAGGAGAAGTGAGAAGTTGCAGAATTACTTAGCACGTGAGAACATTCGCTGGCAGTTTAATCTTGCAAAGTCACCCTGGTGGGGAGGAATCTATGAGAGATTGATTAAGGAGATAAAGAAGACCTTGCATAAGACCTTGGGGAGGTCACATCTTTCCTATGAAGCATTTGAATCGGTCATCATGGACATCGAAAGAAATTTGAACAATCGCCCCTTGACATATGTTGAAGCAGAGAGAGAGGAAGAGGCGGTACTTACACCAAACATGATCCTGTGAGGACGAGATGTGTATGCTGTAGAAGACACCGAAGGCTCAGATGGAGAGAAGCTAACAAGGATGGCCAAACGATTGGAAAATGCTAAGGCCAATGCATGGAAACGCTGGAAAAGGGAGTATGTCCATAGCCTAATGGAAAGTCACAAGCTTAACAAGGGAACGGGAACTATACCTCAAGTGGGAGAAATTGTACTCATCATTGGAGACGAAAAGAACCGCGGAGAATGGAGAAAGGGAAAAGTAGTGCGCCTTATCAAAGGCAAAGATGATGTCGTTAGAGGGGTGACATTGTTACACAAAAGGCACACTATTGACCGCCCGCTTCAGTTAGTTTGTCCCTTGGAAATCAGAGCGGTGGAGAATGTTGACCAATCTCAAAAGGGGGAGAGAGATCAAGCTGATGAAGGAGAACAGAGACCAAGACGAGCTGCAGCTCAGAGGGCTGCTCAGAGAATCACAGAACAATTGCAAGAAGAAGAGAATTGATAAACTGAACTGTGTTTGAGTATAAACCGGACTGTCATATAGCAAATCGGATTAGTTTCAAGTTACGTTTGATTGTAAAAATTGCGTGCTACAATTTTTAGGGGAGTTGTGTACGAGAGTTTTACCAACCCTACCCCACACAGTTTTGTGTCGTTGAGCAGCACTACCAAATTAGGGCTAGGGCTACCAAATAAGGTAATGAGCACGTGCGTGCTGAGTAAGCGAGAACTGGACGAGTCGTAAAAATATTATGAGCGTGGGTTTTCCTTTGTGGTTTTTCATCGAGTTTCGTGAGAGTTTGTGAGTCAGATTGAAGTGGAATAAACCAGGAAACCGTGTTATTGTGAGTTCTATGGGCTGTTTTATTGTTCAGCTCAAGATTTATTGAGAGCAATACCGAAAATTCACGGCTAAGATATCTGAATAATATGTGTATTCAAGGTACATGGGCTGATGCACTTATCATTCAAGCAGTTGCAGATATACTACTGTTTACCCAGTTCAGGAAAGAAATACTTCCTCTACAATTATTATAGGTCATATTGATGAATGCTACTATGTATCAACCACTGCCTTACAATGAAGTGCCTCCATTTCAATGTGCAATGAATTAACAAATGATACTCAGTCATCAATAAATAAGCATTTTATTATGTCTATATATAACACTGAATGACATTTTTTACAGTGCAAGACAACAATCCATGACCACAAAGATCTATTTCAAAAATGTCTTATGTCTGTTATCATTTCAAATTCACAGTGTTTTCGCAAAAAATAGATAAATGTGATTAATAAATCTCAATGATAAACCTGATGATAACGTACTTGAGAAAATGTGAAATTGTGATAATTCTGTAACAAACTCCTTTGCAAACTTTGTCATTACCATTCAACCCAAAACTGTCAGTGATTTTTGCTTTTTCACTGAAACTTAAAAACAAATGAAAACCTTATACAGATCACACTTATTGACATCACAGTGTTACTAAAAACACTACTATAACACAGACCGTTAGCTGTAATAACACTGAACAAACTTCCAACAACATCCTCCTTTCTCATGCATTTTGTTGCTTTTCTTCTGCATGAGTTAATTCAGACTAAGTATTAGCCTCCACAGAGGAGGGGGGAGGGGTGCGAGACGTAAACTATATCTATGCAATCCCGTGTCCCACTGGGCCCCGGTAAGTTCACGTAGTGGTTCTAGTTTATCTA
Organism: Porites cylindrica; assembly: GCA_964035525.1. Classification (NCBI taxonomy): domain Eukaryota; kingdom Metazoa; phylum Cnidaria; class Anthozoa; order Scleractinia; family Poritidae; genus Porites; species Porites cylindrica. The sequence continues at coordinate 7,132,188 of OZ037786.1, read as the reverse complement.
ACATTTCGATCTTACCGTTCAGAGTAACTACATTTGACATTTTTTTTATTGTTCCCCGGCAGAGAGGCTTTGAGACAGCGAGACAAGGAACTAATTGATTGAACTGTTTGCCGCACGATTATGGCAACGTTAATTTTCAAACTTCTGTTGTTGTCTTTTGTCGGGTATGAACTTGTTAATGGCGATCGCCTTCGCACGATCAGTTTAGGCCAAAGATGGCCGGACAAAGATGAAATAGAGACATGTGGGAATATCAGAGACATAATACGAAGGAACTCGGGACGTTTCAGAAAGATCCTTGTGAGAAATACGAACGGCGACATCGTCTTTCAGAACGATAACTGTCGCCGCATGACTGCACGAGCTAAAAGCAAACTGGATGTATTGGCCTCCAGAGTTAGAGGACAGTGGAGCAACGTGCGACTTAAAGTGAAGCTCGCATGGACGGATCAGATCTTACCCAATGCCCCGATATCGCTTCATTATGAAGGTTGGTCACGTAGAGATAATAATTAACAAGTTAGGTTCTAAGTCTATTAAAAGTTGTCGATAAAATACACAATTTATTTTGCAATTTCAACGTTGAAACGCAAACAATACCCTGGGGAGTTGACAATTTACAGCTTCAGAAACGCAGTTATACTTTTTTTTCCACTGAAGAAAAAATGGAACCCAACATCTCTTTAGTTTTGGCCTGGTCGTGCGAATGAATGAGTTTTTTTTTCTTTAATTTATAAAAGTAAACATTAATGACTGACTCTTAAGTACTTGATCTCCATCAGCCATTTTAAGTTTTTAGAAGATATTTTAATTCTATTTGACTTATTTCATTTTCTTGAACAAAAAGAGGGTAAAATTCGATCACTCTACGAAAGAACAGATTGATGCCCATGCTTTCAAATATTTCACAACTGCTCCTTTTAGGTCGTTGGGTTAATGTAAAATTAGATGATCTTTTGATTCATTCGTATTGACCGTTCTAAGCATTAGGGGTGAATGAAAATTCTATTTGTATAGATTTTAATCTTAAGTAAATTTGCTTCACTTTTGAAGTAATTCATCTCTAAATTTACTGAATCAGGCAAAAAAAGTTCCTCTGGCCCGTGTTTTCTCAGTTTTCTTAAACCTCTTAGCGGCTCTTAGGTGTCTAGTTTCTGTTTACTCTGACAACCATGTTCCTGTCTGCCTGAAAAGAACAATTGGGAATATTCCGCTCTATTTAATTTCCGACAGTCTAATTTTGCGAAAATGTTTCGCTTTCAAGACCAGTATTTGTAATTTACGAAACACGAATTGGTTTATTTGACTGAGTCACCCTCAGTGGCTCCTTATTAATCACTGGTCTCAAAATTATCTTCATTCTTTGTTTTGAAGTGTTACTCATATGACCCATACCTGTCAAGAGACGGAATGACGTTATTTTTTACAGGCACTTCTCGGTCCACTTCTCGGTCCATTCTCCACCATCTTCTTTAGCACGTTTGCAAACCAAAACGTACATTACATCCCAGCTCACATAAGACAAAAACTAGAAAAAACAAAAACAAAAACATAACAACCAAACAAGCAAACATCGGATTGAATCCGTTTCCGGATACCCTAAGAGCAGAGGTTTAATTCTTTCTTGCATGGCTTTTAGCATTTACGAAGTCGTTCGCGTCGCTGGTCAGTCGCGTAGTTAGTTTGAATCGTAGTTTCTGGATTCTTGAATTCAAAAACTGACTTTACGTTTTGTATTTAAAATCTAAGGAATCCACACTTAAGGTGAATTATTTTTTAATCGTGATCCGCGCGTAAATTTGTGCACCGCTGGCAAGTGGTTTTCCGGTGAACACATGAAGTCGCCCATGTTTTCGGATTTCGTTTTACTTTTGAAGTAATGAGTCCAGAGTATCTAAGATTAAGAATCCATTCTTCGTAGAAACGCATCCTTAGTGTCCTCGCTTTACTGAGCACGTGTTGTTAAACTTTACCTAAAGTCGTGTCTTTCTGCTTAAACTGTTTTGTGTTTTGTGGTAAGTTATTTCAAGGGATTTTGGGCACGATAAGCGGTTTATTGTTAGGATTAGCCTGGTTGCAGCAGCTTTGGGCATGCGTTGAAAGACCACAGTGCTTGACTAGGTCAGATCAGTCAACCTGAGGGCAAATCTGGGGGTGGAGGCGGGCGTTGGGAAATCGATTGGGGGCTTGTACTCACATCTCACATGACGTCAACCCCTTCACTACCAAAATTGGACAAAGACAACATTCAACAAAATTTCCAAATTTGTTCTGAACGGGAAAAAGCTGATAGTTGGAGATTTGAGCTGCAATGTCAAGTCAAAAATCTTCATAGCTGGACAAATTCTAATCTGCGATCAGAAAAAATTCAGACATAAAATATAAAATACACACAAAATACGACAGGCGGGCGGTTTATCCATATTGCACATTTTTCCTTGTTAAAAGAAAAGAAAGAAAAAAAAAAGAAGAGAAAAAAAATGTCCTAGGAGCTATACTAGTAATTCTTATTATTTCTAACTTGCAGGACGTGCTCTTCGTCTCCAGACCTCTGACGGTGACTCTAGGAAGCTTGCCACTCTAGCAAGGCTAGCTGTGCATGCGGGATTTGACTGGGTTAAATATGCAACCAACACCTATATTCATGCTAGCGTCATTCGTGATGGTAATGTAACCGTTTCTACCAACTGGTAACAGGCACAAGTACAAGCGAAATCTGCACAGACAGTAGTGTGTCAAGTTTTGTGTCATCATTATCGTCTTGATACAGAAGACGCAAATTATAAGCTAGTTAACTAAGTGCGTATGCTGTTTAATTTGTGCTGTTGCTAGCGTAATGAGTGAAACAGAATCATGTCTTTCCAGGGGTTACCCAACCAAGTTGCCAATATCACGGACATTCCAGGGGGTGGGGTGGGGGGGTTATGATAAGTTTCAGAAAATATCCTTCCCCCACCCCCACATTGGAGGGCACTTATGTTTTAGACCCTTATCCCGCTAGATTTTTCTGTACATTGCAAGTAGGTAGGCTGCTTTCAACGTACAGTTTTCCCCAATAGATAAAGAAAAAAAAGGGGTAAGCTCTATGGTAAAGAAATAGTCATTTTACGAGCTTGGGTCCTGACGTAATGGGGAAAGGCTTTTATTTTTTATTTTTTGCAAATATTTACACGATGTTCCGATCTACGGACGACTCTAATCATACTTAACGGCAACTTCTACAATGCATTATAAGAAAATGATGCATCTTAGGTACGAAGCTAGTAGCTGAGGGACCATACAGTGAATGTTTTAAACTAAACGTGACTGTCTTACTTTTCTTTACAGTTTGCCAAACGCCTGTGGATTTGGCGTTCATTTTGGACAGTTCTGGTAGCGTAGGCAGTGATAACTTCCAACAAGTTAAGAACTTTGTCAAAGATGTGGTAGACTTCTTCAACATTGGTACATCTGGGACCCACGTCGCTGTGGTGACGTACTCCACGTCCACGTGGCTGGAATTCAACTTGAAAGAGCATTATACCAAGTCAGCAATGAAAAATGCTGTCGGAAATATTTATTATCGAGGAGGAATGACGTACACCGCTGACGCCTTAGATTTCGTACGCACGAATATATTCGTTACATCACAAGTGAGTAGTTAGTAAACTCAAAGGAAATTGCTTTAAATAGTTTTTTAGTTGTGCAGCTACAAAACTCCAACGAAATCATGTCTCGCTCTTTAGGAAATCTGACAGCCTAATATTGCTAAAAGAAATGCAAAATTCATGCTGAATCAAACCACTTAAGTCCAGCATTGGGAGTTTGAAAGCGTAGCTTTTGAGTTAGAGTTTTCAGATGTGTGTTGTCTTTTAAACAAACCTTATTCTTGTAGTAGTCGAGTCAGCCTTCGAGTTTGAGAAGCCGCTGTCTTGAATGCTAACCGTGAGAGAAAAATTGCGATAAGTACTTTTCCAGCAGGGAACGGACTTGCGGTCAGCCCTAGCGCCAATTATACGAACTCGTATCCCTGTCCCAACTATTCAGGAGACACCCTCGGGACCAAGGCAAATGTTCTGTGAATAGAGGTACCAAAAACGAAGATTTTGTGAACATTTGTCTAGGACGGCAAATTTTGTGTCTCCTGAATGGAGTTGTCCATTGATTAGAGATGCTTCAATGGCCGAAGAGGTTCCACTGGAACAGTTTTTTCGGGGGAGCAAGAAAGTCGGCAGAGGACATAATCACAGGTTGCGTCCCAACGGGGAATACGACATACCTTCTTCTTTCCGCTCTTCCTTGCTGGTTCTTGGTGATGACGAAATCTCTCTTTGTTTCTTCCTGTCAAGGAGCAAGGAAGGAAGGTTTCGAGGTAGATTCCCAGGTTTGACCTCAAATCTTTGCTTCGCCTTCTTTCCTTTCCGCGTAGCTTTCCGATAGCCTGCGTAGCTGGCGCAATTAGCGGGCGAGAGTCGTATATTTTTTAGCGGCTGAGCCGCGTAAATATTGGGAACCAGTCAGATCCCTCGGGGCCTCCTCGGCCAAGAAAGTGCCCTGGGCATAACAGTCCTGCCATCTACGCAGGCTACTTTCCGAATAATTGTGGCATTAAGTAGCTTTAAATACCTACAAAACTGTGCTCTCATGGAGAGGGGGGGCGGGGGGAGGGGGTAAAATAAGAGCACCGACGGCCTCAGGTTTTTTCAGTCTAGTGTGTGCTGTTATTAAAGAGTTATCGATGTGATATAATAACCTTGCCCTTCTTTATTTACCTTTTCTTCTCTGCTAAAGGGAATGCGCCCTGATCAAGGCATCCCCAAAGTTGCCGTTTTGCTCACGGATGGATATTCTAACGGACGAGCGGTTGCAGGACCCGCATCTCAGCTCAGGAATGTTGGTGTGAATATCTTCTCCATTGGCGTTGGTCACAGTGTCAACCCATCAGAACTGAACACCATCGCCACTGATCCAGACAGCACCCATGTGTTTCTTTTGAACAGTTTTAACGACTTGGCTGGTTGGGTCGATAAGCTTAGTGCTGTGTCATGTGACGGTAAGTGTATCATCAATAGAAAAAGACGTTTTTGAGGGACGTACGTCAACGAGAATGCAAAAAGCCCTCTTTCGGTCAAATTCGTACCCAGAGTCTTCTGGCTTTTTGGTTAGCGGGGCAACGCGTTCAAACTTGGACACATTTGTTCTTTTATATTACCAACAAGAAAGGGATTAAAAATACAGGTTTGGCGGTATGCGTGGAAAGTTTAATCTTCCCTGCACTCTAAAAATAAACTAACTGTAAGCACTTACAAGTAAACTAGACGGCTTCATGCCAAAACCTTAACGATCGCTTTTTGTTTATTGACTGGGGAAGGGCCTTCCTCGATCTTACTACAGGGAGAGTTCTTCACTATAGCATTCTTCTTACGAAATCTTTCGCTCAATCTCGAAGTCCTGTTTGGTTTTATCTGTTACTCCCGATCGTCGGGTTTCCATACGTGATTCACAGAAGTTGATTATTGCCTCGTCCTCAGAGTAGCTATGTGCCAGAAAGTCACGGGTAATTAAAAAAAAGGAGGTACATATTTGCTTGAGACATATTCAAAGGGAAAATGCCACACTTCTGGTGGATAAACCAATCGAAGTTACTAACGGTTATCTTCTTGGTTTCAGAGGGTGCCTCAGTGTCTTCTTGCGATGATACAATCACAACGGTGGAAAGTGATACCTTTAAATATTTCAGAACGCAGTTTGACAGTGTGTCGAATAACAGAATATCAGTAGAAGTGAGAGACATTGAAGGTAAACAAATTATTGGAAGCAATCTATTCGGCATTGCTACAAGTTTAAACCCATTTCCGGGGAAAAACTGGGAAGGGAAAGGGGGAGTGGAAAGGAGGAGGGGGTAATTCTTGTTCTGGTCATTGCGAGGGGCTGTCACGGCTTGGTCGAGTTCAACTTCTTGATTTGAATTTGTTTAGTTCTTTTAACTGAAGTAACTACATAACAAAACTACTTAGCGATCTTAGATGCTTGTGGTAATAACAATGAGCTTGACCATAAAACGAGCAAAAAAAGGACTTGCACCGTTCAGTGGCTGCCCAAAAGACCTATTACAGCTTATACGCACGTGTCACCCAGTAGTGTCTGTAAATTTCCTAAGTCTACTTAAACGTGCGAAAGCAGCATGTACTATTTGCAGTTAACCTAGATCCTCGTGTTGTTTGTTTTTGAAGTTTTCTAACTGTTAGTGACTGGACTTTTTGATTTAATGATTTGACTTCGGTTCGATGGTTTCTTGATTTTCTTTTCAGGAATCTCGCATCTCTATGCATCATTAACAAGCACTAACCCCGGCCCCATGGATCCACAATCGCAAAAGAATGAAAGCAACATCTCCCCTCGAGCCATTTCTCTAAGCCTGTCAGGAACCAGGGTAAGCCTTCAGCACAACAGCGGTAAAACGTCCACGAAAGTGTGTTAATAAGTTAAGGTTTCGGAATACAAAACCAAGTGAAAATTAACGTGGATAAAATCGAACAACGTTTTGGTGTCATCGTGACGCCATTTTCAACTTCAAACAGTGTCTGGTCGATAAACTGTTTGCTGTTAAGATTAGTATATATCGAAGATGTCATTAAAGTCACACAAATAGGTATAATGGTCTAGCCTTTACGTCCAGCTGTACTTTGATGACCGAGGCAACCACTAAAGAAGACATACCGGCTTAAACCGTAGGGTGAGACAATATGGCGGCTTGCTGTCAGGTATATGCCAACTTACCACGAAGTGCTAGGCCATTCTGTCCCTGCCAAAATCTTGAATTATTTGGGTCTCAGTTCAGTTAGTAGCCTATCATTTTCTGTTTGCTATGTTTTCAAATCTCGCATATGTAACGTTCATCTTGTATCTATATTCATTTTGCTTTTATTGTTTGTGTTGCAAACCGAAATATCGGACAAATATTATTCACCATTTATTGTTGTTTTCTTTATTTATTTTTCTTATCACTCTTTCTACGATAAGGATCAGTTTACTGTTCTGATTTTAAAATTTGGTATTGAAGATTTTACTGATCCAGGTCTACTAAAGAGCCGGCTAACCCTCACTGGTTTGTCGTTGTGGTTTTGCCTTCACAAGTGTTTCCTTTACAATTGATCACCTTGGAAACAAGAGGAAAGCTGGGCCGAGTTAAATTTTGTATAGACTTCTGGGATTCTTACTAAAGACAGGGAAAAAAATGGCCAATAGCTGGCCAGGGCGCCCCCCAGTATCTATCCCACAAACAGCTGTGGGAAGCATTTCGAGTCTTGTTCCCTTCTGACCAACATCAATTTTCTCCTAACAACATCAGTAGATCATCAAGAGTAAAGGTTATGAGAATTACTAAATTGATTACCAATGGGAAACTTTGATCTTAAACCAAATTCTCTCAACTATTCGTAAAAGAAATGTATGGAGATCAATCTGAAGAATTTGTATGTTGATCTTGGGGCTTAAAGGGTTAACCTTCGTTTGCCTTTTTTAGTAGGACACTTGCTTCTCCACGTCTAGAGTTCCAATAACCAATATTTATTTTCTTAATCCAAAGCTTGTGTATGTAGCCGTGCAGGGACAAAAACAAAGCAACAAATTCAAGCTGTCCATGTGGGATGATCTTTTCACACGAGATACGTACGTGACAAGCGTGAGAGAAGAGCAAAACCCACATCTTACGGTGCTCGATCAGAAATTATCAACATCCTCCTATAGGTGAGAAACGTTCCATTAATTACGGAGAGGGTAGGTCACAATATTTTTTGGCCAAAACCAAGGACTGGGTGGGAAGATTCTTGCCATCAAATGGGTGTGGTTTGCTGGGAGGGGGGGAGGGACCGTGGGTCATTCGTCCATTTAATTTTCAATTCAAAATTAAAAATTGAAAATCGATGTCAATTTTTGATTTTCCAATTTTTTTTCTTCCTGCGTAATGGATAAACAGGTTTCATAACTGTTTTACCGTTTTCCCCTGTAAACAAAAATGAGAAAATATACATACAGCTCTTACTTTCTACAATCAGTATTAAAACGGTTGTCGAACCATAGATATTTTCGCTATTCGCGGGAAAACCGTTTCCGCAGTCATCTGTCAACTACTATGACGTGATTTAAGGAAAGAAAATTAAAAATTGAATTTTGCTATTAATTTTCAATTTTTGTTTTTGGACGAAGAATTGGTCAATCGATCACGCTCTAAGTGACGAAAGTACCAAGAGGGGAGGACCCAAGTGCAGAAGTGTCCAGTAAGGGAGGGGAGGGAAGAGGGAAAGGGACTGAGGTGGGGGAGTAAGGGCCTTGTACTTGTCCAAGCTACATGCTACCCGACCAAAGACGCCATCTTGAGTTGCAAATAGAACACTATGGGGACGGGGATCGAGGTTGAGTTCTCTCTTTGTTAAACCGCCGCTGTAACATCAAAACTAAGAAATTCCCAACCTTGAGTAAAACACATCAAGAACTTAATATGATATATTTCAACTGTCTTTGAGATGGACACCTTTGGAAGACATCTCCAAGTTGCCAGTTTAAAAAGTGTCCATCCGATTGAAAGTTGATTAGTTAAGAGGGAGTAGCCTGTGTACAGACGCCTCCCCCCCCCCTTCCTCCACCAGAAAAAAAAATTCAATTTTTTTTCTGAGGGAGGGGGGACGTCTGCACACAGGCTAAGAGGGAGTTGACAGAGAGCGTATGCTTTTGGTGTCATCAATTTGCAACGTCATAGTTATTGCATTTTGGCTGAGACTTCCAGAATTTGCCTAAAGAAAAGGTAAGGTTTTACTCCTACTATGATGGTGAAATTTAAATGTATTAGACATATATCAGTCTGTCAATGGTGATCAATCTTGATTTGGAATAGAATGAGGATTTCATCTCCCCCCTTAGGGGCGCAGTCCCTTATTTGGCCTAGAAGGGTACGTGGCGCTGAAAAGGGTGTGGTATCCGGGTCTTGAGTTTTAAACAGGTTATACAATTTAACTATTTAGCGCCTTGAACAGGGTGTCTTTATGGACCGGGGTGTAATGAGACCACCGTTACCCTTAGGTCTTCAGTCTAATTAGTACTATTTCGAGTTACGACGTAAAAATAAGCTTATTAACAGCTTTATCTTTTTTTTTTATTAATTACGGCCATATTGTTCTTTAGTCTCAGATACAGTATTACTGAAGGGAACCAAAATAACATCTTCAGCATAGACTCCATAACAGGAAAGATCCAAACAATACAGAAACTAGATCGGGAGACTAATGACTCTTACCGTTTAACTATTCTGGGCCAGGACATTAATAACAGATGCCACAAAGGCCGTGCTGTTGTGATAGTCAACGTAGATGATATCAACGATCATGCTCCTAAATTCGGTAAATCTCAATACTCCGCAACCATTCTCGAACGAAAGCCCGCCAATACTCTTGTTACCACGGTAACAGCAACAGACAAAGATTCTGGAACGAATGCTCAACTGAGCTACAGTATTACCTCGGGAAATCAAGGTAGCAGGTTCAAGATTAATAACAGAGGGGAAGTACGAATTACACAAGAGTTAAATTTTGAACAACAGCAAAGCTACACTTTAGGAATCACCGTTCAAGATGGTGGAAGCCCAAGCAAGAAAGCCTCTGCGACACTCTCAGTTGTGGTTCAAGATGTCAACGAGCATCCGAAATTTGTGAAGCCATGTGCACGCAATGACACTTGCAAATTCTCCGTGAAAGAAAACAACAATCGCAATGCAGAACTTGGTTTACTTCAAGCCACCGATCAAGATACTGCCTGCAATTCCCTCAGTTATGAAATTACAACGGAGCAGTCGCAAGGCTCCAAAGTATTTGCCATTGACAACAATGGGAAGATCACAGTTCTGTCAGTTTTAGACAGGGAGTTTAGATCCCTCTACACTGCAGTGGTGACAGTGGAGGATTGTGGGTCACCCGCTCTACAGGTCTCTACACGTATTACAGTGGAGGTACTTGATGAAAACGACAACAACCCAAAGTTCGCATTGAATACTTTCAAGGCTTCTGTGTACGAGAATATCGCCAAAAATAGTGTAATACTGCACGTGACTGCCTCTGGTAAGTGATATTTTATTTGTATTAGAGAGACTGCACTCTTACTTCCTAGACTCAATTATGGAGTCACATTTTGTTAATGAAGCTTTTGAGTCTGTGGACTAAATTCTAAGGAGTAACTATTCAAATGGAATCTATTCGGCAGTATCAAGAGGTCCTTTCACTATTTTTGGGAGAATTTTTAATAAAAAAAGACTGGGTGGATTTTTTCTTTAAGGCTAACTTTGGAGACTTTAAAGCCTAAAAACGAAGTAAAAATGGAGTGCTGCATTTTCCATTCGCAATGACTGCATAAATTCAAGTGAGCCAATAAGACCGGCGTTGGCCGAGCAAATATCTCGTTAACCATTACAAACACAATAGCTACGATCGGCTTTAAAGTACACTGGACGAGTAAAATCTTATTGCGAAATAATTAAATGCTTTCTCTATTAAAAGAGTTGTCTTGTTTTATTTTTTTGAAATGAGTTGTGTAAAATGTTACAAAGGAAATTAACGAATTTATCTCTCCCTTTCTCTATCAGATGACGATGTGGGAAGCAATTCCGAGCTGTCGTACAGTTTACAATCTGGAGACACAAATTCCTTTTCAATTAATTCTAAGACTGGCACCATCACAAGCAAAGTATTGCTTGATCGAGAATCTAAGGACTCCTACACACTGACTGTCAAGGCATCTGATAATGGATCAACACCACTGACCGGAATTACCACGGTTGATATAACAATCTTAGACATAAATGACAACAAGCCGACAATTAAAAACTTACCGGGTAAAGTGACAGTGTCTGAAGGCCGTTCCGTTGGACATCATGTATTTGGTGTGAATGCGGAGGATAAAGATCTTGGTAAGTGAAAGAACCATCAGGCGTTGAGTTGGCCATTACCGAGTTTAAAAAATCCTCACTTTCACAAGGAGGTTAACTGTAAAACCGTTTTTGTGGTAATGAGTTTTACTTGCAGGAAATTAAAAAAGGTATAATAATAATCAAATCAATGGCTTCTCACTTAACCTCGCTCTTTGAAACAGAGGCTTGGGGCCTTGCGACCTGAAAACGTTTTTGTGGAAAAGTTGAAACTTTATTTATTTTAATTGCATAATGGAAGGTAAAGACGATTATGAATTACTCCCTGACTACTTAAACCACATCGATGGACATTATTAAAAACTTCTGACAGCATCATTGCTCATATTTTTTCTCCTTTAAATCACATTCAATCTCTAGCTAGTTGCTTGTTATCTGAAACAACCGAAACACAAAAGCGAAAAGCAAAACATTCATCCTCGAGAGCTTTCCATTTCCTTTCCTTAATTCTCAAAAATGTAAAGTTTTCTCGAGTATGCCCCACCCTTGATCAATAATGTTATTAATTTACGTAACTGACGTGAACTGCTTCTAACTAGGTGTCTGTTTACTTCTTGCAGGCGTAAACGCCGATTTACGGTACTACATAAATACTGGCAATGACCAAAATTCATTTCAGTTAGATGCAAAGACAGGCGACTTAACAGTGGCTCGCAAACTAGATTATGAAACAAGGTATTGGAGGTGTTATAAAATCTGGAGGAAATAGTTTTAAACTTATTCGCTTCCTGCATCCGTCTTAAAAAAAGGAACTCGGAAGTGGCCTAATTGCCATGTGAACTCAAGTGGCCCTTAGGCCTCGCTTTCACGTTTACGTCGTGTGTATGTATCCAGTGGGTAACGCAATTGGTTTTCCTAACACACTGGGTACTACGGCGTAGAATTCCCAGTCCATTGCGGTCAACAAAAAATTTCTCATCCGGGTGAAGGTTAGTGTTTTTCCGTTTTTAGCCGTGACACTTTTAAAAGAAGCATACATGACCAAAAAACACTAAAACGGTCAAAGAGTACTGGAAACAAGTCTGAAAATCAAGAAAGATGGCGGCCGAATCTCGGAGAATTTTATTTATGGCTTTCCAAGACGTCTTTGGACATTTTCTACGCGCTTTCTGACCCTCACAGGCTCAAGTTAAATTCAGAGAAAAACAAAAAGCCGGCTTTTAGTGTTTGCTTGGTTAAAAAGACTGGGATCGTTTTCATAAAGGCAGACGGTAGATGTCACCATTTTAGATGGTACCGTTCGCTATTTCTTTTTAAAAATCTTTCTTCGAAAGTCTACACAAGTGAAAATTCATCCAAAAATGGAGAGTTTTTGGTCGCTTTTTAGCTTAACCAGAGAGATCTAATAAGCTGACCGAAGTCGAAGGTAAGATCTTGAAAATGATGTTTCTCGTTATTTATATTCCGGTCGGTAGTACCCATTGAGAATTGACTACGAGTATTAAAACTCACGATCAGAGGCTAAAACCTCTCAAGCCGCTTCAATCCTATTATTCCGCCATATGTTAAATTCCCGGATGTGACCGGGCATTCTACGCATTTATCCAGTGGATAGCGTTATCCAACATTTGCAGGGGCGGATCCAGGATTTTTTTTAGGAGGGGGTGCACTCGTCTCCTGCTCTACTTCAACACCAATAAACCACATAGCTTCTGCATTACCTTCGGAAATTCGCAACATGAAGACATTGGACACTTTTAAGACTGCTGTTAAAACTCATTTTTTCAATTTAGCTTTTAAATAGATTTAATTGTTGGCTTTTATAATAGTGTTTTTTTTTTTTTTTTTTTTTAATTATTATCATTATTTATTTATTTATTTTTATTTATAGTTTTTAATACTTTTTATTGTAGTTTTTAATAGTTGCTCATGCTTTAGTCACCTTTAACATAAATTTAATATAACAATATTGTAAAGCGCAACCGAATATATTCATATAGAGGTTTGCGCTATATAAATGTAAATTATTATAATTATTATTTTTTGGCAGAATACCAGTTGTATTAGAAAACCGCAGGTCATCTCGGGGAGGGGGGGGGGGTGCGCACCCCCTGCACCCTCCCCCTAGATCCGCCCCTGGTTTGAACAACTGGGACCTGGTCAATAGTGGAATTAATCTATACTACTCCACTAAATTTTTAACGAAGGTGGCAGATTGTAAGGTGCAGGAAAGGGTTACACAAAGAAATCACCTAAACGGCGTATCGTGCCTGCAAATGCAGACGTTTCTCCTCGCTCCTCACCTCAATGCTTTTGACCATGTCTCTATTTTGCTTCTACAGACAAACCTTCACACTAAATATCCGCGTAACAGACAGAGGAAACTCTCCTTTGTCGTCTTCCGGCCAGCTTGAAATTGAGGTTACAGACGAAAATGACAATGCTCCAGTTTTCAGTTTGGCATCTTACAGAGCCACAGTGAGAGAGAATACCCCACAAGGAACATCATTCTTCAAGGCAAGTTATCAAATGAATGTACCCTTCTCCTCCCTAACACAACATTTTGCCTTAAGTGAGAAGTTATTTTTCACATTGGAGATGGGGATGGGTAGGACAGGGGTTGAATTTTCCTGATCCCTTATAACTGCATGAATTGACTTGGAAAGGACCTGTTCAATTAATGTTCACATTGGAGCAGAGAATGAGTGCACAGGGGTGGAATTCTCCTGATCAAGGGCCTGTCCTTCAAATTAGTGTGCACACCGGAGCAGGAGATGCGTAGGTGGAATTTTCCTAGAGCTTTATACTGATCCATTATGACTGCCTCATTTGATATGTCAAGGACCTGTCGTAAGTGTTCACATTGAAGCAGGGGACCAGTAGGTAAAAATTTTCCTAGAAACTTGCACTGATGCGTTTTAATAGTATAAATTAACATGGCAAGCTCCTGCCCTTAAATAACAGATTAGAATTCTTTAGTATACGCGATGACATTTCCGGTGTAATTTGGGAATCGTAGGATTATTTAGAAAGACGCGCGGCATCACGCTGTCGAATTGTCCGGGTCTAAAGGCAATGCGGTATCGTGTTTCTCTTGGAAGCACTGCTTTCAGTGTATTGAGTCCCCACGCCCTCCTAGATTATTGCTTAAAGGAACAGTATCCCGTTACTGCGCATGCACCAAACTTTGATGTTTGGACAGGATGTCGCGAAATCAAAAGATGCGGGGAGAGTAAGAGAACCGTGAAAAATCCGTTTGCATCGCGCTTGACCGGGCTCAATACGACACTAAAACTTCTCAGGATTACAGATCAATGATATATTGTTCCTGTTAAGTTTCGATTTGGGCAAAATCTGGATTTTTGGCGTTACTTTTATTGCCGTTGGCCGGAGGACCAAAAGATTGGAAGCACTTTGATGCCGGTTGAAGGCTTATTTCTTCTGATAGCTTCCATACAAGCTCAGATAATTGTGAAAGGAATACGCAGAAATGAAACGGCAACAATAAAGACTGTAAGAAAGAAACCATTGAGACATTGATGTGACTGAGGAGATCTTGTGGAGGGGAGCTTCGTGAAGCAGAATGTTTTGCAACGACGCGTTAGTAAACTTTTTTAAATGAATCTCCCAAACGGCCGACAAAATCAAACAAACAGGCGCTACATGTTTAGAAAAACTAGTGCCATGAAATCATAATACAATTTTTGACTAACCTTTCTCATGATTCATAGCGTTGAGATCGCATTTTTATTTATGTCTTTCAAACGTTTGAGGCTAGAACGCGAGCAAATCAGGCAGATATTACTAGACTTGTAACAACTGACCTCTGACACGAGTTTCAAATTAGAAAATATGTTTTTAAAGCGAGCGGAACGAGATTTTCGGGTCGCGAGGCGGCCCAGCTAACGATAAAATCGCTAAAGTCTTCGAACCGCGAGCCAAATTTTTATATAAGACGAAAGACTTCTTTGAAAGTCTAAAACATTACTTGAGAATATAAACAACACATCTCTGTCGGCGGTGCGGTCCGGAAGGAAATCTTGTCAAGTCAATATGACAGTTCTATTGTCTTTTGAAGAAAAAACAGATGACGCTCGCGCGTGCGCATAATCGGGACACTGTCCCTTTAAATTGTGCTCTGTAAAGGTAAAAAATTTAAAGATTTTTTTTGTCTTCGTTTTTCTTTAGGTGTCAGCGACAGATCTTGATTCTGGAACGAATGGTCAAATTACATACTCCATTGACAAGGGAAACGATGGCGATGCCTTTTCAATCGATTCCGCAGGTACTGAACTAACTCGAAACCCACTGCAAGGCACGGAATAGCGACACATTTTTCCAAAAGCTCTTGCTGATTTTTAACAGTACTGCTTTATCATTTTGCACATATATATATTTGTTTTAACAAGATATAAAGTCGACATCCCTCATAGCGGACACCTCTGTAAACGGACACCTAGAGTTGATCCCTGCTTTTCTTTACTCCCTTTATTTAGCTCTCTATAAGATGCTAATCTCTCTACGACGGACGCTTAGTGAAGGTCGTAAAGGTGTCCGTATTCGGTTCAATGATATGGATACAATAAGAACTTCTTCCAGTGAAGTGATAATCATTTATTGCCTTTGTTTCTTAATAGGCTGGATGAAAATAAAAAATTCTCCAGACTTTGAAAGCAAGAATCAGTACAGCTTGTTGATAGAAGCCGCCGACAATGGCAGTCCCCCAAAAGCAGCTTATGCACACGTCACGGTTATCATTGAAGATGTCAACGACCACAGGCCCCAATTCAACAAATCAGAATATCATTTTAATGTTAGCGAGGGGGCCCCTGTGCGTGGAAGTATTGGATCAGTGTACGCTGAAGATAGGGACTCGGGACCAAGAGGACGAGTGGTATACACTATTAAAGGAGGGGACGGGAGCGCTTTCACCATTGACGGCAATACTGGTGAGAAGTTGTTCACTCTTGCTCTTGAACAACTCTTTTTATATTTGTTTATACAAGAACATTTGAGTGACGAAACATAATATTGATGATCACTAGAATCTATTGAATTCGTTTATCTAAGCATTTTGACTGGAAACAAGACAAAAAAGGAAATTTCAACCCTAAGATCACTTTAGACGTAACTTGTCTAGTACCCACAACTCGCTCAGCCAGCCTAACGGCGAAACCAAAATCACCTAAGACCTAATCCAAAAGAACAAATATACACAAATGGCAAAGTCTTTTACTATCGCTCTTGGTATTAGCCTACGAACTTAGAACAGTTCGTGTGGGCGCCCTGTGTCACGTAGGCGTGGTCCAGGTGTTGACGCTCTAATTGTTTTTTTTCCTCAGGGGCCATCATTGTTCTATCAAAACTTGACAGAGAACTCAAGTCTAGCTACACTCTGAATGTGGAGGCTCGTGATGGAGGAAACCCATCCAAAGCATCGCTCGTGGACGTTAAAATAACGATCTCAGACATTAACGACAACAAACCCCTCTTTGATAAGCCGAGTTATCTGGCGCATGTCAGTGAGGATGCAAGCCTTGGCACCTCCGTTGTAACAGTGTCCGCCGTTGACGACGATATTGGTCAAAATAAGGAGATTACCTACGCTATCAAGACAGGCAATGAGCAAGGAAAGTTCAATCTTGACAAGAACAGTGGATTAATGACACTTAACATGAGTTTGGATCATGAGACAAAGAAATCATATCAGCTAGTTGTGACCGCAACTGATCACGGGAAACCTCCCTTGACGTCATCAGTTGGAGTCACGGTGATGGTTACTGACGTTAATGACAATCCGCCTTCTTTTGCCAAGTCGCTGTATAATTGTACTGTGGCCGAGAATTTAGCCAAAGGAGTGGCGGTGTGTTATGTTACTGCTAGTGACCCAGACTCCGGTTTGAATGGTCAACTGTTTTACTCCATAGTATCTGGCGATGCAACGAACGCTTTCGAAATAAACACCGTAAGTTTAAACTATAAAATGATAAGCGGGGCAAAGTCTAGTCGTAATTTTTGATCCGTAGTGTAACGATGTCGTCAAAACTTCTCTGCAGGGTAATCCCATTTGCGTCCTCCTATAGTCTACATCATCCTTTATGGGTGAAGGGCTTTAAGCAACTTAAAGTTAGGTGGGAAGTACTCAAATAAGTTGCAACTGTTAACCCAGTTGGAGAGAAAAGGTGCCATACAAAAAGAAGAGGTCCAGAGTGAAAGTCACTCAAATCTCCCCCACGTTTTGTTTCTTTTGTTGTTGTTGTTGTTGTTGTAATTCGTTCTCGTGTTTTTTATGAATTTTTTTATGAATTTTTTATGAAACTTGGTGGGTCATCAGGCCTCAGGCTCCTGTAATCATTTTGTTTTCGGCTCCTGTCGCGAAATTTGGTTGGGTGGGGCCCCTAGGCTAGCTAAAAACAACCCCGCGGAAAGGGGCTACTTTCGTGTATGTACTGCGACTCCGTATTTGTTTGAACAAACGTACCGCTTGGGCTGGAAGCTGCGTAGATTATTCATTTGATTTTCGAACGCTCTTCCCCTAGGCAACTGGCGAAATCACCACCGCCCGTACACTAGATAGAGAAACTACTTCCGTGTACAATCTAACAGTAATGGCTGAAGATGGGGAATGGGAAAGAAGTGGGTCATCTCTGAAGGCCACGACGACTGTCATGGTTCACATCATGGATGAGAATGATAACGCGCCGGTGTTTAAGTCCAGCTACAGTTTCAACGTAAGTGAAGACAAAGTGAGCCCCTATGAGATCGGACGGGTTACAGCTATCGATGAAGACGTCGGGCAAAACGGCAAAGTGGCTTATCGCATCTTAGCTGGAAATTCTGGTGACAGGTAAGCTCGGATGTACTGGTTTTCTGAAATTTACATGGTTAAATTCTTCAAGCAGCAAAAAGCGAGCTTTAAAGATCACAAATCTAACACGTGTCTCACTTGTGGAGGGCTTGGAATACAGACGTAACATCAATGCAACGGAATGAACGAAACATTTGAAACGCCCTGGCCCCTGATTGAAGGGTAACATGACTTGAAGTATAGCCTACATTAACATCAAACCAACCCTGTGCATATTTGTTTCATATCTCGCAGTTTCCGCATCGATTCCTTATCTGGTTCGATAACAGTAAAATCGAAACTTGACCGTGAGACCTACGCACAATACTCGCTTACAGTAGAGGCAGCGGACTCGGGAGTACCTTCGCTTTCATCCAGCGTTGTTGTCACTGTGATGATTGGCGACGTCAATGACAACCCACCCATGTTCAGTCAACAGATGTTTTATGGCAGTATAAGAGAAGACGCCTCCCCAGGCTCCACAGTTGTTAAGGTACGTACAGTCACCCACGTAGCAGGGGTAGTTATTCAACCAATCATATGTTAAAGTGAAAAACCAGCCTCCTTCTCAGTCATCCTCGGTGAGTTGAGGAGGATTTTGGTTCCATTCCTACTTCGTTTACTCACATACTGCGAACTGACCTGCGTGGCAAGCCGGGCAAAAAGCCACCTGTGCCCTTCTTACACGCTTCTTCCAGTCATCAGCGCTGGATGCATGCATTTGACGTAAAAATGAGGCCGTTATTTCATGCAATATGACGGCAACTCTCATCTCTTAAATTGCCAAAACTGTCAATCTGTAATGTACCATTGTGTTTTAGGTGGAAGCAAGCGATAAGGACGAAGGAACAAATGGCCAACTTCACTTCAGTTTGCAAGGCAAAGGGAGTGCGAATTTCACAATCGATTCACGCGGCTTTATACACACAAAGACACCGCTGGACTACGAAACCACGGCCCATTACATGCTCAATGTGACCGCAACGGACGGCGGATCCCCTTCATCCTCTGCGTCTGCGCAAGTCAATGTTAACGACAATGTCCCTGTTTTCGTTACGTCATCGCAAGTGTCCAAAGTCCGCGAAGACGTTGCCATAGGAACACGCGTTATTCGGTTAAACGCCACAGACGCCGACGGAAAAGGTCTAACATTTAAACTGAACAGTGGAAACACCGGCGGTGCCTTCAAGATCCATTCTTCCACTGGACTTATAACTGTCGCGGCCAAGCTTGACCGTGAGAAGATTGAGCAGTACATACTTGCCGTGAAAGCTACAGACCCCGATGGACAGTCCGTTACCTACAATGCAACCATCAATATCACCGATGTTAATGACAACGCGCCTGTATTCAAGAATAATAGCTACTCCAACGAAATTATGGAGAATCTCCAGCCAGGTAGATGTTGTACTTCCTTGACATTCTTAAACGTAAAAAATTTAGAGAAAAAAAATTTAAAAAAATCCCTGTAAAATAATAAAGAGAAAAAAGTGCTTAGCTAGTACCAAATGAACCGTTGGCTTCCTAAAGAAGTCTTGTACAGTTGAACCGCTCTACAAAGGCCACTTTGGGGACAGAAGAAAGTGGCCATTGTAAAGAAGTGGCCGTGGTAGGGAGAGTCAATGAATGGGCTTTTTTGTCCCCCGGGACGAAAAAAAGTGGCCGTTGTACTAAGAGAGGTGGTGTAATTTTTTTTTTTATTTTCTTATCGTTTGAACTGCAAGTTTTGATATTGTGGTATACATGAGTTTACGAGGAACGTAATGAAAGATACAGAGGCTATAACAGTTAATTATTAAAGCTTATTTTCTGTCTTAAACAGGACAGCCCGTTGCCACTGTCTCTGCAACCGATGAAGACGAAGGTGTAAACTCGCAAATTAGCTACCAGATAACTTCAGGTGATACAAGTAAATTTGTACTCAATTCTAAGACTGGGGCAATAAAAACTTCTGCAACGCTGGACCGCGAAGAAGCCTCGTCTTATCACCTGGTGGTCACGGCAAAAGATCATGGAACCCCTTCGTTGTCATCAACCGTCGATGTCATGGTAAAAGTGCTGGATGAGAACGACAACTCTCCGCGGTTTTCTTCGCCATTCTACAAGACTTCAGTTTTGGAAAATACCGCTGTTGACACAAAAGTCTTGCAGTTAACGGCAACAGATCCAGATGAAGGTCCAAACGGCTTGGTGACTCTCTCAATTATTTCAGGGAACACCAACGATGCCTTCGTGATCAATAATGGCACTGGATTTATAGCTGTCAAGAAGAATTTAGACAGGGAAGTTGTCGACTCCTACAGCCTATACGTCAGTGCTTCCGATAATGCTGCGAACCCAAAGACCGCTTACGTGTGGGTGAATTTCACCGTTTTAGATGAAAACGACAACAGCCCTATATTTAAAAACGTGACCAACTTTACCGTTACAGAAAATGCCAAGGCAGGTACAAAGGTTGGGAACGTTTATGCGACAGATTCTGATGTTGGCAAAAATGGAGAGGTGCGCTTTTCTATTGTCGAAGGCAACGACGGTGACACTTTTCAAATAGACTCTGTTTCTGGTGAAATTTCTGTAAAGGGTGGGATCGATCGAGAGAAACAAGCGAGGTATACGCTGACTGTCAAGGCGTCTGACCGAGGAAATCCAGCGATGAAAGCAAACCAGAAGTTTCAAATTACTGTTTTGGACGAAAACGATAACCCGCCGAAGTTTGCCAGTGCAGTCGTTCGAGGTTTGTATCAATTAAATATTATGGTAATGATTTTGTCTAACAATAAGTCACTGTGGCCACATTGATGTACCTTGCATCAAAACAATGAAACGGCGACCTCCTCGGGATGGATCTGTTTTCCCAAGTTAAATCCTCTGTTGTTCCAAGGTTATCATTCATTAAAATGAATGAAGTTTTTTACTGCTAGTATTGATGGTACCCATAGTGCAATCCTCATTCTGTACTTCTTTGATAATAATTGATAATAAGCATTCTTTCACTGCAAGAGGTGTAATTATTAAACCAGAAACCAAGAGGTTGCACTACAGGAGCCGTTGGGATATTAGAATGGTCGTGTTCTTATTTTTGATCGTATTTTCTGTTATCATTTAGGAGATATTGAAGAGAATAAAGCAGCTATGAAAGTCATTCAAGTCACTGCTACCGATAAAGACACTGGTACCAATGCAATTATCACTTACAGCATCACTGGAGGAAATTCTAAGTCACACTTTACCATTGACCCATTGACTGGCGACATCAACACAACGACTTCACTGAACTTTGAGAAGACACCTGTATATAACATAACCGTTACCGCTTCAGATTCCAAATTCTCAGCTTACGTCAATGTGATAATCCAAGTTGTCGATGTCAACGACAACAGGCCAAGTTTCGATAAGTTGTCTTATGTCGCTAGCGTGGCAGAAAATTCCCGAGTCTTGACTTCTGTCGTCACAATCTCCGCATCAGATCCTGATCCTTTTGGTCAGCTGACTTACTCCATTGAATCGACGCAGCCTGGTAACCATAGCGACGCATTCAGTGTTGATTTCTCATCTGGAGTCATCACCACCGCAGATGTCCTGGATCGAGAATCAATTGACACTTACGTCCTTCAGGTTAAAGTGACGGATGGCGGGGAGCCGGCCCTATCAGGCTTTGCCACGGTGACAATCAACGTGACTGACAAGAGTTTTCAACGTGTCCTCGTTTCAGGCCACCATCCCCGAAAACTCAGATATCGCCTCTTTCGTCGTTAAGATTCAAGCCGAAGATGCGGATCTAGGAAGTAACGCCAGGATATCCTATTTTATTAACTCTAGCAATGACATGTCTGCTTTCGCTATTGACCCAGACACCGGTATTATATCCATAAATAAGAAACTCGACCGGGAAAATATCTCAAATTATTTACTTAAATGCGTGGCGATAGATCATGGACAACCCAAGCTTAGTTCTATGCCTGTCGCAGTTCACGTATCTTTATCTGATGTCAACGATAATGCGCCCGCGTTCTTGCAGTCTGTGTACGCGGTAAATGTTTCCGAAGATGTCACATCCGGGACAGTTGTGGAAGAAGTCGTGGCTGTTGATCCTGACGCTGGGCTCAATGGTACGGTTGTTTACAGCATTTCCGGAGGAAATGACGATGGCACGTTTACAATCGGTAACAAAACAGGTGGGTAGATGTCAAATTCTCTGTTTCTCTTTTCTAGTAGTTCTTCAGCACTAACCTGGTCTAGCCGGCGCCACAGACGAAACTTAAGTCTAGTTAAGTCCGTCTGCGTAAGAGCGCCGAAATCTTTGTACTGGGCTCCCGCTTGAATACCAGGATTTGAGTACGCGCCCTGATTGGCCTGTTAAAAATGCCATTGTTCATTTGCCAATCAAGTTGAAGGGAAATTCGAAACGTATTTCCGATAATTTGTTAAGTCCGTTTCGGTCCTAAAACAAGGATATCGGCCCTGCCTCGCAGACTTTACTAACCAGAGTTAAATTACGTCTGAGCCGCAGGCTAATGATCCTGCCTTTGGATGAGTAGGATTCTTCGTGGACACTTGTTATGATACACATCCACTGCTCTGTCTTGCCTGGACAAAGCGATTGATTCAATTTGTGAATGAAATTAAAACGATGCAACAGCTTAGAAAAGACGACCCATTTATAACGGTCATCTTTTAAGATTACCGTTATAATTACTCTTAATGACTATTAAAACAGTATCTAAGAAGGTAGATTCCTCTGGCAGATTTTCAAGAGACTTTTTTCTGAAGTGTTGTCATTAAATACTGGAGTGTTCATTTTATAACACTTTCGCTGTAATTGCGCAGTGTTCTTTGCTTGTTGTGTATTAACTTAAAAAGTTATTGTTTCTTGCATGTTTCTTCGTGTAATAGGCGTGGTGACTGTCTCCAGAACTCTAGATCGCGAGACGCGTGACGCTTATTTACTGACCATAACAGCAAGCGATGAAGGAAACCCAGAGAAATCGTCATCTGTAAAACTGTCAATTACTGTCCTCGACGTTAACGACAATGCACCCCAGTTCAACGCGTCTTCACTGCAGGGCGGCATCAAAGAGAACTTACCAGGCGGAAGTTTTGTCATGCGCGTCATGGCAACAGACGCTGATATAGGGACGAATGCTCAACTTGTGTACAACCTTACTACAAAAGAATATACTGATGTGTTCGCTCTTAACTCGCTGACAGGAGAGATAACTACTCAAAAATCACTTGATCGTGAAATACAGGATCGATATACTCTGAAAGTCAGTGTCAGGGACAAGGGCGACCCACAGCTGACGTCATTAGCTGACGTTACTATAAATGTCATTGATGTGGATGACAACTGTCCAAAGTTTGAGCCCGCGGAGTATAACCTGACCATTAGCGAGAACTTGCCGTTTAATCAGAGCATCGTACAAGTGACCGCCACTGATATTGATTTAATGGATTCTAAAATGATGCAGTACGCCATAAGATCTGGAAACACTCGAGGGGCATTTACTATTGATCAATATGGTATGGCACTAGAGTTTTAAATATTAGCTTCGGTAGCTTCAGTCTTGTTTCCAAAACAAGTGGAACCCTTTTACTGACGGGCCATTAGTAAACGTCTTAGGCTTTGAAACAGATTGCATTCAAATAATAATAGCAATAACAGTTGCTTTCCAAAACAAAACCGAGTTTTCCTCAAGGTAATAAGAAATTTGAGTGACCAAAGCAAAAAGTGAAGCGATAGTGTTTTTTTTTTCTTTTTGTCTCCTTCTTTTTTTTAATTTGAGAATGCACACGTCCAAAACTCTGTAAGGATCGAAACGTTTATTATGGTATCCAGTGGGGAAAATGGTCGCATGTGAAATAACTACGAAAGATGGTCCATGTGAATTGTTACCCCATGATTATTTCGTCGACAGGGCCCAGTTGTTCGAAGGCCGATTAGCACTTAACCCGGGGTTAAATTTAACCCGGGTTTCTCTTTCTTGTGTCCAAAAGCATTTTCTAGGATAATTTTCTCTTTTATATTTAGAGCTTTCAATCATCAACTTGTAGACAAAAAAAATTAAAACTGAAATGCTTTTTAACTTTTAAATCTGAATTCAAATCTCGCAATAACCCTGGGTTATCTTAACCCGGCTTTGAACAACTCAGCCCTGATAAATTACTCTCTCCTTCGCAAAGGCCTCTTTGTTTTGTAAGGAAGCTGTGGTGAAGGAAAAAAGACAGCGAGAGGGGCACGATGGGAAGGGGAAAGGCCTTTATCGTTCACCGCGCGCTGACTACTTTTTTTTTCTATTTTTGCCCAGCGGGAGCCTGTGTGGAAGAGTGAGAATAGTTGTTTATAAGTAAACCCTTGAGAGAACATAGAGATCCTTGGGATCATAACTGATGCTGTTGTTAACTGTTCCCTTACTTTTTATGGTAATGGTTTCAATCAAAGGTGCTCATTTTCATTGTAGGTTATTTGAGAGTAGGCTTGGGCGGAGTGGACCGAGAAGTGGCCGAAACGTTCCGACTGGTTATCCGAGCGGGTCGCGAAGAATGTGGCGTTAACAATACGGAGAACAGCAATCAAAGTACGAAAATATAGGGTATTTTACATACTAGACTAAACTATGCTATTGCCTCTTTTTTGTGTGGGCGTTTTGTTTTGTTTTGTTTTTTTTTTACAATCACCAGAGGAGATGCTAGGCTCAAAATTTTCTAAAAGAGGCCTTTTGTAAAACAAACAATAAAAATCTTCCAATTTGGTACCAATTTGGTGACACTGCATCATTAAAGCTGATTTTCTGCACGTTTCCACGCAGATGAAGGAACCTCAGAGGATAAATTAGCATCAACTGGCGTGGTTAACATCATAGTAACAGATATCAATGACAGTCCTCCTCGCTTCGAGTTTCCCTCTTACAAGTTCGAGCTCTCTAACCTCGACGCCACGGAGATTGGTCAAGTGAAAGCGGTTGATGATGATTTGGGTTCCGGAGGGATAGAGAAGTTTCGACTTCTGGATCAGACTGAGGTAAAACGATAACCTTAATGAAGATACTAATTGTTTCGTTACATTCACTTGCTCAAAAGCCTGGGGGCGGGGGCGGGGGCAGGGGCAGGGTGGCGCACTCCCTCGTATAACCCATATACCTAATTCAATAAGGTTGCTTTGGCAATTGGGCACATAGAACAATGCAATAATTTGCTTGGGTGACCACAAAACCATAGATTCCCAGTGCTCAATTTTGAATGCCCAAAGCAACCTTTTTTGAATCAGCTATATATGAATGTGCCGCGCCAAAAGGTAGGGTAAACTATTTCTTGTCAAAGCAAACAAGACAGTACTTCAGGAAATTCTATTTTCAATTATATGTGTCAGGTTTTGACATGTTGGATAATAAATATGTGATATGTAATGATATTTATGATGGTTGGAATAATTATGATAATTTCCATGAATTACCGCAAGTGTATTTGTAAGAATTATATCATTTATGTAGATTATGTTAGTTATTAAAATCATGATTAGATTTATGTTCATGATATTTATGTTATAGGTACAAGGAAATAGGCGGGTGACTGTTGAAGCATACGACATGGGGACGCCGAGTCTAAACAGCACTGTTGACGTCACCATAGAAACAAGGTAACATAGCTAGCTCAACCCCCTCCCCATCCCGCCTTTATTTATTTTAGTTTAAGTCCCAGCAGTCTTAAGTTCTACTTTTTGATTTAACATCGTTAGTTTTAACCATGGAGAAGTCTGAATGAAGGTTTATCTTACGTCAATGTAACTAAATTCAAGTATCGGAGCTATTGTCGAGAAAGTGACCTTAATATTGTCTGTCTGCGGATTCTTTTAATAAGTTTAAAAGATAATTCGATTAATTTGGACGAGTTCACATTTGTTGCCAAACTGAAGGGGTGTGTTAAAGTCTAGAACGATCTCTTGCAAAAGATGTTCATCGCCATTACGGATGAGAAAAGCCCTATCATAGCAGGCTTGTTGACCAATATCTCCAGCCGGCGCACCCATTAGATGCGTGTAATGTGAGTGAATCGTTCTGTTTAGCAAACAAACTTTTCAAAATAACTTTAAGGGACCTCCTTAAACACGCAACCCGTATAGCGTTGCATTATGTACAAAAAAAAGACCGAACACATAACAAGACTTGCTTCTCTCAAGTGAGTTGATTCCTCCCAATATCACATTTTGCACCTTTTTTGCTCCACAGTAGCGACAGCATTGCGTGTGAAGCCATGGTGTTTAGAGTCACTGAAGATGGTATAATAAAGGCGGACACATTATGCGAATTCACCAAAAATCCTCAAGGAGCGACCCGATTGGTAGGACAAAAGCATCAGGTGAGAGGGGATATTGATGTGTGTACATAACAGGCGTAAGAAAAAGCAGGGAGTGATGTAGTGGAGGAAGATCAGTCATGTCCCACCCCATAGAGAGAGTGTTTTGTTCCTTTTGTTATTCGTGGGAGAGTGGGGAGGTGGGGGGATTGTCATCGTCCCGTTCTATCGGGCCTTATTCATTTACACTTTGCAAGATTTTCTTTTCCTAGAATTTCAAAGTCCCGATAACTTAACATAAAACATCGCATAACAGCGGTGAAAATTAAGTTTGATATCACTATGTGTTAGCGCTATTATTTAAGAGCGAGGGTTTATATGATTTTCGCACTGCATTCCTATTATCCCGTCAAGGGGAACTAAGTTATGGGATGAAACTGTGACTCCTAGGACAATAGGCATGCCGAATAATAATGTATGCCACGTCAATCGCACCGGGGGAGGTGGGAGGGGCAAAACTTCCAAGTCACTTCTACTGAACTCCGTTGAACTGGCCAAGAGGAGGGCAATATCAGGCAATTCCAACCTAAAGCAAGGGCGGCAATGCGTCATGCCACTAGTACGCAGGCTCGACACGATGTAATTTAAAGGACTTTCTTATTTCCCGCGTCACGGGCCAATTATGTATGCAGTCAGTACAGTTTAATATTAAACACCGTTATCATAAATTTTTTGTAGTCTTCGTCTCATCATTGAGCATAGGCTCGATTACCGGCCGCTGTTCGGGAAATGGAAATCGTGCCTACATTGAGCAGTCTCTCAATAAAGTAATTTTGACCAAGAATTCCGGCTGGTTGTCGCTCATGTGTCTAGTATAGTAACATGGTCATGTTTAACCCTTTCACTTGTAAAAGCGTTAAAAGAAAACAAACAATAGTAGTATGCCAGAGTCCTGTCCAAAAGGTTTCATTTGAATGGTAACACTGAAGGATTTCGTCCACAGATTAAATAGTTAGAGTGTAAAACAATGTGGTCATAATGTGGTCTGGGAGTTAAAGGGTTAAATTTGATGCTATTATTGTATTCATTTCTTTAGTTAAATTGCTCAGCCAAAGGTAACACAGTTCCTCAGTACCGCTGGATGAAGGACGGTCGTTTTGTCTCTAACTGGGAAAACGTTGGTGATTACGTCATTGAAATGGCATCTGAAGATGATCAAGGTGGATACTCGTGCCTGGCGTCGAGTTCCGCTGGCGTGATACAATCCAGTGTAGCTTACATGACAGTAAATGGTAAGTAAGCATACTACAATAATCTTTTTGTTCCCAAAGGATGCAAAGAGTACATTTTCCTGAAGAGGAATGTACACGTTCCCGGAAACCAATGATTTCGCTTTTTCTTCACTTGTTTCAAAAAAAGGCAGAACAGATTACTCATGTAGACCGAGTTTTTCGAAAGACGCTTAGCGTAAATCCTGGGCTAGTTTCCATGACAACTAATATGTTCCTTATGGTTAATGTAATGTGAAGCAGCACAAGTCTACCTTACCTAATTTCGTGTATTTGTCGTTCCTGTTTGACTAGGATTTCCAAGTGACCTTTATTTGATGGCCATTGAACAATGATTAGTCCATTGAACAATGATTATTGTGATGCATCGGCCTAGAACTTTTAGGGCCAAAATGTTCATTCACATATCCACCACAATTTTAAATAGAACATCTTAAAGCATACGTATACTCAAGACAGGGATGGATGGACAGTCAAGGAAGCGTTTTTCCTTAAGAGTTGCAAGGCTCCATGATCAATAATGTTTTACCTGTGTGTTTTAGATCGACCTAAGATCACAGTTCACCCAGTCAACAGTAGCGTGGAATTGGACGGCAAAATAAAACTATACTGCAATGCTACAGGAGACCCGCAGCCAAGCTTCAAGTGGTACAAGAATGGAATTGCGATGGTGGAAGCCAGTGGAGTCAAGCCTTTTCAACCTGAGCTTGTTATGGAAGATGCGCTCCCTGAAGATGAAGCTCGGTATTACTGTGAAGCGTCCAATGTGGCTGGCAAAGTCAGATCTAACTGGGCTTCGCTAAAAGAGTTTGGTGAGTAGCAGGAAAGCTGACTATCACTTACTAGGGCTTTGAAGTGTTTGGCATTTCTGGAAAGAAAATCAAATAAATAGAGGATATCAAGCAAAACCAATCTCGCAACATTGATGCTAACTAATAATGTGCGGTGTAAACATATATCGCTTTTTTTTCCCATGAAACCTACTAACCCTTTGGATTCCAAGGCAACCCAGCCTGTATTGTAAGTTCACAGTTCGAGATTTACTTGTAATTGTATTTTGTGATTTCTGTTCCTAGGCAAGAAAGCTCTTGTCTCCATGACTCTTTCTGTTAAACGTCCAAATAAAGACGGAACTTGCCAAATATTTGACGTCAAAGAGTTTAAAGTAAGCAACGAAGCCCACTATAGTATCTACGTAGCTTAGAATGCAAGTGGGGTAATCTCTGTTATTTTTTAGCATGTTACGTAATACCTTCTCGCAATGTCTTGTCTTTTCCCACGGTTTACAAATGTAAACCCGGCTGTGATATGAGAATTGGGCGCTGGCAGTAACTGACCACTTAGATATTGTTCAGCACAACAATGCCCTACAAGACGACTTGCTTGTACCTAGGTATTTACAATAATTTAGGACCTAAAACATTCGGTGCGTCTTTGTCCCACTATCTGGTTCTTGTCCAGAGCCAACCCATCACCGCTCCTCTCTTTTTTTATCCTCTAATGGTCTTTTTTTTAGGTAGTATTTTCATTCTTAGCTTATATCCTCTATCTCTCTTTACTTCCAGAAACGGCTGAGTGAAGCCCTTAAAGCCAACGTGGAAGTGACGGGCTTCACTGCGCCTGAAAGGTGCGAGGAACATCCTTGTAACTCTGACCCCTGTAAAAACGACGGTGTCTGCTCAAGGCAGAGTTCCAAATACACCTGTCTCTGCAAACCTGGGTGGTTTGGTGACCACTGTGATCAGGATATTAATGAATGCATTGGAGGTACTTATTTCTTTTACGTATTTTAATAATCCAGTTTTTGAGACCAAGTGCGGAATACCAGATGTAAATTGAACATCTCTTTAGTTGAGAATGTTAATTTTCGCATACGTATTTAAGAAACTAAATACTTAGAATCCTGAAAGAACTATCTGAAACTAAGGGAAGTGGCCAAGATAAGTGAAGTCGACTTTGTATAGGGTTGGGGACTATACTAGACATCAAATGGGCAACCAGTTTTTCCATGGGATGAAGGGTTCTGCCTATGAACAATAGTTTTGACCGACTTTTTAAGTATGGTTTACTCAGTTAGTTCCTTCTACATTGCTCCTTTTTTGGGCTGACATCGAGTGCTTTGATCTACAATCGCAGAAAAAGATACAAGCCAACGTAGGCTAACAGCGTCTTTAGCACATTGCTTGCTGCAATGGGCAACAATTAATCCGAAATACGTTTGAATTTAGTTAAACCACGGAATAACAATTACTTGCAGTGATTATATCTAAGGAAATTAACTGTAACTTGCCAAAAACTTATCATTTCAATATAAAAAAATTATATCTGGAACATGAGAGTTTGCAGCTCCCCCTGTCTTCTTTTGAAACTTGAAAGTTGTCTTTGCCAGTAAGAGTTACAGTGTCTCGAACCTAGCCCTTGTGCAACTTGTTGAAGATAATACTGATTGTGGTACTAATTTTTCGTAGATCCGTGTTTTTCCAATGGCACATGCAGCAACACTCCTGGTTCATACCTGTGCAACTGTGTATCGACCAAGACTGGAAAGAAATGTGCACTGGAGAAAGCGGCATGTGACAGTCGACGATGCAACGGTACTGACATCTGTGCCTTGTCTGAACGGTCATCCCAAGGATTTCAGTGTGTTAGCAAAGAGCTTGAAACTGTCATGATGCCTCCATCTGGAGCCAAAAATCAAAGTGTGTATGATCTGGAAAAAGCAATTGAGAATTCGATCAAGACTGCTCCAAATAATGTGGTAAGATGGAGGTTCAGTGTCGTAGCCTGCACAACGGGCGTTTTTGTTGGCTACGCCAGTGTTTTTGTTCGCGTAATCGCCATGTTTGGATCGCCATATTAAATTGCAATAAAGGGAGAAGGTGGGGCGGGAGCCCTAGCGAATACCCCATGGGTCACTATTTCTACTCTCCCCAATCTTCCTCTGTCATAAAATCAATGGTGGCGGTCACAGCGCACTTTCGCTGCATGTTTTGCTTTTCAGGCTATCAGTGTGGCTTATAGGTTAACTAGAGTTAAGCAAAGCTGTGCTTTGAGTTTTCTTCGCGGTTTACCACATGCTAAGTTGTCTTTTTCTAAGATAAGGATCTGAAGAAGAGATTACATCCTTAAATAATTGTTCTTTCTTGGCCTCTTTGCTTTTCAAGACCAGAAAAATGCGTTAAAGTTTTTCCTGGCTTGCTCACGCTCTTGTTTTGCTTCATTTACTTTGCTGTTGTTGAATATGTTGTTTGTTTATTTCAAGAAATGACGCGTAAAACTTAAGAAAGCATGATTTTCAGTTCGAGCAGATTCAAAATATGTTCTTAGAAAGTTACAGAAAATGTTTGCAACACGGTTGTCGTGTTGATGCCTTTAAAACGCACCTTATTCCCACAGACGTCAGACTTGCTTTGTGCGTGAGAGGGAGAAAAAAGTAGTTTTTTTAGAGGCAAAACACTTTAACCTGCGTAATACAGAAAATCAGCTCACGTGACACTAATGAGAGTCATTCTGTTAATAGAGTGTCACTGTAAGGCGGCGAAGATCTGAGACGAATCAGCTGGACTATGGCGCATGCTCTGTACGTGTAACTAGTTACAAAGACAGAGAAGTTCGCTTTGTGCTGCTTTGTCCACCGGACATGAAACCTGAGCCGCAAACTGCCCAGCGGTTTGTTTGTCAAGTGATGTTTAATGCTGGTCAATCAACGGAGTGTGGCAAAAAGGATTCAATGATGACACCGATTCCACCGACCACTAAACCCCCTGTAAAACCATTAGAGTAAGTGAGGTTAATTTTTTCGACAGTGGTCTTACGTACCGCACAGTCAAAGTTATGTTTAAAACAAATTCAAGTGTGGATTCAAAAAAAAAAAATTGTGGATTCAAACTCCCGTGCCAGTGCTGATGGTTATAGCAACATTACGATCCGACAACGGCGACGTCCATGAAAACGTCGCTGAAAAACAGAATTCGCATCATTTTAAACTTTTTCGCGATTATCCCAATTCGCCCTGTTACTTAAAAGAAGGGAATTTTAGCGGAAGCTGAAGAGAGGGAAACGCGCTCAAGTTCGGACAGAGATGGAAGAATTTATCTCCTTGCCGTTCCCTTTCCCTAGTAAACTTAAAATTTGGTCATTTCACGCCGTCGCTGTGCAGAGACGGCAAAAAAATGTACAAAAAAGCGTGATGCACGTGCAGAGGTGTTGTTTTTCTCATTAAACCTATTGTTTTTTGACGTTCCCGTTGCCGTCGTCGTCGTGGTTTCGTAAAGTCCCTTATGACACTGTGTAGACGGGGCTAATATGGTGGGAGATGGTGGGCAGCAGTTCTAGAAATTCGAGAATAATTTACTAAACAGCATTTTCTTTTATCTAAGGTTAAAAGTGCTCTCTATATCCTCTTTCCTGCGGAATCTAAGACAAATGGACGCGAAACGACAACATAAAGCCTAGACTTTCATTTTAGGCTCTCGCGTGATTGCTAAGTAACGTTACCGACTCTTGTGAGGCGTACATAGTCGACCTCGGTTTTGCAGCTGAGAAAAACTGAAAAGTACAGTACTTTTAATGAAAATACCAACACCTCACAATACCTGGTCTATTGATTTCACAGGGTCAAGTTAACGTTCTTTGCTCGAGATCGCGAGTCCGGCAATGACTTGGATGCGAGTAATGTGGTGGACATGATAAACAGTGGACAGGCAGAAGAGTTGGAACAATTTGGTTTCAAAGTGGAGAGCGCAAAAACTAGTAAGTGGTTTCCTGCATTGGGTACAAAGACGTACTTTAGTATGTGTTCCGGCACTGTGGGCTTGACGATCACCGTCGACTGAAGACAATGCTGCCGCCATTTTAAACCTCGGAGGGTGCCAAATGTAGAAAAATGCAAGGTGTACGAGGATCGGGGAAAAACATGGGTTTGGGGTTTCATTGTAAAAAGGTCGGTACTTTTGCGAAGGTCAAGAACGCGCGAGCAGTCAAAAGAAAGGTCTGGAGCGAGAATGGAAACGGGGAGGGAGATTGGGGAAAGACATTTTTGGGGGCCATGTTTAACGATGAAAAACTTTTTTGCGCAGAAATTGTTGTCACTAATCTTATTTGGTTATTTTTTTGTTACTTTTGCAGCATACGCCCAGCCCCAAACAGGTAATTATAGTATAGGTTTGGTCCTATAATTTCATAAATTAATTTTTCCGTTGGCTCATCCAACAATTAGTCTGTTCAGTCATTCATGGTGTCAGATGCTGTTGTAGGGCTAACCAACTTCTATGTTTTTTTCGTTGCCTATAAGTGACCAAAGACTAAATAAAAAACAAACAGACCGACAGTCAAACAGAGAAACAAAAAACAACATTTTTTTTTCCCAAGTAAATAATTATTAAGTTGAAATGTTACCAAACAGGTTCTGAATATTTGGCTTGAATCTCGTTCACACCCTCAAAACTGTTCGAATTACATTACACTGTTCACAATAAATTACTTCAGAAGCGACAGAGAGTTTCAGATACCAAACGAAACTGCTTTGGTGAAATATTTTGTTATAATAAATGCGCTAGTACACAATTATATATATTTTTTATCCTGTTTTCAGCTAAACCTGAATCAAAAGTTGGCTTAATCGTCGGTTTAACCTTGGGCCTGGTATGCCTTTTTGTGTTCATCGCTGCAGTCATAGTTTTTGTATTAAAAAGGTAAGATTCGAGTCACACTGAAATTAGACTCCAATAATACGATCGACCTTTGATGATCCATGAAGAATTTCCTTAATTAGCGGGGTGTTCGTGTCAGCGAAGTCTCCGTAAGAGATGACTGAATTGTCGTGGGGTTCAGCAATAGTTTCCGCTACAACAGGAAACACCCTCAAAGGTTGTAGAGTTTATCCTAGCGAAAACAAATGTTGTCAATTGTCAATTTGTTACGCAATGTCGTGTTTTGAGACGCAAGAAACTGCTTTTGTTGAATAGCTCAAAATTATTATCTTGTTTACAGTATGTAAACTTTGGCTTATACAGCGTATTCTGTATATTAGAGAAAAGCGACAAAGCTGGTTTTCTTGTTTAGCCAGTTAATTTGAGTAGACGGATAAAAATCAGCGTTTGTAGCCATGGCAACTAATTGTCTTTGTTATTATCTACTCTACTGTACTGTAGTGGGTAGCAGTTCTTAGCATTGGAATCTGCGTGTCGAAGACATTCTAAAATCAGTTATTACGATACAACCTGGAATAAAAACGTTTTGGTGACCGTCAACGCATTTTTCCTTTGGCGCTGTGTAGAAATGTTGAATTTAAAACAAGAAGTTTGCACTTGAAACATCTTACAGGGCCCAGTTGTTCGAAGGCCGATTAGCGTTTAACCCAGGGTTAAATTTAACCCGGGTTTCCTTTTCTTGTGTTCAAAAGCATTTTCCTGGATAATTTTGTCTCTTATTGTTAGAGCTTCCGGTCATCAACTTGTAGACTAAAAGAATTAAAACTGAAATGCTTTTTAAGCTTTCAAATCTTAATTCAAATCTCGCACTAACCCTGGGTTATCTAAACCCAGCTTTGAACCACTCGGCCCTAATGTTTAACCACAAAACCACGGTCTCTTCCGTTTTAGGCGAAACAAGCCCATAAATTTCCACCACTGGTTCAAGCAAAGGGCAGTGATGACAGGACTAGAAAACCAAAATTCCATTACTCAGAGGGATAGGTCGGTCAAGGACATATCTCGCTCAGAGAAACACTACCTTAATGTCACGCATGATGACGAAAGCTGTGACGTGTCCGACGATGAAGGGCAGTACATGGTTCAAGTGGACCTTGGAAAACCGCGCAAAAAATCACCTGCAGGAGTAAGTAACCTGTACCGCGGGTAACCGTGTTTTTGGCGTTACGGATGCACCCGCGGTCTTTGAACGAAAGACTTGAGCTAGGGTGTTACACAGAGAGTTTGCCAGATGGGGATTTTTTTCGCCGCCTTAAGCATGGCCCCTTCCCTTCACCCCGTCCTACCTACTATATCTCATCACCTCTTCATCCCCATATTCGCGTTGTTTTGCAGTCTTTTTAAAGTAGCACCCCTCTGTAAGTTCTACGATACATCTGCCTTTGAGCGATTATGTTAAGGCCGATGACCAAACCAGCTTTGGTTTTTTTTGGCCTCTTCAGGGAACGTTCAATATTTCCCACGCACACCATTTCCAGTTTGGTGATCAAATTTCAACACTTTCTCTCGCGTTCTCTTAGCGCAAACATGAGGACAATAGATTCTACCCCGAGTCTCCGTTTATACTTAACTCTCAAAAAGCCAGACACCTCTGGCTCTAAGACGGACAGTCAGAGCCAGTCCCAAAGGTGTCCGTCTTAGTATAGAGAGAGTTGATTGTATGCGGGGACAAGTCTATTGTCCCTATGTTTACGCTAAGAGAATGCTAGAGGTCAACTATTGGCACTTGGCAGAGATATTTAAAATAATCCCGGCTTCCTCCTACCCCTTGTAAGGTAAGTTAACAGTAATTGAAGCTGACATATTTGTCTTTAATTTTCTGTGTTTCAGATTTGCAATGAGCCTTATTTCTATAGCAAAATCACAGAGCAGGAAGCTGTGGAAATGCTTTCGTCAATGGTGAAACCGGGCACATTTCTTGTTCGTCGTGGAGAGAGCAGTAAAGCGTTTTTCTTGACCGTAAGAGCTCCAGAAGGGGGACCCTCATTCAGGCATCTGCCGTTTAAATATGATAAAGAAAGCAGCAGCTTTGTAGCACAGTTTGGTTCGATGGACGACAGCAAGAGTTTTCACACAATAAACGAGCTTGTCAGTCATTTTCAAGTCACACCGATACCATTTGATGAGGACTCGCCGGATTTAGTTTTAACTCATCCTTGGAACAAAAGTGAAGTGTGACCATCTTTTCATCCTGCGGATGTTGTAATATAGGCCAGAATGAAGTGGTTTTCTATATATCGGTACACCACACCGAGATTTTGTCAACCTCATCGTTAACTGCAAAGTGTAAAACGAGCGCTTTTCGCAGTAATAACTTAGGGAAAACCAAAGTCGTATTAGTATTCTGTTAGGATCAACCTTTTCAAACCGAACCGTTTTTCGTTGGTATTGTTGAAGTTCCACAACGGAACACTTATTCCACCGTTCTTGGTTTAATCGCGAGTAGAATATGTCGTATAACAGTTTTTGGAAACGGAGAGAGAACCTAACACAAAATAGTCCTATACAATAGGGGAAAACCACTGAATTCTCTGAGGTGAATCTTTGGGATAAATCTTATTAAAAAAAATATAACGATAGATTAAATTTGAAATAGAAAAATAATAAAAATATAATAGTAATAATTTTCATGTCAATTGGATTGACTCGACTTAAAAGCTTTGCGTGTTTGGATTCAGAAGCGTCTGATTTGTTTATTCGCTTATAACCCGAGGAAAACCATTCCTTTTTCACATGGGCAGTTCCTTGGTGCTGAAAAACACTGAAGGCTTCCCAGGTCATCATATGTTTCCTCGACGTCAGTAAAAACCCTACTGTTTTCTATTATCTTTTAGCGTTAAATGTTTTTGCTAGATACTAATATTTAGGTCCGTTGTCATTTTTTGTAAGAAAGGGTAGATATTAACTTACGTCTGGTAACAAAGCACTCAATAGATGACAGACAAAATTTGTGCAATAGTAAATGTTTCACCTTGAATCTCTGTGGTTCAGGGGCTGTAACATCTGAAATCAAGAGAGGTATCAGTATTTGACAACGTTTATGATGTGAAAATTAAAGAGATGCGAAATAATACAAGTAACGCTCCTGTCACCTATTTCTCTTCTGTGGTGAGCTAGAAAAGGAAAAGCCTTTTTACAATGATCTTCTCAAGGGACCCGGACTTTCCCCATTAACACAAGTGGGATGAACGTCAAAGTCCTTAAAAATAAATTACAGTCTATAATATTGTACGCAGCTGTGTTTTGAGAAGGAATAGATCCTTAGTTTACGGGTTTGAAATCTGTGCTTATTGCCCCCGCAGGGATTCCGCCCAGAAGGCGAAATCCCGAGGAGGCACTCTAGTAACTCGCGCGTATATTAAGGAAAGTACTTACAGTTGAAATATACAGTCATACAGTCAATATAGAAAAAGCCTCGATTTGCTTGAACAGGGGCCGCTAGGAATCGGTAGGTAATGATGATGTTTCTATTGTTTGCGCCCGCAAGTACGAAATGGTTAGGATGACGTAAAACACAAAAAATCCCGAAGGAACAGTTTACAATAGGTAGATTTTGTGACATTAATTGTGCAGTCATACTTCGCGATACTCTTTTGCTTTACGTGTTATCAGTGACATTCTGTGGAGCAGTTGTTATGAAAGTTATGGACCAAAAGGCACTCGTTAAACGCAGATGAAGTTATAAGGTGCGTAGAACAGCGTATATTTTAACACTAAGTGAGTTTGCCAGACACGAGTTCACAAATTTTTGATTGGAAACCTCCGGCTGAACCTTGCCAGACACTTTCTCTCTCTTTGACCGCAATGAGACTCGGCCCAAAACAAGTAAGACAGTTGAATGATGCAACGGCTAGCTTATCACTAGCAGAAGGACGGACGATTACAGAAATTAGCCGACCATCAAATTCCGTGCTGACTTATTCCCTGCTCACAGATGTCCTTCCGCTATAAAGTTTAAAATAAGACTAGAATGCGCGGGCGTGAATTGATCAAACGTCGTTTTAATTTCTAAGGCTTACTTTCCGGTAAATGAAATGAACTCAATGTAAAAAGTGAAATACAAATAGCGAAAAATTCAACTTCTAATTAAATCTGTTCTCGAAACTGAGAATGTTTCGATCAAAGCTGCGTAAATCGAACCGAAACTGTGCATGGAACCTTGAGTTTATTTCCTGTACTTATCTCACCTATTGTTTGGAATACGTGCGAACATCTTCATTATGAATCGGTATATAGGGAGCAAGAAGTAATATATCAAACATGAGATGCAGTGTTTCATCACCAGATGAAATACCGAGAAGAGAGTTGAAAATACGACGCGCAGCGGAGTATTTTTGACGAACTTCGAGGTGTTTCATCTGGTGATGAAACACTGTGTCGAATGTTTGATATTTCTTCTCAAACAAAATCATTTTTGAAGGAGAAATTAAGGATGCAAACACTAAGCAGTGTTTCATCCGATTTCCAAACACTCATTAAACATTAATTTCCTTTGTATTTTCTTAATGAATTATTAATGAGTTTGAGAATACTA
This sequence comes from Porites cylindrica, assembly GCA_964035525.1. Lineage (NCBI taxonomy): Eukaryota > Metazoa > Cnidaria > Anthozoa > Scleractinia > Poritidae > Porites > Porites cylindrica. Next base: position 7,094,627 of record OZ037786.1, on the reverse strand, counting down.
TATACAGAGCGGGGCAGCTGTAGTGTCAACTATTACTAGTATATTGAGAGGAGGCAGCGTGGTCGAGTGGTTAGAGCGCAGGACTCGCAATTCGGGCCCCCCAAGTTGACGTCCCGCCCTGACCGCTAGCTGGATTGGTTCTCGGGTAGTCCCAAGTTCAAATCTTCGACCAGGCTTGTAAATAGCCAACTGGTTTGCCTCCGACCAGTTGGGATTCTTCTGTTAAGTGTGATTTAAATTATTTGTTTAAGGCATTTGTTTGTTTGAGGCCACCAGCAACAGTGCTATAAATACAGGGCTGACAACCTTCCACGTCATCAAATACTGAGAATTGATAGGGAAGAAATAATAGATGACGTCATATCACACGACAAGTAACGTCATTTGTGCCAAAAATGCTCGTTGATTTTCCGATTAAAGAATAAAGCATATGAACAGTTCATATTTAGCCACATTATTGCTTAAATCACAGTGGCATACCAGAATATATGGCGAAACGTCTTCGCAGTGGCTCAAACAATGTAAAAGATTTGGAATTTTATGGTCGGAAAGTCGAGTCAACGAGAGGGAGCAATACTCAGGCTTTAGATCCTGAGTGATGTTACAATTTTAATACACAAATTTCGATACATTAAAGTTTCTACTTGGCTACGGGTATGGTTTAAACTGAAGGTCTCGATCCTTAAAAAGGGTATCATTTTTGCCCTTGTTAGCATTGTTTTCCCAGTGTGATCCTTAAATGAAGGTCTCAATGGGGTGGTGGCTTTTACGGTTATCGGCTAAAGTTTTGGCTCTTTTACGGCTATCGGTTAATTTTCTTAGTTTCGTTCTTCGCGTCGTTTTGTTTTTGCTACCCTCTTCTCTTTTTGCTACCACGATAGGGTCTTTACGCCACTGAAGACTGTGATTTGGTAATTTTGAGGAACGTGCTCAGCTCACTTATGACCGATTGTTTTTCTTATTTCGCGGCTACTTTCACTCCGTACGTTCGTGTTTCTGCTAGTTTTGCTTTTCACGAAGATTCTTTTCATGGCCCAGCAAAAAAATTTAGTTGAGTTGCAATAGCTTAAACGTTTTTTTCTATTTTGAACAAAGATTTCATGTCATTTTAAGAGAAATTACCATGAGAAAACTCTTATGCGGCAAAGATCTTCAAAGCTGTACTTCTCCGCTTGGCTCCGACACCAGTGTAAATGTGAGAGTCACCGAAATGTTCGAGTTCTCAATCTGTTTGCTTGTCATCATGTTTTAGTTTATGCTGTACAATCTTAAGGAGCACAATTTTTTTACGGCTAACTTACCCTATCATACGGCTAAAGGTTAAAATTTTTCAATTTTTACGGCTATCGACTAAATTTTGAGCCGTTTTACGCCAATCGGTCAACCTCATTGAGACCCTCTTAGATAGAGTACCTAAATTGTATCAGCTAAAATTCAGTGTGTAAATGCCCAGCTACACGCGCACGAGAAACGAGTCATCTGTTAAAACTGAACTATCCTTTACAGTGTTGAAAGCAATTTAATAATGAGGTTTTGCGTTTTGTTGCCATTAAATTCTTAGGTTTTGTTTTTCCCTTGAATAGTGTGTCATTTTTCGGGTTTGGGCCTTAAATTGGGTCTCAGGCTACGTCCACAAGGCGCCGGACGAATTTTCGACCGCTTGAAAATTCATGCGTTTAGGTATTCCGTTCACACGGAGCCACCTTAGGGCCTCTTCATATGAGCCCGGTTGACCGGGCTGGTCCGGTTTCCGAGATCTCGCCTTACCTCTAATTCCTTTGTAAAATTTTCGTGAGTCTGTTCATATGACAGGGTGGGGTTGCTGAGTTCCCGACATATCGGTAAGCGGGCTAGAAATTTTGCCATATGAACACTTCATCCCGGTCACCGGGATGAACGGCTGGATGAATTCTGGCGGTCCGGATGGCATCGTCTTGAATTTTCTGCTGTATTTTCCACATAGTAAGCACCCCATTTAACTACAGTGATAGAGCTTTAAGAGTCACTGAAGCTATGATAGGCCCGAAAGTTATTTTTTTTTTGTCTGTTTCATTTTGCAAACCACCGTTTAAATATCGTTCCATGAACTCGGCTTGTTTAACCGTCATAATATTGATACTGATTTTTATGAAAACAAATAGGACCTCGTGTTTCTTTGTTTGCTTCCTTTCAAGAATATATGTAACAACATAGGTAACCACACTAAGATATCAGAATTTTAAACAGCAATGAAATGTGAAAAAACAAAAATCGTAGATTTTATTAAAATTGCACAAGGACACAAATTTGAGAGCATTTTTAGTAATAATTTCAGCTGGCTATGATTTATATAACAAGACAGTGCGGTCAACTGTCCCGTTACTATCAAGACTTGCCTGTCTATGTTATAAAATAGGATGACCCACCCCCTAAGGGTAGCTGTAAGTTGCACGAACCACCCCTTGCACAAGGCTCAAAACCTCATGACCCACCCCCTCTCTGCAACCCCCCCCCCCCCCCCCCCATACTTTTTTACCAGTCCTTACCTTCCCTTTTATTAGATCGGCCTTCCGTGGACGCATGTTGTTACTAATCAATCTCCCTCATTGATTTTATGCATCATTTTATTTTATTTTATTATTTATTTATTTATTTATTATCATTATTTCTTTTTTGTGCACATTCACAGTGATGGGAAACCTCTTGTGAATTACAACCTATAAGTATAAATAAAGAATAATAATGAGGAGAAAAAGAACAAAATATCTCACTTTTTTTTTTAATTGGCTTGCGTTCTTGACTCAAAGAACGCGTCCTCCTCAAAGTATGACGCACGTCAAAACTGATCGCATAAAGCCAATTACACACCCACCAAGTTAAAGAATATTAAATGCGTCAAGCTAATAGTAACCATTTCAGGCATATTTTGGCAGTTCCCAAAGTTTAGGTGAAAATTTTTTTTACAACGCTTCAGCCTTCTTTTGTGAGACATTTGTCAGCCCGAGAAAGAACTAGCATTACTACTACCAAATCAATAAGCGTTTCTAACGGGCCTAAGGAGGTCGCCTCCTTGAACCCAATTCTGAATGAAAAAAATTAGTTGGAGAATGTTTAGTTATTTTGAGCTTGAAAAGTTTGTTTGTTTTTGTTTTGTTTGTTTGGTTTTTTTTTACCAGTCTGTGCCAGTGTTCTGGCAACTTTGGAGATACATATCCACTTCCTGATCAGTTCTCCTTTTAACGTCGGTGACACTCAAGATCCTTATGAGTTTTTTGTTTTACAACCTCTTTGACTTCTCTGATTGAATGTTAGTTTCCTCGATCGATTTTGGTCATCGCACAGGTGATAACTGTCTGTTTTGTTCACTGAATGTTCTTATTCTCTTTCGTCTTTGTACAACTAGAAAATTGGCACCAAAACAGACCTGACGTCATATGTGGGTACCACATACTGGATGGCGCCGGAGATCCTATGGGGGAAAGGATACGGACGAAAAGTAGACATCTGGTATGTCCAGTATACCCTACTAGCTGGATTTCGTTGAGTTTTAGAAACTAATTAATAATTGCTAATTATTCTTAAATCCTTCTTAACGAGCCAAGATTCAAATAAAAATGATGAATAAACATGGAAACTGATCTCATTTATCCTGATGATAAGACCCGAGTTTTCCAAGCAAATGTTACCACCACGTGATGACGTCTAAGGTTATTTTTTCGTTCACTCGAATTTTGTCTTTCCTTTTTTTCTGCTTACTACAAGGCATGTAATTGATCATAAAATCTGGCATCTTTGCAGTTTTGTAGACCTCTCACAAAACAGTAGGCATTCCAAACTTAAAAACAATTTTTACATTGAAATACGTTCTGATTTTGTAGGGAGAAAGACTTATTTCTAAGTCCAAATTAGGGGAAATTCGAGTACAGGTCAACAGCTGAATAGGACTGTTGTTGTTGACAGTGACTGAATATTGTCACAGTTAAAACAGTCGTCTATTGTTAGTCAAATTGTCATTCGCTCGTAGTTAGTTTTGCTTGATCTCGTCAATAAGTCGTTTGTACGGCGCTGGTAACTGTTGGCTACGATTCAGTGGCGGATCGAAACGCACCAATTACTGATTACGAGTCTTCATAGCCAATAACATCACGGCTTAACTGACAGACGACCGATAACATCGCGACGTAATTGACCAATCAGATCAATAACCAGAGTATAATACCATCAACTGACGTGATACAACTCACTTTGACTCTGAAGATGACTACAGCACAGGTTGTGGAAACGTCAGTCACTGTCAACAACAACAGTCCTATTCAGGACTACGTTCACCCGGACGATCAAACTCAACCTACTTTTGACGAGTGTCGTGTTTTAATTTAACACAAATCCAAGAAGTCATATTCCAAACAGACCAAAACTACATGGAGGAACAAACAGCCAAGGATTAAAAGAAATTAGTTTCACATTCAGCAGTAATAACCAAGGATAAAAAGTTGCTTGTTTTCTAAATTCATGTTCTCGAGAAAACTTATATTCATGGCAGAGGATTCCTGATGACAGCGAGCATATAGTGCAACCCGAAAGTCTCTTAATTGCTACAAAGTGATCTGGACGAAAACCCGCTTGGCAGACCCACAGGTAAGTACAGAGAAAAAAAACTATACGGAAGGAAAAGGAAAGGAAACTGGTAACAAGATGCTCATGGCCTTTGCTTAAGTTTTAGACTTGCAGGTCCCTTACTAAAAGCTGCAAAAAAGAGGCTCTTTTTTTGAATTTAAACCCGTATGTTTAGCTGTTCATGACTATAAGCAAACTTCATCAAAAAACGGAAATTGAATTAAGTGGAGACATGTCGTAACTTTTAGTGTTGTCTAAATGCAGTTTTCTTATAGCTGAAGGTGCCTAATTTTGCACATTAGAACACATCCTCTCCTTCATCAGGGACGGATCCAGGATTTTTTTAGGAGGGGGTGCACTCGTCTCTTGCTCTACTTCAACACCAATAAACCACATAATTTTTTTTTGCAGAATACCAGTTGTATTAGAAAACCGCAGGTCATCTCAGGGGGGGGGGGGGGGAGTGCGCACCCCCTGCACCCTCCCCCTAGATCCGCCCCTGTTCATTGGACTTCTAATCCATGAAGGTCGCTTGATTTACGAGGTATTAGTGGGATTCAAACCTAGGCCTACTAAGAGGGGCGAAATATGTAATAGATTCTCAGTTGCTGAAAGCTAAATTTCTTGTTTCTTGAGATATATATTATTCAGGTCCTTAAGACTTCAGATGTGACGCCTGGTCGCGGCTAGCTGCTGTCATGAAATCCTCGCCAGTGAATTGAAAATGATATGTTGGATCTTGCTCAACTCGACAGAGGTAAGTACAAGACTTGTCTGTAAATAAATTGGGCTCAGATGGAAACTGTGGGCAGAAAAAAATTCTAATAAAAGTTTTTTTATTGAATTAAAAGGACTAAGCATGTGTTAAAGCTGAAAAAATCTGGGGGGGGGGGGGATAAAAGGGGCTAGCTCCATGTTAATTCTGTCAAAAGCTTCAGCCTTTCCTTCCAGCCTTGCATTTAGGTTTGTTTCTTTTCACTTTATCTGCTTGCACCCTTTTCTCCTTTTTCTAGAGAGATGTACCGTCATGATTATGAGTGAAGGGCTGTCCCAATTGATGACACCTATTGCATTGATTATGATGATTTATTATCTTGCTGATAGCGATGGTGATGATGACGACGAAGATTAAGAAGTGCTGTCAGTGGCAAACAGGGACGGTGGTGGTGATGACAATGTATCTACACATACGACCGTCTTCAGCAGGTGAAACGTGTATTGAGACTTAAACTAGGAAGGTGTGTATCGCAGAGCTTCTCGAGGGTCGGGGAAATCTCGTCCCCAGGGCGCCTTTTTGGGATTGAGTGGGAGAGGATCCTACCCCGAGCCCGACCTCGCTCTCAGGGTGGCCCGTTAAATGACAAGTATGGGGGGGGGGGGGGGGGGGGGGTGGAGAGAAATACGCCACTTGTACATCTCTCATAATGTACTTTATTTGCCTCCCAAAATTTTGCGTTGAAGCATTGTTTTTAATTTCTCTTGGGACAGCTGTAATGCCCAGGAGAAATGAAAAACAAAGGTTATGGACAATTTTGGAGGGCAAAAAAGGTGCATTATGGGAGATGTGCAAGTGGTGTATAAACTAAATCGTCCAGCTCAAGACCAATAATAACACAACAAGAAAGGCAAAAGGGACTTGAGTTTTCCCGATAGTTCGGATGATCTTGGCGTTCTTCTCGTAATATTTACAAAAGGCCAGTGGGGATAAAATTAAAAATAATACCATGCAAATGAAGCACATGATGGACTCATTTGAAGCACAAAGGGAAAGAAAAATGGCAAAAAAGAAAATAAATGAAGAAAATGGAACAAAAATGAACTTAAAAAAGAAATAAATAAACGAAAGAAAAATAAACAGAAAAATAGTAAAATAAGAATAATACTTGATAAAGAATATATAATGATAAATTGAAAATAAAATAAATAATATGAGAATAAGAAAAACAATAATAATGATAACGATAATGGTAATAATAAGAGAAAAGGAAATAATTGCATCAAAAAAGACTTGATTGATTATTGTAAACAAAACTGCGAGGACTTTAAAGCAGTCTTGATTCAAAAATCCAGCAAGAAATTTATCTTTTAAAGTCTTTTTAGTTGCCACTACTAGTGTTTTTCCTTTTCTATTACTATCATTATTGTCATTATTATTATTACTATTACTATTACTATTGTTATTATTATTATTATTAAGTTCCATTTTGTTCCATTCTTTAGATTATTTACTTTTTTTCGTCGTTATTCTTTTGTGCACTAGTCATTATTTTTAACTTTTATCCCTACTGGTCTATATAACTTTAAATTTCAAACTATTGCATCAAAATTTTCAACTGAGCCAATTTCATAGTAAAGACGGCCTGACTATCCGAATTTCTGGAACCGCCAAATCGCTTTTGTCTTTGCTTTTTTGTTTTTGCTTTTTCTTTCTCATAATTTCTAATTACACGCATTGATCCAATAGCGAAAGGAGGGAGCGAAAACTAAGCTCTTATAATAAGTTCAGACAAACGTGTGCTCTTGACTTCTTGAGAGATATAGGAACAGTGAACGTCGACAAACTGGACAGCTTGATCAGGCACCATGATGTGAAGAGGTCTAGACGTAAACTATTGACGGTTGTTGCCTGCATGATGATGATGATGATGATGATGGTATTGAGGATTTTGCTGACGATGATGATGACGACGATGATGTTGACACCATGTGATGATGATGCTGACGATGATGATGACGATGATGTTAACGACGACAATAATGCTGAGGATGATGAGAATGATGATGATAATGATGATGACGAGGACGATGATGAAAATGACAACGATGCTGTAAATGATGATGATGATGATGATGATGATGATGATGATGATGATGATGACGATTACGAGGACGACGATGACGAAGAAACCCCAATGCTCGGTTTATCACCATGGCGACGTTAAATGGTAAGTGTCAGAACAGTAATCTCCGTTCTTCTTAAAAATCCCTAACTGTTCCCCAGCTTCTCTCACTCAATATCAATGAGGGAGTCACCTGGAATATTTCTTCGCTCACAGTCTCCCGCGTTTTGTGACTGAGAGAGACAAGGGAGGCGGCTGGGAACAAGCCAGCTTCGATACGGTAAACGTAAAGACCTAACACTGCAAAGAGAGGGGCCAGGGAAATGTACCCTTTGATAATGTGTCCAGTTAAACCAGAGGTCATGAATCGCCTCAGTCGTTAGCTTTCCCTGCTTTACTTATCAACGCTGTGAACTGCAAAGGAAGGACAGTAAAGGCGGTTCTGGACTAGACACAACTCCATCTTGCTTATACTGTAATCCAATTGCAAAGACAAAGGAATATAAATGAGCAGTAAGCATTGATCGAAATTACTTCTATGATGAAATTAAGGTTATTTGTTCTCAAATACACAATGAAAATTTAATTCTCTGCAGAAATAGAAAGATCCTTTAAAACTGGAACAATAAAGGTATGTTCTCCTTTCGTCCCAACAGCTTCCAGGAAAAGAGTGACATTGGGCGTGTTCATATATCATATCGGAGGATGAGTGTGGTTGTATACTACCCTACTACCTTACCTTCGGCACGAGAAACCAAGATCAGCTTTAAACTACTATAGATCGAGATAGACTTTATTGCCAACGAGCAGGAAGACGCGAGGCTGCGAGGCAGCAGCGTAATAAAGCCGTGCGCGAAAGTTCCAAGGCGGAATGAATTTAGAAGCGATGTAACATAAGGTAGTGTAAGGTAACTTTTATGACGTAATGTAGAACAGAGAATGCATTGTTTTGTAGCGAACACGTGCTCGAAGTCACAAGCGAGTAGTGTAAGGTAACTTTTGTGAGAGCAGTTAGTTCCATGACGGTAAATGACGGACACATGAGGAACCTGCAGCTTGCATTCTCGTAAATTACGGTAATTCGTGACATTTCCAAAAAAAATTGATCTGTGTGCGCGTATGGGTAAAATCTTTGCTCGTTGGCACTATAGTTAACTATGTTAGCACTTAGCACATAGCGATAGCTATAACTAGTAATGTTCAATTAAGGCTCAAGTTTAAACAGACTGCTTCTCGCCGTGCTCGCGCTTGCTTTAACCAGCAAGGTTCATTGGAGAAAACAGATTCGACTTCTACAGGGATAAAATTTGACAATATCTTCCTCTCTTAAGCTTTTATTATATATTTGACCTTGTTTTACCAGACATTTCTAAACAGCAGTGAGTCTGAGCATGGGCCTATGTACTGAACATTGAAAGGTTAATCTTTTCTCGGCCGATGAACTGAATCTATATACCAAATGAACTCTTAGTTCAAGGCATGAAAGAAAACAATTGTAGTTCTTACCTTACAATTTGTGGTGGAAATCGTACGAGGTCACCATACAGTTAGTTTAACAGTACTTCTAGTTTCTCATAGTGCTAGTCATTTTTTAGGATTTTACGAAATAAAGACAGTAAATAGATAATGTATTTATGAACTAGATGGTTTGTTATTCTAAGGACGCTGTTAAGAGTGAAAAACACATAAAAAGCCGTATTTAATTTGTTTTCCTTATCTGCTTCGTGCTAGATATATACATGTAGCAAATGTGTGGAGCCATGATATAAAGGAAGAAACCTATTTTACAAATGGAAGACTTTTTTTGTGTGCAATTGTAATGGTTTTTTTTTTTTTCAATTCGGCTGCGAAAATTAGAGCGTAACTTGGAACTTCTGAACTCTTCTTAAGTAATGCCTAAACGCTGATTTTATAGCTTAACATGTAACATAAACTGCAATAACCTTCTAATGCATGAAGATCTTCAAAGGTTCCGAGGAAAATTCTTGGCCTGATCTGAAATTTGTCTGCAAAACTTTATAGCGACTATCTTCTGAGTGATAGGTAGGGAATCATAGCTTCCAACCCTTTTCATTGATCCAATAAACATAATTTGATATCTATGGAGCAAAACGCGCTTTGATAACCATTACTCGAGCGACAGATATTCAAGTCGCGCTATTCTAGAGTCAGCCTGGTTGCCTAAACTCCGCGAACATGTTTTTATTTATTTGTAATTGACCTTAATTTTTTCTCGTATTATATGTATTTACAGTAGTAAGCCTTAAGACCCCAAAGGCTAAATGCACCATAGCACTGGTCGGGGGTACACGGTCCCCATTTTTGCCACAATTGGTTTTTCGGGGTTTACGTGTCCGGCTGTGGTGTTATATTTTAGTTGTACTTCTCATCAATAAAGTCCACTAAAGCTTGATGAAACTCTTGAAGTACGTGTTTGTATCTTTGATTGTTCATATACCGTACAATCATAAGTCCCCATACTTTCAACCCTTTTACTCACAAGATCTGATAAGTAATTCTCCCCTCCGGCTGCTATACATTTAACTGAACATTAGTTCAGAGAATTTGGGTTTATGTCAAAAGTGCATCCTCTGGCTGCTACATTTCCCTATTCTCATCACCTTTCTGCTGGACAATAAATTGATATTATAAGGAGAAGTTTGATGCCGATCACTTCTGGGAGTTAAAGGGTGTAGTCCCCCAGTTATCGGCTCATAACACTAAATTTACCTATAAGCGCATCTCTAAAATCCCGGACAAAACTACTTGAGAACGTTTTTTCGTAAATGCACACTACCTTACGCAACAAAATTATTTCTAAATCAACGGCTCTGCGTAAAGAAAACCCTCACCCCCCTCCCCCCCAGTTTAACGTTGCTTCCGACAAATGCCCAGGGATAACGCTTTCTTTTGAAGACACAACAACACTGCTTCCGGGGGAGGGGGGAGGGAAGAATCGCTACGGCTCCGGTGTTCAGGAAAATACAGTCCTTATCTTTACTAAGTCTTTCGGTTTTGTAGATACGGCAACACTGATAATTCATTTATGTGAACATCACCCTCATACAACTACAAGTAGCGATTAGAGTGGTATTCTTTCTCTACTTCATTTATGTCCATTTGGACCTCGATATATGTGATATATGAGTCAAGATTTTTAGTAACAGAGAAACTTTATGATATCCTAAATGCCGTGAAATTACTTCTTTTTCTTTTATTTTTTAACTGTTTCGTTTAGAAACAAGTAGGACGTCAGAGATATATTGTTTTATCTCCCTTTTTAGCTTGACATTAAAGTAGTTTTAAATGATACACTGTATTGCCGAGGTTTGAAATAAAAACTGAACTGGCTCTAGCATCATTTTTTTTTTTATTTTTAATTCAGAGGCGGAGGAGAGTTTTGAAACGTAGGGGGTAGAGCGGGGAAGGGCTCATCTTTCACTCAGTCATGCGCAAACCCCTACTCTAATTTTCTAAAATGGCCTTTGCGTTGGTAAAACCGCCGCTTTATTATTTTTTTTTTGGTGACGATAAAGAACAGTGATATGGACACTGTTTTAAAACCTATAGATATTTTTTTGTATAAGTGAAAGCAAAATAAATCTCAAATCAGACAAAAACAGTTATCAGTGATTTCGTTATTAATATTAGTTTAAAAGAAGCAAAAATATAAAAAAAACATCATAAACACTGACCAAAAACTCAGAGGGTACACGTAGTCTCGAATTCGCTCATAGACGTGGTGCAAATTCTATTTTCGCGGAAAAAAGTGCCCTAAAATGTGCCTAAAAATAAACTTGTCCGTAAAAACGCCGTGACATAGGCCTGATACTGAAGTTGCTCGATCGCTCCGGGTTATGTGCTCCTGCACTAGAGTAATATGTAAAAGCCGGTATAAAAGATTTCATACCAGTAAAGATGTTAGGCCGGCCACCTTTTAGCTTTTATGGGAGGTATACAACTAAGAAAAAAATTCCAGTGGAAAATGAGCCAACCCGGCGACGTTTTCTCCGAGAACCCGGTGAAGATATATATTCCACTTGTCTGTTTACAGAGGAGTGTTTATATCCTTGTGTTTCGTCCTTCTGTCAGGTTTCTCCATGTTGACTTGTAATATACTCATGACAAACGTTTTATATAGTGAAGCGGTAAAAGGCAGTCTGTATGCTATACCAAATACAGCTCACAGGCGGGCATTTTCAACTTGTTCGCCTCACAAGCTTTCTAATGGAGTGTCATGAAGCCGTATTGGTTGTAGTAGCGGCGAAAAATTAGAGCACGGTTGATTTTGATACCAGGCCTCCAAGAAAATACATTTTTCCAGCCCCCCTCGAAACGGCCAGCACACCCAGAGCCCTTTGCGCGCTTGTTTGCCCACCATCTTGAAAAATTTTTCGCAAGTTCTGATGAAACATTTAGGGGGTGGTTTGGCCCCTACGTGACATCATGCAATTGCATGCTTTCTATAAAAAAGCTCAAAATTATATGCTTGCCGAAAAATGCGCTATCATTTTTATTTTTCTCTCTGCTCTCGTTCGCCGAGGCTCCCGCGGGGTATCCCAACAAAAATAGCAATTATCGAAAAAACAGAAAGCGCACGCGGCACGGTGGAAAGAAGAAAAAGGCTTCCTTCTTCCTCTCGTTCCCCTTTCCGTCGCGCCCGGAGCGCTTTCTTTTTCTTTCTCCCCAGCCTCCTACGACAAAAAAGAGAGCTTAAGCAAAGGCGTTTTTGAGCGACGGACGTCAACCGGAAGTGAGGCATTTTCCCTCTTAACATGCCTTGACGATATAAAATTTGTATTCCTTAGCTTCTTTACAGTTATAGAGGCGATTTGACAGAAAATTTGGGCGAAACCACCATTTAAAAATGAAAAAAGGCCACTTCCGGTTAGCGTGCGTCACTCAAAAATGTCGTTGCTCAGAAGCTCCCTAAATGGCCTCTGCGGAGGAGAGAGTTTTTCTGCTCTGGTGTCAGCTCTACACTCTTGGTCTTTAAGGTGTACCTGATAAATATCCCCTATTTCCTCCTGGCGCTGCCAGCCACTGCCACCGATAGTTAGTTACTTACTTTCTTCAAGCCGTTCAAGCTCTTCATAAGTAGAGGTCCCTTTTGTTATTCCTCTTTAGGTTCCTTGTCACGGATGATAGGGCAAAACATGATTGTTTCGAAGGAAGCGTTTTGACGTAGAATAAGAATTTAGTATGTTTATTTAAGGCTTAAACGGTTATTTCGAAACTACTTGTCTATGCTTGTAGATACTGCGCTTAGCTTCAGTGGCACGTATTACAAAATGAAAAAGAAGGAATCGGAAAGTTGCAAGCTCCGGTGGCCAAAATCTGTTTTGTTCGTTTTGACGTTTAAGAAGGCTTTAAGTGTGTTTGTTTTAATGCTTAAAGGTAAATTTCGGAATAACGTCTTTGCTGGAACTAGATGCTGTAGTAATACACGTACTGTCACTGATGGGAAAGAAGGGGTCGCAAAGGGTTTCTAACCTCTTGCAGTGCGCGGAGTTTGAAGAAAGTGCCGGTGGTAGACGGACAGGAAGCCTTCCATCACGTTGTTGTTTGTTTCTCCTCTAGAGTAATTAACTGCATCGACGATAGAGGCAAAACTTCATACCTAGACCTCTCATTATTGAATTCCAAATCAGCATCTATTTCGACAGGGTGTTAAAGCAAAACAAACAGAAATAAAAATCCAATTGTAATGTTGTGTCAGTATGTGCTTAATCCTTTCACCTCTTAGAATTGACAAAACAAAAATTTCAAAACAGGAAACTTTTTATTATGGCCTTTTATATAAAGGTTTCATTTGAATGTTCCCCACTATGAGACTTGAAACACATCGTCTAGAAGACTCAAAATTAGAATTAAATGTATTCAAACATATCGTGTCTCCATAATAAGCAATCTAAGGAGAATAAAGGGTGAAAACGAAACTGGGACTTTAGCCTCTGCCAAACGGTTTCATCTGATGGCAAATCACTTAATTAGTCTCTGCCAAAACGAACAACATTAAGAGGTCTTTCTCAAAAAATGAACATCACCAAATATGGTTCTGTTTGGTCTCCGCTAGATGGAAATTTTAAAATCACGGGAATAATGAATTACGGAGGCGTGTATAAAAAAGCGTTTACTGACCAAACCAGGATGTCAAGATCACTGGATATTAGCCAAGGCTTTTTTTGTTGAAATTTTATCCACCAAGACCAAGTCCAGGTCTTGAGAAAAGCAGATCAGTAAAGAACTGCCATCTTTAAAATAGCCGGACAGGATTGTTAAACAAAGAATTTATCATATGGCGTAAACAAAATCTTTTCTTGAGGGATGAGGAGGGAAAACCCGAGCGGGTAAGATTGGCCTTTGTTGCCTGCTCGAGAAGCCAATCACAACGCAGGATGCTTCACCCGACCCGCTCGCTCGCTGAATCAGCCAAATGATAAAAATTATATAACTGATGAATTTTAGCTTATTTGTAAGTCAGCAACAACAGCAACAAGGTTATCGTTTCGTCTACGGTTTCGTTCCAGCAAAAAGCAGTTGAAATTCCCAATTGTTAGTAGTCTTAAAAGTGACCAGGCTTTGTCAAGTTTACGGGCAAAAAATACAGTTGTCAGCTATCCATTTGGACTATCAGGGTAGGTATAGCTTGTGGGAAGTTTCATTATCGTCTATTTGACCATTTTGTTTGACTTAATCCAGACTTAAAAGGCAAGTTACCATCCCGTTGTTCCTCAAATCGGTGGATTCTGTTCTCATGGAGAAACTTCGAAAGGAGAGCAATTGACAGCTTGTACTTAAATGCAATATTCAAGGAAGATTTCATTTTGCTCTCGGAACCTAACTTCCTTGATTCGTTTCATGCAGTGGCAAATTTTCGTTCCAGTCTGTAGATGCAAATAAAAGCGCCTAATTAAGTTCAGTAAAACTCTCCTAGGATGCTTTCGTACGGATTAAATCTTCTGCACGGCCTGACATGCTATTAAACTGAGGAAACTTTGCATACAGTGCTTTAATTTGCAAACTAAAAGTATCGTTCTTTTTTCAGTATTCTTGAAAATGAGCTTTGCGCTAGTATTTAGATTTTTGGCAATGTTGATAACTTAAAAGGTCTGCTGACTCAGTTCAAACCTTTATTTAATTTGCATTTTGCAGACGAGTGCGCATTTAAAACTATTTGTGGTTGTTTACTTAGTGTGTGGGAAAAGCTACCTAAATTGAACTTCTATTTGCACTTCAGTTTTGTGTACTTCCGCATTACACTCAGTGAATCATCTTTCTCCCCCCATATGCGTGCTTGATGATGAAGAAAAATACGGTCGGATAAGATCCGGTTGTTTTGAGCAGCAACCTTTATACATGGCTAAACACATGAGTCGTTAATGGCACAAACCGACTTCCTCATTCACTTTTTCGTTAGTTGTAGCAATTACGCCAGTATCATGAGGGAAATTGAGACGGCAAAATTCATGCCCAGCTAAACTACTTAACTCCTAAATATAAACACACTGTACGTGATATAGTTCTGCACTCGGTTCTCTTTGGATATGCTTGTGGAGCGACTTTATAACATATCAGGATATTTTTCTTCTTCAATGACCATTTTCAAGGGAAAAAAATATATAGATCGGCCACAAACCTGGACTGCGAACTGCAGACCTACGGAATAAAATGCGGACGAGTATAAAATACCAGGGCTACAGTGTACATCAACGGAATGTTTATAGTACGGAAGATAATTGCTGTATTTTTAGTTGAATAGTGAAAAAAAATTGTCCGTGTCAGCTTCACGAAAAATCGATCGCACCAACTTTCATTTTTATCCTCTCGAAAGCTCGATCGTCAAATCCTACGTTTTATGACGTAACCAAATCTATATTTCGATTAACTTTCTGATGAACGCTATTTTTATCGACAATACGAAACCATAAAAGTATACAAAAATATGCCAAATATTCAACGAAATGACGTTCTTTTAGTCTTGTCAGCAATTTGACAACAAACTATAGGATTCAATTGCTTCATTTCTTTGTTTCCTTGTAAAAGGAAAAGTAAAGGAAATAAATGGGAAGGTAGGTAATCAAGTCTTGATGGATGAAAGAGATCTCATGTTTTCTTCTCTTTCCCTTCCCACCGTTGCAAGCTAGCTTCTGCTGGACTGCTCGCGACTTCCCTAAATTAAGAGCTTGCTCGCAGGCTAATCTAGATCGTTTGTTGACTTTTAATTCAGACTCTTTTGTTCAATCTCCGAGGGCGCTTTTAGGAGATTAACCTCATTTTGCCGTTTATTGGAGCAGCTAGAGTTTGTGTCATGTAGGGGACATAAGGAATCAGGGGCACCCAAAGACGGTTTCCTCCTAGATACATTGACACGTCTTTTTAAGGCTCTCCAGAGTACTTTCCGATCTTTGGGACCAGCACTAGCTGTCCGTCTTAGAGAGATGTCCGTCTTAAGGCAGGGACCAACTCTAGCTGTCCGTTTTACAGAGTTGTCCGTCTTATAGAGGTGTCCGTTAAGAGAGAGTTGACTGTATTATTTTCCCGAAAATTTTAGATGCACTTTGACGCACTGGTAAGAAAGTGAGAATTATTCTTTCCTCTCTCCATCACATTTTTGAGTCCGAAAATCAAGTTTTCCCTTTTTTACGAAGAATAGCCTAACCTGGGGAGTGAAATGTGAAAAATTAAACTTCGGGAAGTCGTAGGGAATTTATTTGATGAGCGTCGAAAATTGTACATGAATAGAACGGTCATCTACAAATTTTTCACCGTCTTCGAGTACTAGAAAATTCTAGGCAATATTTGCTTCTCCAAACAGATAGTTTAAAGAAAATAGTCCCTGTTGGGTGGCCCTTAGGAATGATTTTACAGCCGGCATCCCACTGAAACAAATTTTTTCGTTTTCAGTTAGGTTTGTTCCCATGAAAACCGTGCCTTTCATTTCTTGTCTCAGTGTTAATGAGATCCCATACGTACTTTCCTCCTTGGCTTTGCTTCAATCCAAAATAAACTTAACCGTAACAACAACTTGAAGTAGTTAGACACCACTAGTCGGAACTACGCACGAGACGGATTTAATTTAATTATTTTAATTTGTCACGCAAATTCACATTCGTCAAAATATGAGTACTTTATTTATAGTTCAGAGGGTGGACTAAGAGGCTAGAGCTAAAAAAGGAATCTAGACAAGGAAGGCAACATTTACACCCCTGGCAGTTCAGAATCACAAGTAAGAAATGCCCCAGTTTTCCGTTAGAAATGTCTGGGAGCCAGAGCAACCTTAAATTTTAATGAGTCCCATCTCTGGTGCAAACGTTACAACTGCGCTATGTGAAAAGTTCATTCGACTGGATGCTCTTCGCGCTCGCGAAACTTGATTTATTTATCCTTAATATAAACCTTTGCCTGCATAGTATTCTGCCCACGGTAGCAGGATCAGGCAATTATAATAACTTTAGACGTTGTATACTCTTTCGACTGCCCTGTACTACGTCTGTACTTACCGGTGGGGTCGTGTAATGCCGGCCTTGGACTCAAGAAAGTAGCAAAATTGCATTCATGTGGTGCTACCGTCGGTCGTTCTGAAATCCGTGCTGTAAATATAGTTGAAAATAGCCTCACAGGCTAAAATACAGTCTCGGATAACTGTAGCTTCCAATAACAATCATTTTTTGGTAAATTCAGACCACCAATTCAGTTCCTGACTAGCCCGTTTCCTCGACATTTTTTCTCACGAGGCAACGCCTGCAAGCCAGCCCTGAAAACACATCGGTTCCGACCAAGCCCTACTAACGTCGACCAGGAAAGGAAATTCTTTGCTTTGATATGCCTTATGTTCATTCTTAATTTGCTGCGGATCTTAATTTGGGTCGGTCATCAGTACCAAATGAAACGATTCTTAGTTTATTAAATGACGTAAACCTTTTGAATGATCTTGTAGTTGATAAATTTCATCAGCCTTTTACTGGCCATAGAAGAACTTGAGAAAAAAAAAAAAACGGAAAAATTAAAATTCAAGAGGGGAAAAAGAATAAAAATGTATGAGCAAAACAGGAAAGTTTCAGTTTCTTACGTGTTAACACTCCTAAGTGCCACTTAAATGTTTATACGTAAGAGATTAGTTACATCTCAAAACAAACAAATTGTACACTAAAATTTCCTTTATCTCTGCGCTCTGTTTCGATCACTCATGATCTGCAGAAAAAGTTTCAGGGAAAATTTCGTCTGGAAAAAAAATAAATAAAAATAAGCCTCATGCCCCTGAAACTAGTAATATTGTTTTGGTGGAACAGTGGGTAGTTATTAAATCAAATCTAAGACAAGTAGGGCAGTACAACGTTAATTTCGTGGCTCAAGGAGACAATGTTGTGCGGAGCTTTTATAATAAAAACGCGCGAAAATAAAAGAAAAAAATGCCAGGTGGTAAAAATTACCTAAAAAAAACAAATCAGGAATTGATCGATTTTGGGCTAAAAAGCCCTTCTACACTCAAATATTCAGTCTTGAAAGAGGAAGTGAAACTAGACTCATGAGCAAATAAATAATATAGACAGGTTTCAGATTTCTTTTTGGACTAGTAACGATTTAAGGACAATGATTTTGTTTCTTTAATGATGTCCTTTTGATATAGCTCCCAAATACAACGGTTGAATCTCCATAAAGCGGCCACCTATTAAGCGGCCATTAATGAAAGTGTCGAAGTAATAAAAGAAAAGAATGGGAAATGAAACCTTAAGCGACCACCTCTAAGACGCGGCTGTGGTCACCTTGCCGTCCAACGAGAGTTCTCCCATTGTTGTCACCTCTATTAAGCGGCTAGCCTGCGTAGCAGGCGCTTGGAAGTTGTGGGCGAAAGAGAGAACGGGCGCGCGCGAGGGAGACAGGCTATTAAGCGGCCATCAAGCGTTCGATACACGAAGTCTGGCTTCATTTTAAGAATATGATGAAGGAAAACACAGTCTGAGATAGAAGGTGACGGCGCGATTGTGGACCAGTAATACTTCTCTTGTGGCGCGTTTGTTTCAATATAAAGTGATGTTTCTGCTAAAGATTTTGCTGTTTGATGACGAACCTCTATTGAGCTGCCAACCTCCATTAAACGGCCACTTGTCGGTACCCCGAGGGTACGAATAATAATAATAATAATAATAATAATAATAATAATAATAATAATAATAATAATGAATAATAATAATAATAATAATAATAATAATATAACGAACCTGTCACGAAGTTCTCGATACAACGAACGATTTTCTTTACCCCAGTAATAGTAAAATATATGAAGAATAACCTCAAAATAACGAAATCTCCGTATAGCAAATAAATTTTCTCAGTCCCTTGGCCCTTCGTTACATCGAGGTTCCATTGTATTTCATTGCAGATTGTGCGTCCATTTTAAAATTACTTATTGTAATCTGGCTGCGTGATCATGAGACACAAGACATCTAGAGTTTCACCCGTCGGGACTGACAAGTGAATGTCTAGTCTGCTATGCAGAGCCGGCTGCGGAGCTACCCATTTGACGATCTTCCGTTGCGTTTGAGCTATTTTTATTAAAACTGAAAAACCTCTTAGCGATTGGGGAAGGCTCCATCGCACCCTTCCTTTTATTTTTATCGATTACGTTGATCCTGATTTTAATACCAATAAACGGTCTGTCAAACCTGGCAGAATGAAATACAAAACTGCTTTGCTCTTGGGATGGGGCACAGTACTGCAAGAGAGGCTGGCCCGGGTGCTGAATTGAGTTCTTCCTCAACTAATCATCTTTTTTTTGTATCGGTATATCGACTTACTCCCGGGGGTATAGTTTTCATTTAAAACCATCTCATCTTGTCCTTAGACGCTTTGAACGGTTACGGCGCTTGAAAAGTACTTTTCCCTCTACTAAAAATTCAAGAGAATCTGAGGTCCCCTAATCCCCCTCCCTTCCCCCTCCCACTGGTACAGCCATCTTGTGAAAGAACAGAGGGCTTTCTTTCAACAGCTTTCACTTAGTCTTTGAGCAGATGATTTGTGGCAATGGTGAATGAACCATTAGATCAGGTCGATAATTTCAGGGACTTCGGTGCAGTACTATAAAAATTGCCATCGCAGTAATAAAGGGTGTTCCCTGCTTTTCATGTGTGTGGTCAAACTTTAAAACAACATAACCCGGGCATAACAGAACCACAGTAACTCATAACGACAGGAACACATTATAAAAACTGTACCACCGATATCGATATCCCCATATTGGTGTCTCGCGAGTTGGAAATCGTGTTTTGTTTTAGATTTAAGACTGTGTGGTGGCAGCAGGACTCAAAAATGAAATTTTTAAGGAAAGATAACTTCATGGCAGGATAAGGGGGCGTCGAGTTCTGTCGTAACCTGCTTCTCACGAGACTGACGAAAAATATTGTGAACCATATTTGGAAATTGCCGTAACGCATCTGCGGTCTATATCGGAAGACTTAAATTTATACTTTTTTCCTGCTCACGCTAATTTCCAACTTTACACCTATAATCGCTGGATACCGCAAATAGAGAGACTTATTCTTCTGTTCCTTATGCCTCTTTGTTAATTTCATAATCAAGCGGAAGACAATTGTCCTAAAAAGGCCCGGAAACTTGTCTCGTGGGGTAATGATTGAAACCTAATACCTTTGTGAGTCACCTAACCACTGTTGCGATGTTATATAAAGTTACATTTTGGGGGCAGATCCTCAGTTACTATCGTGTAGCATTGCTCAGCAGAAAACTTAACTTATTTATCTAACATTTCGATCTTACCGTTCAGAGTAACTACATTTGACACTTTAATTTTATTGTTCCCCGGCAGAGAGGCTTTGAGACAGCGAGACAAGGAACTCATTGATTGAACTGTTTGCTGCACGATTATGGCAACGTTAATTCTCAAACTTCTGTTGTTGTCTTTTGTCGGGTATGAACTTGTTAATGGCTACCTTCGCACGATCAGTTTAGGCCAAAGATGGCCGGACAAAGATGAAATAGAGACATGTGGGAATATCAGAGACATAATACGAAGGAACTCGGGACGTTTCAGAAAGATCCTTGTGAGAAACACGAACGGTGACATCGTCTTTCAGAACGATGACTGCCGCCGCATGACTGCACGAGCCAAAAGCAAACTGGATGTATTGGCCTCCAGAGTTAGAGGACAGTGGAGCAACGTGCGACTTAAAGTGAAGCTCGCATGGACGGATCAGATCTTACCCAATGCCCCGATATCGCTTCATTATGAAGGTTGGTCACGTAGAGATAATAATTAACAAGTTAGGTTCTAAGTCTATTAAAGTTGTCGATAAAATACACAATTTATTTTGCAATTTCAACGTTGAAACGCAAACAATACCCTGGGGAGTTGACAATTTACAGCTTCAGAAACGCAGTTATACTTTTTTTTTTCCACTGAAGAAAAAATGGAACCCAACATCTCTTTAGTTTTGGCCTGGTCGTGCGAATGAATGAGGTTTTTTTTCTTTAATTAATAAAAGTAAACATTAATGACTGACTCTTAAGCACTTGATCTCCATCAGCCATTTTAAGTTTTTAGAAGATATTTTAATTCTATTTGACTTATTTCATTTTTTTGAAAAAAAAAAGGGTAAAATTCGATCACTGTACGAAAGAACAGTTTGATGCCCATGCTTTCAAATATTTCACAACTGCTCCTTTAGGTCGTTGGGTTAATGTAAAATTAGATGATCTTTTGATTCATTCGTATTGACAGTTCTAAGCATTAGGGGTTGATGAAAATTCTATTTGCATACATTTTTATCTTAAGTAAATTTACTTCACTTTTGAAGTAATTTATCTCTAAATTTACTGAATCAGGCAAAAAAGGTTCCTCTGGCCTGTGTTTTCTTAAACCTCTTAGCGGCTCTTAGGTGTCCAGTTTCTGTTTACTCTGACAACCATGTTCCTGTCTGCCTGAAAAGAACAATTGGGAATATTCCGCTCTATTTAATTTCTGACTATCTCATTTTGCGAAAATGTTTCGCTTTCAAGACCAATGTTTTGTAATTTACGAAACACGAATTGGTTTATTTGACTGAGTCACCCTCAGTGGCTCCTTATTAATCACTGGTCTCAAAATTATCTTCATTCTTTGTTTTGATGTGTTACTCATATGACCCATACCTGTCAAGAGACGGAATGACGTTATTTTTACAGGCACTTCTCGGTTCACTTCTCGGTCCATTCTCCACCATCCTCTTTAGCACGTTTGCAAACCAAAACGTTTATTACATCCCAGCTCACATAAGGACAAAAACTAGAAAAAACAAAAACAAAAACATAAAAACCAAACATTGAATCCGTTTTTGGATACCCTAAGAGCAGAGGTTTAATTCTTTCTTGCATGGCTTTTAGCATTTACGAAGTCGATCGCGTCGCTTGTAAGTCGCGTAGTTGGTTTGCATCGTAGTTTCTGGATTCTTGAATCCAGAAACTGACTTTACGTTTTGTATTTAAAATCTAAGGAATCCATACTTTAGGTGAATCATTTTTTAATCATGATCCGTGCGTAAATTTGTGCACCGCTGGCAAGCGGTTTTCCGGTGAAAATAATGAAGTCGACCATGTTTTCGGATTTCGCGTTACTTTTGAAGCAATGAATCCAAAGTATCCTAGATTAAGAATCCATTCTTCGTAGAAACGCATCCTTAGTGTCCTCGCTTTACTGAGCACGTGTTGTTTAACTTTACCTAAAGTCGTGTCTTTCTGCTTAAACTGTTTTGCGGTAAGTTATTTCAAGGGATTTTGGACACGATAAGCGGTTTATTGTTAGGATTAGCCTGGTTGCAGAGGCTTTGAGCATGCGTTGAAAGACCACAGTGCTTGACTAGGTCAGACCAGTCAACCTGAGGGCAAATCTGGGGGTGGAGGCGGGGGTTGGGAAATCGATTGGGGGCTTGTACTCACGTCTCACATGACGTCAACCCCTTCACTACCAAAATTGGACAAAGTCAACATTCAACAAAATTTCCAAATTTGTTCTGAACGGAAAAAAGCTAATAGTTGGAGATTTGAGCTGCAATGTCAAGTCAAAAATCTTCATAGCTGGACAAATTCTAATCTGCAATCAGAAAAAATTCAGACGTAAAATATAAAACACACACAAAATACGACAGGCGGGCGGTTTATCCATATTGTACATTTTTTCTTGTTAACAGAAAAGAAAGAAAAAAAGAAGAGAAAAAAATGTCCTAGGAGCTATACTAGTAATTCTTATTATTTCTAACTTGCAGGACGTGCTCTTCGTCTCCAGACCTCTGACGGTGACTCTAGGAAGCTTGCCACTCTAGCAAGCCTAGCTGTGCATGCGGGATTTGACTGGGTTAAATATGCAACCAACACCTATATTCATGCTAGCGTCATTCGTGATGGTAATGTAACCGTTTCTCCCAACTGGTAACAGGCACAAGTACAAGCGAAATCCTCACATACAGTAGTGTGTCAATTTTTTTGTCATCATTATCGTCTTGATACAAAAGACGCAAATTATAAGCTAGTTAACTAAGTGCGTATGCTGTTTAATTTGTGCTGTTGCTAGCGTAATGAGTGAAACAGAATCATGTCAAGTTGCCAATTTCACGGACATTCCAGGGGGTGGGGTGGGGGGGTTATGATAAGTTCCAGAAATATCCTTCCCCCACCCCCACATTGGAGGGCACTTATGTTTTAGACCCTTACCCCGCTAGATTTTTCTGTACATTGCAAGTAGGTAGGCTGCTTTCAACGTACAGTTCTCCCTGATAGATAAAGAAAAAAAAGGGGGTAAGCTCTATGGTAAAGAAATAGTCATTTTACGAGCTTGGGTCATGACGTAATGGAGAAAGGCTTTTTATTTTTTATTTTTTGCAAATGTTTACACGATGTTCCGATCTACGGACGACTCTAATCATACTTAACGGCAACTTCTACAATGCATTATAAGAAAATGATGCATCTTAGGCACGAAGCTAGTAGCTGAGGGAGTATACAGTGAATGTTTTAAACTAAACGTGACTGTCTTACTTTTCTTTACAGTTTGCCAAACGTCTGTGGATTTGGCGTTCATTTTGGACAGTTCGGGTAGCGTAGGCAGTTATAATTTCCAACAAGTTAAGAACTTTGTCAAAGATGTGGTAGACTTCTTCAACATTGGTACATCCGGGACCCATGTCGCTGTGGTGACGTATTCCACGTACACGAGGCTAGAATTCAACTTGAAAGCGCATTATACCAAGTCAGCAATGAAGAATGCTGTCGGAAATATTTATTATCGAGGAGGATGGACGTACACCGCTGACGCTTTAGATTTCGTGCGCAGGAATATATTCGTTACATCACAAGTGAGTAGTTAGTAAACTCAAAGGAAATTGCTTTAAATAGTTTTTTAGTTGTGCAGTTACAAAACTCCAACGAAATCATGTCTCGCTTTTTAGGAAATCTGACAGCCTTATATTGCTAAAAGATATGCAAAAGTCATGCTGAATCAAACCACTTAAGTCCAGCATTGGGAGTTAGGTTTGAAACAGTAGCCAACATTTTTGAAAGCGTAACTTCCAAGTTAGGGTTTTCAGATATGCGTTGTCTTTTAAAACAAGCCTTATTCTTGTAGTAGCAAAGTCAGCCTTTGAGTTTGAGAGGCCGCTATCTTGAATGCTAACCGTGAGCAAAAAATTGCGATAAGTACATTTCCAGCAGGGAACGGACTTGCGGTCAGCCCTAGCGCCAATTATACGAACTCGTATCCCTGTCCCAGCTATTCAGGAGACACCCTCGGGACCAAGGCAAATGTTCTGTGAATAGAGTTACCAAAAACAAAGATTTTGTGAACATTTGTCCAGGACGGCAAATTTTGTCTCCTGAATGGAGTTGTCCATTGTATAGAGATGCCTCAATGACCGAAGAGGTTCCACTGGAACAGTTTTTTTCGGGAGAGCACGAAAGTCGGCAGAGGACATAATCGCAGGTTGCGTCCCAACGGGGAATACGACACACCTTCTTCCTTCCGCTCGTCCTTGCTGGTTCTTGGTGATGACGAAATCTCTCTTTGTTTCTTCCTATCAAGGAGCAAGGAAGGAAGGTTTCGAGGTAGATTCCCAGGTTTGACCTCAAATCTTTGCTTCACCTTCTTTCCTTTCCGCGTAGCTTTCCGATAGCCTACGTAGCTGGCGGAATTAGCGGGCGAGAGTTGTAGTTTTTTGGCGGCTGAGCCGCGTAAATATTGGGGACCAGTCAGATCCCTCGGGGCCTCCGCCTCCAAGAAAGTACCCTGGGCATAACAGTCCCACCAGCTACGCAGGCTACTTTTCGAATATGTGTGGCATTAAGAAGCTTTAAATACCTGCAAAACGGTGCTCTCATGAAGAGAGGGCGGGGGGAGGGGGTAAAATAAGAGCACCGACGGCCTCAGGTTTCTCAGTATAGTGTGTGCTGTTATTAAAGAGTTTCTGATGTGAAATAATAACCTTAATTTTCTTTATTTACCTTTTCTTCTCTGCTGCAGGGAATGCGCCTTGATCAAGGCATCCCCAAAGTTGCCGTTTTACTCACGGATGGATACTCTAACGGACGAGCTGTTGCAGGGCCCGCATCTCAGCTCAGGAATATTGGTGTGAATATCTTCTCCATTGGCGTTGGTCACTATGTCAACCCATCAGAACTGAACACCATCGCCACTGATCCAGACAGCACTCATGTGTTTCGTATGAACAGTTTTAATGACTTGGCTGGTTGGGTTGATAAGCTCAGTGCTGTGTCATGTGACGGTAAGTGCATCATCAATAGACAAAGACGTTTTTGAGCGACGTACGTCAACCAGAAGTGAGGGCTAAGAATGCAAAAAGCCCTCTTTCGGGCCAATTCGTACC
Organism: Porites cylindrica; assembly: GCA_964035525.1. Lineage (NCBI taxonomy): Eukaryota > Metazoa > Cnidaria > Anthozoa > Scleractinia > Poritidae > Porites > Porites cylindrica. Next base: position 7,069,327 of record OZ037786.1, on the reverse strand, counting down.
CAGAGTCTTCTGGCCTTTTGGTTAGCGGGGCAACGCGTTCAAACTTGGACACATTCAGGCTGGCATTTGTTCTATTACACTTCCAGCAAGACAAGGGATTAAAAATAAAGATTTGCCGGTATGCGTGGAAAGTTTAATCTTCCGTGCACTTTAAAAATAAACTAACTGTAACCACTTACAAGTAAACTAGACGGTTACATGCCAAAACCTTGACGATTGCTTTTTGTTCCTTGCCTGGGGAAGGGCCTTCCTCGACCTTATTACGGTGAGAGTTCTTCACTATAGGATTCTTCTGAAGAAATCTTTCGCTCAATCTCGAAGTCCCGTTTGTTTTTATCTGTTAATACCGATCGTAGGGTTTCGATACTTGATTTACAGTAGTTCATTATTTCCTCGTCTTAGGAGAACCTATGAGCTTTAAAGCCACGGTTAAAAAAAAAGAGAGGTGCATATTTGCTTGAGGCGTATTCAAAGGGAAAATGCCCCACTTCTGGTGGATAAACCAATCGAAGTTATTAACGGTTTTCGTCTTGGTTTCAGAGGGTGCCTCCGTGTCTTCTTGCGATGATACAATCACAACGGTGGAAAGTGATACCTTTAAATATTTCAGAACGCAGTTTGACAGTGTGTCGAACAACAGAATATCCGTAGAAGTAAGAGACATTGAAGGTAAACAAGTTGTTGGAAGTAAACTATTCGGGGAAAAACTGGGAAGGGGGACGGGGAGGGGGAGGGGGAGTGGAAAGGAGGAGGGGGTAATTCTTGTTCTGGCCATTGCGAGGGGCGGTCACGGCTTGGTCGAGTTCAACTTCTTGATTTGAATTTGTTTAGTTCTTTTAATTGAATTAACTACATAACAAAGCTAGCTAACAAAGCGATCTTAGATGCTTGTGATATTAACAATGAGCTTGACCATACAACGAGCAAAGTAAGGACTTGCACCGTTCAGTGGCTGCCCAACAGACCTATTTCAGCTTAAACGCACGTGTCGCCTCTAAGTTTCTGTAACTTTTCTACGTCTAAACGCGCGAAAGCAGCATTTACCATTAGCAGTTAACCTAGATCCTCGTGTTGTTTGTTTTTGAAGTTTTCTAACTGTTAGTGACTGGACTTTTTGATGATTTGACTTCGGTTCGATGGTTTCTTGATTTTCGTTTCAGGAATCTCGCATCTTTATGCATCATTAACAAGCACTAACCCCGGCCCCATGGATCCACAATCGCAAAAGAATGAAAGCAACGTCTCCCCTCGAGCCATTTCTCTAAGCCTGTCAGGAACCAGGGTAAGCCAGTACAACAGCGCTAAAATGTCCTCAGAAGCTGTGTTGATAAGTTAAGGTTTCGAAATACAAAACCAAGTAAAATTTGACGTGGATAACATCGATCAAAGTTGCGGGGTCATCGTGACTCCATTTTCAATTTCAAACAGTGTCTGGTCGATAAACTGTTTGCTGTTAAGATTAACATATATGAAAGAAATTAATTAAAGTCACACAAATGGGTGTAATGGTGTACAAATGACATCCAGCTGTACTTTATGATGACCGGGGCAACCACCAAGGAAGACATGCCGGCTTAAACCGTAGGGTGAGACAATATGGCGGCTTGCTGTCAAGTATATGCCAACTTACCATGAAGTGCTGGGCCATTCTGTCCCTGCCAAAATCTTAAATTATTTGACTCTCAGTACAACTAGTAGACTCTCATTTTCTGTTTGCTGTGTATTCAAATCTCGCATATGTAACGTTCATCTTGTATCTATATTCATTTTGCTTTTATTGTTTGTGTTGCAAACCGAAATATCGGGTAAATATTATTCACCATTTATTGTTGGTTTCTTTCCTTATTTTTCTTATCACTCTTTCTACGATAAGGATCAGTTTACTGTTCTGATTTTAAAATTTGATATTGAAGATTTTACTGATCCAGGTTTACTAAAGAGCCGGCTAACCCTCACTGGTTTGTCGTTGTGGTTTTGCCTTCACAAGTGTTTCCTTTACAATTGATTACTTTAGAAACAAGAGGAAAGCTGGGCCGAGTTAAATTTTGTATAGACTTCTGGGATTCTTACTAAAGACAGAGAAAAAATTGGCCCATAGCTAGCCAGGGCGCCCCCCAGTATCGATCCCACAAACAGCTGTCGGAAGCATTTCGAGTCTTGTTCCCTTCTGACCAACATTACCAAAGGGAGAAAGGGTGGATCTTAAACCAAATTCTCTCAACTATTCTTAAGAGAAATGTATGGAGATCAATCTGAAGAATTTGTATGTTGATCTTGGGGCTTAGAGGGTTAACCTTCGTTTGCCTTCTTAGGACACTTGCTTCTCCACGTCTAGAGTTCCAATAACCAATGTTTATTTTCTCAATCCAAAGCTTGTGTATGTAGCCGTGCAGGGACAAAAACAAAGCAACAAATTCAAGCTGTCCATGTGGGATGATCTTTTCACACGAGATACGTACGTGACAAGCGTGAAGGAAGAGGAAAACCCACCTCTTACGGTGCTCGATCAGAAATTATCAACATCCTCCTACAGGTGAGAAACGTTCCATTACAGAGAGGGTAGGTCAGGATATTGTTTGGCCAAAACCAAGGACTGGGTGGGCAGAGTCTTGCCATCAAATGGGTGTGGGTTGCTGGGAGGGGGAGGGGGGCTTGGGGTGTTGAAGCGTTTTTTCTTTTTTTATTCAGTACTTTTCCAATTAACAACAACATCAGCAGATCATCAAGAGTAAAGGTTATGAAAGTTACTTAATTAATTACCAAAGGGAGAACACTTTGATCTTAGACCAAATTCTCTCAACTATTCTTAAAAGAAATGTATGGAGATCAGTCTGGAGAATTTGTATGTAGATCTTAGGGTTTAAAGGGTGAAAAAAGAGCTTTGATGGATGTAGGAGGGAAGTGGGGGGAGGGGGGGGGGGGGGGTAATGAGACAACCTTTGCCCTTAGGTCTTCAGTCTAATGAGTATTATTTCGAGTTCCGACGTAAAAATAAGCTTATTAACAGCTTTATTTATTATTATTATTATTAATTACGGCAATCTTCTTCTTTAGTCTCAGATACAGTATCACTGAAGGGAACCAAAATAACATCTTCGGCATAGACTCCACAACAGGAAAGATCGAAACAAGACAGAAACTAGATCGGGAGACTAAAGACTCCTATCGTTTAACTATTCTGGGCCAGGACATTAATAACAGATGCCACAAAGGTCGTGCTGTTGTGATAGTCAACGTAGATGATATCAACGATCATGCTCCTAAATTCGGTAAATCTCAATACTCCGCAACCATTCTCGAACGAAAGCCTGCCAATACTCTTGTTACCACAGTAACAGCAACAGACAAAGATTCTGGAATAAATGCTCAACTGAGCTACAGTATTACCTCGGGAAATCAAGGTAGCAGGTTCAAGATTAATAACAGAGGGGAAGTACGAATTACACAAGAGTTAAACTTTGAACAACAGCAAAGCTACACTTTAGGAATCACCGTTCAAGATGGTGGAAGCCCAAGCAAGAAAGCTTCTGCGACACTCTCAGTTGTGGTTCAAGATGTCAACGAGCATCCGAAATTTGTGAAGCCATGTGCACGCAATGACACTTGCAAATTCTCCGTGAAAGAAAACAACAATCGCAATGCAGAACTTGGTTTACTTCAAGCCACCGATCCAGATACTGCCTGCAATTCCCTCAGTTATGAAATTACAACGGAGCCGTCGCAAGGCTCCAAAGTATTTGCCATTGACAACAATGGGAAGATCACAGTCCTGTCAGTTTTAGACAGGGAGTTTAGATCCCTCTACACTGCAGTGGTGACAGTGGAGGATTGTGGGTCACCCGCTCTACAGGTCTCTACACGTATTACAGTGGAGGTACTTGATGAAAACGACAACAACCCAAAGTTCGCATTGAATACTTTCAAGGCTTCTGTGTACGAGAGTATCGCCAAAAATAGTGTAATACTGCAAGTGACTGCCTCTGGTAAGTGATATTTTATTTGTATTAGAGAGACTGCACTCTTACTTCCTAGACTCAATTATGGAGTCACATTTTGTTAATGAAGCTTTTGAGTCTGTGGACTAAATTCTAAGGAGTAACTATTCAAATGGAATCTATTCGGCAGTATCAAGAGGTCCTTTCACTATTTTTGGGAGAATTTTTAATAAGAAAAAGACTGGGTGGATTTTTTCTTTAAGGCTAACTTTGGAGACTTAAAAGCCTAAATACGAAGTAAAAATGGAGTGCTGCATTTTCCATTCGCAATGACTGAATAAATTCAAGTGAGCCAATAAGACATTGGTCGTGCAAATATCTCGTTAACCATTACAAACACAATAGCTACGATAGGCTTTAAAGTACACTGGGCGAGTAAAATCTTATTGCGAAATAATTAAATGCTTTCTCTATTAAAAGAGTTGTCTTGTTTTATTTTTTTGAAATGAGTTGTGTAAAATGTTACAAAGGAAATTAACGAATTTATCTCTCCCTTTCTCTATCAGATGACGATGTGGGAAGCAATTCCGAGCTGTCGTACAGTTTACAATCTGGAGACACAAATTCCTTTTCAATTAATTCTAAGACTGGCACCATCACAAGCAAAGTATTGCTTGATCGAGAATCTAAGGACTCCTACACACTGACTGTCAAGGCATCTGATAATGGATCAACACCACTGACCGGAATTACCACGGTTGATATAACAATCTTAGACATAAATGACAACAAGCCGACAATTAAAAACTTACCGGGTAAAGTGACAGTGTCTGAAGGCCGTTCCGTTGGACATCATGTAATTGGTGTGAATGCGGAGGATAAAGATCTTGGTAAGTGAAAGAACCATCAGGCGTTGAATTGGCCATTACCGTTTTTAAAAAATCCTCACGTTCACAACGAGGCTAACTGTAAATCTTTTTTTCATGGTAATGAGTTTTACTTGCAGGCAGTTAAAAAAGTTATAATAATAATCATATCAATGGCTTGCCACTTAACCTCGCTCTTTGAAACAGAAGCTTGGGGCCTTACGACCTGAAAACGTTTTTGTGGAAAAGTTGAAGCGTCGTTTATTTCAATTGCATAACTTAAACCTCATCGATGGACACAATTCAAAACTTCTGACAGCATCGTTGCTCATATTTTTCTAGTTTAAATCACATTCAATCTCCAGCTAGCTACTTGTTATCTGAAACAACCGAAATACAAAAGCGAAAAGCAAAACATTCATCCTCGAGAGCGTTCCATTTCCTTTCCTTAATTCTTAAAAATGTAAAGTTTCCTCGAGTATGCCCCACCCTTGATCAATAATGTTATTAATTTACGTAACTGACGTAAACTGCTTCTAACTAGGTGTCTGTTTACTTCTTGCAGGCGTAAACGCCGATTTACGGTACTACATAAACACTGGCAATGACCAAAATTCATTTCAGTTAGATGCAAAGACAGGCGACTTAACAGTGGCTCGCAAACTAGATTATGAAACAAGGTATTGGAGGTGTTATAAAATCTGGAGGCAATAGTTTTAAACTTATTCGCTTCCTGTATCCGTCTTGGAACTCGGAAGTGGTGTGGCCCTTAGGCCTCGGTTTCATGTTTACGTCGTGTGTATGTATCCAGTGGGTGGCGCAATTGGTTTTCCTAACACTCATAATAGTACGGCGTGGAATTCCTAGTCCACTGCGGTCAACAAAAAATTTCTCGTCCGGGTGAGGGTTAGTGTTTTTCCGTTTTTAGCCGCGACACTTTTAAAAGAAGCATAGATGACCAAAAAACACTAAAACGGTCAAAAAGCACTGGAAACAAGTCTGAAAATCAAGAAAGATGGCGGCCCAATCTCGGAAAATTTTGTTTATGGCTTTCCAAGACGTTTTTGGAAATTTTGTTCGCGCTTTCTGACCCTCACAGGCTCAGGTTAAATTCAGAGAAAAACAAAAACCCGACTTTTAATGTATTGCTTGGTTTAAAAGACTGGGATGGGTTTCATAAAGGCAGACGGTAGATGTCACTATTTCAGATGGTACCGTTCACTATTTCTTTTTAAAAATCTTTCCTCGAAAGTCTACACACGTGAAAATTCATCCAAAAATGGCGAGTTTTTGGTCGCTTTTTAGCTAAACCAGAGAGAAAATGATGTTTCTCGTTATTTATTTTCCGGTCGGTGGTACCCATTGAGAACTGATTACGAGCACTAAAACTCACGATCAGAGGCTAAAACCTCTCAAGTCGCTGCAATCCTATTATTCCGCCATATTTTAAAGACCGCATCGTGCCTCATATGCGGCTCAAGTCTGTTAAATTCCCGGATGTGACCGGGCATTCTACGCATTTATCCAGTGGATAGCGTTATCCAACATTTGCAGGGGCGGATCCAGGATTTTTTTTAGGAGGGGGTGCACTGGTCTCCTGCTCTACTTCAACACCAATAAACCACATAGTTCCTTTTTTGGCAAAATACCAGTTGTATTAGAAAACCGCAGGTCATCTCGGGGAGGGGGGGTGCGCACCCCCCCCCCCCCCCCCACCGCACCTCCCCCTTGATCCGCCCCTGGTTTGAACAACAGGGACCTGGTCAATAGTGGAATTAATCTATACTACTCCACTAAATTTTTAACGAAGGTGGCAGATTCTAAGGTGAAGGAAAGGGGTACACAAAGAAATCACCTAAACGGCGTATCGTGACTGCAAATGTAGACGTTTCTCCTCGCTCCTCACCTCAATGCTTTTGACCGTGTCTCTATTTTGCTTCTACAGACAAACCTTCACACTAAATATCCGCGTAACAGACAGAGGAAACCCTCCTTTGTCGTCTTTCGGCCAGCTTGAAATTGAGGTTACAGACGAAAATGACAATGCGCCAGTTTTCAGTTTGGCATCTTACAGAGCCACAGTGAGAGAGAATACCCCAAAAGGAACATCATTCTTCAAGGCAAGTTATCAAATGAATGTACCCTTCTCCTCCCTAACACAACATTTTGCCTTAAGTGAGAACTTATTTTTCACATTGGAGCGGGGGATGGGTAGGACAGGGGTTGAATTTTCCTGATCCCTTATAACTGCATGAATTGACATGGAAAGGACCTGTTCTTCAAATTAACGTTCACATTGGAGCAGGGAATGGGTGCACAGGGGTGGAATTTTCCTGATCGGGCAAGGGCCTGTCCTTCAAATTAGTGTGCACACTGTAGCAGGAGATGCGTAGATGAAATTTTCCTACAACTTTATACTGATCCATTATGACTGCATAATTTGACATGTCAAGGACCTGTCGTTAGTGTTCCCATTGAAGCAGGGGACGGGTAGGTAAAAATTTTCCTAGAAACTTCAGTGCACTGATTCGTTTTAATAGACAGTATTATTATGGCAAGCTCCTTTCCTTAAATAACCGATTTTTAGAATTCTGTAGTATACGCTATGACATTTTCGGTGTAATTTGGGAATCGTAAGATAATTTAGAAGGACGTGACATCAAGCTTTCGAATTGTCAGGATCTAAAGGCAATGCGGTATCGTGTTTCTCTTGGAAGCATTGCTTTCAGTGTATTGGGTCCCCACGCCCTGATAGATTATTGCTCAATCCACCACTCCTACTAGACGAAATTTCGTTGAGAATCGGCTTGCTCGCGGTCTTACTTTGGGCTAATTAGGAAGTTAAGTTAAATTGTGTTTTGTAAAGGTAAAAAATTTAAAGAATTTGTTTTTCTTCGTTTGTCTTTAGGTGTCAGCGACAGATCTTGATTCTGGAACGAATGGTCAAATTACATACTCCATTGACAAGGGAAACGATGGCGATGCCTTTTCAATCGATTCAGCAGGTACTGAACTAACTCGAAACCCACTGCACGGCACGGAATAGCGACGCATTTTTCCAAAAGCTCTTGCTGATTTTTAACAGAACTGCTTTATCATTTTGCACATATATATATTTGTTTTATCAAGATATAAACTCGACATCCCTCATAACGAACATCTCTGTAAACGGACACCTAGAGTTGATCCCTGCCTTCCTTTACTCCCTTTATTTAACTCTATGAGATGGACATCTCTCTACGACGGACGCTTAGTGAAGGTCGTAAAGGTGTCCGTATTCGGTTCAAATATATGGATACAATAAGAACTTCTTCCAGTGAAGTGATAATCATTTATTGTCTTTGTTTCTTAATAGGCTGGATGAAAATAAAAAATTCTACAGACTTTGAAAGCAAGAATCAGTACAGCTTGTTGATAGAAGCCGCCGACAATGGCAGTCCCCCAAAAGCAGCTTATGCACACGTCACGGTTATCATTGAAGACGTCAACGACCACAAGCCCCAGTTCAACCAATCAGAGTATAATTTCAATGTTAGCGAGGGCGCCCCTGTGCGTGGAAGTATTGGATCAGTGTACGCTGTAGATAGTGACTCGGGACCAAGAGGACGAGTGGTATACACTATTAAAGGAGGGGACGGGAGCGCTTTTACCATTGACGGCAATACTGGTGAGAAGTTGTGCACTCTTGCTCTTGAACAACTCTTTTTATATTTGTTCATACAAGAACATTTGAGTGACGAAACATAATATTGATGATCACTAGAATCTACTGAATTCGCTTATCTAAGCATTTTGACTGGAAACAAGACAAAAAAAGGAAATTTCAACCCTTAAGATCACTTTAGACGTAACTTGTCTACTACCCACAGCTCGCTCAGCCAGCCTAACGACGAAACCAAAATCCGTTAAAATCACCTTAGACCTAATCCAAATCCATTGCTCTTGGTATTAGCTTACGACTCGGCTTAGAACAGTTCGTGTGGGCGCCCTTTGTCAGGTAGGCGTGGTCCAAGTATTTACCCTCTAACTTTTTTTTTTCCTCAGGGGCCATCATTGTTCTATCAAAACTTGACAGAGAACTTAAGTCTAGCTACACTCTGAATGTTGAGGCTCGTGATGGAGGAAGCCCATCCAAAGCATCGCTCGTGGACGTTAAAATAACGATCTCAGACATTAACGACAACAAACCCCTCTTTGATAAGCCGAGTTATCTTGCGCATGTCAGTGAGGATGCAAGCCTTGGCACCTCCGTTGTAACAGTGTCCGCCGTTGACGACGACATTGGTCAAAATAGGGAGATTACCTACGCTATCAAGACAGGCAATGAGCAAGGAACGTTTAATCTCGACAAGAACAGTGGATTAATGACACTTAACCAGAGTTTGGATCATGAGACAAAGACATCATATCAGCTAGTTGTGACCGCAACTGATCACGGGAAACCTCCCTTGACGTCATCAGTTGGAGTCACGGTGATGGTTACTGACGTCAATGACAATCCGCCGTCTTTTGCCAAGTCGCTGTATAATTGTACTGTGGCCGAGAATTTAGCCAAAGGAGTGGCGGTGTGTTATGTTACTGCTAGTGACCCAGACTCCGGTTTGAATGGTCAACTGTTTTACACCATAGTATCTGGCGATGCAACGAACGCTTTCGAAATAAACACCGTAAGTTTGAACTAAGCGGGGCAAAGTCTAGACGTAATTTTTGATCCGTATTGTAAAGATGTCGTCAAAACTTCTCTGCAGGGTAATCCTATTTGCGTTCTCCTATCGTCTACATCATCCTTTATGGGTGAAGGGCTTTAAGCAACTTAAAGTTAGGTGGGAAGCACTCAAATAAGTTGCAACTGTTAACCCAGATGAAGAGAAAAGGTGTCATACAAAAAGAAGAGGTCCAGAGTGAAAGTCACTCAAATCTCCCCCACGTTTTGTTTCTTTTGTTGTTGTTGTTGTTGTTGTTGTTGTAATTCGTTCTCGTGTTTTTTATTAATTTTTTATTAATTTTTTATGAAACTTGGTGGGTCATCAGGCCTCAGGCTCCTGTAATCATTTTGTTTTCGGCTCCTGTCGCGAAATTTGGTTGGGTGGGGCCCCTAGGCTTGCTAAAAACAACCCCGCGGAAAGGGGCTACTTTAGTGTATTTACTACGACTCCGTATTTGTTTGAACAAACGTGCCGCTTGGGCTGGAAGCTGCGTAGATTATTCATTTAATTTTCGAACGCTCTTCCGCTAGGCAACTGGCGAAATCACCACCGCCCGTACACTGGATAGAGAAACTACTTCCGTGTACAATCTAACAGTGATGGCTGAAGATGGGAAATGGGAAAAAAGTGGGTCATCTCTGAAGGCCACGACGACTGTCATGGTTCACATCATGGATGAGAATGATAACGCGCCCGTGTTTAAGTCCAGCTACCGTTTCAACGTAAGTGAAGACAAAGTGAGCCCATATGAGATCGGACGGGTTACAGCTATCGATGAGGACGTCGGGCAAAACGGCAAAGTGGCTTATCGCATCTTAGCTGGAAATTCTGGTGACAGGTAAGCTCGGATGTACTGGTTTTCTGAAATTTGCATGGTTAAATTCTTCAAGCAGCAAAAAGCGAGCTTTAAAGATCACAAATCTAACACGTGTCTCAGTTGTGGAGGGCTTGGAATACAGATGTAACATCAATGCAACGGAATGAACGAAACATTTGAAACGCCCTGGCCCCTGATTGAAGGGTAACATGACTTGAAGTATAGCCTACATTAACATCAAACCAACCCTGCACTTTTTTTACTGACATATTTGTTTCATTTTTTGCAGTTTCCTCATCGATTCCTTATCTGGTTCGATAACAGTAAAATCGAAACTTGACCGTGAGACCTACGCACAATACTCGCTTACGGTGGAGGCAGCGGACTCGGGAGTACCTTCGCTTTCATCCAGCGTTGTTGTCACTGTGATGATTGGTGACGTCAATGACAACCCACCCATGTTCAGTCAACAGGTGTTTTATGGCAGTATAAGAGAAGACGCCTCCACAGGTTCCACAGTTGTTAAGGTACGTACAGTCACCCACTTAGCAGGGGTAGTTATTCAACCAATCATCTGTTAAAGTGAAAAACCAGCCTCCTTCTCCGTCATCCTCGGTGAGTTGAGGAGGATTTTGGTTCCATTCCTCCTTCGTTTACTCACATACTGCGAACTGACCTGCGTGGCAAGCCGGGCAAAAAGCCACCTGTGCCCTTCTTACACGCTTTTTCCAATCATCAGCGCTGGATGCATGCATTTGACTTAAAAATGAGGCCGTTATTTCATGCAATATGACGGCAACTCTCATCTCTTAAATCGCCAAAGCTGTCAATCTGTAATGTACCATTGTGTTTTAGGTGGAAGCAAGCGATAAGGACGAAGGAACAAATGGCCAACTTCACTTCAGTTTACAAGGCAAAGGGAGTGCGAATTTCACAATTGATTCACGCGGCTTCATACACACAAAGACACCGCTGGACTACGAAACCACGGCCCATTACATGCTCAATGTGACCGCAACGGACGGCGGATCCCCTTCATCCTCTGCGTCTGCGCAAGTCAACATCACCGTTGTCAATGTTAACGACAATGTCCCTGTTTTCGTTACGTCATCGCAAGTGTCCAAAGTCCGGGAAGACGTTGCCATAGGAACACGTGTTATACGGTTGAACGCCACAGACGCCGACGGAAAAGGTCTAACATTTAAACTGGCCAGTGGAAACACCGGCGGTGCCTTCAAGATCCATTCTTCCACTGGACTTATAACTGTCGCGGCCAAGCTTGACCGTGAGAAGATTGAGCAGTACATACTTGCCGTGAAAGCTACAGACCCCGATGGACAGTCTGTTACCTACAATGCAACCATCAATATCACTGATGTGAATGATAACGCGCCTGTATTCAAGAATAATAGCTACTCCGAAGAAATTATGGAGAATCTCCAGCCAGGTAGGTGTTGCAGTTGTACTTCCTTGACATTTTTAAACGTAAAGAAATTCAAAAATCAAATTTCGAGAAAAAAAAATCCCTGTAAAATAGTAAAGAGAAAAAAAGTGCTTAGCTAGTACCAAATGAACCGTTGGCTTCCTAAAGAAGTCTTGTACAGTTGAACCGCTCTACGAAGGCCACCTTGGGGATAGAAGAAAGTGGCCGTTGTAAAGAGGTGGCCTTGGTAGGGAGGTTTTAAACAAGAGTCAATGAATGGGCTTTTTTGTCCGCCGGGACGAAAAAAAGTGCCCGTTGTACTAAGAGAGGTGGTGTAGTTTTTTTTTCATTTTCTTATCTTTTGATATTGTGGTATGCATGAGTTTACGAGAAACGTAATGCAAGATACAGAGGCTAGAACAGTTAATTATTAAAGCTTATTTTCTGTCTTAAAAAGGACAGCCCGTTGCCACAGTCTCTGCAACCGATGAAGACGAAGGTGTTAACTCGCAAATTAGCTACCAGATAACTTCAGGTGATTCAAGTAAATTTGTACTCAATTCTAAGACTGGGGCAATAACAACTTCTGCAACGCTGGACCGCGAAGAAGCCTCGTCTTATCGCTTGGTGGTCACGGCCAAAGATCATGGAACCCCTTCATTGTCATCAACCGTCGATGTCATGGTAAAAGTGCTGGATGAGAACGACAACTCTCCGCGGTTTTCTTCGCCATTCTACAAGGCTTCAGTTTTGGAAAATACCGCTGTGGACACTAAAGTTTTGCAGTTAACGGCAACAGATCCAGATGAAGGTCCAAACGGCTTGGTGACTTTCTCAATTATTTCAGGGAACACCAACGATGCCTTCGTGATCAATAATGGCACTGGATTTATAGCTGTCAAGAAAAATTTAGACAGGGAAGTTGTCGAATCTTACAGCCTATACGTCAGCGCTTCCGATAATGCTGCGAACCCAAAGATCGCTTACGTGTGGGTGAATTTCACCGTTTTAGATGAAAACGACAACAGCCCTACATTTAAAAACGTGACGAACTTTACCGTTACAGAAAATGCTAAGGCAGGTACAAAGGTTGGGAACGTTTATGCGACGGATTCTGATGCTGGCAAGAATGGAGAGGTGCGCTTTTCTATTGTCGAAGGCAACGACGGTGACGCTTTGCAAATAGACTCTGTTTCTGGTGAAATTTCTGTAAAGGGTGGGATTGATCGAGAGAAACAAGCGAGGTATACGCTGACTGTCAAGGCGTCTGACCGAGGAAATCCAGCGATGAAAGCAAACCAGAAGTTTCAAATTACTGTTTTGGACGAAAATGATAACCCGCCGAAGTTTGCCAGTTCAGTCGTTCGAGGTTTGTATCAATTAAATATTATGGTCATGTTCTTGTCTAACAATAAGTCACTGTGGCCACATTGATGTACCTTGCATCAAAACAGTGAAACGGCGACCTCATCGGGATGGATCTGTTTCCCAAGCTCAAGCCTCTGTTGTTCCAATGTTATCATTCATTGAAATGAATGACGTTTTTTACTGCTAATATTGATGGTACCCCTTGTGCAATCCTCAATCTCTTATTCGTTGATAATAATTGATAATAAGCATTCTTTTACTGCAAGAGGTGTAATTATTAAACCAGAAACCAAGAGGTTGCACTACAGAAGCGGTTGGGATATTAGCATGGTCGCGTTCTTATTTTTGATCGTATCTTCTGTTATCATTTAGGAGCTATTGAAGAGAATAAAGCAGCTATGAAAGTCATTCAAGTCACTGCTACCGATAAAGACACCGGTACCAATGCAATTATCACTTACAGTATCACTGGAGGAAATTCTAAGTCGCACTTTACCATTGACCCAAAGAATGGCGACATCAACACAACGACTTCACTAAACTTTGAGGAGACAGCTGTATATAATTTGACTGTTACCGCTTCAGATTCAAAATTCTCAGCTCATGTCAATGTGATAATCCAAGTTGTCGATGTCAACGACAACAGGCCAAGTTTCGATAAGTCGTCTTATGTCGCTAGCGTGGCAGAAAATTCCCAAGTCTTGACTTCTGTCGTCACAATCTCCGCATCAGATCCTGATCCTTTTGGTAGGCTGACTTACTCCATTGAATCGGCGCAGCCTGGTAACCGTAGCGACGCATTCAGTGTCGATTTCTCATCTGGGGTCATCACCACTGCGGATGTCCTGGATCGAGAATCAATTGACACTTACGTCCTTCAAATTAAAGTGACGGATGGCGGGGAGCCGGCCCTATCAGGCTTTGCCACGGTGACAATCAACGTGACTGACCAGAATGACAACCCTCCAGTTTTCAACGTGTCCTCGTTTCAGGCCACCATCCCCGAAAACTCAGATATCGCCTCTTTCGTCGTTAAGATTCAAGCCGAAGATGCGGATCTTGGAAGTAACGCCAGGATATCCTATTTTATTAACTCTAGCAATGACATGTCTGCTTTCGCTATTGACCCAGACACCGGTATTATATCCATAAATAAGAAACTCGACCGGGAAATTATCTCAAATTATTTACTTAAATGCGTGGCGATAGATCATGGACAACCCAAGCTTAGTTCTATGCCTGTCGCAGTTCACGTATCTTTATCTGATGTCAACGATAATGCGCCCGCGTTCTTGCAGTCTGTGTACGCGGTAAATGTTTCCGAAGATGTCACATCCGGGACAGTTGTGGAAGAAGTCGTGGCTGTTGATCCTGACGCTGGGCTCAATGGTACGGTTGTTTACAGCATTTCCGGAGGAAATGACGATGGCACGTTTACAATCGGTAACAAAACAGGTGGGTAGATGTCAAACTCTCTGTTTCTCTTTTCTAGTAGTTCTTCAGCACTAACCTGGTCTAGCCGGCGCCACAGACGAAACTTAAGTCTAGTTAAGTCCGTCTGCGTAAGAGCGCCGAAATCTTTGTACTGGGCTCCCGCTTGAATACCAGGATTTGAGTACGCGCCCTGATTGGCCTGTTAAAAATGCCATTGTTGATTTGCCAATCAAGTTGAAGGGAAATTCGAAACGTATTTCCGATAATTTGTTAAGTCCGTTTCGGTCCTAAAACAAGGATATCGGCCCTGCCTCGCAGACGTTACTAACCAGAGTTAAATTACGTCTGAGACGCAGGCTAATGATCCTGCCTTTGGATGAGTAGGATTCTTCGAGGACACTTGCTATGATACACATCCACTGCTCTGTCTTGCCTGGACAAAGCGATTGATTCAATTTGTGAATGAAATTAAAATGATGCAACAGCTTAGTAAAGACGACCCATTTATAATGGTCATCTTTTAAGATTACCGTTATAATTACTCTTAATGACTATTAAAACAGTATCTAAGAAGGTAGATTCCTCTGGCAGATTTTCAAGAGACTTTTTTCTGAAGTGTTGTCATTAAATACTGGAGTGTTCATTTTCGCTGTAATTGCGCAGTGTTCTTTGCTAGTTGTGTATTAACTTAAAAAGTTATTGTTTCTTGCATGTTTCTTCCTGTAATAGGCGTGGTGACTGTCTCCAGAACTCTAGATCGCGAGACGCGTGACGCTTATTTACTGACCATAACAGCAAGCGATGAAGGAAACCCAGAGAAATCGTCATCTGTAAAACTGTCAATCACTGTCCTCGACGTTAACGACAATGCACCCCAGTTCAACGCGTCTTCACTGCAGGGCGGCATCAAAGAGAACTTACCAGGCGGAAGTTTTGTCATGCGCGTCATGGCAACAGACGCTGATATAGGGACGAATGCTCAACTTGTGTACAACCTTACTACAAAAGAATATACTGATGTGTTCGCGCTTAACTCGCTGACAGGAGAGATAACTACTCAAAAATCACTTGATCGTGAAATACAGGATCGATATACTCTGAAAGTCAGTGTCAGGGACAAGGGCGACCCACAACTGACGTCATTAGCTGACGTTACTATAAATGTCATTGATGTGGATGACAACTGTCCAAAGTTTGAGCCCGCGGAGTATAACCTGACCATTAGCGAGAACTTGCCGTTTAATCAGAGCATCGTACAAGTGACCGCCACTGATATTGATTTAATGGATTCTAAAATGATGCAGTACGCCATAAGATCTGGAAACACTCGAGGGGCATTTACTATTGATCAATATGGTATGGCACTAGAGTTTTAAATATTAGCTTCGGTAGCTTCAGTGTTGTTTCCAAAACAAGTGGAACCCTTTTACTGACGGGCCATTAGTAAACGTCTTAAGCTTTGAAACAGATTGCGTTCAAATAATAATAGCAATAACAGTTGCTTTCCCAAACAAAACCGAGTTTTCCTCAAGGTAATAAGAAATTTGAGTGACCAAAGCAAAAAGTGAAGCGATAGTGTTTTTTTTTTCTTTTTTTCTTTTTCTTTTTTTTAATTTGAGAATGCACACGTCCAAAACTCTGTAAGGATCGAAACGTTTATTATGGTATCCAGTGGGGAAAATGGTCGCATGTGAAATAACTACGAAAGATGGTCCATGTGAATTGTTACCCCATGATTATGATTTCGTCCTCAGGGCCCAGTTGTTCGAAGGCCGATTAGCGCTTAACCCGGGGTTAAATTTAACCCGGGTATCTCTTTCTTGTGTCCAAAAGCATTTTCTAGGATAATTTTCTCTTTTATATTTAGAGCTTTCAATCATCAACTTGTAGACAAAAAAAAATTAAAACTGAAATGCTTTTTAACTTTCAAATCTGAATTCAAATCTCGCACTAACCCTGGGTTATCTTAACCCGGCTTTGAACAACTCAGCCCTGATAAATTACTCTCTCCTTCGCAAAGGCCTCTTTGTTTTGTAAGGAAGCTGTGGAGAAGGAAAAAAGACAGCGCGAGGGGCACGATGGGAAGGGGAAAGGCCTTTATCGTTCACCGCGCGCTGACTACTTTTTTTTCTATTTTTGTCCAGCGGGAGCCTCTGTGGAAGAGTGAGAATGAATTGTTTATTTCTTTAAGTAAACCCTTGAGAGAACATAGAGATCCTTGGGATCATAACTGATGCTGTTGTTAACTGTTCCGTTACTTTTTATGGTAATGGTTTCAATCAAAGGTGCTTATTTTCATTGTAGGTTATTTGAGAGTAGGCTTGGGCGGAGTGGACCGAGAAGTGGCCGAAACGTTCCGACTGGTTATCCGAGCGGGTCGCGAAGAATGTGGCGTTAACAATACGGAGAACAGCAATCAAGGTACGAAAATATAGGGTATTTTACATACTAGACTAAACTATGCTATTGCCTCTTTTTCGTGTGTGTGTTTTGTTTTTTTTTTTTTTACTATCACCAGAGGAGATGCTAAGCTCAAAATTTTCTAAAAGAGGCTTTTTGTAAAACAAACAATAAAAATCTTCCAAGTTGGTACCAATTTGGTGACACTGCATCATTAAAGCTGATAATCTGTACGTTTCCACGCAGATGAAGGAACCTCAGAGGATAAATTAGCATCAACTGCTGTGGTTAACATCATAGTAACAGATATCAATGACAGTCCGCCTCGCTTCGAGTTTCCCTCTTACAAGTTCGAGCTCTCTAACCTCGACGCCACGGAGATTGGTCAAGTGAAAGCGGTTGATGATGATTTGGGTTCCGGAGGAATAGTGAAGTTTCGACTTCTGGATCAGACTGAGGTAAAACGATAACCTTAATGAAGATACTAATTGTTTCGTTACATTCACTTGCTCAAAAGCCTGGGGGTGGGGGGAGGGTGGCACACTCCCTCGTATAACCCATATACCTAATTCAATAAGTTTGCTTTGGCAATTGGGCACATAGAACAATGCAATAATTTGCTTGGGTGACCACAAAACCATAGATTCCCAGTGCTCAATTTTCAATGCCCAAAGCAACCTTTTTTGAATCAGCTATATATGAATGTGCCGCACCAAAAGGTAGGGTAAACTATTTCTTGTCAAAGCAAACAAGACAGTACTTCAGGAAATTCTATGCTCAATTCTATGTGTCAGATTTTGACATGTTGGATAATAAATATGTGATATGTAATTACCGTAAAATTCCGAAAATAAGCCCCGGGGCTTATATTTTTCAAAGGCCCTTTTTGAGGGGCTTATTTTTGGAGGGGCTTATCTACGGAGGGAAGTTTGCGTTTCAAAATCGATTGGGCTAGCCTTATATATAGTCGAAAGTGAATTTACCGTTTTTGCACTGTTTGACTTTGGCAATTTTCCAAGTACAAGCCCCTAGGGGGCTTATATTTGGAGGGGCTATTTAACGGAAGCTTTTTTGCGTCACCGGCTTGGGCGGCTTATATTTGGAGGGGCTTATACATGGAGGGGCTTATTTTCGGAATTTTACGGTATGATATTTATGATGGTTGGAATAATTATGATAATTTTCATGAATTACCGCAAGTGTATTTGTGAGAATTATATCATTTATGTAGATTATGATAGTTATTAAAATCATGATTAGAATTATGTTCATGATATTTATGTTATAGGTGCAAGGAAATAGGCGGGTGACTGTTGAAGCATACGACATGGGGACGCCGAGTCTAAACAGCTCTGTTGACGTCACCATAGAAACAAGGTAACATAGCAAGCTCAACCCCCTCCCCACACCGCCTTTATTTATTTTAGTTTAAGTCCCAACAGTCTCAAGTTCTACTTTTTGATTTAACATCGTTAGTTTTAACCATGGAGATGTGTGAAAGAAGGTTTATCTTACGTCAATATAACTAAATTCAAGTATCGGAGCTATTGTCGAGAAAGTGACCTTGATATTGTCTGTCTGTGGATTCTTTTAATAAGTTTAAAAGATAATTCGATTAATTGGGACGAGTTCACATTTGTTGCCAAACTGAAGGGGTGTGTTAAAATCTAGAACGATCTCTTGCAAAAGATGTTCATCGCCATTACGGATGAGAAAAGCCCTATCATAGCAGGCTTGTTGACCAATATCTCTACCCGGCGCACCCATTAGATGCATGTAATGTGAGTGAATCGTTCTCTTTAGCAATCGAACTTTTCAAAATAACTTTAAGGGACCTCCTTAAACACAGCCCGTATAGCGTTGCATTATATACAAAAAAAAAAAGACCGAACACATAACAAGACTTGCTTCTCTCAAGTGAGTTGATTCCTCCTAACATCACATTTTGCACCTTTTTTGTTCTACAGTAGCGACAGCATTGCGTGTGAAGCCATGGTGTTTAGAGTCACTGAAGATGGTATAATAAAGGCGGACACATTATGCGAATTCACCAAAAAGCCTCAAGGAGCGACCCGATTGGTAGGACAAAAGCATCAGGTGAGAGGGGATATTGATGTGTGTATATAACAGGCGTAAGAAAAAGCAGGGAGTGATGTAGTGGAGGAAGATCAGTCATTTCCCTCCCCATAAGGAGGGTGTTCTGTTGCTTTTGTTATTCGTGGAAGAGTGGGGAGGGGGGATTGTCATCGTCCCGTTCTATCAGGCCTTATTCAATTACACTTTACAAGATTTTGGCTTTTTCCCGATAACTTTACATAAAACATCGCATAACAGCGGTGAAAATTAAGTTTGATATTATACACTTAATGTCAGATCCCAAGGGAAACAGTTAGTTTTGTTTTCCCGAGAGTCCTGATGTTTCCCGAGACGAAGTCGAGGGAAACATCAGGACTCGAGGGAAAACAAAACTAACTGGTTCCCGAGGGATCTGACATTAAGTGTTTTGTTATATTTCTAGAACTTTCACTTCAACAGCAACAAAAGAATAACCGGAGCGAACCAAAACGAACCAAAACAGTCGACTCGGTACTTATAACAACACAAATTTAATTCCCAAAACCACTGAATGAATGATTTACAAACAAAAGTACTTTCCTTATATCATCTGCATCTTTTTCCTCCACTAGCTGCTGTTTTTCTTCGACTGGGAACTTCTGGGATAACTTTAAAAATGGTTGCTTTTTAGCTTGAGGCTTCGTGATTGTGTTGTTGTGTTCATTCACGAAAAAGAAAACCGGCAGGACCTGGCGGTGTTTTTCCCGCCTTCTGTCACACCACTTTCCACCATGCTTTGATCACGTGCTGCAATGTATCACGATCGGGATACATTTGATTTTAGTCAAGGCCACGTGACCGAGAATCAACCAATGGCAGTCCCTGTTTAGTTGAGTGAAATTCTAGGAATATAACAACACTATTTGTTAGCGCTATTATTTAAGAGCGAGGTTTTGAATGATATTCGCACTGAATACCTATTATCCCGTCAAGGGGAACTAAGTTATGCGATGAAACCGTGACTGCCAGGACAACAGGTATGTCAAATAATAAGGTATGCCACGTCAATCGCCACCGGGGGAGGTGGCAGGGGCAAAACTTCCAAGTCACGTCTACTGAACTCCGTTGAACTGGCCAACAGGAGGGCAATATCAGGCAATAGGCCATTTATCAAAACGAGGTTAAGTGCTCAGCCTTTGATATGGAAATGATTTTTCATTCCCATGCAAATAAAACTCATTTTCACAAGGAAGGTTGTGCTCTTGGCCTCATTTTGAAAGTGAGGGTTTTTGGAACTCGGAAGTGGCTCATTCTAAGCAAGGGCCGCAATGCGTCATGCCACTAGCGCGCAGGCCCGACACGATAGGAGTTTCTTATTTCCCTCGTCACGGCCAATTATGTATGCAATCAGAACAGCTTCTTATTGAACACCGTTATCATACAATTTTTTTTTGTAGTCTTCGTCTCATCATTGAGCATAGGCTCGATTACCAGCCGCTGTTCGGGAAGTGGGAATCGAGCCTACATTGAGCAGTCTCTCAATAAATTAATTTTGACCAAGACTTCCGGCTGACTGTCGCTCATGTGTGTAGTATATTAATCGTAATAACATCGTGATGTTTAACCCTTTCAGTTGTAAAAGCGTTAAAACAAAACAAACATTAGTACTATGCCAGAGTTCTGTCCAAAAGGTTTCATTTTAATGGTAACACTAAAGGATTTCGTCCACAGATTAAAAAGCTAGAGTGAAAAAGAATCTCATCATAATGTGTTCTGGGAGTCAAAGGCTTACATTTGATGCTATTATTGCATTCATTTCTCTAGTTAAATTGCTCAGCCAAAGGTAACACAATTCCTCAGTACCGCTGGATGAAAGACGGTCGCTTTGTCTCTAACTGGGAAAACGTTGGTGATTACGTCATTGAAATGGCATCTGAGGATGATCAAGGAGGATACTCGTGCCTGGCATCGAGTTCCGCTGGCGTGATACAATCCAGTGTAGCTTACATGACAGTAAATGGTAAGTAAGCATACCACTGACAATATATTTTTTGTTCCTAAAGAATGCAAAGAGTACATATTCCTGAAGAGGAATGTGCACGTCCCCGGAAACCAGTGATTTCGCTTTTTCTACAATTGTGTGAAAAAAAAAAGGCAGAACAAATTACTCATGTAGACCGAGCTTTTCGAAAGACGTTTAGCGTAAATCCTGGGATAGTTTCCATGACAACTAATATGCTCCTTTTGTGTTGGTCAATGTAGCAGAAGTCTGCCTTACTTAAGCTTAATTTCGTGTATTTGTCGTTTCTGTTAGACTAGGATTTCCAAGCGACCTTTATTCGATGGCCATTGAACAATGATGTAGTCCTTGCAGTGATTATTGTAATTTATCAGGCTGAGCCCAGAATTTTTCCACAACTTTAAACAGAATATCTTTAAGCATAAGCACGCTCAATAATAATAATAATAATAATAATAATAATAATAATAATAATAATAATAACGATTTGGAGGTAGCACATCCACATAGTGGTTCTTCGTCTACCTGATTCCTGGTCGAATTGGAATTTGGAAATGTTAGTTTTTGAGTGGAGAGGAAAACCGGAGTACCCGGAGAAAAACCTCTCGGAGCAAGGGAGAGAACCAACAACAAACTAAACCCACATATGGCGTCGACGCCGGGATTTGAATCCGGGCAACATTGGCGGGAGGCGGGTGCTCTCACCACTGCGCCATCCTTGCTCTCCCAAGACAGGGAGGGATGGATAACCAATGAAGCGTTTTTCCTCAAGAGTTAAAAGGCTCCATGATCAATAATGTTTTACCTGCGTGTTTTAGATCCACCTAAGATCACAGTTCATCCAGTCAACAGTAGCGTGGAATTGGACGGCAAAATTAAGCTGTACTGCAATGCTACAGGAGACCCACAGCCAAGCTTCAAGTGGTACAAGAATGGAATTGCGATGGTGGAAGCCAGTGGAGTCAAGCCTTTTCAACCTGAGCTTGTTATGGAAGATGCGCTCCCTGAAGATGAAGCTCGGTATTACTGTGAAGCGTCCAATAAGGCTGGCAAAGTCCGATCTAACTGGGCTTCGCTGCAAGTGTTTGGTGAGTAAGAGGAAGGCTGACTATCACTTACTAGGGCTTTGAAGTGTTTGGCATTTCTGGAAAGAAAATCAAATAACTGGAGGATATCAAGCAAAACCAATCTCGCAACATTGATGTTAACTAGTAATGTGCCTTGTAAACATATATCGCTTTTTTTCGATGAAACCTACGAACCCTTTGGATTCCAAGGCAACCCAGCTTGTTATTATAAGTTCACAGTTCGAGATTTACTTGTAATTGTATTTGCTATTTCTGTTCTCAGGCAAGAAAGCACTTGTCTCCATGACTCTTACTGTTAAACGTCCAAATAAAGACGGAACGTGCCAAATATTTGACGTCAAAGAGTTTAAAGTAAGTAACGAAGCCTACTATAGTATCTACATAGCTTAGCATTCAATTGGGGTAATCTCTGTTGTTTTGTAGCGTATTACGTAATACCTTCTCGCAATGTCTTGTCTTCTCCCACGGTTTACAAATGTAAAACCCGGATGCGATATGAGAATTGGGCGCTAGCAGTAACAGACCACTTAGATATTATTCAGCAAAACAATACGCTACAAGACGACTTGCTTGTATCTAGGTATTTACATTAATTTAGGACCTCAAAAATTCGGTGCGTCTTTGTCCCACTGTTTGGTTCTTGTCCAGAGCCAACCCATCACCAATCCCTTTTTTCATCCTCTAATGATCTTTTTTTTTCGATAGTATTTTCATTCTTAGCTTATATCCTCTATCTCTCTCTACTTCCAGAAACGGCTGAGTGAAGCCCTGAAAGCCAACGTGGAAGTGACGGGCTTCACTGCACCTGAAAGGTGCGAGGAACATCCTTGTAACTCTGACCCCTGTAAAAACGACGGTGTCTGCTCAAGGCAGGGTTCCAAATACACCTGTCTCTGCAAACCGGGGTGGTTTGGTGACCACTGTGATCAGGATATTAATGAATGCACTGGAGGTACTTATTTCTTTTACGTAGTTTAATAATCCAGTTTTTGAGACCAAGTGCGGAATAACAGGTGTAAATTGAACATCTCTTTGGTTGAGATTGTTAATTTTCGCATAAGTATTTAAGAAACTAGATACTTAGAATCCTGAAAGAACTATCTGAAACTAAGGGAAGTGGCCAAGATAGGTGAAGTTGACTTTGCATAGGGTTGGGGACAATACAAGACATCAAATGGGCAACCAGTTTTTCCATGCGATGAAGGGTTCTGGCTATGAACAATAGTTTTGACCGACTTTTTAAGTATGGTTTCCTCAATTATTTTCCTTCTACATTGCTGCTTCTTTGGGCTGACATTGAGTGCTTTGATCTACAATCGCAGAAAAAGATACAAGCCAACGCAGGCTAACAGCGTCTTTAGCACATTGCTTGCTGCAGTGGGCAACAATTAATGAATGTCATCCCACCCGAAATACGTCTGAATTTAGTTAAACCACGGAATAACAATTACTTGCAGTGATTATTTCTAAGGAAATTAACTGCAACTTGCCAAAAACTTATCATTTCAATATGAAAAAAAATTATTTCTAGCTAGAACATGAGAGTCTGCAGCTCCCCCTGTCTTCTATTGAAACTTGAAAATTCTCTTTGCCAGTAAGAGCTACAGTGTCTCGAACCTAAACCTTGTGCAACTTGTTAAAGATAATACTGATTGTGGTACTAATTTTTCGTAGATCCGTGTTTTTACAATGGCACCTGCACCAACACTCCTGGTTCATACCAGTGCAACTGTGTATCGACCAAGACTGGAAAGAATTGTGAACTGGAGAACGCGGCATGTGACAGTCGACCATGCAACGGTACTGACATCTGTGCCTTGTCTGAACGGTCATCCCAGGGATTCCGGTGTGTTAGCAAAGAGCTTGAAACGTTCATGATGCTTCCATCTGGAGCCAAATATCAAAGTGTGTATGATCTGGAAAAAGCAATTGAGAATTCGATCAAGACTGCTCCGAATAATGTGGTAAGATGGAGTTCAGTGTCGTAGCCTGCACAACGGGCGTTTTTGTTGGCTACGCGAGTGTTTTTGTTCGCGTAATCGCCATTTTTGGATCGCCATATTAAATTGCAATAAAGGGAGAAGGTGGTTCGAGAGCCCTAGCGAATACCCCGTGGGTCACTATGTCTACTCTCCCCAATCTTCCTCTGTCATAAAATCAATGGTGGCGGTCACAGCGCACTTTCGCTGCATGCTTTGCTTGTTCAGGCTATCAGTGTGGCTTATGGGTTAACTAGAGTTAAGCAAAGCTGTGCTTTCAGTTTTATTCGCGGTTTACCACATGCCAAGTTGTCTTTTTCTAAGATAAAGATCTGAAGACGAGATTACATCCTGAAATAGTGGTTCGTTCTTGGCCTCTTTGCTTTTCAGGACCAGAAAAATGCGTTGTATTTTTTCCTGGCTTGCTCACGCCTTTGTTTTGCTTCATTTGCTTTGCTGTTATTGAATATGATGTTTGTTGGCGATTACTGTTGTTTCATATTTCAAGAAAGGAACGCTTGAAACTTAAAACTTAAAACGCGTCTTATTCCCACAGACGTCAGACTTACTTTATGCGAGAGAGGGAGAAAAAAGTAGTGTGTTTAGAGGCAAAACACTTTAACCTGTGTAATACAGAAAATCAGCTCACATAATGCTAATGAGAGTCATTCTGTTACTAGAGTGTCACTGTAAGACGACGAAGATCTGAGAAGAATCAGCTGGACTATGGCGCATGCTCTGTACGTGTAACCAGTTACAAAGACAGAGAAGTTCGCTTTGTGCTGCTTTGTCCACCGGACATGAAACCTGAGCCGCAAACTGCCCAGCGGTTTGTTTGTCAAGTGATGTTTAATGCCGGTCAATCAACGGAGTGCGGCAAAAAGGATTCAATGATGACACCGATTCCACCGACCACTAAACCCCCTGTAAAACCATTAGAGTAAGTGATGTTAATTTTTTCGAAAGTAGTCTTACCGTACATTCAAAGATATGTTTAAAACAAATTAAAGTGTGGATTCAAAAAAAAAAAAAAAAATTGTGGATTCAAACTCCCGTGCCAGTGCTGATGGTTATAAGGACCTTACGATCCGACAACGGCGACGTCCATGAAAACGTCGCTGAAAAACAGAACTCACATCATTTTAAACTTTTTCGCGATTATCCCAACTCGCTCTGTTACCTAAAAGAAGGACACAGGACAAAGGACAAAGTTCGGACACAGATGGTAAAATTTATCGCCTTGCTGTTCCCTTTACCAAGTAAATTTCAAATTTGTTCATTTCACGCCGTCGCTGTGCAGTGAAGGAAAAGAAATACACAAAAAAGCGTGATGCACGTGCAGAGTGGTTGTTTTGCTCATTAAACCTATTGTTTTTTTGACGTTCCCGTTGCCGTCGTCGTCGTGGTTTCGCAAGGTCCCTTATAATGCTGTGTAGACGGGGCTAATATGGTGGGAGATGGTGGGCAGCAGTTCTAGAAATTCGAGAATAATTTACTATAGTGCTCTCTATATCCTCTTTCCTTCGGAATCGAAGGCAAATGAACGAAAAACGACAACATAAAGCCTAGGCTTTCATTTTAGGCTCTCGCGTGATTGCTAAGTAACGTTACCAACTCTTAAGAGGCGTACATAGTCTACCTCGGTTTTGCAGCTGAGAAAAATTGAAAAGCACAGTACTTTTAATGAAAATGCCAACATCTTGCAATACCTTTTTTATTGATTTCACAGGGTCAAGTTAACGTTCTTTGCTCGAGATCGCGAGTCCGGCAATGACTTGGATGCGAGTAATGTGGTAGACATGATAAACAGTGGACAGGCACAAGAATTGGAACAATTCGGTTTCAAAGTGGAGAGCGCAAAAACTAGTAAGTGGTTTGCTGCATTGAGTACAAAAACGTACTTTAGTATGTTGTGCGGCACTGTGGGCTTGACGATCACCGTCGAATGAAGACAATGCTACCGCCATTTTAAACCGCGGAGGATGTCAAATGTAGGAAAATGCAAGGTGTACGAGGATCGGGAAAAAACAGGGGTTTGGGGTTTCATTGTTAAAAGGTCGGTACTTTTGCGTAGGTCAAGAACGCGCGAGCAGTCAAAAGAAAGGCCTGAGGAGAGAATGAAAACGGGGAGAGAGACTGGGGAGAGACATTCTTTTGGGTCGTGTTTAACGATGAAAAACTTTTTTGCACAAAAATTATTGTCACTAATTTTATTTGCTTATTTTTTGTTACTTTTGCAGCATACGCCCAACCCCAAACAGGTAATTATAGTATAGGTTTGGTCCTATAATTTCATAAATTAATTCTTCCGTTGGCTCATCCAACAGTTAGTCTGTTCAGTCATTCATGGTGTCAGATGCTGTTGTAGGGTTAACCAACTTCTATTTTTTTTTTCCGTGCCTATAAGTGACCAAAGAGTGAATAACAAAACAAACAGACCGACAGTCAAACAGACAAACAAAAAACAACAAAAAAATTATATTTTTCCGAAGTAAATAATTATTAACATGAAATATTACCAAACAGGTTCTAAATATTTGGCTTGAATCTCGTTCACACCCTTAAACTGTTCGAATTACACTACACTGTTCACAATAAATTACTTCAGGAGTGACAAAGGGTTTCAGATATACATACCAAACGCAATGTTGCTTTGGTGATATATTTTATTATAACAATTGCGCTTACGTACATACTTTTTTATCCTGTTTTCAGCTAAATCTGAATCAAAAGTTGGCTTAATCGTCGGTTTAACTTTGGGCCTGGTATGCCTTTTTGTGCTCATCTCTGCAGTCATATTTTTTGTATTAAAAAGGTAAGATTATTAAAAAGGGTGTTCGTGTCAGCGAAGTCTCCGTAAGAGATGACTGAATTGTCGTGGAGTTCAGCAATAGTTTCCACAACACCAGGAAACACCGTCAAATGTTGTAGAGTTTATCCTGGCGAAAACAAATGTTGTCAGTTGTCAATTTCTTACCCAAATTCGTGTTTTGAGACGCAAGAAAATGCTTTTGTTGAATAGCTCAAAATTATTTTGTTTACAGGATGTAAACCTTCCCTTACACAGCATATTCTTCTTAATCTAGTCAAATATTAGAGAAAAGTGACAAAGCTGATTTTCTTGTTTAGCCATTTAATTTAAGTGAACGGATAAAATCAGCGTTTGTAGCCATGACAACTAATTGTCTTTGTTATTGTCGACTCTACTGTCCTGTATTAGGTAGTAGTTCTTGGCATTGGAATCTGCGTGTCGAAGACATTCTAAAATGTTTCAATTCAGTTATTACGTTACAACCTGGAATTAAAACATTTTGGTGACCGTCAGCGCATTTTTTCTTTGGCGCTGTGTAGAAATACTGTATTTAAAAAAAGACTTTGCACTTGAAACATCTTACAAGATAAACTCCTGATGTTTAACCACAAAACCACGGTCTCTTCCGTTTTAGGCGAAACAAGCCCATAAATTTCCACCACTGGTTCAAGCAAAGGGCAGTGATGACACGACTAGAGAACCAAAATTCCATTATTCAGGGGGAGAGGTCGGTCAAGGACATATCTCGCTCAGAGAAACACTACCTTAATGTCGCGTATGATGACGAAAGCGGTGACGTGTCCGACGATGAAGGGCAGTTCATGGTTCAAGTGGACCTTGGGAAACCGCGCAAAAAATCACCTGCCGGAGTAAGTAACCTGTACCGCGGCTAACTGTGTTTTTGGCGTTACGGGTGCACGCGCGGTCTTTGAACGAAAGACTTGAGCTAGGGTGTTATACAGAGAGTTTGCCAGATGGGGAATTTTTTTAGCCACCTTAAGCATGGCCCCTTCCCTTCACCCTGCTCTACCTACTATAGCTCATCACCTCTTTATCCCCATATTCGCGCTCTTTTGCAATCTGTGAAGAGTATCACCCCTCTATAAGTTCTACGATACATCTGCCTTTGAGCGATTATGTTAAGGCCGATGACCAGACCAGCTTTCGTTTTTTTTTGCTTCTTCAGGGAACATTCAATATTTCCCACGCACCCTGAGTTTCCGTTTACACTTAACTCTCAAAAAGCCAGACACCTTTGGCTCTAAGACTGACAGTCAGAGCCAGTCCCGAAGGTGTCTGTGTTAGTAAAGAGAGAGTTGATTGTATACGGAGACAAGTCTATTGTCCCTATGTTTGCGCTAAGAGAATGCCAGAGGTCTACTATTGGCACTTGGCAGAGATATTTAAAATAATCCCGACTTCCTCCTACCCCTTGTAAGGTAAGAGAACAGTAATTGAAGCTGACATATTTGTCTTTAATTTTCTGTGTTTCAGATTTGCAATGAGCCTTATTTCTATAGCAAAATCACAGAGCAGGAAGCTGAGGAAATGCTTTCGTCAATGGTGAAACCGGGTACATTTCTTGTTCGTCGTGGAGAGAGCAGTAAAGCATTTTTCTTGACCGTAAGAGCTCCAGAAGGGGGACCCTCGTTCAGGCATCTACCGTTTAAATATGATAAGGAAAGCAGCAGCTTTGTAGCACAGTTTGGTTCAATGGACGACAGCAAGAGTTTTCAAACAATAAACGAGCTTGTCAGTCATTTTCAAGTCACACCGATACCATTTGATGAGGACTCGCCGGATTTAGTTTTAACTCATCCTTGGAACAAAAGTGAAGTGTGAACATCTTTTTATTCTGCGGATGTTGTAATATAGGCCAGAATGAAGTGGTTTTCTATATACCGGTACACCACACCGAAATTTTGCCAACCTCATCGTTAACTGCAAAGTGTAAAACGAGCGCTTTTCGCAGTAATAACTTAGGGAAAACTAAAGTCGTATTAATATTGTTAGGATCAACCCTTTTCAACCCGAACCGGTTTTCGTTGGTATCGTTGGAAGTTCCACAACGGAACACTTATTCCACCGTTCTTGGTTTAATCGCGAGTTGAATATGTCGTATAACAGTTTTTGGAGAGAGAACCTAACACAAAATAGTTCTATACAACAGAGGAAAACCACTGAATTCTCTGGGGTGAATCTTTGGCATAAATCTTATTTAAAAAAATATAACGATAGATTAAATTTGAAATAGAAAAATAGTAAAAATATAATAGTAATAATTTTTATGTCAACTGGATTGACTCGACTTAAAAGCTTTGCGTGTTTGGATCCAGAAGCGTCTTATTTGTTTAGTCGCTTATAACCCCATCCCTGCATGTTGCTGTTTTCTATTATCTTTAAGCGTGAATTGTTTTTGCTAGATACTCGAATATTTAGGTTCGTCAGTTTCATTTTTTCTAAGAAAAGGTAGGTATTAACTTACGTCTGGCAACAAAGCACTCAATTGTGGTTCAGGGGCTGTAACATCTGAAATCAAGAGAGGTATCAGTACTTGAAAACGTTCATGATGTGAAAATTTGTAAACTGATTACACTGGACAATAAAAGAGATGCAAAATAATACAAATAACGCTCCTGTCACCTATTTCTCTTTTGTGCTGAGCTAGAAATGGAAAATTAAGACTATGTACAGTAGTCTTCTCAAGGGACCCGGACTTTAGGGACCGGTCATTATGTATCGCCTTGGGGGTCGGAGGCGGAGGATTTTGCGGGGGGAATCACAAGATTTTTAGAAGAACAAAAGGGGGATCAGTAGTAACTGAGAACCCAAAAGGGGGGATCACTGAAATCTTTGGAAGGATTCAGAGGGGGGACCACTCAAATTTGCTTAGAAAATGAAGACATGGGGGGTGGGGGGGGGGGGGATCGCTAAAGTCATCAAATGTTATTAGGGGGATCACTTCAGTGAAGTAACATTCAAAGGGGGGATCGGTCAAATTTCGCCTTTTCTAGCCCCAAGGTTGACAGCGCTGTAAATACTGTCGAGGGTAAACAACGGAAGTGTTATCAACACTGTCATCATTATCATCATCGTTATAGTCATCGTTATCCTCCTCTCATCATTATTATTATTAATATTATTATATAATAATTCCGAAAAAGATTGCAAATTACCGTGAATATTCTGTTTTTTGCTCATGTTTTAACAGTCACCCCTTTTTAACGCAGTCGTTTTCAACAAACATTCAATTTGTCGACCTAACGAGTGTCACATTCGCCACAAATGCTCTAAGGTGCGGCAACGTGTTCCACGCCTGTTCCTGGTTTTTTCAGACGCGAACCCTATGCAGCCACGAGCCCCATGAAACCACAATTCTACGAAACCAGGAGCCCATCACCCGGGCTCATGACGAAACCTACATGTATGAGTATGAAACCGTCCAGGAAACCTATGAAGCCAAATCCATGAAACTACGAAACACGTGAAACCACGAAACTCATGAAATCACAAAACCCAGGGCACTACGAAAAGTTCCCATGAAACAATTCTCTCTTGGTGAAACCCATGATTATGAATCCTAAGAAACCTGTGAAAACCACGTAACCTTTGAAATCACAAAGCTCATGAAACCGCGACGAAAACCATGAAACGTCGCAACTTTGATGACTACCATATAGACCTTAAACCTAATACCATGAATGCTATGAAAGCTCTCTCCTCCGCAGAGGCCTTTTTGTGTTGTAGGGAGGCTGGGGAAAAAAAAAAAGAGAGCCGGGGCACGATGGGAAGTGGAACGCGAGAAGAGACAAGAGAGGCTCCCGTCTTTTCCCTCTTCCCATCGTTCCCCGCGCACTTTCTATTTTTCGATTATTGCTATTTTTATTGGGATACCCAGCGGGGAGCCTTTGCAGAGGAGAGAGCAATGAAGCCTTGATTCCTTAGCCTATGTACTGCCGTCCCTTCCACTTTCACGATCTTTTCCCTAGGGCAGAGACAGAGGTGGGGGTGGGGGGGGGGGGGGGGGCAGTACACGGGCTTTGGATCCTAAGTGATGTATTCCTACTTGGTTACGAGGCTTGGGGTAATAAAACAAAATAAATCACCTTATGACTTCCCAAGCCTCGGATCCAAGTATGAATTTTAATATATCGAAATCGATCCATAGATATTGGCATTATATAGATATAGGGTATTATTTTTGCCCTTGTTGGCATTGTTTTCCCAGCGTATCCTTAGATAGGGTACCTATTTGTAAATTGTATCAGCTAAGATTCAAGTGCGTAAATGCTCAGCTACACGAGAACTAAGTCATCTGTTAAAACTGAACTATCCTTTAGAGTACGAGGAGAGCAATTTGATAATAAGATTTGCGTTTTGTTGCCAATAAATTCTTAGTTTTTGTTTTTCCTTGAATAGGGTGTCATTTTGCGGATTTGGACCATAAATTGGGTCTCAGGCTACCGTCCACAAGGCGCCGGACGAATTTTCGACAAGTTGAAAATTCACGCGTTTAGTTGTTCCGTTCACACGGAGCCACCTTAAGCGAACGAAAATTTAAACTTTCGAGGTCGTCCGAGCGCTCTCCAAAAAAAGTCCCATGTGAACACAGCGCGAAAATATTGAACGATCGGCGTGTGAACCAAGTGTCTAGGGAAATTTTCCAGCCGGTCGAAAATTCGCCCGGTGCTGTGTGAACGTAGCCTCAGCTTCCGTTTATCTCATCCTTAAACAGTGTCAGGGTTTAAGAGCCTGGATGGGCGGTACACACCTATCCGAAAGTTATGGGAATACTCCTCCCCTCTCCCCGCCCTCGGGAGAGAAATTCAGCCGTGTTGACTCCAAAGGAAAGAACGGGCTCTGCTCTGGAGATGCTGTCTGTCCCGTTCAAAGCTTTGACTCTTTGTAAATCGTGTTAAAGGAGCAGTATCCCGTTACTGCGCATGCACTAAACTTTGGTTTTTGGACAGGATGTCGCGAAATCAAAACATGCGAGGATAGTGAGAGATTCTTAAAAAAATCCGTTTGCATCTCGCTTGGCCGAGTTCAGTACTACACTAAAACTTCTCAGGATTACAGATCAATGATATATTGTTCTCGTTGAGTTTCGATTTGGGCGAAATCGGGATTTTTTGGCGCTGCTTTTATTGCCGTTGGCCGGAGGACCAAAAGATCATGAAAAGATGGGAAGCGCTTTGATGCCGATTGAAGGCTTATTTCTTGTGCCAGATTCCATACTAGCTCAGATAATTGTGAAAGAAATACGCAGAAATGAAACAGCAACAATAGAGACTGTAAGAAAGAAACCATTTAGACATGGATGTGACTGAGGAGATTTTGTGGAATTAAGCTTTGTGTAGCAACGACGCGTTAGTAAACTTTTAAATGAACCTCCCTACGGCCAACAAAATCAAACAGACAGGCGCGACATGTTTGGAAAAAGAAGTGCAATGAAATCATAATATAATTTTTGACTAACCTTTGGGATAATTCATCGCGTTGAGATTGCATTTTTATTTATATCTTTCAAACGATTGAGGCTAGAACGCGACCAAATCAGGCAAATATTACTGGACTTGGATCAATTGACCTCTGACACGAGTTTCACATTAAAAAAAGGTGTTTTTAAAGCGAGCGGAACGAGATTTTCGGGTCG
The DNA here is from genome assembly GCA_964035525.1 of Porites cylindrica. NCBI lineage: Eukaryota > Metazoa > Cnidaria > Anthozoa > Scleractinia > Poritidae > Porites > Porites cylindrica. The sequence goes on along the minus strand of OZ037786.1, from coordinate 7,036,768 downwards.
CGAGGCGGCCCTGCTAGCGACAAAATCGCGATGAGTCTTCGTGCCGCGAGCCAAATTTTAAATAAGACGAAAAACTTCTTCGAAAGTCTAAAATATAATTACTTGGGAATGTAAACAACAAATCTCCGTTGGCGGTGCGGTCCGGAAGTAGGTCAACACTTATTTCTATCCGCCAAACTGACGTTGACAGATTAATGATTCGTACAAAAAGTAGGGGTTAGGGTTAGGGTTGGGTTGTTGCCATATATATTCAAATCAAACCATTTTTCGTTAGCCACAACAGTGGTGTAGGAGTTAAAGTGATAAACTGCAGAGCCTATGCTCCGAGATCGAATCCTACTCGTGCCATCTTGAATTTTTTTTTCCTTAAAAATTGAAGAGACTTAGACTTTTATGAACAGAAATTTCAAGAGACAGAGAAATTTCATGTACGAAAAGTGTATTGTCTTGAGACAGCCACTGAGAGGAAAATGTCAGTTTGGCGGATGGAAACAAGTGACGACCCCGGAAGTAAATCTTGTCGAGTCAATATGACAGTTCTATTGTCTTTTGAAGAAAAAACAGATGACGTTCGCACGTGCGCACAATCGGGACACTCTCCCTTTAAATTCCCTCTTTCGTCTTTATCTCCTCTATGGGTTCGTTTTACCTTCAATTCGCCTTGATTTAAGTCGCGTTATTTTCAAATACCTTAAGGGTTAACCCCGAGCTAATAATGCTAATAATAGTCTTGCTTGGATGACGTGTTTCTTGTCACTAACCACCTGACCTTACGGCGTGGTCTGGGAACGATAATTGCTTGGTAACTAATATGCTTGAATCGAAAGCCCCCCTTCGATCCTGTCGCTGTTTGTGGGTTGAAAAGGTAGGTGTTTGTGCTCTAATACGAGTAGGAAATCGTGATATTTGATATTTAGGTATCAGTAAGATATTAATATGTTTTTGCTTCGTTCTGCGTGTGTTTCCAATCGTTATACCTATTTTAAACAAGCCTAAAACCACTTCCGCCTTGTCCTAAATATAACTTATCTGTATGTTTGTTTCTGCTTTCTTCTTAAAATAACCAACCTTTTTAGGCTAGTTCTTTTTTTTAATGCCACTTTAGTTTGTCTCGTTTTTGGGTGCTGGTGCATGGAGTTACGAGAAAAAAATACAATTTGGTGTCAAATCACGTCAAATGAAACCCGATTTATTGCTGTGTACTAATATACATGTATGTGTCGAGTGTTTATAGATTGAATCGAAGTTTTGCTCAAAATGAGACTTAGATGTGATGTTGTGGTTAACTTGGAACTGTTGTAATGACTCTGTTTTTTTTCTGTATCCGTTTAAACATCAGTCGTTGTCACAGTTTAGTTTGTTAGTTTAGTTGTAAGTTTCTTTCTTTCCTATATATTTTGTGATTTATGTGGTTAATAAGGCATATTAAAAAATGCAAACAAAACAAGAAATTTTGCTCAGAATTATAGATCCCAAAGCCCAAACAATGGGATAGTTGGTCAATGGAAATCAGGCCTATGGGAGGTTTTGATACCGTTATAATTTCTTTTTTTTTTCTTATGAAAATACATACAGAAAATATGGTATACCTATAAAGAAATAAGGGCTCTGAGTACAAAGGGCAACAACAACAACAACAGTTTATTTCTACTACTATAGACAACTAAAAGAATTTACAAGAATGTAATTATACATAAATAAATAAACAGTACATACAGTAGTGGGACACCCAAAATAACTAAAAAGCTAAACTAGCTGGGTGACCGTAATTATGATAGTTAAAACTGTGAAAGTCAGAAAAGAGGCACAGCAAGTACATTGGTACACACAAATATCCTAAGTTGGTACAAACGTAAATATACAGAACAAAACAAAAAATAAATAAATAAATAAATAAATATAAACCATCAAAATATCAGTAAAGATTAATAGAGACTAATGAAATGCGAAGTTGGTTCTTTTTAAATTGATAGGAAGTACGACACTTGAATCTTTCATCGAGTTCATTCCATAATTTAGGTCCATTAAATCGAATATTAAATTTGCCATAATTTGTTTGAATTTTTGGAAGATAGAAAGTAGATCTAGATGCAAAGCGAGTATTTACATTATGTTAACAGGATGTTTTAACAAAAAACGAATCAAATATCTTTGGTAGTTTGCCAGTATTAAATTGGTGCACAAAAAAGAGAGTTTGAAGCTTATAATATGATCTTGAAGTTTAAGAAGGTTAAGCTTAGCAAACAAAGGACTTGTATGTGCATTGAAATTGGAGAAAGTAAGTTAATGGATTGCTTTCTTTTGTATTATTTGAAGTGGTTTAATGTTATGGTCAGAGGTGTTGCCCCGAACTATACAGCCATAGGAGAGAAAAGGAAGAATAATGGCTTGGTATAATTAAACTAGTGTTTCCGTATCAACAAAATGTCTAATCTTACACAGGACACCAATACCCCCAGATATTTTTTTTGAAATTTGTTGGATTTGTTCTTTTCAATTGAGATGACAGTCTATGAGAATTCCAAGGTACTTAACACTTTTTTGTTGATTAATTAGCTTACCACATATTTCATATGTTCAAGGAGTTTTTTATCTTTTTTTGATGAGGATGAAATATTACAAAATGCATTTTAGCAATATTGAGAGAAAGTTTGTTGGCACGAAACCATAGGCTAATTTCACTGGGTTCTCGATTAACATTTTGCTCAAGATGCTGTAAATCACAATGGGTATAAAATAGATTAGATCATCAGCAAATAAATGGAAATCAAAATCAGATGAACAATTGGTGAAATCACTAATATAAATCAGGAGTAATACTGGGCCAAGCACAGTGCCTTGTGGAACCCCACATATTATTTGCAGTGGGTCTGAATCTGAATTGTTTACAGAAATAAATTGCTGTCTGTTAGTTAAGTATGAGCGGAACCACTCATTTGGTAAACCACGAATTCCATAATGTTCCAGTTTGGCTAAGAGAATGCTGTGATTTACTGTTTACTTAAGTCCAAAAAAATCCTGGAGGAGTATAATTTGTTTTCAATGGCTCTTTGGATTTTATCAGTGGTAAGCATAGAAGCCTGAGTAGTGGAGCATCCACTATGAAAACCAAATTGATTATCATCTAGTATATTATGTTTATCAGGAAAATTAACTAATCTATTGAACATGAGCTTCTCCATTATTTCTCCATTATTTTACTTATCTGGCACTAAGCCCAAAGAAAAAGAACAATTAAATAAATAAGATAATGGGTAACACAAGATGCTCTTCAATAATTTAAGAGTTTTCACTGGAATGTTATGTGGCCCCAGTGCTTTACTTGTATTTAAGCTAAAAATAATACTGTAAAATTCCGAAAATAAGCTTCGGGGCTTATATTTTTTCAAAGGTCCTTTTTGTGGGGCTTATTTTTGGAGGGGCTTATAATCGGAGGGGCTTATCTATGGAGGGAAATTTGCGTTTCAAAATCGATTGGGCTAGCCTTATAGTTAGACGTAAATTTACCATTTTTGCTTTGTTTTACTTTGTATTTGAGGGCAATTTTCCAAGTACAAGCCCCGGGGGGGAGGGGGGGGTGGGGGGGGGCTTATATTTGGAGGGGCAATTTAACAGAGGGTTTTTTGCGTTACCGGTTTGGGGGCGTATAATTATTTGGAGGGGCTTATACATGGAGGGGCTTATTTTCGGAATTTTACGGTATTCTCAACTTCTGTTGGTGATACTGGTGATAAATAATAACTGTTGCATTGTGAATTTGTTCTATTGCCAGGTTGAATACCATTGGCCAACATTGGCCCAACTGAGGAAAAATATTTGTTGAAGGCATTAGCTTACCTCTGGCATCAGTTAAGGTGGTACCATCTACTGTTAATCAATTCGGGAAGGACAATTTACTACGCTTAGAGCTAATAAGCTGCTTAATACCCTTCCATGTGGCTTTTGCCTTATTAACATGGTAAGTAAAGCATTCTTTATAATAGAGGTTTTTACTAACAATTAAAATAATGCTTTAGTTTGTTCTGGTAAATTTTATAGCGAGAGTGATTACTTTGAGACTTACTTGTTATATAATGTTTAAATAGCTTATTTTTGGTTGTAATAGATTTACAAATACCCTGAGTAATCTAAGGTTTAGACAGAGTAAAAGGAATCAAACATCTGATTGATGTCATTTTCCCTAAAAACATTATCCCGCTGAATTGACTGAACATCTGCTAAAAAGTTATCCTGATCAAAGCACAGGTAGCCCAAGCTCACTATGAGAGCCCTGAACAACATTATCCTACTTAGCTATTTAATTATTCATACAGCAAGAAAATTATAAGACGTTGTATGGAGAAATATTCTTTGCTCACTAAATTAGCAAAATGTACATTGAATATCGAAGCTTACCTTTAGCGTCTTCTTGTTTTTCTTTGTATTCTGACTGCATTTCAGACCTCCCAGGCACTGTTTAAGGCCTTTTTTTGAGCGACAGTTTTTCACCCAGATGACAGTAGAGACAACAAGAAGGTTGGCAAACCTCTCTTGATCGGCTCCGCCCTCGGCGGCGATAAATTCCGTGACATTTGCGACATGGAGACAATTCCGCCAGAAACAGATGTCCTGATAAATAACGCACATTTTCCATCATTCACATCGCCAAAATTCCCATTTCGAAGGTCCTAAATCGCCAACGAAATGGGCAATACACGGCTGAGGTGAGGCGAGTCGAGAGCAGACCCGCAACGGACTCCAACCGTCACGTCGACAATTCAAACCGTCGCGGGCTGGCAGGGTCAAATTGTTCAACCGTCAATGGACAATTGGAGCATTTAGCCTACTGGGCACAGTAACTGATTTTTTACTTCTCACATTGCACTCCGGGGTCGCGGAAGTCAAGCATCGCGTGTGATAGTGGCATGTAATATCAAAACATGTCGCGTTGTTAATGTTTTCATCCTGTCCCCAAACTTGCTACCTACTGCCACTTGTTGAAAAAGGGAGGAAAAATAGCTAACAACTGTTTACAGCCGTAGTAATTCTTATTGCAAAATTTTTTTCTAAATCATACATAAAAAACCATTGTCAAACGCTTTTTAAAAAGAAGGGTAGAGATCAAAACATTAACAACGCGACATGTTTTGATATTACATGTCATTATCACACGCGATGCTTGACTTCCGCGACTCCGGAGTGCAATGTGAGAAGTGAAAAATCAGTTACTGTGCCCAGTAGGCTAAATGCTCCAATTGTCCTTTGACGGTTGAACAATTTGACCCTGCCAGCCCGCGACGGTTTGAATTGTCGACGTGACGGTTGGAGTCCGTTGCGGGTCTGCTCTCGACTCGCCTCACCTCAGCCGTGTTTTGCTCACTTCGTTGGCGATTTAGGACCTTCGAAATGGGAATTTTGGCGATGTGAATGATGGAAAATGTGCGTTATTTATCAGGACATCTGTTTCTGGCGGAATTGTCTCCATGTCGCAAATGTCACGGAATTTATCGCCGCCGAGAGCGGAGCCGGTCAAGAGAGGTTTGCCAACCTTCTCTTCTCTTGTCTCTACTGTCATCTGGGTGAAAAACTGTCGCTCAAAAAAAGGCCTTAAACAGTGCCTAGGAGGTCTGAAATGCAGTCAGAATACAAAGAAAAACAAGAAGACGCTAAAGGTAAGCTTCAAAGCGATATTCAATAAACATTTTGCTAATTTAGTGAGCAAAGAATATTTCTCCATACAACGTCTTATAATTTTCTTGCTGTATGAATAATTAAATAGCTAAGTAGGATAATGTTGTTCAGGGCTCTCATAGTGAGCTTGGGCTACCTGTGATCAAAGCAAGAATAATCGCGTACAAACCTGGTCATATTACTTGCATGCTGTCGAAGATAATTTGTTGATAATTAAGAGCGAATCCATGCAAAAATCGACCAAAATCGCCGATTCGTGGCAAGGCTCAAAAAATCAAAATCGCTCTTCTTTTGCAGACTGGTAGACTTAAGTAAGTATACAAACGCTATGTATTTTTTTCTTCGAAAGATCCGTTCGTTTCCGAGAAAAACGAAGAAAACCGTTTCAAGCCCCACCGTCGATTTCGCAAGCCAAAAACAGGGTTGAAATTCATCATGATTCGCTGGACTCGCGTTCCAATACAACCGCGCTAGGAAGAAAACTTATTGCTAAAATTTTAAGTTTAACTCGTCGTTGATCAAAATATATAATATTTTTAGCATTACAACCGTCTGAGTAATTATAAAAAAACTAAAGCGTACGGCTACCTGATGTTTACCCACGAAAGGTCGTTAAAAACAGGGACGATTTTCATCATTTGCCTATGATCAGAATTTTTTCAGATTGAAGGGAAATATACTACAGGCATCAAACGTTTATGTTATGTAAAAATTATTTTGGGGAAATCATTTTGAGCTTCTCAGAAATTATTTGAAAATCGTTTTACAGACAACATAAAGTAACGCCATCTTTAACATATGCGTGACCATCGTCAGTCGACCAGGCAAAGGTCATCAAACGTTTGTCCTAAAAAGTCTTGCTAATATTCACGCACAAAGTTCTAAATGTTAAAGTACTTACCCTATTCTTTGTTCCAGGTCTAGGTTTACGGCAAAATGTTTCCCGTTGCCATCTGTTCAAGTTTGCCATTGTATATTAAACTCTGTTTGAGACTCATAACCAACACGCATGCTTTCTAACGAAGCTCGCTTATGTTAATTTAACACGTAGTAAACCCTCTCTTCCTTATCTGTCATCCACTTTTGTCTCAAAATGCCGCCGGACACCGCAGAAGGAAGCGCCAATCTTAAGGATAAAGCGCCCTTCGGACGTTTTGTGACTCAGTATGCAAATTACTTTCAACAGTAATATCGGATCACAGCTGTCAAGATCCCGGTGCCCGTGGTCAGGATCCGCTAAAAGCAGGCGCAAAGCAAACGTAAAACATACGTGTAATTAAAATTACTTAATTAATTAATTTTCAAAAATTAAAAATGAAGAATTTAATTGGTAGCATCGCTGAAGATTTTCATTGCTTCGAGACGTCGGCATTATCAAATCAAAAGATGTCTTAACAAAAAATTGTGCACATGTTTTCTTCCCATCTTCACAGGTAGAACTTCCAGTTATTGGCTGCACGTGGGTAATCCTGGCCTGCACGTGCGTTATTTCAGAGTGCCTTCTTAAAAAAGCACAAAATTAATATAATATCTGCTGTGCTAAATGTCACTTTTCCTGAACTGAAACAAACATTATTGACGTTTTTTTTGTTAGTACATTTGAAATAAGACTAGACCACGAGCAGTCTCTCTTTTGTCTTGGTCCGTCGAGCAAAACGCCCGAGACACGCAAATTACCGTGAAATCTGAAGAAAAGAGAGACAGCTCGCAGTCTAAAATAAGACAATTTCCAAAACAAAAAAAATACATTCTTCTGGAAGAAACAGCGGAGACAACAGAACCTCGGCCATGAAGGATCCGATGGTGCCTTGCGATCTTTAACCTGTGCCGAGTATGTCAAAAAGCCAGTTTTGCATGGTTTCGAAATCCATTTTGCCTCAGTGACACAAGGGACGGACCATTAGGAAACTTATTGGGGGGGGGGGGGGGGGGGGGGAGTACAAAAAAAATATTCGCGCAAGGGAAAATTCAATGAAAAAAATTCATGCACGCCAATTAACCCTAGAAAATATTCATGCAACGGCCTAAAAAAATTCATACAGGATCGGAATTTGAAAAGGAAAAAAAAATTCTTGCGGCTCAAAAATCCCCCCCCCCCCCCCCCCATAACTTTTCTAATGGTTCGTCCCTAATAGATAAGATTTCTCTTCGTGATTCTCAGTGGCCTGCGTTCTTGTAACATTCTGCAAGCGCATCTGCTAGTGATCTTGAAGTCAATGGCTTCGTCATTGGTCTGCTGAACTACAATTTGAGATTGTACTAAGGATACCCAGAGTTTCAGCGTCTTCTGGCGCAATCTCCTACCCGTCCGTCTGTAGGGCGGGTAGGGGAGAACCCTGTTAACGAGGCTGCAATCTCCCCAAGAGTTGCATCGACCACTTTTTTTGCTGTTCGAATGTGAAATCGTTGAGTTCTATCCAATGCCATATCCCCCACACGTTGTCTTGAATGAGGTACAAGTCAGTTGTTTGAGGGAAATGTAAAAAAACAAAAACAAAAACAAAACAAAAAAAACGACAACGACAAATGCCATCAGAACTGGACTATGATCTGTAACTTTTACAAAAAAAAATTCTTTACTCTAGGTGAAATCGGGTTTAATTTCAAACTAAAAGAAAAACTGAAAGGCTTATATTATCAGACAGATTAGGTGGATTGGTGCCGTACCCGGGAGACTCTAGGTTATCTAAGAGAGTTGACAACTATGGTAAACTTTATACAGTATTCGTGGATTGACTCTAAGTGACTTATTAGAATATAATACAATGAATAAACCAAGAGTACCTGAACCTACAGGAATGAGGATACCGATTTGCTGATAGATAGATTCTGAAATGTTCTTCTTCAAACTACTTTGTTGGCTTTAACAGGTTTCCCTCTTCTTTCAATCATGTGATTGGCGATTTCCTTTGGAACTTGGCACGAATTCGAATAACTGTTCCGTCGCCATCCAATACCGAGCTCAGAACGATGGAAAGGGCATACCGTATCTTAAAGGAACCTAGGGTGCTTTCCATCTGTCAGAACTGGCCGGCTGGACCATAGCCCGACCAGTCATTTTGAAAATGACTTTCGAGCATACTATTTGGGATTTGACTGATCTAGCTGAAGAGTTTGATTAAAAGGGAAATTATCATTGTGACGGGAATGGTCTGGCTGGTCAGTTCTGAGCTAAAATAAAGTCTGTTTCGCTTTCAATACCAGAAAGAGACCATGTCGACCTATATGCCCAGTTACGTCCTTAATAGTTTGACAGCGACAAAGGAACAATCTCAGTTGATCTCTGCTTATCCCTTCTATCAAACGAACACAGAGTACCTACTAATGACTCGAAGGAGCACGAACCTGCCATAGCTTCATCGAAGAAGAGCGCACAAAAACAGTGTTTAGGCAAAGATCTTTTTCTTTTTCAAGTGGGAATGAACAGTTGAATCAAATTAAACTAAATTTAATTCGATAATGTTAATCAATTGCCTTAAACGTCAAAATATTAAGAGCCATTATCTGAGAAAATCGAGAATCGCACGACACTCGTCAAAAAATGGAATTTTTTTTTATTTTGCCAAAACATCCCTTTTAGTGACCTAATTTGAGGAAAAATAGTTTTGGGTTCAAACGATTCATTTTAAAGGAGAAATTAGGAAAAGTTTGAAAAATCGATTTTATGCTCGTTTTTCGCACAAAACACGGCAGGATGCAATGGCAACTTCGAGAGAAGGGTGAACGCGTAAGAAACATTCCCTGACATTGAAACTTCACCGAATTATTGTTTTGTTCTTACTCTTGAAAATCCTAAAAGAAAATTTGATAAACAATGCTTTACATTTTTATAATCGACAAGTGTAAAGAGGTCATATTTGTGACGTTAGACGTGCTAGAAAATGAAGGCCAACTTTGACTATTAAAAAAGGCCTCTGGTATATGCCACTTGATCATAAAATCAATATAAAATGGAACCTTGGTTTTTGTACTAACTTACTGGAAAGTTTTAGCTCTGGAAATCAAATACCATCCTGACACCAAAGCAAGCGGTGAGAGCAATTGAATTGGGAAATTTATGTAAATTAGACGGCTTGCGGACGGTTGTCAAACTAAAAGAAAGGTTTTAAATGAAAGGATTACTCACCATTGCTTGTAACACGTTTTTACGGCAAGGAAAGTTATTTCCAACTTCTGTGGCGTCGTTTTGAGTCACAAAATATATAATTTTTAGCCAAAAGACAAACGTACGTCTGCTCAGCAACTGCGTCCGAATCCGGCCGTGATTCGCAATAAAGTCACAACACGTCGAAGCAAGAGTTACAAGAGTTTTTACTTCAGTCAGGAGGCAAAAGGAATAAAAATTCATCGCAAACAGGAGCAAACTAATGACTTCGATTTTGAAAACCTTTCATCACTTCAATCGTTCGTCGGCTGATAATAAACATCGCACAAGATCGTATGACCTTTGGCGTGTGACCGGAAATTGGTCACACGCTTTAGTCACGTCAGCATGCTGTCATTTTCGTAGCATTTTCGTAGCTGTTTCGTAGCTGCATTTTCGTAGCTGTTGTCAGCAATTTTAATACAGTTTTCACATTTTCTGACAAGAAATCCTCTCATCGCAGTAGAAACAGCCATGCATATTTATTTTTCTTTATTTTCCTACTAGACTTTGAAACAGCTTTTTTACCTTCGAAGCACTAAACAGGAGGGGTACCTCGGATTCCAATCGTCGTGAGTGATCTGTGGAAGCGAAAATTAAGACCAAAAAAGAACGAATATTTTGAATACTTAAGTAAAGCCACAGCTAAAAAAATTTGTTCAAAATATTTTCAAACCAAGAAAAAAACATACTTCGATCATCCCCGTGACTTGGAATCTGGCCAGAGTATCCCCTCCCCCTCCCCTCCTCCCCTATGCCGGGTCAAAATACTAAGTTCCCCCGGCCCAATGTCCCATAGTCAAGGGAGTATACTCTCTTGCTGTAGTAAAGAACTTGCAGAATAATACCAATTCTCCGTGGCCAACGGATTCAACGCTATAGTTTACTTTGGTTTTGCTTGTTGATTTTTTCGCTATTTGCTCACGATCAGGAGCCTATAACCCCAACCACGACCAAGTTATGAAACCTGTTCTTACCAGAAAAAAAAAAACACAAAGAAACAGTCAGTCAGATAGACAGTACATAATAAAAAAGACCTCCATTAAGATTAAAAAAATCAATACGTGACACTGTCGAATACGAAAACCCAGAAACCATTTTGTGGAAAAAAGGTTCGCATACAGCTATCAGCTGCTTTTGTCCACAACTCGCCGGTAGAGGTGCGCGGAAACTAGTGATTGTGAAATGGCTTCAAACTATGATCCTATACTGTTGGAATATTACTTATCACAGAAAGCTACACCTGATTTCTTCCAGCAGACCCAACCCTCTTGGTTCGTGTGGACAAAGTAGCTCATCCCGGCTATTTGCACCATGCTACCATAGTCTCCCTAGATTCCCAAGCCTCGCACGCAGACTTTCCTGTCCCACGAACGTTGGGTAGGATTGTAGGACGAGCCAAAAGAAAGTGAAGGCTATAGGCTCTCGCGATGATGCAAGGAAGGTCGAGTATTATATTCCCCTATCCTGGTCGCCAAGGGTAAGTCTGCGGAGGAGAGTGACTGAGAGGCTGTATGTTTGAAAAGTTGACTAACGCCCCCGGGACTAACGCTTTCCCCTGGATAAATCTATATCCAATAAGTAACGCAATTGCTTCTTCTTATTCGCTTGAGAGTGATTTCCGGTGGGTAGCGCTATCCAACGTTTGAACAACAGGGCCCTAAGAATTGTGTTTCGCCTTGCACTAAAAACCCATAAACCTTATAAATTTCACTATGGGACTTCAGCACCTCCCTTGAATGATCCATTTCGCTAATCGGGACCTCAAAACAACGATAACAACGATACTGTGTATCCTGAGGGAGTGTATACTATACTTTCCTGGCTCTCGTCACTCACAGTGAGGTGATGGTGGCTTATACTATAATAGACCTAACACAGTCGAACCTCCATGTGCGACCGCCAAGGCCAAAAGACCACATTTTCTCAGTCAAAGCCTTACAGTTGGAACCTACAGTAAACGACCACCTTCTGTAAGTGACTGCGACCACTTTTTGGGCGTCAAGGTTAATTGTTTTCCATAAGCGACCAGTTGACGCATTCTCTGCTCTTCGTTTTGCTGTGTGCACTATGTTCCTTAGAAAATATGAAGACCTTTAGTGACATCGTGGAACTACACATATCCTAACTTAGTAGATGTAGCCAACAAAGCGGAGGGTCTGTTGTGATTCTAGACTATTCTACATCTCACTCACCTGAATCCCTCTTTAAATTTAGCATGATTTAAAAGCTGTATTTGTCAAAAGAGGTAAAAGATAATATTTTGCGAGGAATTTCTTACACCGCCATTTAATAGAATGTGCCTGGACCTCTTCTAGGAATAGACCCCATGTGTTCCGATTCTTCTAAACGACCACCCTCCCGTTAGGGACCACTAAGCCTTTGCATTTTTGGTGGTCGCTTACTGGAGGTACGACTGTATTACTTTGACCTATCAGAGGCTTACCGATAATAAAGGGGATCTGGAAGGGGGCATGGATGCGACAATCACATGCCAGGTTGCTTACTTAAAATAGTGGACATCTAACTGACAATCAAAGTTTGTGCTTATTATTGGGGTTATCTGGTGTTTACTCACCTCCCAAGCTACCCTGGGCGAGCCAAATTTTCCTCCATTTCCTTACAAAACTTGGTAAACCATTTACATGAGAAACAAAACGTTGGTTCGGATAGACTCCTTACTACCAGTAGTGGGCGGGGTTGAGGGCTTCCGGAAGTCAGCCCTCCACTGAGCCGGTAGTGGTGGCCTTACCCTTCTAGCCCGGCTAATATTTCTCCACTTTGGCTCGCCCAGCTAGCTGGGACAACACGGTCAAGGCTAGACAAAGACAGCATGCGCAAGCACTGTTGACTCGGACAAAGTGCTCAGTTTTTTCCTCATATAAACGCTCGCAAAAGTTGGCTCGGCTGGGAGGTTGACCTTCTCTCCTGCACAGCTTTTCTCCATCCATGGGTTCCAAACAGTCTTTTAGCAGTCACGTTTGAAATTTATAGGAAAATGATGTAGCACTTCAAAAAATAATAATAAAAAAAAATACTTTGTTTTCACAGCCTGTCAATACCTAGAAGGTGTCTATAAAAGTAATCAACTGCAGAACAGGAGTCAATTTCAGTTTTTTGCGCTTTTCACGCTAGCACTGCGAAGCGGACTGGGGGCGCGAGACACGCGGATGCATGGGGAACAAGTTCTGCAGGCTATAAAAGAAATTTGAAAAAAAAAAACAAATAAAGCAGGCCTGATTTTATTTCGATGAGTCTCTTTTTTGTCGCAAGCAAACGTGAAAAATCGTATTAAATTCGTGACAGTATGCTAACGTGACTTAAGCGTGTGACCGATTTCCGGTCACACGCCAAAGGTCATACGATCTTGTGCGATGTTTATTATCAGCCGACGAACGATTGAAGTGATGAAAGTTTTTCAAAATCGATTCATTAGTTTGCGATGAATTTTCAATCATTTGGCCTCCTGACTGAAGTAAAAACTCTTGCAACTCTTGCTTCTAAAGGACCGCAGTGACGTGTTGTGACTTTATTTCGATTCACGGCCGGATTCTGGCGCAGTCGCTGAGCAAACGTACGTTTGTCTTTTTGACCTTTTGGCTTAAAATTATGGATTTTGTGACTCAAAACGACGCAACAGAAGTTGGAAATAACTTTCCTTGCCGTAAAAACGTGTTACAAGCAATGGTGAGTAATCCTTTCATGTAAAACCTTTCTTTTAGTTTGACAACCGTCCGCAAGCTGTCTAATTTGCATAAATTTCCCCATTCAATTGCTCTCACCGCTTGCTTTGGTGTCAGGATGGTATTTGATTTCCAGAGCTAAAACTTTCCAGTAAGTTAGTACAAAAGCCAAGGTTCCATTTTATATTGATTTTATGATCAAGCGGCATATACCAGAGGCCTTTTTTAATGGTCAAAGTTGGCCTTTGTTTTCTAGCATGTCTAACGTCACAAATATGACCTCTTTAGACTTGTCGATTATAAAAATATAAGACATTGTTTTTCAAATTTTCTTTCAAGGTTTTCAAGAGTAAGAACAAAATAATAATTCGGTGAAGTTTCAGTGTCAGGGAATGTTTCTTACGCGTTCACTCTTCTCTCGAAGTTGCCATTGAATCCTGCCGTGTTTTGTTCGAAAAAAAGGAATAAAATGGATTTTTCAAACTTTTTTTAATTTCTCCTTTAAAATGAATCGTTTGAACCCAAAACTATTTTTCCTTAAATTAGGTCACTAAAAGGGATGTTTTGGCAAAATAATAAAAAATTCGATTTTTTGACGAGTGTCTTGCGATTCTCGATTTTCTCAGAAAATGGCTCTTAAAGATAATTCTCGGGTAAAATAATGTCAACTGGAGTATTTTTGTAGAAGGAGGAGTATAAAAGATGAATCTTCTTCAGTGTACTGGAAGTAACGGGTGAAAGTCGGTAAAGCTCGTCACGTGTATTTCACCGGAGGTAGACCCTTGGCACACTCCTATGCAAATGAGATTAATTGTACTGAACGGATCCACGAGCAAGGAACTACCGAGCTTTATTTTATAGACGGCTTTTTTAAGGTCCAGGTTTCTCAAAATTTTTAACAAGCATGAAATGTTAACTTGAAAACATTAGAGAAAACAGAGGGATGAAGAAATTACCAGAAAGCTGTCACGCACCTCCACAATGCTACTAACCCTAATCAGTATTTTCAGTGCTTAACCCTAATCAGTATTGTTAGTGCTTAACCCTAATCACTATAGCCAGGGCTCACTCATATATACATGTATACATATATGCAATTTCTTTGTGTAGGCATCACAAGGTATCCAAGGGCGGTTTGAGATATGGAAACTAGCGTTGACAATGTGAACGCACACATTCCAGCGGACTTCACGACTACGGTAGCATAGGTGATAAGACGGCAAAATGAAACAACTTGGAGCTTGAAGTACAACAGATACAGGTTAAGGTGAGCTTTTCAAAAATATTTTCTACATATCAAGGCTACCAGCGTTGTAAACGGAAACCTAAAGTCAAATTGTTGGTGGTGGTCGCGTGACTCATGTGTTGGATGGCGTTATTTTATGTTGTCTGTAACAGGACTTTCAAATAATTTCTGAGAAGCTCAAAATGATTTCCCCCAAATAATTTTTACATAACATAATAGTCTGATGCTTGAAGTGTTTTCCCCTTCGATCCTGAAAAATTCTGACCAAAGGCACACGATGAAAATCGGCGCTTTTTTCAACTACCTTCCGTGGTTGAACAACAGGTAGACATACGCTTTAGCTTTTTTATAATTACTCAGACTGTTGTAATGCTAAAAATATTATATATTTTGATCAACGACGAGTTCTACTTACAATTTTAGTAACAAGCTTTTTTTCTAGCGCGATTGTTTTGAAATGCAAGTCGAGCGAATCATAATGAATTTCAACCCTTTTTTTCGGCTTGCGATATCGACGGCGGGGCTTGAAACGGTTTTCTTGTTTTTCTCGGAAACGAACAGATCTTTCGAAAAAAAAACTACATGGCGTTTGTACACTTACTAAAGTCTATCAGTATGCAAAAGAAGAGCGATTGTTATTTTTTGAGCCTTGCCGCACCGTGACTTTGGTCGATATTTGCATGGAGTTGCTCTTAAAGGGAACCTCCACTCTTACTACAGAATAAGTTTAAATCGAATAAAATTATGTTGATAAACAAATTTGTTCGAAATTTGTCGTTAAAAAAGTGTTTATATCAGGAAAAGTGAATTTTAAAATCGCTTATTTTCACTTTCAAATTTCGCGGGCGCCGCCATCTTGAATAATTGTGACGTGTTACGGTTGCTCTATTGTTCTGACACAAAGAGCTTTTGTTTAATAACAATAGGGCAACCGTAACACTTATTCAAGATGGCGACGCCCGCAAAATTTGAAAACAAAAATAGGCGAATCTAAAAGTTATTTCTTTCGGATACAAACGCTTTCTTTAAAAATATTTTAGATTGACCTGACTGTAACATTTATTTCCTGTGATTTAAACTTATCTTTTTGTTGAAGTGGAGGTTCCCTTTAAGAAGTTTGGTAAATGATCTGTAAGGTCACAAACCAAATTTCCACTAGTAGCAACAAATTCATTAAAATTAAAGAAAATATTATTAATTAATGTTGCTGTGTGATCAGTGATTCTTGTAGGCTGCAGAATGTGTGGTAAGAAGCCATAAGAAATCACCGTATCAATGAATTCCTCAGTTATCTGACAGTCTTGAAAGTTCAGAAGATTTATGTTAAAGTCACCCATGAATAAACACCACTTATTATTTTTTGAACGTTTCTCTAGAGTTGAGAAAAGATATTTGTTAAAGTCCTCAGTTTTACCATTTGGGTGTCTATATATGACAGCGCACAGAATATTTTTATATGGATCACGATTAATCTCAATTCATAGAGATTCAATCTCTTTTGTCGTTGAACAAAGATCACCTCGAATATGAAACTGAATCCCCTCTTTGATGAAGAACCCCACACCACCAGCATTAGTCAGAGTTGACTTCGAGACAAAATCATATCCTTCAATAGCAATGTTGCTAGTTAGATCACAGTTACTTTTTATCTTTGTTTCGGAAAGGCCAATAACATCGAATGAATTCTGTAGATCTGATAGCAGCATTGTCAAACCATCATGGTTAGCAGAAAGGCTTCTTATGCTGAAATGAATTGTAGAGAAGAAAGGCATAGATTTATTTAATTGCTCTGAGAAATTTCGTCATTAAGAAAGTCTTCTGAAGTATAGTATTTAAAGTCTGGCTGTATGTTATTTTCCGCATCGTGATTATTAAGACTGGATATCTTGTTAAATTTAGATAAGTCAAACTGCGGTAAGTCATCTATAAGTGTATGACATAATATATAAAGAAGTACTGTACAGTAAGTTTTAACTTAGCCAGTTGGTTGAGGTGAGAAGGGATGAACTCTACCATCTTGCTTCAAGACATCCAAATCCGATTTCTTGTTTATGGCAGCAGCAGGGCTTTGTGAGTCTCTACGAAGATTATGATACGACCATAGAATGTCCAGATGTACTTATACTTCAGATCCTTTTAATCTTTCAAGCTGTCCTTAAGAAGATCTTTCTTGATTTGAGTAAGGTTTTCTGAGATATATATCTGTTCTCTGAATTTAATCTAAGATCCAGGCCTTGTGTTGTCTTATTCCGTAGAAATTTTTCGATCTCTCAGCGCTCTTCGTACAAATTTCACAACTATGTTGGGAGCCCTGACGCGCGAATTCGATGAAGCTTGAGATCCTTCCCTAACTACATCTCTGTAGGACTGTTTTGGTAGTAGATGACTCACGGATAAATCGCTTTCCGTTATATGTACTCCAATTAATGAGCCTACTTTTATTGCAATTTCCTTCGTGTTTCCGTCTTCTGTTTCAGGTATGCCAGATATTTCTACGCACTAGCGGCGAGAATACTGTTCTAAACACAGGCGGCCCAGACGTAGTATGTGTCGCTGAATGAATATATTAATATTCACATGGACAAATTAATAATGCGATGAGTCGTCGAAACTCCCATGAACTAAAATAGTCCAAAAAGTCAAAATGTAACAAAACAAAGCTAAGATACCTTCAACTGAACGTATCCTTGTCTTTCCTGGCCGGTTTAAGTGGCATTTTGTTGAGTTTTGCAATTGTAGGTACTATCTACTAAAGAAGAATTAAAGGCTGGCTACAAAACAAACAGACCATCTCCACGCGCCTTCACACGAAGCGCTATAAATTCGAGAATAATCGACGAATCCGCTCCAAATTACCATCGGCTTTTCTGCAGGTAACGTGTGCTCCTGCTTCTGGTTCGCTGGCTCCACAAAACCCATCGCAACTGCACAATAATTGCTCGCTCATCAACAACCACTGTTGACCTTTACGCTTCGATATGACCGCAAACTACCAGGTATAATACGCGACGTGAATATTGTTCTAAATTATTCAATGAAGCTTCGCAGTATTGCAGTTTGCTGGCCAGTTTAGCATTTTCGGCTTGTAAACTCGCATTCCTTGCCTCAAGTGAATCAAGTATTGCTTTTAGAGCCTTGTAGTTGTCGTCAACTTTTTTGAATATGTCACCTAGCCTGGAATTAATCAAGTATTGCTTTTAGAGGCCTTGTAGTTGTCGTCAACTTTTTTGAATATGTCACCTAGCCTGGAATGATGGGGGGCTTGAGTTTGAATCGGCTTGAGTTTGCTCTCGAGCAGCGACTCAAGGTCCTTCAAAGAAGGCCGTCGTTTGATGGCATTTCGCTTGTTACATAAACGGACGCATGGAGACACCAAAAATTAAAGAAAAACGCTGTAAGAATCTGCATTAAGCAGTGAACGGAAGACATATCACAGGCAGTAAGCAAAACACATCCGCCATATTTACTGACCCAAAACAGTAAAAGGTTGAAGATTGAGTTCACAGCCCGGGGTTCACATGCAGTTGAGTGCACCAAATGCTTCTCTAGTTAGGATGCTACAATAAAACGAATCATAAACGTTTTTTGCCTTCAACAACTGACAGTCATGTAACTTTGGCCACAAATTGTCTTTAGAGTTTTCAGTTGGTCTGTGTAAAAACAATGAAAGAAAATTGCTTCTGGCCCGATTAATAATAATGTGAACGTAATCAAAAGTGTATTTTTCGTTTCTTTTACCTCCAGGGTAGTTAAAACAAAGATTTTGAATGGACTAACGTTAAATTCCGTTGACAGGTTACATTTTACAAGATCAATAATTCTTAAGAGCGTTCAGACACTTTTGGGTGTGCAATATACAAAAAACCGTTGTTGCAAGCCGTAGTTTCAAGTTGTTTGTTGCTGGTGGGTTTCACGGTTTCTCACATTAGGCTATTGTCTATTTGTTCAATGCTCTTACAGATTCCAACAGATTCCAACGCCTCTTGCATTTCGTTAATCGCTTGGTAGCCCTCGAAGGAGCCACACGAATATGCTAATTTGCCAATTTGTAACTCAAGCCTAGTTTAAGGTGACTAGACCCAGTTTTTTGGAGGGTACCATCCTACTTTGAAGCTCTCTGGTATCCCCGCCTTTACTTTTATCGTAAGTCTAACACATAGAATGGATAACATATAGATCAATCTACAATATAACACAAAATTTTGGGCGATCGGAGTAAGGGCCTGTTTACATGGAGGTGGGGGACCCCAGCTAGGTGAGGTAACCCGCTTAGGTGGGGTAACCCGCCTGTCCATACAATCTCTCATTTTAATGTGATCACGTTTACATGTTAGGTGGGGTAACCTGCCACATGTTACCTCACCTACCTGGGGGCCCCCACCTTCATGTAAAAAGGCCTTAAATGTCACGTGGTTATAATGCCACGCCCCTTCTGCTGTTGCCTGCATTTTTTCGTGAAAATCTCTCGGCTACACATAGTGCGCATTAGCGCCTTGCACTGAACAGAGTTTCACCAAAATTGCACAGACTCAATTCGAGAAATTCAGCGGTTTTCAAATTTAGGTCATAATTTATGCGAAAATGATAAGCAAACTTTACACGATTATATCTAATAAACTATGAGATTCATCCCTTTATTTTGGGCATCGTTATAACAGATGGGTCCTTGCAAGTCAGCAAAACGCTTTAGGGCCTTGTAAATGCGCGCGATTTCGAGCAAAGCAAACATATAGAAATTATAGTTTTAGCTATTTGTTGACGTTTGTCAGCGTTTAAGAGTCCTTCTCACGAAAAAAGCATTTTCTTAAAAATTAATAGTTTTTTTTCCTTTAAATTTTCTCAGGGCCACAATTGATTAACTAACTACCCGGACTCTGAATTTCATGGTCATTGAAAAACTGTGACATTATCTTCTATAAGCCCAAACTTGAGTAAACATTGAAGATTTTTAGCGTTTTGGCTGAGTTTGTGCTTTGGGAGTTGTCTGTTGTTTGTAGTCTGTCATTATACAGCATTCTTGTTCAGCACGCGTGCAATGACCACGCTTGGCTGACTTCCGAATGCTCACCGAGACATGAGAAAATAGCATGAGAAAATAGAAGGGATTCCCGTCACGAGTTGGTTAAATTATTGGCTTGCATTAAACCTATGAAAAAATGATATTTTTTTTCGTAGTAAGTAGATTTATTGTGTAGCACTTCTTGATTTTTTTGCAAAGGCACAAAGAAAGAGTATTTATTACAATTGCAGTTAGCCGATTTAACTTGCAGTTTGTAGTTGTGATTGGACCTGTTACGTTTTGAAGCGAACTCAAAAAAATCGGAAAAACAAAGGCTATTCAATCCGAATACAAGTTTATAGCATTCAATCAAAGAAAAATATAGCCTTCTATCAGTCAACTGCGACCACCGTAACATTTCGCAGCGATCTTCGTATGACATCTCTCCCCTTCGCTGACCTAAGGCCAATCGAGAAGCTCTTCTCTGAACTTTCTCTAAGAGAACAATATCCTTAACTAGGTAAGGGCACCATACAGGGGAAGCGTACTCGAGGATTGGTCTCACAAGAGCCTTGTACAGTGTGGAAAAGATTTCCTTGTTTACAGAACCGATTGTTCGCTTGATTAGACCAAGAACTTTATTGGCCTTATTGACAACCTCAACAACGTGTAAAGACCACGAGAGGTAATGCGAGATTGTGATGCCGAGGTCCTTTACAGAACTCACTGAACTTAGACGTTCTCCACGCGGGACGAGAGAGTAATGTGGGACAGATTTATCACGATTATGTGTAACTCGCATAATTTCACATTTCTTCGCATTGAAGTTTAACTGCCAGACCTCAGACCAATTTCTAAGGTGGAATGAGTCGGACTGAAGGATGCTTGTGTCTCTAGCTTTGTCGGAGATCTCTCTGTAAACCTTGGTATCATCTGCATACAGTTTAACCGTTGATGAAATACCTGACGAGATGTCATTCACGTATAAAATGAATAAGACGGGTCCGAGGATTGTTCCTTGGGGTACTCCAGATAAAACTGGAGACCAGGACGAGCAAGTACCACGCAGGACTACGCGTTGTATCCGACCGGTTAAAAAATTACGAAACCACTGGAGAGCACTGCCGTCGATACCGTCACGCTCAAGCTTGAAATTTGCCAAAATGCAAAGTAACAGAGTGAAAGTAACCAAAATGCAAAGTAACCAAAATGCAAAGTAACAGAGTGAATTGAGTAAAACATTAAAGTCACCGCTTAAAAAAGGTAGAAGAGGGTATAAATGACACAGCAAGTACAAAAGGAAACCCGTATTGACAAACTTGAAGAAGACTGAAACGGATTTCAGTGGTTTTTAGGGAGCGGTCATTAACTATTGGGGGGCGGGGGGGGGGGGGGGGGGGGGGGCGTTTTGGGAGGGCTAAAATTTTCTGGGTCCGCATTTAGGGAAGGGTTACAAGTTTTGGGCGCCTTTGGGCGATGTGCGCGTATTAATGGGTTTTGTGTTACTCAAATATAAAGCACTGCTTCAAATACGATGGCTGTGCAAGTAACATTAACAGAATTGCATACTCAAAGCTGAATCGCACGGTTAAAAAGCACTCTGATTGGCTGGATATGAGGAGTGGCTTCCCGCGGAATCGCTTGCAATTTTCTGGACTCTGAAATGGCTTTTAAAACAGCGCACAGTTTTAGGTTGGCTTTGTTTTTTAACCAACGTCTTCGTCATGTGATTTTTCTGTATTATAATACATCTGAATGGCAGATCATTTCGTGAAAGTCTCCTTAAAACAAGCCGCGATCAAAGTGCACGGTTAGTTGATGTTATGGTATGATAGCTGGAAATGTATTTTTTCATGTTATGACTAGTACTCGATATCTATTTGTGTTCTTAGTAGGTTTTGAAAGCTATGGAAGCTAATTTTGAGGAAAAATTGCTTTTCTTAGCGGCAAAGTTTAATAGAAATAAAATTTTTACCTTTCATTTACATATACATTTACATATATCATCTTGCAATATCTATAACAGACATATTCGCAAGCTCCTAGATCACCAACATCTTTTGATTGCGGCTTTAAAAAGGCCCACACCCATAACAAGTTTATGAACATCACTCGATTTACTTTATTCTGTCGCAGAACATTGTTGCTCTGTGGTAACGATGTTTCTCACGCGCGTAGCCCTTTGGCGTTCAACTTAGCTTGACTCACAGTGGTCTAGTTTATACTAATCCTCCTTTTACAAAACTCAGTCACTCTTAAACAGTAACAGGAACAGATTGTTTTTCTTTTTCAACAAATGCGACATAGTTTTTGATATGTACAGCATACAAGTGTACAGTGAGATTTAACGATTAATCAATAGCCTCATAGTTAAGGTCATAGACCTGTACATCATTGAAAAGCTGAAGCATTCAAGAGGAGCAATAAAGCAAGATAAAATAGATCTCGTAACAATAGATATTGCTATGAAAATGATTGAAGGTTGCGAAGTTCTCGACGAGAGCGATTGCGATGATGATGGTGACGAGGATGACATTGATGATGGCAATGATGATAATCTCTTGAAGGAAATCAGAGAGAATGATAGAGATGATGACATCGATAAGGATTCTAATGAGAACCAAGAGGAAGGTGAATCAGTCCAGGAGGAAAATAATTTTCGGAATCTTTTACAGACCACGCGATATGGCCGAACTTGCAGGACCTTGAGGGGTAGGGCCATCCTCGGAGACCCAGGGGCAGTTAGTCGGGTCGATAAAATGTTCGTGGTGAAAGTTTTCTGTCAGATCGAGGCTCGTCTCGATCTTACAGAAAACTTTCACCACGAACATTTTATCGACCCGACTAACTGCCCCTGGGTCTCCGAGGATGGGGTAGGGCAGGAGCTGTGGACTTTCCTTGAATAGAGACAATTTTCCTCTTGCTATTTGCAAGTTCTAGTTATTAATATGCACAATTTGTTCACTCTTCAAGTTGAGTAGAAGGCAGGAATTCAATAAGTGATAGTGGGGCTGACAATGGTTTTCTTTACTTGGTGAAGCATTGGTTTTTGTAAATATTGTAGATACTAACACTTTTTTTAACTAGTCCAATGAAACAATTGTCTCAAAGTTACGCTCATATGGATTCTCGCGATGCAACATTCGAATACTCAAAATGTTGTTACATTGGACGGTTACAATTTTTGGGGGACCGCATTTTTGGAGGGGGCAGGATTTTTGGGCTGTCAGCCAGAGAGGGGCTGAAATCGTTGCGCCCTCGCATTTGAAATAATACCGCCCCCCCCCCCCCCCCCAACCAATAGTTAATGACCGCATTGTCATTGGCCATTCCCAAACAGTTTTTCAAAGTTTTTGTTATTGGTTACTATTGATATAATGCTTAGAACACAATTTTTCGTTTGAAAAATGTTACAAGCTGTCATTTTGTCATTATCAGGTGATTTTTCAAGTTTCATAGAGAATGAGGACGTCTTAAACTGTTATTATACACAAAATGAACTCTAGAAAGCCGTGACACAGCCCCTTTAATTTCGTCGATTAAGTGAACATGGGGAGGCATGGACCGTTAAAAAAATATGGGTTTCGATGTGATAAAGTTGAACTACCCAGATCGAAGTGGTCTTTAGTCGTTTCTGGTCAAGATGATTCTTCCCCTATATTTCTTGTAGAAAAGCTTGGAAACACGCTTTGTTTTGATTCGGAAAGTCTTGGTAACCGAGCGTCTTATTCGAATCCTTAGGCGAGGGACCGAAGCTTACGAAGTAACTGGGTGGGAACTCTTTGATGGTTGCTAGGAGTTTTGGGCTATTGGCCAATCGTAGAGCCGAATAGACAATAGCAATTATTTTTCAAATCCATGCTCAACTGGTAAAATCAAAGCAACCTTCCACTTTCCCCACACGGAGTACGCACATTGAATGAAAAGAAAAATTCAAAGGTTCCAATGATGTCTACCGGTTGTTTGAAACGCGATAGTTAAAATTAACATCTGAGCCAGAAAAGCGGGAATGTTATACTCCAAGAATTAGCCTTAGTGACATGGATACTTTTCAATTTAATCACTGCGGAGTTACGGAAACCGCTTTATCGAACGTAAACTCGTGTTTCCAAAGGAAATTTGTACACTTTCATGGAAGATGAAATTAATTCTAGTTTAATATCAAAGCTTGACTTCAATGTTTTAATTTTTTTAATAACTAGGATAAAACAAATCATGATTTGTCCAGTAATATTGTTGCTTTCGACGAAGGAGAACGCTTACTATTCGAGTCCCGCGGGACATCCCGCGGGTATCGTTCTGGATGCCATGCGATTTCACGGTTTGGGCGCCATCTACTGACTGGCTGGAACATTTTGCCTCGATCTCATGTGTTCCGTTTTTCTTGCCCGGGAACTGGTATATATTTTGTGACACTTGCTTTAATACCACAGATGAAACATTAGCTAGTTTGTGTTTGCATCAGGTTTGTTTATCGTTTTTCCCACAGTTTTCAATTCTGACCTGTAGCTTCTTTTTAAAGGAAAGCTCCATACTAAGATAATCAGATATGTAGATATTATGTTAACAATATATCTTCACACCTTATTTGGTTTAACTCGCGGTTAAAGCTGTACCAGCTTATATCGACCATTTGATGTTTCAAATACTCTAACATCTTTTCGCTTTTAAAAGCTATTTACAGCCCTGTATTCGCGTTTGTTTGACACCATTAGAAAATAATAATAATAAAATAGAAGTTGAATGGTGAGACGTTAACATTGTCAACGTCTCACTAATTCCGATGGCTTTATAATTTGAAATCAGAGCTGAGTGAGTGGGTCAATCACAGTGCTGGCGCAATGTCAAGCAACAAGGGTTTCAAGTCATACTCGACACTTTGACACCTTAATCAATAATCTTTCCAGATGACTCCAATTTTGTGTGGCCTTATTTTTAGCCAGTGTTTTGACCATCCCTACAGTGCAAAATAATATTTTGAGGATAGTCATTGTTTCACCTTTTGTTACTTACTTAGAGGTAATGCCAAGAAATTGTAAAATATACAGGACGCCCGCGCATTTTTGAAACGAAAAAGTGATGAACTGTAAAGTGGGAGGATGAACAATAACACTGATAAATACTGCTGCTGAGAATTATATTGATTTTAGTTTAACCATCTTACAGGCACATCGAGTGTTACACCCCCTTCAACTGTTCACCCCACCAACCCGGCAATTATCTCCCCTCCCCATCGAACGCACTTTCCCAATTTGCAATTACTACCAGTTTACTGGCCTATAGGCTTTTTTCAAAACTAACATCATACTCTTTGTTGTCCCTCCTAGACTATGAGCAGTCTCTCTTTTTTCTTGGTCCGTCGAGCAAAACGCCGAAGTCACGCACCGCCCTCGTTTCTCGCGTCTCGCGGCTTCGCCGCTCAAGGCTCGCGCGCCTCCTCTTACTAAATCTGAAGAAAAAGAAAGACTGCTCGCAGTCTATGTCCCTCCGAGCATTGTTTTTAATTTCTCCTGCGGCGATTGGAATCACCAAGAGAAATTATGAAAAATGCTTATGCAAAATTTTGGAGGGACGACAAAAAGTATTATGGTATTTTTTCCAACAATACCATTTCTCAGTTGTCTCAAAGCATCGTCTTTCGCTCATGCTTTTTTGGAAATGAAATTATATGGACATAATATGGACATTTCACCTGTCCGTTCGTGGATTTAGCATTGAAGTCTCTCGTGAGGGTCTCAATGGCTTGGTAGCCGTAAATTTTGAGTATTTTGACGACTGGCGGTTATTAAGTAGAAATTTAGTCCAAGAGTTCAAATAAATGTTATTTTCTGTACAAATTATATTGACTTTTGAGTCTTGGAGGTGTTTTTAAAATGTAAGCAAGTTGAAAGATCTTGTAATGTCTAGCGAGTGTGTTTTTGAGAACTACTGAGTTTTCCAGTTGAGAGATTCTTCAGGAGCCCGAAGTCCGTGAAGATCAGCTGAAATAATGAAATTTGAGATGCCTGAAAACTTTTTGATAGTTAATATTAACCTGCATTTTTGACGGTTAATAGCCTGTACACAGACGTTGTTTTATTTTTCTGTTCGTTCTTTTCGAAAACATCGGCGAGCGAAGCGAGCGTGCAATAAATCCCCTGCGGTTTATATTTCATCACGCGCGCTCGACGGATTTTGAAGAGAAAAAAGAGGGTCTGTGAACAGGCTAGACGGTTAACGGTTACATTTTTTCAGGCCGTTTGACGGCTGACGGTTAACCCTATTTAGACCCCCTTTCATAGCATTGAAGTCTGAGTAATATTTACGCGGGATCCAGTCTCTGTGTACGATGTGGTTGATTATTTTCACGTAGACCGTAATGCACCTTCTTTTGGGACAAGGAGCGTTATGACCTATGAGAAAATGATGGATTTTGAAGGCGCGCATACGGAAGCGAGCAACTCTCATAATAGGCCAATGTCACGGCGTTGTTTTCACAGACCAGTCTATTTTTAAATACATTTTAGAGAACTTTTTTCCCACGAAAAAGGATGCTACTTCAATGATGTTTCTTATACGATGTTTCTTTTTTGTGTGTGCCGGTCAAAGATTTGTTATCTAAAATAGTATGATGTTGTGCTTCATGTTCTTGTTTTCATATTAAAAAAACATCTTAAATGTATTTTATTTATAGTTTTGAAAAGTAATGTTTAAATTTTGTTGCCTTTTCTGATAGGGATGGACTACTTTTGTCTCTTATAGTGTACTCAAGAGAGACATATGACTGAAAGTGGCAGCAATGACTATGCCCCATGATGATCTGTATCTCTATATGCACAGAATTATAGAGGAAGAATTTCCGAAGGCATTACGTCAAGCCTTCAAAACTTTATGGGATAACAAATATGCACGTAGATATGGACCCTTTGATAGCGCTTGTCATCGAGTCAGGCGCTTTCATGCTCTTAACTCGAACACTTTCAGGTGGCTTTTCCCGAATCAAGTTTCCTCTAGCTTTCAACTTCCTTCAAATCCAATATCATTCGAAGACTTGGATCTTGTTGAATTGCAAAATATTGTACTAGAGGACGTTTTCCCTGGGCAGAGCGCTTATCTTCCATTGAACAGCCCGTGGGATTTTTTTTCAAGGAACCCGGAGATACCAGACGTAGACGGAAGATTGTTTGCAGCTGCTATTGATCAACTGAGGGCTATAAAAGAAGAACATGTTTTTGGCAAGGGAATCATGAACCCTCAATTATTAAAGCGACATTTAGCACAGGCAAGAGGGGTATTTAGGGCCTTTAACGTCACTCTGAATGACTCAAGGAATGCAATTGATTTTTCAGCAGCTGGACTACAGGATTTAATATCAGGTAAGTACGTGTACTATTCTGCACTTGCCCCTGTTATTCTGTATGAATGAACAGTATTTTTTATAACATAACAAAACAAGACGCTGTGGGAGCGTATATTTGGGCGTGGTCGTACTACAGGTATGATACTTTCAACATGCCTTATTGCATCTAAGCAACTGTCATCATATCTTACCAGAGAAGATAAATCCTTTACTCCTCTTGAAAAAAAATCGTGTCATTTCATGACGATGTTTGAAAATATGCACATCTTCAATGCAGACATGCTTGGAGCCAAAATGCAACATAGGACATAAGTGGTTACAGCCCGGAGAATAAGGTTTATCTCAGCTCCACTGATCACTCCACTTTGAGGAGGATTGACTGACAGATGTTTGTTCACACCCATCACATTGTACAGTGTATACCGGTATTACAAGCAAATAAAGTTCCTTAAGTCCATAGGCGTATGGGCAATTTTTTGCCACGGGGGGCGGTGAACCATTTGCCCAAAAAATTCTCGCAAGTTGCCCAAAGTCGTCATATGATACACTAACATAGGCGTACATATAAAACACGTTAAAATAAATAGCTGTCTCTGCCATTTCGACGGCCAAATATATCAATGGTACGATCCATGTCTTTCTTGACTACAGAGTTGGCATATTCCCTTTCACTGTTAATAAGTGCGATGTTACTAACACGTTGTTGCCCCATGGTGCTGCGGATGTAAGTTTTCAATCTGCGCAACCCACTGAATGATCGTTCTGCAGAACATGATGTAGCAGGTATCACTGCAAGGACATGTACCACACTAGAAAACTCTGGGAACATATCAAATAGATCATTCTCGTGCATTGTCTGCAACATTTCTGAAACAGTAATGTAGCCTAATCCACGTACACGACGAAAACTCGCGTACATTTTCTGTTCGGCTTCCAGAATCTCCCCGTCGATTTTGTAAAATTTAGCAACTCGGGAGAAGCTTTCTTTATCTGGTGTTTCACTCTGACAGATATTTCCCAAATCACAGAGTATTTCCTGGTCATTTCCGCTAAACCTGAGCTCAAGCTCGAACAGCACCTTGTCGATGGACGCATAGTAAGTGTTTATACGATGGTGCGATTCCGGTGTCAGCTGCGTTTGTCTTTGCGCGTGTTCCCCTACAAGGGCTTGAAGGCGGTGGGACGGCGTTTGTCTGGGTGCCCTGGCTTCTCGTAATTCAAACTAAGAATTGGTCAGCCAATTCTTCATTTTCAGACCCATTGCTGATGCTAACTGCCATACGCTTTTGAAACTTTATCACTCCGACACTGGCGTAGGGTCTGAATGGTCAAGTCGGGATTTCTACGAGCCGAGATGACGTCGACCGTCTTCCCATGAAGATATCGGCACAGACTATTAGTGTTGCTCAGGATTACTTTCAGTACACACAGTCCAAAGACAAACTCCAAGTCGGAAATGGCGGTCAATAAGACTCTGCTCTCAGAGTAGGTTTTTGGATCTTTGTCTGAAGACAGTGTGAGCAGGGCTTTTACAATCCGTTCCATTTGCCCGTGTACGGCCTTTGCGGCTTCCCACCGGCATGACCATCGCGTGGTACTTAATGACTTCAGCGTCAGTTTTAGATCCTCACATTGTACTTCTGTGTCACTAAACAAGGCGTGTCGTTTGGGACTCGCTTCTAAAAAGTTTTACAGAGCCTGGATAGTTCCCAGAGCGTTTCGCAGTGGTTCAATCTGTGTCATAGTATCCTGAAGGGCGAGGTTGAGCACATGTCCGTAACAGTGGACGTAGATACCGAGCGGGGAGCACTCTTCCATTCTTGTTGAGAGTCCCTTGTGTACACCGTTCATATTAGCCGCCCCATCGAATGCTTTACCAACAATGTTCTTGAGATCAAGATTGAGTTCAGTGATAGCAGATTTCACCAGTTCATACAGTACTTCGCCTTCGGTTGATTTTGTGGATTAGAAACCAATGAATGCTTCTTTCTTCGTTCCATTCAGCGCGAAACTAAGGCAAAGTGAAACTTGTTCTATTCTGCTAATGTCTGATGTTTCGTCCAAGATGATACCATACCATCCGCTGGTTCGCACATCGTTTGTGATACGCTCGCGAATGAGGTCGGCGATAATTTGTAGCAGTTCGTTTTGTATCACGGGAGATGTCCACTGTGCATGCTTCTGAAGCTGGCTTTCAAGTTTATCCTTCAGTCAAGCTATGTCCTTGCACCTTAAGTGAATTAGTTCCAGAAAATTACCTCTATTTACATCACTGCTATTACTCAAACTATCACGTTGTTATCGTGGCCCCGTTGGGCGATGTTCTGTTGGGCCGTGAACATGAGACATTCAATGATAACTTTCAAGTAGTCGCGATTTTCCTTCACATACTGTTTGTGTGATTCCTGGAGTTTGCTCAGTATTGAAGTATTTTTCTTTTTATTTGCTCTGCTATCAATCCATTTCGCCATGGCCGTTTGATGGTTCCCACTCTTGTGGTGTTTAGTGAGACGCTCTATCTTCTTCCAATAGTCAAAAGTGAAATCGTGGGCATTTAAGTATTTCTGGCATGGGTAGCAGCACGCTGTCTTTGTTTCACAGTTGTAGCTCAGCCATGGATAACGTTTGTACCAGGCTGGATTGAAATCTCTAGAAAAAGATTCACTGCCGAATTTTTTTGGGTCGTAGCACTTCAAGATAGGTTGCTGAGGACCCTCGTCTATATCACCGGACTTTTCCAAGCACGACTATATACATTTGTATCCAAGGAAGAATTGTGCGCACCATCTACGATATCTGACTTATGTTGGGCGCCATTATACATGATAACTGACTTAAGTGACTTTTCCAGAACACTGTTATCTATGACAACTGAAATGGACATATCCCGATCAGCACGATTTCAGAGTTAGCACCATTGTCTACGATTTCTGTCGTATCCGGAGCACTAGCACCATTGTCAGCACTATTATGTATGCTTTCCATAGCCATTATCTCTGACTTATCTGAATTACCTTTATCCATGATTTCTGACTCATCTGTTACAACGACATCCATAATTTCTGACGTAGCACGCCGAACACCATTATTCACTTGAATCATCTCGATTTCTGACTTATCTGGAGCAGTATTTAATGAATCCACTATATCTGTACTGTTGTCGTTCTGAAGATCTGAGCCAACGTCTTCGGCGTCGATTTTACCGTATTTAAGCATATTGATTGTTTCATCGCCGCCGGTGAAACCTAGTTGCGATTGATTTGGCGCGCACGAGAAACAGTAAATTTAACTCTCTTGCCTACATGTTTGGTTCTTGCATGAGCGTCTTGGTACTCAGCAACGATGTCTTTTTTACATTCGGAACAGGTAACGCGATGGCGATAGGCCCGCTTACGTTTTCGTGGGGCTGGATTCGACATGTCTAATATGGCATAAGGCGAGTTTTACACTTATGTAAGGTGCGTATTTGTTTCCACTGTCGCGTAAATTTTTGAAAAACTACGGCAGTGAATTTCGCTGGCTTCACGCCATAAAGGACGTGGTAAAGCCAGTTAAATTCACACGAGACAGTAGTTGCCGAGCACGTGACTCAGAGTCTCCAGTGGATAATCTACAATATGATTCTAGAAAGTTATGCCGAAATTGACTCTAATTAATTCACGACTGGAAATTCCCCACACTAACTGGTGCAGTGCAGCACAGTGCCCAACAATAACAAAATTACAAATATGTATATCAACATATGATCCCCTTCAAAAATAACCAGAAACTGATCACGTGCTAGGCAACCACTGTCTCGTGTGAATTTAACTGGCTTTACAACGCCGACTTCAGGTTGAAACAAAATATCTCTTCGAAAAAAAATACACAGACACATTCAAGCTTCTTTAAAAACTAGCTTTGCCCAAATTTCTCGTGCTGCACAAAAAATCTGAGTTGCCGCCCCTCCGGCCCGTACGCCTATGCTTAAGTCCAGTATCCTCTAGAATTAATAAGAGAGTAACACATTGCATAAACTGCTACAGGGCAGCACTGTTTACGGGAACATTGGTAACTATTAACATTTGATATACTACAATGTTCAAAGTTGCTTGAGAAAAGATGAGGTTCTAAAGTGGCAATATGTACACCTTTAAGTTCGTATATATCCTCATTCCTAGGTAGAGTCTGAAAATATTGTACTAATTTATACATGGATGGTATTTCCAACAATACACGTCCCTTCACTATGACTGTTATGATACACATCTCTAGCATGAGAATGAAATACATTATATCCCCCAGCCTCAATGCTGTAGATACCAACACCAATAATTGCCACCGTTAAGATGAATGAGTTGTAGTTCAGTGCCAAGAGTGTTTCAAATGCTGTGAGTGGCATATACAGTAGTGATACCCCTCAATTCTGGGATCACCATGGATATTACAAGTATAACTGTTACTGTATTCAAGGTGGAAAAATTGCTCAAACACTGTAACCATTCCGGGCAATTCTGTTAGCATTAACATAGATTGTCTTACAAGCAGTGACAGACTAGAATATAATTGAATACCAACAATCATCATTTGAGTCATATCATCAACTGAAGTAATCTTTGTTATCTTACTGTAAATTAAAGCGCACAGACTCATTGCGACACATTTTTGTCCAGCATTTTCCCCAAATACTGTAACGTTTCCTTGACCGTATGGAGTATGCATTGTTTTTGTAGCATCTACATAAACTGAAGGTCCTGGATTCTTCTCCATATCAGTACAAAGCTTAAATTGGTCAAAATTAACCCTGGTGATTCAAACTGTTGTAAGCACTAGAAAGTGGATAATTGCATGTACAGAGGGGCAAATTCTAACTTAAAAGCCTATTTGGATATCTCAGTCCACCCAAATCGCCTGTGCTTTGATGCTTAGATGACAGATACACCTTCCCTCGTTTACGAACTAGTTTTGGAGTTGCCCTTTAAGTAAAAACCTCACACTGTTACCTCTGTAACTGTTTAAGTTTAAACCTTTTCCATTTTTAACGTAACAATGAATTTCAGACGACAGTGGTGTATTTTTCCGAATACTCTTCCATACAAAAACTGCCACTTTCCGTGTTTTCTGTACCAAAGATTTTAATTTGTTTATCCGTAGTCTGCTAGGTGCATGACTGCGTTGAGAGAAATGACTAACCTGATTTGAACCAATGGAATTGTAAGTTCTGTTATCAATAAATTTCCCGCGACGAGATCTCATTTCAACTTCTTTTATTTCCTCCACAACACAATTTTCCTTCTGTACAATTAGCTCATTACCTTAGTTCTCTTTCTGCTTACCTCTTATCTTAACGACCAGCTCCACAATGTTTCAACTTGGCTAAAAGCCAATAAGTTATCAATCAACGTTAAGAAAACAAAACTAATGATTTTCAGACCAAGGCAAAAAACGTTATCTATGAATAGGCAGATTATTATAGAAAATAATGTACTTGAACAAGTAGATAATACTAACTTCCTCGCAGTTTATATTGATCAGCACCTTTCGTGGAAAACTCATGTTAATTTTA
The DNA here is from genome assembly GCA_964035525.1 of Porites cylindrica. Lineage (NCBI taxonomy): Eukaryota > Metazoa > Cnidaria > Anthozoa > Scleractinia > Poritidae > Porites > Porites cylindrica. Next base: position 7,004,142 of record OZ037786.1, on the reverse strand, counting down.
TTGCGGCTAAGATTTCTAAATCTGTCAGGTTACTTTATAAAGATAAATACTATTTGCCCTCAAAATCTCTTCTTACACTATACTATGCCCTTGTTTATCCATATCTTACTTACTGCAATTTAATTTGGGCCTCTACTTATGTCACCAACCTGCAACGAATTTACCTACCACAGAAAAGAGCAGTCCGGGCGATCTCTAAGGCTGACTACAAGGCGTCAAGTAAACCTCTTCTTGCAAATTTGAAATTTCTTGATGTCTTTAGTATCTACTCGCTCCAAGTAAGTTCTTTCATGTACCTATATCATAATGACGCTTTACCTATTGCTTTTAATCAAATCTTTCAAACTGGAAATCAGATTCATCAATATTCAACAAGATACTCTGACTTTTACCGACCTCAAAACTGTAGAACAAATATCAAAAAATTGTCGATCCTGTTTCAAGGTCCTAGAATATGGAATTCATTACCGAGCAACATCAAAAACGCCCCGACTTTTAATATCTTCAAGCGTGTGATCAAACCTTTTTTAAGGGTCCGACAAGATACAACCTAAATACCTTAACACTTTATATCTATGTTTTTCTCAAAAGCACACTTATATACTTAAAATATACGTCTTTTTCCTTTATTTCTAAATGCCGCCTAGTATTTAAATTGCCCGTGGGGGGGAATCTCTATTCCTCATAAGCTTTGCTTCTCGGAGATTTCCCCGCCACAGTCACTCCTTCCAAGTTGTATGCTCATTTTAAATTTAATATTAATTAACTATTTATTATCTTTTCTATCCTACTTATAATTTAGTCTGTGTGGCAAAAAAATAAAAATTAAATTAAAAATTAAAAAAAAATGTCGTCACCTCGCTTCCCTAGAAACACTCTAACACAAAACTTGCTGATAATTCAAAATCCCGACGCACGGCATCGTACATGTAGCTCGTCACAATGTACACAATTAGGTAAAAAAAAAAAACCAACACGCAATACAAAAACAAGTACATTAACCGTCACCCTGTTAAACAAAATTGAAATAATAAAAAGAATTGTTGCAGTTATCACAGTAGTTCCAAAAGAAGCTTTTGGTTTCAATTGTTGACAATCGTCTCTTTTTCAACGGAACAGATTTTTATCACAGGCAACTCGTTGTGTTCTGCAATGCAAAAATCAAAATCACTATTGTCACACTGATAACCAGCTACACAAATCTTGCGACTCTCAAACTTGTTAAACATTCCCCTGTTCAAACTCTTATCCATTTTACACGTACACTCCTGATACTCCGATTTGTCATTGCGTCTATGGGGTCCATGAGTCTTTCATGTCACTGAATGTCTTGATAATTTCCTTTGTTTTTCTTTGAGTTCGCGGACCAGCCCATTCCGAAAACACTCAGTGTTATTTTTTAGTGTGGGCCTACCGCGAACAGTGTGTGCACTTGTAAGTTTAACCCGGGATAACATGATTGAATAATATATTAAGCCGTTCCTCGAAACGCCGCGGCCAAATGTTATCCAAACTGCTTCTTACTGCTGCTTCGAAAAATTTCGGATCAAACGATATCCAAATCGTCCCTTATTGGATTATCCACTCGACCTAACAAAATCGACCAATCACAAAATTTAAAGGAAAAGAAAATGGACAAAAAATAAAGAAAACAGCGAATTAACATGACCTCTTAGGGAACATGCAATTAAAACTGTCTTTCTATGATTGGTGCATTTCGATCCTCTCGTCAAAAAAATGTCAGACGCCAATCATCTTAGCGGACCTCTAAGGAAACGAAAGTTTACTTCAACGGATTCAAAAGGTCATTGTTTGTGATTTGTGATTGGTGGATTTCGATCCGTTTTGTGAGTTTCTGTGTTTCAAGGTTCGTTGCTTGTGATCTTATTGTGACCAAAACCCGACGTTGATATTTTAAATATTTCTCAAAGATTTCATCCCTGGACTTCAGACTTCCAAATTTCGATGAGGCAAAAATACTGAAGATTCAGATTAACTTTTGAGATCGTAAAAGTGCGATAAAGTGCCGTGTGCTAGCAGAGCTTTCTCTCCCACATGCCTCTTACCTTTTAGGACACGTTCGCATGGCAGACATTCGCCTCGCTTCGCTTGTTTACTTGCCTTGTTTACGTTAGCACGTACTGCGTGCCTATTGCACATTTGCGAACAAGCCGTTTCCATTACTATATTTGGGCAACGCCCAAATAATTAGAGCGCGCGCTCGGATTGGTCGGTTAGCCATCTACCATTTGCCCATTGGTGCATGCTAACGAAAAGTTAGCTTGGTAAAAGTGAGGCAAATTGAGCACATCTCCTCACTAGACAGTCTTATGAAGTCAAAAATGCACCGGTAAAGTATACATTCAAATGAAAAGTAAACTTGAAAAGGTACTTTGTTGTCGCTTTGAGGGAAAATGAAATAGTCAAGCGACAAATTTCCCTTGGAAGATTTCATCCTTGTTTATTTTGCGCGGCGGAGAGCTCAGGAGAATACCGAAATGTGCGAAGTTTTTAAAGTTTTTAACGCCCGGTAATTGAGGTACATTTTTTACGTTATACTAGAGAAAATTACGCTTTGAAATGGGTATGCGTCAATTAGAATTATGTTATTACTTTTTCAGTCAAATTGATGTTAAAGTCAAGCGAATATTTTAGGAAACGCGCCCAGATTCGAGACAGCTTTGTTGTGTAGCTTTGGTCCAATTTTAGCTGAGAGTAGGAACACATCACGCTGGAATGGTAGTGCCAATAAATTCTTTAAAAAAAGAGACTTCTCTGCTTATTATGTTGCTCGGATCCGAGATCACTCGGATCATGGTAGATCAGATGAACCGATGAATCCTTGTCCGGAGTAGATTCATTGGTTCATTTGATCTACCATGATCCGAGTGATCTCGGATCACTGATCCTGATCCGGATCATCCCAAAGGAACAAGCCCTTCATCCATAACAGTATTTCAAAGCACGGTCGTAAGACAACAGCATCTAAATTGTTTAAGGATTCGCTTCAGCGCACTTTGTGTTGGCAAATTTTTGCCATTTTGACATTCAGCTCTGTTTCCCTGGACAAATTTCGATACGAAGCTATTGTAATTGATTTCTTTTAAAAACTAGCGTTATTACCTTTTATTCTAAAGGGGATACAGTAATTTTTCTTATTTCTACTTTAATTTTACTGCATAACGTATTTGTTACACAATTCATAAATTACCGTCGCACAGTTTTTGAGTTGCTGTTTATCGCTGCAGCTACAGTTTTCCTCGTAGTATTTGCCCAAACATCAAGGTAACATCAAGAGCAAGTAGAAAGACGCCGTTCACATTAACGACAAAAATCGTTTTGCAATTTACCTTAAGACGGAGAATAGTTGATTTGGCGAAGAAAAACGTTAAAGACAAGTTTCAAACGTTTTTGAAAGGCGTGATTTGTTTCACACTGGCAGATGACAGCATTTCTGTTTTCTCTTTTGATTACGTTGTAAAAGAAATTAGTAGACGTTGCAGCTGGGCAACAGTCGAGTTATGAATGCACTTGGAGGTTTGAACTCTTATGCTTCTTTCGTGCTTAGGCACTTGTTGCGTGGCCATAACTCGATGGATGTACGCTGCACGTTCACCATTTCTTAATGAGTCTTAATTGGTTGTCTTTTGTTGTGGTCAGATTATACCAACTGCAACATAACTCCATGGTTGCAAAGCTGCAACGTTTACCATTTCTTTTATAACATAATCGAAAGAGAAAAACATTATTTTCCATTTTCCTTCGGTTGAGTCATCGGTCCGAGTTCATGTATGCTGCCATCTGCCCGCCCCTTTGAGTTTTTCTTTCGCTGACACATCAACCGTTCTCCGTCTTCAGGTAAACTGCAAAACGTTTTTTGTTGTTATTCTGAATGGCATCTGCCTTCATGCTCTTAATATTAGGGTGAAAACTTCGAGGGAAAACTATAGCTGCAACTATAAACACCACCTGAAAAGGCTCTAAAAAATAAGCTAAAACTAAATAAATGAAATAATTATCAAGCTTATTTATGTGACAATTTTTGAAATAAACGCAAAGTAGAAATGAGAAAATTTGACTGTAATTTAATTTTAAAAAGAAATTAACTAGCTTTGTATCGAAATCTGTCTGGGGAAATCCAGCTATGAAAGTCAAACTTGCACCTGAAATTCGCCGACACACAGCCGGCGCTCAAGCCGTTGTTTTTCGACCGTTCTCTGAACGACTGTTTCATGTATGAATGAACACTGAGGAACAAAATAATACACAAACAATTTATTTCTTGAACAATTTATTTGAAAACCCAAATGTTTCTGTACTCAAATGAAATTCGCTTATTCCGGCGTAATGTGCCCGTTTAAACTCAACTAAAATGTTTAATCGATGCGATGAAAACTTCACAACAAAGCTGTCTCGAATTTGAGCGTGTTTCCTAAAATATTTGCTTGAATTTAGCATCAGCTTGAACAAAAAGTCAATAACACAATGCTAATTGATAAATTTACATTTCAAACAGACTTTCTCTTCTATAAAGAACACACAAAATGTACCTTAAATCTTCGCTCGCTCGATTTTCCTTCAGCCGATTCTAGCCGCAAGGAAAACAGTGATTAATTCATCCAGGGCAAATTTTTCGCTTGATCTTTTGTCTTTTTTCCTTCAAAACGACAGCTTAGTATTTTCTTCAACTTCCACTTTTCATCTGTGTATTTCATCGGTGTATTTTACGGTCAGGAGAGGAGATTTGTTGCATTTGCCTAAATTTTGCCGCGCTAGCTCAGTTTCTTGGCGTGCACCCACGGGCAAATGGTAGTGGCTAACTGACCAATCAGAGCGCGCGATTTACTTTTGTTATGTTATAAAAGAAATTAGTAGACGTTGCAGCTGGGCTACAATCGAGTTAAGAATGCACTTGGAAGGTTTGCACTCTTACCTTTCTTCCGTGCTTAGCCACTTGTTGCGTGGCCATAACTCGATGGATGTACGCTGCACGTTCACCATTTCTTAATGAGTCTTAATTGGTTGTCTTTTGTTGTGGTCAGATTATACCAACTGCAACAAAATACTACACTGCTCTGGATGACAGAGATTAAATCCGCTCTACATGTCCGAAGGTAGTACCAAATAGAACTCCTCAATAACAAGTTGCTTCAAGTACCTTACATTGCCATTAGTTATATGTCGCTGGAGTTTTGAAAACATGACTGCGTATGTCCTTGTTATTCAAACAGTTACTGTCTATGAATCACGAGTAATTTCCTTAAAAACAAATGACGTTTTGGTAGATTTTATTCCAAACCAATAAAACTCCAACAGTAACGGGCTTCAAGACCGATACACTAGCCAAGCAAGCTATTCTCACTAGGGAAAACACGCACAAAAACCTAAATTAGCATCAATGCACTACCTGACAGTCAGAGAGTGGCCCGAGAGAATACACGGCATACCTTGTCCCTCAGTTTACAAAGCAGCCTGCTTAATTATTCAGGTAGTTCTTGTAGTTTTTAGGTCACGGCACCCTCGATAGCAGTTCTTGACCCTCCCTCTCCCCGCAGCTATGGGACATAACTCCTGTTCTCTCCTGGTTCACCAACTCGCACAGCCTCGGGCCGATTCTCCCATGTCTTATGCATTTAGGCTTATTTGGCTTTGGGTGCGGGTGTTCCGGGTGAGAATATCTTACTATTCGGACTTCAAAACCGAGCACTTCAACAAAGTCACAATTCTCTCAAGAGCGCGCTGTAATCAGAATCTATTTTCAATCAAAAAAACTACTCATGATCAGTTCAAATGTCAGATAATCACGTGGTCCAAACGTGATCGCCTACATTTAAGTCCAAAAATGTCATGCACGACGAAATGTAACTTACAAACTCCGTGACACACTCCCCCCTTGACTAGTCGAATCACTGGTCAGTACAGTCAGCGTTGTGAGCTGCAAGACGCCTGGGTGGCGTGACTCGTTCAATCCTCTGCCCCTCCTGGGGTTTTTTAACGTCAATCATGTACTCCAGGGGAAACAGCCTTTAAATTGGCCTCTTCATAGTGGCAGGTCTTCCACCCTTATTGATAACCTTGACTACAACGCAATCGTCTCCACCATGGATCAACTGCTCTACTTGGCCAAGTTTCCATTGCTACGGAGCAGATTGTCTTTGAAAACTGTAACAACATCTCCCTCAGATACAGCAATACTGAATCTAGGTCTGGTTTTCTTGCGATGCAGGTTCCTTAACTCTGTAACATACTCTCTGCTCTAGCGCCTCCAAAAGTTCTCCAGTAGTAATCCCAGGTACTTTCGTCTCTTTGCGAGATCCTCCGACGACACTGTATGGTCAACTGAGGCTTTTCGATTTCCTGTCACCTCCGGCGGTGATAATATTCGTCTTCCGTACATCAAGTGACTTGGTGTCAACGGTTCTTCAGGATCATCTGACGATAGGCATATGTAAGTTAAGGGTCTAGAGTTAAGAGTTTCCTCAACCTCGACTAGAACAGTGTGCAACTCATCGTAGTTTAGCCTAGCATTCCTAAGTGTCTTCCGCAAACGTTTCTTTGTATTCTGAATCAATCGCTCAGAAAAGCCACCTCACCAGGGCGCTCGGTCCTCGTTAAATCTTCTGTAAATTCTTTTACTGGCAAGGAATTTCTTGACTGTTGGGTAAGAAAATAACTCACTCAAAGTTTTAGCTGCAGCTTTAAACGTTTTGGCATTGTGTGAGGTAATCAGTTCTGGTAAACCTCTTATGACTCTGAATATGCTCAGGCAACAAATAAACACATCATCTGACAGGTCCGTAGCAAGCTCCAAATGTACTGCTCTCGTGGAACAGCAGGTGAACAATCGAACATATACCTTCTGTAACTGTGACTGTCTTGACACCTTAATGTACCAAGGTCCAGCATAATCTACTCCGACATAAGTGAAGTCAGGTTTTCTAGCTCAATCTAAACTCGGAAAAGTCACTTTGAATAGGCTTCTGTAACTTCCCCCTTAATTTCTGCGGCAAACTGTATACTAGCTAGCCAGTGTTGTTTTAACAGACTGTCGTCCTTTGAAAATATAAACTCTGCTCCTCAACTGGGCTAATGTAGCTTCTACCTTGTGGTGATGTACCCTTTCATGAGGGTCTCTCACCAACAGAGTCGAAAGGTAATGATTCTTAGGCAGTAGGGCTGGGATCTCGTGTCATGGGGTAAATCGGCATAAGCAATTCTCCCATTGCATCTAAGCACTCCACAACTGTCTTTGTACAAATCAAAGTCTCGCTCTAGTTGACTGTAATTTGCTTAGGACTTGAATTCTTTCTGGACTTACCTTAACCTCTTCAGTTCTGCATTTCCAATTTCTTCTGCACTGATCTCTCCCAACTAAACAGTCCCCTCTTTCAGTAACTCGGCCCTGGTTTTAAAAATTTTTCACAAAGCGCAACACCAAGCCTGTAATACGAAACAACCTGTCACAGGAGGAGAAATCGGTAATTGGAATAATAGTGTCCATATTGTGTGTCCCATTTGTAGTTAACAATACTGCTTCACCCACAGCAGTAGTATAAACTACCAGTTCAACTGTCAGTTCTACTGTTGGTTTTATGTATCAGTTGTGAAATTATGTTGTCGTACCCCCATATACTATACTACTCACAGCCTCGATAGCTTGACCTTTCTTCATCTCTACGCAAGACTTCTCAGTAATTGTTTCAAAACATTCTTCAGAACTGGGCCAGTTTTTCATGGTTTTTGACAGCCACGATGGTCCTTTCCAAAACAGCACATTACTCTTTCACTTGGCGGCACCTTGTCTGCGAGATCCTACGTCTGCCGAGTTCTCAGCATCTTGGCAATGGTTCCACATTCTCTGTTCAGTTAAAGACAAGATTTTGTTAACACGATTTTGGACAAACTGCTTCTACTCCTTCGAACCCTTTATCGAGCAGATTGCAGTCTTGCTGTCCAACCACAATTGTGGCTTGTCAATTGTAATCTGTTGCGCCAAGGCTTTTTTAACTGAGGACGCCAATCTTGCTTAGATGGCCCCAAACAGTAACTCGAATCTAGGGATCGACTGCCTTGTCAGCGGTGCCACTCTGGTTTTGGATGACAACAAAACTGGAAAAAAATCACCATTCGCTTCACGAACCAAGTAAACAACAGCACAATATGCTTTCTCTGAAGCGTCCCCAAACCCATGAATAGCATACGACGTAACACCTTCCTCTAATTCAGCATACACACACCTCGGCACATACCTGCCGCATATCTTTTAGTCCTGAAGCCACCTGTTCCACTGTTTCCGGGCAGACTCTGGGAGTGGTGCATCCCACTCAAACCTCTCTTGGCAAAAAGACTGAAACAAAATCTTCGTTTCCACCAGTGTTGGACTAAGTACTCCAACGGGGTAAAAAAACATGAAGTAACCTTTATCAAATTGCTCCTGGTCGGTTACAAACTTTCTGGTCTCTAACTTTAGCAAATAGGCCCCAGAGCTCTCCAGCTTTATATCTGTAAGTTTGAAGTCAATCGTGACCATAAAACTCTCTGCGAAAAATGCTGGTCAAATTTAACCTTAAAATGCAACGATAACACATTTGTGAAAGGTGACGCACAAATAGAGGAAGAGTGCCGACGGACTACCTCCTATCTGCAAAGATGTTCTTGCCCAAGGCTTTTCTGCAAGAAACTTAGTAATCAGAAACCTACGGCGAATACATTTCGCAATACAAGAAGAACAAAACAAAAAGTTCTCAACCAAACCAGGATCTTCCTCGTATTGACTTATATGGTGCTTCAAAGTGGTGTTTAAAAGACACGGGCTAGAATTGACTCCAAACGACTCAGCAAAAACAACACGAAATTTGGTCGTAAGGGCCACCCTGCGTAACACCCCATGATGAGGTAAATAATACACCCTTCCAACATCAGAACGCTTGGCACAGTCTACTTGCAGAATTATACCACTCTACAACTGATCTTGTAAGATGGAGTCATATTCTATTAAAATCTCCGGATCCTTTCTAAGACTTTTAAGCTGCGAGGCCAATCCTTCAACACAGCTCTTAAAAATTATCTGGTAACAGCCGGTGTTGCTCCTTCCAAGGTAAGTGGACCAAAATACTTGCCATCTTCAAAGCTCAAATTCTTTTTCAAAGGCTTCACGAACAGTATCCTTATCTCGTATGCCAACAGAATCCAAATCCCACACTTGCAGCGTATCTTCAATTAAACGCTCTTGACTCCGTTCTCAACACGTGAGTGGACAAAAAACTGAATCCTTAAGAGTGGCTGCCAGGAAGAATCGAGAATCGGCGGTCCGCGACCGGTTTGGCGAATCCCTGATATTTCGCCCCAAGATATCCTAGGGCAGATTATTTTTAAACATCATATTCAAAAGTTTCAGCGCATTTGTTTATTTCTTAAATTAGCGAAAAACTAAAACTGCGGTCAACGTGCGGACGAAGTGCGGTTTTTCGCTAGATCAAATATCCATACGACGAAGCTCAGGCCTACTCTGGGACCTTAACTCGCCTTTACTCGCAACTTGAGATTATGTTCAAATTTCCTTATCTCGCCTTAACTCGCCCAATCTCGCCACTGTCAAGTGGATACCAGTTTTAATATCTCAACCTACTCTCAGTGTAACTTCACAATTACTCCACAAAGGGAAGACGCCAACGAATACGGATTTCAAAAGTTTAAAAGATAGTGTTTTTTTTTTTAAGGAAAACAGGGTTTTTGCCATTAAAAAATATGTAATTGACCCATCCCATCCTTCTGGAATTTCCAATAGCCTCGGTAGTAAGGGTATTTCACCACTAAAGATTCGATGTGCTTTTTCTTACTTAACATTATCATGCCTTGGAGTCACAACTGGACTGTCAAAGGAACTACCAGGAACAACCTGAACATGCACTAACTAGTTGCCTAACAAAAAGGCTTCAATGCTAAGCATGGCAAAAACTCCGGAGGCATAAGGTCACAGTATGATTAATTTCAGAAAGTACAATGAGTCAATTACCTGAACCCCCGTCCTTTTCTTCACAGCATAGTAAGTGATTCGCTCTTATATGTGGAGGGGCTACTTTTGCTTGAAGATTAACCACTACCTGCGTGAGTTTCACGCACTTGGAATATATTTCTACTTCACGGAAATTGAATCTTGGGGTCGGAATGTGTCGTCGTAGTAGTCAGCTGAAAATTAAATTATTATTTCATACAAGAAAAGGTTACTATACCAATCAATTTTTGTTGAAGCGACTACAGGCAAATTTTAACTTACAATTTGTGTATGCGGCTGTAAAGTATACTTCGCAACATGGATACATAACTCTCCCCTTACCTCCTCTCCCACTCTCCCCTTACCTCTTCATATTAGCACTTGAGACCCTAGCTATAAAAATAAGAGAGGACTGCAATGTACAGGGACTTAAAATTGGAGAAGAAATGATTAAATTGTCTCTATTTGCAGATGATATGACCTGTGTCTTAAAACACAAAACATCTTATACAAATCTGTGTCGTTTTCTCAACTCTTTTGGAGGGTGTTCTGGCCTAAAGGTGAATGATGAAAAAACAGAAATCATGCCTCCAGGAGATAATAGGGAACTTAAGATGGAGACGTTTTCTGGGCGACGGCAACTTCAACCGGACGTGACGTCATGATTTGTGCAAAATTGCGCATACTCTTGCTCACCTCATTTCCGTCGTGCTCCCGTCGGCGACGTGAAACTGGTCTGTTTGGCGTTGTGGCGAGAACGTGAGTATTTAACTCTCTTTTCAATCATGTTTGTTGCATTTAGCAACCACAATTTTGCAGATTATCGTCCTTAAATTGTCCTTGTTTTCTATGAGTCACATTTCAAGCTCCATTTCCAAGCTCTGTTATCTAAACTTTCATCTTTATAATGTTTCTATGTTTCATGTCACAGAGTCAAGATGCACCGGAAGTGAGCTTTACATGGACAAAATTGTCCTACGAGCCAAATGAAAGTATCCGGACAAAAAATATGAACTCCAATATTTTAATTGTGTGTTTTTAGCTCACTTTTTTCGTTAGAGTATCGTATAAATGAAACGTATGTATTGAAAATTGTTTGGAATAGTTGGTAATACCACGTACTAACGTGGGAATACTGAAATAAAGTTGTTGTTGTTGCTGCATGCAAGCAATTAAGCATTAATTCTCTTAGTTCTTTATGTGAAGCCATATTTTCCTCTTCGGTAGTCTTCCAAGCCGCCGTCCTCCTGAGTTCACTGCGATCTTAATGTTCGAATTTTGGAGGGAAGCGACGGCTACCTCTGTTCCAGGATTGCTCTGCCAGTCCGGTCGCCGTCGCCCCGAAAACGTCTCTATCTTAAGTTCCCTAATATCCTACAGGAGAAAGACTTCCCAACTTGTAGTATTTGTGAAATCATAAAAATCTAGGGGATATATTTTGGTTATGATGAAAGACAAAGGACCAACCCTAACTTAAGTCAAACTTTAAAAAGTATAAAGGAATCAATCAACGTATCGAAATGGAGAGGCCTCTCCCTTTTAGGAAGAATACAGATAGTCAAAACTTTCGCAATCCCAAAGCTTATGTTCAGAGCATCGGTTATACCAGTCTCTAAAGAACTAATTAAACAAGCAAACTCAGTTCTCTACAACTTTATTTGGAATGGGAAAGACGAAGTGAAGCGTCTTGCATTGATAATGTGATATAGAAATGGGTGGACTCAAAATGTTGGACATTCAATCTATGATTTGCGCTAAACGAGTAACATGTTTAAAGTAATTATTAGAGGATTACTCAAGTCCTTGGAAAACAATCCTAGACAAACTTCTGTTACCAATCGGAGGACGTTTTGTATTGTACTGCAACTTTCAAACTTCTAAATTGAAAATCAACCTACCCACATATTATAAAGAATGCTTCGATGCGTGGTCGGACGTTAATGGGAAGACTCCAAGTTGTTACGAAGAAGTCATTAACGAAATTATCTGGAACAACGAATTTCTTTGTTGTGACAAAAAATCGATGTACAGAAGAGATACAGTAAACTTACGCTTCGTGAAGATAAAGGATTTAATTTCCGCGAACAACTCCTTCTCGTGCGACATCTCTTCACTTACAAACCCCGAACAAAGATTTTTTTCTTATGAGTATTATCAATTCGATTCCCGCAGAATGGCGCTCACTTATTAAAGTATCTACAAACGTAACATCAGCCAATCCCATACCGATTACCCCAACTATTAAGATGCCAAGCGGTAATGTAGTGCCAATCCTTGATATCTCTCCTAAACAGGTCTATCAAATCTTTCTGCAGCAAAAGCAAATTGCGCTCACCGCAAAACAGAAATTATCAAACAAGTACTCAAATATAGATATTGACTGAGAAATGTTTACACTTTGGTCTTTCAGTGCACTTTAGACGCAAAAATCAGGGAAATTCATTACAAAATTTTAAATTGTTTAATGTAGTGGAATCGCCAAACTGCACATCCTCGGAGACCCAGGGGCAGACAGTGGGGGCGAGGGAAAGTCTAAACAGGCGGAAAAATATGGCACAAAAGAAAAGTAAAGAACGGCGAGAAGAGCCCCTGGGGACAATGTCTTACCAGACCAGTTCCAAACGGTCGCCGTCGTTCTGGCTCCTGACTGGTGCCAGAAAACTTGTGTTTTTCTGGCACCAATCAGACGCCAGAACAGCGGCGACCGTTTGGAACTGGTCTGGTAAGACATTGTCCCCAGGAGCTCTTCTCGCCGTTCTTTACTTTTCTTCGTGCCTTATTTTTCTGCCCGTTTGGACTTTCCCTTGCCCCCACTATCTGCCCCTAGGTCTCCGAGGATGCAAACTGCACTTTCTGTCAAGAAACCGCGGAATTCGTCGAGCATTTACTTTTCTCCTGTAGGATATCTTCTGATTTTTGGAAGCATGTCCTGTCCTGGCTAAGAGATAATGATGTTAATGTTGAGACAATTAATGAGTCTTATGTGATATTTAGAAAATTTGATATGGTAGAAGACTATATTCTAATTAATCATATTTTGTTATTAGCTAAGTATTATATCTACTGTAGGAAATGTCATAATAGCGTACCTTCAGTTAAAGGTTTTATTGCTAGGGCAAGACGTGTCTTCAATATTGAGCTCGATATCGCCAGGGAGAAAAATAAACTTCTTTTTCATTTTCAAAAGTTGAAGAAGCTACCTAATGCACTTAATAGTAGTTGATGCACAGAGGTTCGTAAAAATTAGCAGGCATCTTTATTGTTATCGTTGTTGTTGTAATATATACATATATTTTTCGTTGTTATTGTTATCCTTTTTCTTTTTGCTTTTAGGTTAGTATCTATTTAAGTAGAATTGTATAATTAAAATTTATTTAATTAATGTTTTTTCTTAAATAACATTGTAAAACTTGTCTTTAATTCAATAAAAACTGTAAAAAAAAAAAAAAAAACTCCGTAGCAGACGCAGAACAGCAAACACAACAACGCAGGATTCAACTCATGTACACCCCATGTGACTTGCTCAAAGCATTAATAAAAGGGTATAGAGCATGGGGAGTGATTGATTGTTGGAGGCCATTATCACCACAAAATTGTCAGTTCGTCTGGTCAGGGGAAGTGCAAATTCGACATAGAAAAGTCCTCGCACACAAGGGACTTCTCGCGGAGCAATAGAAGGAAAAGTGCCTCTTTAACTAGTAGTGGTTCATACTGGGACTCGTCAACTTGGACATATCTCGAAAAACACAGAAATGAAACCTCAAATGCTGAGAGGCGCGCCCTGAACACACATACTGGACATTTTACGGTGATAATCTCCAAGCGTTTTCACTTCTTTGTAGTTCTAGAGTTACAGTAAAGCTTAAGTTTGATATGCTACATATTGAACCCTTTGAATACGGAATTTAGGTCGCGAAAAAGAAAACGCAGCGTCTTTCCAACATCTCCTTTTTGGATCGGTTTTCCGCGAGTACAGTAGTTAACATGGAAATGGCTAAAACCGAAATCTTCAGTTATTGTTTGTTTGGTTTTGAAATGGAAATTCTTGGTTATGCTGAGATCTGTTTATAAATGGTCTGTGTTTTGGATATTTCAGGATCTGGATTTGTGGCACCTGAATTGCCGTTCCCAAGTTTTTTACAGCTTGGTAAGTGATTTGCTCCTATATGTGAAGGGGCTACTTTTACTTGAAGATTTACCACTACCAGAATTTCATGCCGAGTTGTAATTAATTTCTACTTGACGAAGGGAAATTGAATCGTGGCGTTCAAGTGTGTCGTCGAAGTAGTCAACTGAAAATTAAATTAATATTTAACACAAGAAAAGGTACTATACCAATCAATTTTTGTTGAAGCAACTAGAGGCAAATTTAACTTACAATTTGTGTATGCGGCTATAAAGTATGCTTCGCAACTTGGATTCGTGATCGGTGACACTTGGAAATGTAAGTTACATAACGAATATCCGTCTATTAAATAACCAGTCACCTGACCTATTTTTTTCCGCGTCACGCAAAGTAGACGTGTCGGCGCTAAGGTAATTAAATATTCAAGATTTATTTGGAGTACTACACACGACGGCATTATACGCCCGTTACCCTTTCCTAATTTATCATGTCTACAAAGGGCAAACTGGCGATATGCGGCTTTTGTAACACTCTCCACACAGAATGGTCAAAAGCTGATCTATTTAGCCTGAATATCGCTGCAGCTTTTACACATACTTCTAATATGCCTAGAAGAGGCAAATAGTTGAAAACATCCTATATGATGTAAAGAAAGTCCCTCTTTTGGTACACAAATCTTCGTGCTTGTCTGGCGCTGGTCTGCAAACCCCACATCTGCACTACTGGAGAGTGCTTTGAGGTAGGTGAGGTTCTTCTGTACCTCATCAGTAGAATTTCTCGCAAAATCGAAGTTATCTCTTCCTTGCTTAGTAACGTGAGTAATAGTCTTTTTTTTCCAAACTTAGACTGACATTATGCTTAAAGCCTAAAAAAATGCAATTCTCAGGGAGTTAACTATTTCATAAAGAAAAATACGGACTTCGGTCGTCCGAAAATTTGGAATAATATTGGCGAAAGCCTTTAGGGTTGAACTGAACTAGCAATACAGAGGGAGAAAAAGGGAAACTGTAAAACGAAAGTGTTTATGGTTGAACCGAAGAAGATGAGGAAAGAAAACGACCAAGAATAATTCAGGAATCAGTAATAAAAATGCTTAAAAATTGACGTCATGGTTATGAGAAAAACACAGTGCGCGTACTAACTGAGAGATATAATAATGTCTTTTCTGCTTCGACTTTGTTCTAGCCTGCGAGCTAGCTCTCCGGAGCGCTCTGGGGGCGGGACGGAAGAAGGAAGGAGAGCTTGCAACTACGTCTCTGGAATTTGAATATCTGCATAGAAAATGTCGATGCGAAATGCTGATTGGAGGAGGTGACATTAGTAATGATGTCATTACCCTTGGTACATGTTTTTAATGTTTTTTTACATTCGCGCTCGTTTCCGCTTCGCACTGATGGGTGGAAATCTGACAGCTTAGTCGACCGGGGGCCAAAGAGGAATCGGAGGTGGAATTAGAATTCCAGGGACGTAGTTGTAAGCTCTCCTTCCTTTTCCCAACCCATCACCAGAGCGTCCCAGAGAGCTTGCTTGCAGCTTAACTTTGTCCTAAGTGATATTACTTACTACGTAATATTTAGGATAACGCCACTATGGAAAGGACATAAACACCATTAAGACCGGGGATTGCTTTTGGTGCCTTACGCTCACGGAAAAGTTGAATAACGTCATAACCGTTTACGCTTATGACCAGGAAGCAAAAAAAAAAAACCAGGTCTGAATAGGGTTAACACAAGTGTAGTAAAGAAAATTAAAATATTTTTAGTTACTGACCTGAACTAATTTCTATGCATGTTTTCTTAAATGTCTTTGCTTTTATGAGTTTATTTTCTCCTCTTTTGTTCTTTTTTAGTATCAGAATATTTTCGAGCATTGTGTTCCGAACAAGAAGGTATTGAAACACTAGGAAATAAAATTTTAAAAGCCTTGCCATGCTAGTCTATGCCTCTTATTAATTAATACGACATCTTCAAAATTTTTCACAATTCATTTTTTTTTTAAATCTGTTGTCATGTGATTTCCTCAGCACGTACTTATTTGCCGGTGTGTTGTAAAATGCAACGTTTTGAAAAAAGATATCTAATTTACAAGCAACAGGAGGTTTCTGTTAGGGTATTGCTACTGTCACCTTTTTTGTTATGTTATCGTTGTAAAGAAATTAGACCTTTTTAGGACTTTTTTTTCTGAAGAACATCACCTTGACATTTCAGGATTTGGAAAATAGCTTAAGAAGAACGTGTGACTGGTATCGACCAGTCGAAATATCGTAACTCAAGTCTTTTTACGTTTAGCAAAAGAAAGACTAGAGTGTAGAGACCTCAGTATTTGGATAAAAGGAAAGTTCCTTGGTGGAGGAAACTTTGGAAAGGTAATATACATGTATATAAACTTAAATGTATATTGAATTACGGGTGTACTTATTTGTGTGTTTCCCAGTTTTGGGGTGGGAGAGACTCAGAGTGGACGCTGACTTAAAAATGTAATATCAACCCAACGTGCAGGGCAACCATACCCTCTTCAAGGTTAAAACATTCTTTGTATAGTCAATAAATGAATACCTTTTTTCCTAACATTTTTGATACATTATACATGTCCGTGTTGACTCAGACGACAGTGATGTTCGAGAGGACGGGTTTTACCCGGTTCTAATAGACTGCAGTCTAAGCTGGAAATATCGTATTGAAAACATTGTGCTGAAAAAAAAGAGATCATATGGGATTATTACGAAACTTAAGTATTTTGTGCCACCAAATACTCTACTGCGCATCTATAAAATATAAGTGTTAATTTCACCCTATATATCTTATTGACTAACAGCACGGGGTCTTGCAAGTAAATTGTACCTGACGAAAATTTAAATCCTCCAAAAACGAGCACTAAGATTTATATTTTCCGTAGTAAGGTATGAACATGCTGTCCATCTGTTTACTAATGCTGATATTCTACCACTAATTTTCTTTATTACGAATCCGTTTTTTTTGTTTAATGCATGATACTACGAAATTAAAAGGTACCAAGAGATATTTTAAACCCTATATTCAGCGATACAACCAGTTTTCATTATTATAACACTCGGTATTCGTCGTCTTACACTACAACAAGAGAAATTTCTGCAATTTGACTGGCTTGGAGCAGTCGTATTTCAGCTTAATTTGAAGTACCTACATGTAAAAAATACAAACCTTTGCGGGTAGTAGTATAAACAAATAATACCACGATTTGTACGTGATAGTTTGAATAAATACCACTCGTGTTATTTTAAAATTGTCTGAAATTTCACTCGGCTAATGACTCGTGAAATGACGTATAACAATTTCGAAATGTCAATCGTGGCATTTATATCAAATATGACTACAAATCATGCTATTACCTATACAAATAACTATTATATTAAGAAATCTTGCCTAGAAATCCAAAAGAGAGCTTTTTCAAGAGTAGGAGCTAAAAGTTGCAATGAGATACCAGCATCTTTAAGAGAGAGGGCTTAACATGAGTGCCACACAGAGTTTCGGAGGGTCTACGAGACACGTATGTCAAAACTTGAAATTCTGGACTGGCAATCCAAAAATGAATAAAATTTCAATGAAACATGTTCAAAAACAACAGTGTTCATTCATGACATGAGAACAAGCCAAAAAGTGTGACTGAAGTTTCTGATCGCTCCCTTCCTCCGAGAAAAGTTGCATGACGTCTCGGGAAATTTTATTTGTTAATCTGCTCCCCGTCAGTGAATAGTGCACATGTATCTTTCCCTTGGATACCCCATAGGTGTTCAGTTTGACCCATCGTGAGACTGGAATCAAGGTGGCAATGAAAGAAGTTAAAATGGAGCCTCAGTATTCAAAAATGCCAGAGGTTAGTCATTTCACAAAGATTACGATTCTTGATTATTAAAAGGTATTCTACTTGGCAGCAAAAATGTCTCCTCTTAAAATTGCTGCCAAGTATAGTTATGGTATTGTGTTATGCTCTAACTTATGGTTATTATGGAACAAAGTGTTGACGTTGTTGTACAAAACACCACCAACCGCAGCAACCAGTAAGATGTTAATTATGAGCACTGTAATCTAGCCGAATTAAATTCTTTTTCTGCCACATGTAATGTTTTGGCAATCAATTGACTACCAAAAGTGGTTTGTCAAACTGGAAAATTTATTGTCCCCTAAGACTGACGTCAAACTTTACAGTCATCCTTTAATAGTGGGTCTTTCTAGAAGTAAACACGACTGAATGATATCCGTCATTCTGCTGAGGCAATAGGGGGAGGTAGCAAAGAGGAGGTGATAACGGAGACGACAACGCGCAGATCTCAAAACCGACATGATCAGAAAGGCAAAGTGAGCCCCAGAAGTCAGGTTCACGTTTTTGTGCGTTCTTCTTATCTGTCATCGCATTCTCTTTGCTAATTCTGTCAGTTATTTCAAAGGCTGGGTCGAAAAACACATTACAATTAATTCAGTTAATTCAATTAATAAGTTTCAATGATGACACTTTGATAATTTGGAAAGATTTTTCTTGACAGTCACGTGACTCTTACGTGGCATTGGTATTGGTTTCTACGAAGGGCAAATGCGGACGTCACTTGATACGCAGTTCTTGGGACTCACAGAGCAGGGATATAGGACAGTTGAGTTATATAATAGCCCAGCAAGGATTATCAAAAGAAATGCACACTTTAGGGCTTTCTTGTACAATAATGGGGTATACTACTATTTCTTTCAGGAGGTTAAGCAACTTCAAAATGAAATTGACAAGTTGAGTAGGCTTAGACATCCGAGAATTGTGCGTTTTCATGGAAGTGAACAAAAGGGAGACGTCCTTTATCTATTTTTGGATTTCATGGCTGGGGTAAGAGTTTTTTTTAACCCATAGGTGCCCATTGTCCTTGATAAGGTTTATTTGCTTGCGCCAGAAGGTAGAGGAAAGCACTAATGCTCCCTGCTAGAGTTAAGTTTTCCTTTTAACAGCAAACAGCTTTTGACTCCGAAGTTGCACAAATGTATACTCCCATCATTTGTTACATAAGCCTTAATTTTAGTCTTCAGCCGTCTACTCTATTCGCAAACTCCCGAGAAAGACGTCTGAATCAACGAGCTGCCGGTCCGGTGATGTCACTCTTCCCCCGAAAACCGAGTAGTGACATTGATTAGTTGATTTTAGAAATGTTCACATAATTATGAGTAATTATGAGGATACATGTATATTATATTCAGAGTATCGCACGCTTGCGTAGAGTTTAAAATTTCGACAATCTTTATCGTAAACAGGAAACTGACCTTTTTCCAGTTCTTGTCTTTGAAACTATGACTTGTTGAGTTAATCTACGGATGAAGAATCAATACGGAGAGTCGGTACGTTTTCAGTTAGAGCCTTTTGGAGTTTTCGGCACTGCTTATTTTAATAGGCCAAGGCAGTCTACTCAACCATGTGTCAAGGTAGCAAATTATCAAACTTCCTGTAATTTCCACTGTCAAGTGTAATGATTCCATTGGTTTTCTTCTTTGGCTTCCTCCCTTTTTTCAATGAAAGCAAATTGAAGGAAGTGTCCAGGCAAGTGTGTATTTCGTTCTTGCTTTAAGCCGCTATCAAGTTAAGGGCCTTTCTGGCTTTTTGCCAACTTAAAAAAGGGGAAAATAAAGCTTACCCTCCCCCACCCCTCCACGCAATATTTTTACGCTTTTCGAGCTACTTCTAGGGAACAACAAACACCCCAACTTTGAATGAAGAGTAGTGGGGAGGAGTGTGGATTGTTTTGTTCTCTGAAGAGAGAAGTCTCAACAATTTTTTTCGCCGATTGTGGCTACCTTGTTGCAAGTATCCATCTTACGCGGTGAAGAATTAGGACCCGTTATGGTATGTGCCCGCAGGTTGACTGTCTAGTACACTAACCTCTGCACCATACAGGTAACTGTTAGAGAATAGCGTTGATAGGCATTTAGTAAAAAGATCAGCAACATTTTTTACAAGTCGCGATTTTCTTGTAAAGCAGGGTCTACTTAAGCGCTAATTTAGTAAGAAAAAATTTGTACCACCAGTAAAATCGGATTATCTCATATAATTGACGTACAATAACTGTAATTCTTCTCAAAGTTTTGTAGCCATCGCGTTAAAATCGAAAACTTGTTATGACAAAACGCTCGTCATAGATCAATGTACCTATTTTAAATAAGGAACGTCCCTTTAAGAAGTGAATTCGCGTCTTTCAATCTTTATCGCGATTATTTCAACTCGCTTACTTTGTCACTGAAATGTAGGCCAACATTCCGGAAGTTGAGGTTGTGCAGCGACCCTCCGCGACAAAGAAATGTCAGTGCTTGGATTACCAAAAAGGAAATCAAAGTGAAAATTAAAGCGATTACTAAATTACTAGAATTCCCGGGGTGATTAAACTGAATCGGTACAGGCTACCAGACCTATTGATCAAGCTAATTTATTCAATGTGTTTTTTCATTCAGTTTTTGCCCCACCTGACTCTAGCAGCGTTGCTGTATGTCTACCCAGACTCAACTACAGCGTTAAACGTGAATTATCTGAAGTACGTCTTAGCCCTAGCAACATTCTTAAACAGCTTCAATCGCTTGACGTTAACAAAGCTTCCCTTGGTCTTCTGTGCTAATGAAATTTCCTTGGGACATTTCCTGAAAAATGGAAAGACGCAAATCTTGTCCCTATTCATAAATGTGAGTCTAAGACGATGGTTTCTAACTACCGTGGTATTTCGCTTCTTGATGTTCTATCTAAAATTTTGGAAAGACAAGTTTATAATGAGATCTTTAGTATTATTTGCCCGCATCTTACTCACTGGCAGTATGGATTCTACCAGGAAAATCCACGTGTCTCAACTCTTGAGAGGAGACAACAAGTTGATGTTATTTATTTAGATTTTTCTAAGGCTTTTGATCGTGTGCCTCACGAAAAACTCCTATTTAAGCTTCAATGCCCTGGTATTGGTGGATCCTTGTTAGCTTGGTTTAGATCATATATTTATCGGGTAGAAGACACTGAGTCGTGATAGATAACGAGTCGTTTAATTTCCTCCCTGTAACATCTGGAGTTCCGTAATGGTCAATTTTGGGGCCTTTACTGTTCTTGCTTTTTATCAATGTATGCCAAATGCAGTTTCAAAGGAAACATCATTACCCATCTTTGCTGATGACTCAAAGTGTTTTCGCTTAATTCTTGGGCGGGATGACGGCGACAAATTGCAGGATGACTTGAATAAGTTATTTCAGTGGTCTCTTATCTGGGGAATTAATGCCGTTTAATGCCAAGAAGTGTAAGGTTTTAAGGGTGGCTCGTATATGATCAATCGATGACAGGGACTATTACCTTGGTAGGGTTAAGGTAGACCGTGTTGATGTTGAGAAAGACCGGGGGGTTTTGGTTAGCCACAATTTAAGCTGGAATAATCACGTTGATCTTATCTCCTCGAAAGCTCAAAGAGTGCTTAATGTCCGTCACCGGCTTTTACTTCGGGTAGAAGAGCACAGAACGCGTCATCAGAATGGAATGGGCAAAAGAGAAACATTATCGTTAATTTATGACAAATGTATGCAACCGGGTAGTCGTAATAGAGACAAACGTATGCACTGACATGAACGCACTACAATGTCTTGTCACGGTAGAATCGAGTACTTTTACTTGCTAACTTTGGAAGTGTGGAAATGTGGAAATGTGGAAATGTGGAAATGTGGAAATATGTCTTCATTGTCTTAATTTATCTAATAACTCTGGAAGCGTGGAAGTTTGGAAATGTGGAAATGTGGAAATATGTCTTCTTTGTCTTTGTCTCAAAACTCTGGAAGTGTGGAAATGTGGAAATATGTCTTCATTGTCTTAATTTATGTAATAACTCTGGAAGTATGGAAATGTGGAAATGTGGAAATATGTCTTCATTGTCTTAATTTATGTAATAACTCTGGAAATGTGGAAATATGTCTTCATTGTCTTAATTTATGTAATAACTCTGGAAGTGTGGAAATGTGGAAATGTGGAAATATGTCTTCAATGTCTTTGTCTAATAACTCTGGAAGTGTGGAAATGTGGAAATATGCCTTCCTTGTCTTTGTCTAATAACTCTGGAGGTCTGGAAGTGTGGAAATGTGGAAATATGTCTTCAGGGTCTTTATATAATAACTCTGGAAGTGTGGAAATGTGGAAATGTGTCTTCAATGTCTTTATCTGATAACTCTGAAGTGTGGAAATGCGGAAATGTTCCTCCACTGTCTTTATCTGATAACACCGGAAGTGTGAAAATGTGCAGAAATGTGTCTTCATTGTCTGTATCCAATAACTCTGGAAGTGTGGCAAACTGGAAATCTGGAAATGTGTCTTGTTTGGTTTAATCTAATAACTCTGAAAGTGTGAAAATCTGGAAAGGCGTCTGGATGATTTTGGAATTAAATTAAATTCCAAAATCATCCAAGACGCCTTTCCAGATTTTCAGACTTTCAGAGTTATTAGATTAAAACAAACAAGACACATTTCCAGATTTCCAGTTTTCCAGAGTTATTGGATAAATACAACGAAGACACATTTCTCCACATTTCCACACTTCCGGTGTTAACAGATAAAGACAGTGGAGAAACATTTCCACATTTCCACACTTCCAGAGTTATCAGATAAAGACATTGAAGACATATTTCCACATTTCCACATTTCCACACTTCCAGAGTTATTAGATAAAGACACTGAAGACATATTTCCACATTTCCACACTTCCAGACCTCCAGAGTTATTAGACAAAGACAAGGAAGGCATATTTCCACATTTCCACACTTCCAGAGTTATTACATAAATTAAGACAATGAAGACATATTTCCACATTTCCACATTTCCACACTTCCAGAGTTACTAGATGAAGACAAGGAAGACATATTTCCACATTTCCACATTTCCATACTTCCAGAGTTATTACAAAATTAAGACAATGAAGACATATTTCCACATTTCCATACTTCCAGAGTTTTGAGACAAAGACAAAGAAGACATATTTCCACATTTCCACATTTCCACACTTCCACGCTTCCAGAGTTATTAGATAAATTAAGACAATGAAGACATATTTCCACATTTCCACATTTCCACACTTCCAGGGTTATTAGATAAATTAAGACAATGAAGACATATTTCCACATTTCCACATTTCCACATTTCCACATTTCCACACTTCCAAAGTTAGCAAGTAAAAGTACTCGATTCTACCGTGACAAGACATTGTAGTGCGTTCATGTCAGTGCATACGTTTGTCTCTATTACGACTACCCGGTTGCATACATTTGTCATAAATTAACGATAATGTTTCTCTTTTGCCCATTCCATTCTGATGACGCGTTCTGTGCTCTTCTACCCGAAGTAAAAGCCCCGTCACCGAACATGCAGGGACATAAATGATATTAGTACAAAGAAATTACTTTATATTGCTTGGGTTCGTTCGCGCCTTGAATATGCTAGCGTGGTATGGTCTCCTCATACTAAACGAAACATCAACAATTTGGAACAAGTTCAAAGCAGGGCTACAAGATTCATTCTCGTAAGGGATTATTCTGAGTATGAGCGCCTTAGTAAGCTCAATTTATTACCTTTGAAGTATCGCAGAGAAATTAGTGATTTAGTTTTCTTTTTTAAGTGTCTTAAGAATATATACTAGGGGTACCTACTGGCAAGTGCCAACGAGGCGAATTCGTTTATCTTTTGTGGAATGTGCCTATTCAGATCTTCTTTCATAATTTTAGAGGTTTAAAATGGATTCCGCTATAGAAAAGGATGGCACCCAACTTCAAAACAACAACTTTGGCACATTCTAGGCTTTCACTTTTATGAAACAATAACAACATGGCTTGAAGCTTTGTTGGTAAATATGAGCAAGTTAGCGCTTATGTTTCGTGGAAAATTCCATTGTATCAACGCTACAAACGTTAGAAAGAAAAATATAGTTCAAATGAGGCCTTTGACTGCTGAAATTAAAAATAATAATTAAACTCCGAGCAACAGCGTCATCAGGGATAAGTGGCAAAATACGTAAGAAAAAAATTGGTGTAAACTAAAATGTGTGAAAAGCGCGCAAGAATGGGGCGGAATATTATACAAAGATCTAATGAGCGATTGTCACAGGACAAAGAGTCTCTTGAAAGGCATAATGATAGTCTTTAAAACAAAAGGTCCGCAAATTCGTTGCATTCCTCACGAGAGTTTTGGGCTGTCTCAATGTAAATCGAGCAGCAAAAAAAAAATGCTGGTTGACAAAATCTCTCGAAGAACATAAATAATATAATTCTGCGGCCGAGTCAACCTCGCTTCTTAGCTCGGTTGCCTCGTTGGCAATAAGGTAAACATTTTCGATTATGTATCGTTTCGCTCTTTTACCAACCTGGTTAAGAATGTTGATCATTTAACGCTTGATGTCCCTTTCAGCAGGACTGACGTCTTTAAGAATTCTTTTTTTGTTCGGATCTGTTGCCTGTGGAATGAATTACCTCTTAGTATAAGAGAGTCAAATACCTTGTCAATCTTTCGTAAGAATTTGATGTCCTCTTATTATGATTAAGTTCAATGTAAATTTTCTCTAATTTTACATTGTACTTTACTTTAATTATTTGTTCATATATGGTAATCTTTTATTGAATTTTTATTTTTATTTTTATCTCACGTAGTTTTTTAATAATACTTTTTAAAATAACGTTTTAGATAATTTTATTATTAATAATGATATAGTTAAGCAATAGACCACACTTTCTATGGGTTTACCGGCGTGATAACCCACGCGGGATGTTGGGAGAACACGAGAAAAGCTTGTAAATCACGAGCCGAAGGCGAGTGATTTACAAGCTTTTTGAGTGTTCTCCCAACATCCCAAGTGGGTTATCACGCCGGTAAACCCATAGAAAGTGTGGTCTATTGCTTTTATAAAATATCTTTTAGTAAAGTGGAGTCTTTTAGGTAAAAAATATTGTTTTTGTACCGTGATCGATTTATGTCTTCTCTCTAAAGTCATCATAAGCCAATCATGACTCACGATTTAATAGCGCAGAACTGTTTCTCAAAACTCAGTTCAGTCAAACAACAAACAGCAGCACTTCAAAACACGAGCTTTTGCACTCGTTACATGATAACTTATGAAAGCTGTTTTACAGGAAAAGTCAACACATATTCATGCAAACGTACAATGAAACAATACGTTCATGGTTTGTTTACTAAAGAAGTAGAAAATTGAACATCAGACTGTACGCAGCTGTATTTTGTTGAGTCGATCCGTAAGAATTTCGTGCTTACAGACGGAACTGGCAGCTATTGTAATGGAGGACTTCATTCACTTTTTTACAAGCCGCAGTGGTTTAAGATCTGTTTTCTGGGCTTTATCATGATGAAGAAACGCCGCGACGTGGCTGCATTTGCGAAGTTGTCGCATGTAACTTTACATGCACGTACAGTCACCGATGGAAATCTGTCAGTCGTGGAGAAAGGCCGGTTTTTTTGTCGTAGCCACATATTGGCGTTAATATTTGTCGATTTGTGAAGTCAGGTGGTTTGAGGTAGGTTATGGCATCGATATCACCGAATAATTTGTACAAATGTTGGAAAAAACCAGCCCGAAACTCTTACATCTTTCATCATCGTTGGCAGCTTGTTTACAACCTACAGCGGCCGATTTTGTACCATATCTTGATCAGAGATCTCTTTTTGGAACAATTTCTTTCATTAAGGAATTTAATTTTGACATAAAATAAATCAAGAATGCTAAAACTATCCGTTTGTTGCTAGTTGGCATATGGTTAAGTTTTCCTAGAGACTTTCTACACAAGAAATTCACACAGTTGTTGTCTTTTTCTGCGATTTGGCATCGTCGTGAAATGTAAACTGCTTTCCAGCTTTGTACTTTATAACTTCTAAAGCTATGGCAGTAGCGAATTGTGACGCTCAGTAAAAAAATGTGGAAACCAACGCTTTGAATATTTAGAAGGGCTGGGTAAGTAACTTGGTCTGTTTTTTTAGCCTTTCTAAAATCGTTGTTTGCAGATTTTGTTTATGGCTCGTGGTCCGGATGCCTTTTTCTATGGGTTTACCGGTATAATAAACCATAGGTTTTTGACCAATCAGATCACGCGTACTATCTCAGTTATTTTATAAATTCCTATATAGCACATTTCTATCCTCAATGTGCTTTACATTATGAAAGCCTATTAAAGATCATTGCATTTCTAGCCTATGTGACATTATACATCAAGTATTGTAAAACTTTAAAAATCCTAAAATGTTAAGCATGAAAATCAATTGTGACATTATACATCAAGTATTGTAAAACTTTAAAAAAAATCCTAATATGTTATGTTTGTAAAAACTTTAAAAAACCTAATTGTAAAACTTTAAAAATCCTAAAATGTAAGGCATGAAGATCAATTATCAAGTATTGAATTCTTTGTAACTTATCTCTCTGGTATTTTGGGATGTCATTCAAGAGACTATTTGCAATAGTCGAGCCTGGAAATCACAAGGGAATTCACCAACACTTTCAATCCATCGGAAGGAAGGTACTTTCGAATACGACCAATTGATGCACTTGCACTTTTATTTGAGTGTCAATGTATTTAGCACGAAAGGACTAATTGGGGACACTATATTTTACGTCTCCAACTGGAGACGGGACCGCCATTTTACGTGGTCATCCGAGCCACGCGAAGGTCTAGCCTGTTGCGGTGCAAAGGGAGTACCTTCATTTCTCGGTTATTTTAAGACCCTGAGTATTGGTCCGGCCCCAGGAATCGAACCCGCGACCTCCCGCTCTGCAGTCAACACGCTCTACCGACTGAGCTAACACTGCCGCGGTTAGATCTTATGGCATAACTGGCTTTCTTGCACATGTCGTTGATGTGTTCAGTGAAAGACAAGGTTTTATCCATGATGACACCCAAATTCTTGGCTTTCGTTTTCACTTCTACTGAGGATATTAGCTAATGATAATGTTTCGTAAACTGAATGTTGCTTGCTAAAACGTGACGTGACGTGAAATGTAATATTTCAGTTTTTCCAGGGTTGCACTTTAACATATTCTTAGTGTTCCATGAAAAAACATCATTGATGCATCCCTTTAGAACACCGACAGAGTAAACGGATTGTTAAGGATCGTCAATGACGATGTAAATTTGGGTGTGGTCCGCATAGAAGATGGAGTCGAGACCCTGGCTACGTATAACATCTTGGAGAGGTGCCATATAAAGAGTGAACAGCAGCGGCCCGAGTATTGAGCCCTGGGGAACGCCATACTCTAAACATCGTGGCGGAGATATTGCATCCGCTATAGAAACTCGCTGAGATCGGTCAAGCAAGTAAGAGGAGAACCATTAAAGAGCTGTTTCTGTGAAATTAAAATATTTCCTTAGCCTCGCGAGGAGAATTTGGTGATCGAGGGTGTCGAATGCTGCGGACAGGTCAAGTAGCACAAGTATTACTTCACCGTTGGAGTCAAGAGTCTTTAGAATGTCATCGGTAACACTAAGTAGCGCAGTCTCTGTTGAGTGATATTTCCTATAAGCAGACTGTAAGGCAGGAAAGAGGTCATTGTCATTCAAGTAGTTGTGAACTTGGATGGCAGCTGATTTTTCTAATACCTTGGAGAGGAATGGTATGTTAGCTATAGGTCTGTAATTAGCTAATAAATCAGGTTTAAGATCAGGTTTTTTCAATTTTGGACGAACCAGCGATGTTTTTAATGAGGTCGGAAAGAACCCATTTGGGAACGATCGTCTCACAATTCTGCTGACCATAGGTAGTACAGAACTTATGTTATCTTTAATAACATGCGTCGGGATCGGATCGAGGGAGCAGGTCTTGTTTGAGAAGGATGATATGACGTTCTTGATTCTTTCATTTGATGGGGGCGTAAACTGAGGAAATTCACAGTGGAGTATTCTTTGTTTTTCGTCGTGATGGTCTGAAGAAGGATTCATTAATTCTATTCGTAGGCCTTGTATTTTGCCAATGAAGAAAGCACTGAAGTCTCCAGTAAGCTGTTCAAGACAATCATAAGGAGGTTTCACAGTGGTGTTTACTGAGAAAAGGCCATCAACAAGTTTGAAAGCTGATTGCGGTCTGCCTGTTCTATTCTGCTCTTAAAAATGTTACGTTTAGAAGTTTCGAGTAGAGAGTTATATTCAGAGCATTTTAACTCAAATTGCTGTTTGTCGACTGTAAGAGCAGACTTCCTGAATTTACGCTCCCGCCTGCGTTTATCTCGTTTAGCTTGTCGTAGATTGTCGTCATATCACGGTGCTTGTGGACGACGTCTAATCCATCGTGTTTGAATTTGCAAGGGTATCATAGCGGAGCTCCCGTGCGCGAAGCGCGCGGCGGAGCACCACGGGGAAGAAAATGTGGTAAACTACCCATCCAAGAAAATTTGGTGATCGTACACCGCCCGAGAGACCGTCCGTTCGCAGCACAGGCATACCAATGTAAAATCATTCAATCAACAGGAAAGGCAACCCAAATGCAACTCGAGGTTATTTTGACGGGAAATCGCGTAGCCACCTGCGTCTTGTAAAGCAGAAAGAACTAAAGAGTCAATGAAGAGGAAAATGGAAAGCGGAAATTGTCTCTGTATCCGTGTTTTCTAAAGTATTAAGCTTAGATTAATTGTCATGTCCACAAATTTGGAATATAGAGCAAGAGAAACACGGAGAAAAGAGAAAGTAGGCGGCAGACCAGCGAAGTTCAACGAGAAAAAGGGCGACAGAGATTTAGAGCGAGAGATAAAAAACAAAGGAGACTTTTTTTGTTGGAAGGACAACATTAAAATTTTGTAACGGCGGGTGACAAAATGAGAAATGCTAGCGGCCACCAATGCATGGTAAAAATGAGCGGCAGTGAAAAAAAAGTGAACGAAAAAAAAGTGTGACTAAGAAGTTTCTGGAAGTTTCACGTTGTAGTCGTCCAAAACAACAGCAAAGAAATGTACAAAAAAAAGTGTGCTGCACGTGCAAAGTTGCTTTTTTGCTAATTAGACTTATTGTTGTTTTTCACCGTTCTCCGGCGTTGCCTTCGCCGCTTAGCATTACATGATTTTGTATTTTGTTTGAACAAACTATAAATATTAACGAGAGCTTCGCTTTTAGCCCTGGCTAAATCTATTTAGTATATACTAAAACAGTGGATAGTGTTTTTCGCGCGCTCTGATTGGCTACTCAATCAGTGAATATCCTGCACTATTCACTGATTCACCTCCAGTTCCTCCGAGCGAGCGACGCCAAACTCGCGTAAGTTGCGAGCAAAATGTCTTTCCTTGTTTGCTGCCGTAAACAAACAAAGAAATTTCACAACTAGTCAAGCAAGCTGTTTCCGAAATGCACGAAGAAGGTGACGAAGTTCGGATTGGAAGATTTAACAGGTAAAGCTTTGTCTTTTTGACACGAATTTATCGGTAAAACCGGTGAAAAAGTTTTTTGTTTACAAATGCAAATTAAGTTTAAGTCTTGCGTTACTTTATTTAGTTGAGTTGTTCATAAATAAGCTTAAGACTAAATTTAATAATCTTTTTTTATACAATGATTTTAAATACAAAAAGAATTCACAACTCCTTTTGAAGAAATATCCCCGCAAGAGCTAAACAAATGGCTACAAAAGTTTTAATTGTCGGCAAGAGAAAGCGGTCATTACGCGCCAAAATTGTAATCGTTGGCAACAGTATTTGAGTTAAAAATCATCATTTTTGTGCTCAATTATCTCACTGTTTTAGTATGTACTAAAACAATTATTCACCGAAGTGGAGGTGGCTAGTCGTGGATATTTACCTCACTGCTTCGCAGTTCGTTAAATAGCCACGACTAGCCACCTCCACTTCGGTGAATAATTGTTATATATTAGATACCTTTAAGAGCATCATTATATAGGGAAACAAGGTCATCTAGTGATCGCGTAGATGTAGAGCAGTCAATCTGTGAGAAAGCATCAGCGATATCGCGTTGTAATTTAGTGATATCCAACCTCTTACTTAGTTAATTCTCTAGATCTATTTATGATGTAATAATAGGTGGCTTATTTTAAGGAGTCTTGTACTCTGTTTTAAGCCTACCTCAGATTGAGCGATTGATTGATTTAATTGTCATTGTAATTGTAAATCTGAAAATTGATTAAATAAATAAATAAAAGCTGGAATGTAAACATAAGGAAAATTTGCATTTTTTGCAGGGTTCTTTACATGAATTCATAAGGCAAAGAAAAAAACTTGATGAACAGTTAACAAGGAAGTTCACTCAGCAAATACTTGAGGGAGTGGATTATCTACACTCCAATGAAATAACTCACCGAGACATTAAAGGTAAAATCAATTTGTCTTCGCCAGCTCAGAGAACTTTTATTTTCTCTTTAGATATCGTCTGGCGCGTGTATGAAAATATAAATCCAAGGTCATCGGTTCTATTCCTAATGAATACTACTCCTTTTTTTCTGAGCCGCCTGTGTCACTGACTGAAAAATCATCTTTTTTTATGTATTCATGCTATCCACCGGATAAATCACTTCCCAGCGGACAAGTATTAGGGAAACCAATTGAGTTATCCAGTGGATAGTGTTATCCACCCTTTAAAGCGATTGTGGCCAGGCTCAAAATTCATCAGCACATCTCTGTCATTGCTCATAGGTATATATGGACATTCTAGTCCTAGCAGTATGCAGGATGTTTGTCACTCGAACCTAGTTTAGTCGTCTTAGCTCCCATCAGTGTCCTGTAGCTTTGAGTGGAAGAGCATCTGGACTAACAAACAGAAGCTTATAGGTTCGACTTTTATTGGGAGTACACGGATTTTTTTCTTCTGAGCAGCCCGTGTCACTGACTGAAAAGTCATCTTTCTCATGCAAAGATCTTATTAATCATGATTTTTGTGTGGTGGGGTTTTGCTAATCGTTGATCTCACGATAGTGTCTGTGTTATTTATCACCGCGTTTCGTTCGTTTAAGGAGATGGTCACAACTGGCTTGCGGGCCGATTAGAAAGACCGTGGTTTTTGGTGATTGGTGCGTTTAGTTCCTGTGCTTAAAATTGTTTACCCATCGGCCCATCGTAACTTTTTTCTCAGCTTCATCTTTATTTTTGCTAGGACCGAATATACTTTTGGACAGCGACAGATCTGTGAAACTGGCTGATTTTGGTGTCTCAAGAGTGATTCAGGTGTGGTAATAGGGAGCTTAAGCAACAACGTTTTTGAGCGACGCACGTCAACCGGAAGTGGCCTTTTTTCATTTTTTGACGGTGGTTTCGCGCAAATTTTCAGTCAAATCGCCTCTATAACAGTAAAGAAGCTAAGGAATACAAATTTTGTATCATCAAGGCATGTTAAGAGGGAAAATACCTCACTTCCGGTTGACGTGCGTCGCTCAAAAACGTCGCTGCTTAAGCTCCCTAATAATAACTGAGAAGGTGGACATTATAACATTATCAAAACATTTCCTCTTACACTGTGGAGACAGATCAGACTTAATTGTGTATTATTAATAAATTGCTCTAAATACTGTACATCCATTTTCCTGAAGTCTTTGGTTGGTAAATGTCAAAAGCCTTATTCCACGATTCTTTTTTCACCAGAAAACGCTTTAGTGTGGATGACATGTCAGCCTTCTTTTGTGAGACATTTTTGAGCCCGAGAAAGAACTAGCATTGTTTCTCCCAAACCAATAAACGTTTTTTAACGGACCTAACAGATCGCCTCTTTCAGCCCAATTCTGAATAAAAAATGCTTAGTTATTTTGAGCATGAAAAGTTTTATTATTATTATTATTATTATTATTATTATTATTACAATTATTATTATTATGTCGCAGTATGAAACTTTGGAATGCTGTCCACATTATGAGTAGTATAGGGCGCATAGCGTAACCTACACCACTTGAGAAGCTATACTTAGAAGTAAAAAAAGGTCGATACGAAACCTAATACAATCCTAAAATACATAGTGGTATGAATCTCTCTACTTAAAAAGCCAATTTAGAATATTATTAAATTCTGATACTCTGTAAAACCTTCGCTATCTCTACTAAAAGCTTATACATAGTGATATAAATCTCTCTACTTAAAAAGCCAATTTAGAATATTATTAAATTCTGATACTCTGTAAAACCTTCGCTATCTCTACTAAAAACATATTTATAATAATATCACACTCTAATGTTCTAAAAAATCTAAGTAAAAACGTCAGCAAGCTTGTGTTTCTAGATTTCTAG
>OZ037786.1:6839318-6966818 GCA_964035525.1 Porites cylindrica | reverse complement strand
TCAGCTATTTTCGATACTTCACAACACAACATCAACTTTAATACGATGTAACTTTCGATAACTTCCTTAAAAAACATTAAGGTCAGCGGTTGACATTATTCCTGCTCGGACCCTTTCAAACAACCACGGATGAAATCGCCAAGCAACCGGAAGAAATTAAACTATTGTAAGGAGAGAGCGTATATATACGTCCTCGTTTCGTTAATAGAAACATGCCTTTTAGGACGTATATATGTTAGCCCAATCCGGATCAAAGACAACAGCTAAACGACAAATAATCTGTAAAACTCAACATCTTTACTGCACTTGACACTCATTCGTTCCGATTACATTCGATTGCATCATCCCACCATTCCGGGCTTGGGCCCAGTCTATTTCAGTGCTCTCTACTTAGTCCTCCACATATATACGTGCTTGGCATTCAAAGGGTTTTAATTAATTAATTATTTAAATTATCATTAATTGGTTAGATTTATGTCCTTATTAAGTTGGGAAAACATTATCGGTGATAACAGATGTTTTATTTTGACTTAGCATTTAGTATTCTTCCACTTTTAGTAGCTCTAGGCGTAAGTACTTATTTAGTTTCAGCAGGTATTTCAAATTAAGCTGAAATACCACTGCTCTAAGCCAATTAAATTGCAGAAATTTCTCATGTAGTAGTAATGAGGGGAATTTTGATTTTGCAAATAAATTCAACCACGTGACGTCATACTAACGTCAATAACGTCATTGTATCAATCAAGTTATTCTTAGATGTTGGAAATGGTAAGTACATTATTCTGTGTAATTTCGGTGGCAATTTCCTGAGCGGTTTTGAAGTTATAGAGGGGACCTCCGAAGTCCCCCCTCCCCGGTCCCAGGGAGCGAAAAAAGAAAAGCCCGGTCTGAATAGGGCTTAACACTAGGGTCTAAGACATAACTGCGAAAGCCGAAGAAGCCTACATGTGAAAATTACAAACCTTTTGTGGGTAGTAGTATAAACAAATAATAGCATGATTTGTTCGTGATATTTGGCATAAATACCTCTCGTTACATTTCAAATTTGTCTCAAATTTCACTCGCCTAAGCTTGTGAAATTACGTATAACAATTTTGAAATATCACTCGTGGTATTTATGTCAAATATCACTACAAATCATGCTATTACCTATACAAATAGGTGCAAATAATTAATAATAGAGAGATTTAGAGTCACGGTTAAGGCAAACGGCAAACGTGAATTTGTAGCACGTGAGAAACGTTTTCCCTTAACTTGTGCTTTACAGTTAATAACCTCTACCCCGCGATAAGTAGCGTCACGTTAGTTATGTTTATAACAATTATTTTGGACTGTTTTAAGCCGCACATTTTTTATTTTGAGAAATTCTCAACTTGATTCTGACGTTTGCCGTTTGCCGTTAACCTGACTGTAGATCTCTCTATTGTATGTGAATAACTTGCAAGACGAAGCAGTGGAGTGTGGAGACTTGTAAAGTCTGTATATAGGTAGTATTTTTCTGCTCCAGCAAAAGATTTAGCAACCTGGAAAACTAGAGTTAAGTACGTGGACGATCTCTCAGTCTTAGAGATTATTCCTAGATGTTCAACCAGCATGCTGCCCTTTGTAGCTAGGGATATTTGTTCTTATGCTAGTAGTCATAGTATGAAGCTAAATCCATCCAAATGTAAAGAGTTACGCATAGAAATCTTACAGTATAAGCCCTCCGACCTACCTCCCTTACAGATGTCGGGCAGTATTATAGAGCAGGTGCCATCTTATAAGTTGCTCGGTATCCATCTGTCGCACAATTTATCGTGGTCTATTCACTGCGACTATATTGTGAAGAGAGCACGCAAGCGTCTCTACGTTTTGCCTGTCTTAATGAAATCAGGCCTCCCACAAGCTGATCTCATTCAGGTTTATTGTAGCCTTGTGCGGCCCGTTTTAGAATATGCATCTCCGGTGTGGGCCGCTTTACCCAACTGTCTCGTTCAATTGGTGGAAAGCGTGCAGAAGTCTGCACTAGGAATAATTTTTCCAGATTGCTCTTATGAGTCGGCACTCGTGCGCTGTGGCTTGCCTACACTGTTGTCGCGCCGTGATGAGGCTTGCAGGCGTTTTATATCTAACATCAAGGAGTCCTGGTTCCTTTCACACCTGCTGCCGCAGCCCACGAATGTCGCTCATGGTACGGGTTGAGGTCGGGTTTTTCCCGTTCTGAATTCTGCTTTGTCAGAACGGACCGCCTTAGTAATTTTGTTACCCACAGTTACAAGAGGATTTAATTCTTTTTGCCTTCTGTGCCATGTGTAACTATGTGTTCTGCGTATTCTTGACCTCCCTTGTAATTTAGTGTTATACACTACCAAAGGGTTTAATAAACTGATTATTATTATAACCTTTGTTTGTATCATTTATATTTATTCTATTTGTAGTTTAGTAGTTTTTCTCTTTCGTGCAACTGTTGGTAGGCCATGTATATTTACTGCTTTAGGAAGTTCGCCATCGAACTTGTGTGATTGCTGCGGAAAAGGTTCTTCTTGTCTATCGCACAATTCACATTAGGAGCCCATATACGAAGAATGATCTTAAGAGAGGATAGTTCTAGTCAGTTTATGGGTCGTCAAAAACGCGCGTTACTCCCTTTTTTTACAATAATTACTTGCATTGCATTACTTTATATTAAATAGGTATTTCATTATTGATAATCACTGAAGTGGCTCTATTGCAGTCTTTTTTTTTTTTGTAATATATTCCCTTTTTTTACGTGAGACTCGTTATCATGCTTTAACTTTTCTCGATCGACATCGTGGTTTTTAGATTTGGCTTCTTATTTTATTATCAAAGTCACTGTATTTTCCCTTGCTTTTTTCTCGCGACTTCAAATTTTCCGGATTTCAAGACTACTGCCGAAAAAAACACGAAATTAAGATGTCGCAAAAAGGATGGGATAAGGTGTAATTAGTAAGGTCTTACTGTGAAGTATAGTTTAGTAAATATATATCGAATAAAAAGCACCTGTCAGTGTTTGTTATCAGTTTTTATGTGAGGAGCCTCATCCGAGCCAGCGCATATAACGCTTTAAGTTCCAAGAGTGACCAACACTAATTTTTAAAAACAATATCAATACCCAATCAACAGAAAAGGTTATAAACATAAGATAATCACCAAAGAAAAATGTTTTGACCTTTTATGAAATTTTCTCAACTATTTCTTGACTGAAATGCATGGAGATCAATCTGGATATTAGGAGTCAGCTTGCATGACTGTGTGAATTAAGCCAAGCTCCTGCACACTATACTTAACTTATGCCTGAACATACGACGATTGTAATCGAGTGCAATGTTGCGCGTAACATGTCTCACTTGACGTGGCTACCGAACCCGTATGATGAGTGGTTTTTAAAGCCAGCAGTTTAATCCGAATGTGTAATTTGATTGGCAGAGGCGTAGATGCCTGCAAGGGCGTACGCACGAGCCTGCTTGAAAAATGTCAGGGTATTTAAACTGACACAAAACGCAGATCTTGTAAAACAGACGCAGGAAATAATGAGAGGAGAGCTCTCTTTGTGATGGTTGGGATACCGTATCTATTCGATTAACCGCCCTAGGCGCTTATTAAAATGTTTGGACCTTGAGAGTGAGCGCTTATTCGAGGCAGGGCGTTTATTAAATTTTCACCATTTTCAACAAGTGTAGTATGTTTATTTTGCAACAAAACTATACATGCTAAAAAAAAACGCGAAGATGTAACAAAGCAAGGTTTCTGTAAAATACTCTGAAGAAACTCCATCTATTAGTACTTATCCAACCTCTTCGGGGGGGAAGGGTGGGAAGGGGTGTGGGGTCGAGGTGGGCGCTAATTCGGGGTTGGGCGCTTATTCGAATAAATTCCGTAAGCATAATATTTACCTTTTCTGCGGCTGTTGGTTTCTACAGAGAAGCCACACACATGATTAGTAGAGTGAATGTTGGTGCTAGAAGTGTAGGCAAAGACAAGAATAAGGCGGGCGTGGCAAAAAGGGCCGAGGCAAACATCACGATGTTGTAGAGCCTTTGATGTATTTTACCTTTTGGATAAAATTGACTGGAGTATCGGAGGATTCTTTTTATTGATTAAAAAAAGTAAAGTTGTTTGAAAGTCATACGACAAGCACTGTGAACAAAACTGTGACAAGGAGGTATCAGACACGTAGATTGTAAAAAAATATTTCAAGTCCTGTAACCATCCGCCACTTTAGAAAAGAGCAAAAAACTTGCCGAGTTAATCTTCGCAAGGACTCCTGGGATCGTTTCTCGGGAAGGTGTAATAAAACCTAGGCCAGGCCATGGCCCACCCTAAATTTTGTATATTTTGCCAAAATAACAGAAAAAATGCAAAATTAGTGCAAAAAGCCATAGCTAAGCAGAAGAAATAAGCATAATGTTGACAGATACGATACTTGGCATGTTATCAAAGGTAAAATTGGGGTAAAAGGATGGAACCTCAGTCCTTTGCGCTGGAGCAAGATACTACTTCGATTCAAAGACAACACATGGAACGTCATCCTCGTTATTAGCACCAGGAGCGGATCCAGGATTTTTTTTAGGAGGGGGTGCACTAGTCTCTTGCTCTAGTTCAACACCAATAAACCACATAGTTTTTTTTTTTGCAGAATACCAGTTGAATTAGAAAACCGCAGGTCGTCACAGGGGGGGGGGGGGGGGGGTGGGGTGCGCACCCCCTGCACCCTCCCCCTAGATCCGCCCCTGAGCATACAGGTAATTGCTCAGGGCTATGTTCCGGAGATTAAAGAAAGCCGAAGAACAAAATATTGTAAAGAAGCGCTCATGATAACAACTGTTTTATTTGTCATTTGAACTCTTATTTGGCTTTCGTTTTTAGAATAGTATCTATCACTGAGGAGTCGATTAAAGCTTGCATTATGCCTCAGTTGGCCTAATGATAATTCCAAACGGTTCTCGACGCTGTAGAATACAGAATCGTGGTTATCAGAGTCAAAACTTGGTGAATGAAGATGCTGTAGAATCGCATTTACCCATACTCGTAATCGATTCCGTAAAACGTCGTCGTCCAAGTCTGCTATAGCTATGTTTTATCAATTTGATACTGGTCCTCAGGGCACCGACGGCCAAATGAACGAAGTCCAGGATTTCGAAGAACATAATATTCGAAAGCGAATAATAATGGCATAAGCTAATAGAATTAGAAAAGTGAATATCAGAATTTCAAAGGAAATAGTAGGATTCGAAACTGCATGAGAGGACTGTACAATCGAATTACAGAATTGGAAAATTGCACAGCAGAATTCAAAAGTGAAAAACAGAATTGAAAACTGAATTAAAGAATGCATAACGGCGTAATAAAATCAGAAAAATGATAACAGAATTCGAAAGGGATAGGATTCGAAAATGCATAAAAGAATTCCTAAGAAAACTGAATAACAGCATAGGATAATGGCATAACAAAATTTGAAAGTTAAAATTGGCGGAAATCACCCCTCATACTAACCCATTCTCACATGGAAGGTGCCGCTGGGATCACCGACATAGTTTCCTTTATTACATAACCGTGGCTGATCACGCCCATGGGTAGAAATTTGACTTTCATTAGTCCTCCCGGTAATAGCCTGAGTATCAGGCCTTCCTAAGGGGCTAGGAGAGAGGAGATTTTACTCAAGCTACTTTCAGGGTCCTTTTTCGTTTGTGGAGCATCCTCGTCCCAGGGTTCACCCCTTTCCTCAGTAATGAGAGAGAAAAACACTGGGATCGAGCTACAGTGGTTACTACTTGATGTAAGCCCTACGACCAGTACATTCGTGTTACATGTACACAGACGACTTCTGGACTTACACTGTACCAGCGAGAGCTTCCTTATTCAATTATTCTAGAGGTAAGTTGTTTCATCACATTGGAATTAGTCTTTTCCTCTTTCTTTTTAACGTAAAACTTCTGAAGATACTGAAAGCCAAACACGCTGGTCAAACCATAGTTATGAACAATAACAAGACGTGTCTTCCTGCTGAACCAGTTGAAGGGAGGGGTATTTTGCAGAACGCCGAATGCAGAACAAGGAATGACTCTGAGTTTAGTGATTAGGGTTGGGAAACTCAGTGAATCAGGTTCCATTTAGGGTCATTATACTGGGATAAACTGACCTGAAACTTGATTCACTCAGTTTCCTAACCCTTATCACCAAACTTCAGAGTCTTTAGGCGTTCTGCGTTCTGCCTTCTGCGCTCTGCAAAATACCCCAGCCACGTTGAAGGCCAAATACAACTCTTAGTACAGCGAAACTTAACTGACAAAAGCGCTAAACTAGGTAAGATTTCCGTATCACCCCATTCATTTATTATGCCTGCACAAATTTCACACTACTTATATAATGCAGTTCCATCCCCCTGGCATTTGTAAAGTGTAAAGTGCAATGTTTCACCGGTGGTGCATTTGTCATCAAAGGTCTGCCTGAGGGTGGAGAATTTGTCATTTATGAATTTCTTGTTTTCTGCTATTTTAAAGAGGGAAAATTAAAATACAATATTATTAAGATTCGGTATCTCAGAGCTCTGTGTTCTATATGAAGTATTATTGCCTTTACTGAACACTAACCAGACGACAGTGATTTTACCTGAGGAAGGGGCATTTGTACACCTATTTATGCCCAGCAATTGTTTTTTTGCATTAATTATATATCTGGCAGTTGATGCAATATTGTCAGCAAAGCTATTATCCTTTAATTTTCATCAACTCTCCATTAAGGATTAATTTGGATAGTTTTAGTGATAAAAATAGGTAAACTGTCCAGTTTAAGAAAGATGGGAGAGGTGGTCTGATCCAATCAAATGCCAGGAAATACAGTTGGCAATACAAAATAGGCAATTAGGGCAAAGTTTGGTAAATGCTCTTGGCTTCTTGTTGCTTTGAATTTCATTTTTGATGACAGCAAATGCTGAGCACTGGTTTTGGTTTCTTGTCTGAGCTATCTTACAAGGAAAATGTATGACAAAACTGATGGCAGTTTGTGTTGGACACAGTTATCCTACATTCACAGCCCCGGGCCTGGAATATGCAAGCACTGAATTAACTTCAGACAAGAATAAGAAAACAAATTTTAAATGAAGATATGATTGTCATAGTGGTAATTTTGCTATTGCCTAAATTGCAATTACCATTGGGACAATCGTATCTTCATTTAAAATTTGTATTTCTGCAGTTCACATCATCTTCAGTGAGAAAACACTCATAATTGCTATTGAACTTAACGTGTCAGGATCTGATCTGATTCACAAATGCACTGTAAATCTTAGATGTGATCGTCAGTTGGTGATAATATTATGTGAAAAAGACTGCCAGTAATAGACAGAACTGTTTCTTTCAAATGTGGATAATGTGACAAGACATAAGGCAAATTCCCTAGAGAAGTTTCAAGTTTAAGTTTGAAAGTTGAAGTTTATTAATTCATAAATACATAGCAGTTCGAAAACTGAATTGCCTATGTACGTTACAAAAATTAAATTATAGATCTAAACATTAACTAATCTATCTTGATGAAAGGGATGAAAAAGCTAACAAGAAATGAGATGCTAAAAAAGTTATGCTGTGAAATTTGAGCATTACATGGTCTGAATTGACTATTACTTTTAAGTACAAGAAAGTAAAAAAAAAAGAACTCTTCTTTCTTTTGGTAAGAGTAGCAAGTCATTAAAACAATGCTCTCACTACAGTAAGATTGACATGGCAATAGTTCCAGAATGGCTCTAAAAACTGCATGTAAAGCCATAGTAGCATACAGTAGCCATATTATGCATGTATGCTGTGAGCAGTTGACTTCTCATCAATGTTTATTTAAAGTTTAGGACTGCAAAGGCAGAGTTGGAAAGAATGCCATTAGTTAAACGATACTGATTAAGGTTAACTTTACAAGCTATGATACTGTGAGTTTTTATTAACTCAAACCTTTGCTGCTACATATTTCAGTCATGTGACTTCTTGTACCATAATTATGCAAGAGTTTACATGGTATGGTTTTCTGCACAGGCTCCTGGAGGCTTAGTTATTAATTTATTAATTAATTAATTTATTTTGGAACAGGGAGTCAAATTTACACTTTCACTTACTATACTCAAGAAAACAGTCACTCAGTTGAGATATTGTTACCGATTTAAAACATTTGTATTAACTAACATGGGAGATACATAGATGTGCAAGACAAAAGAGCTGGTAGACAGTTCTATGGCTTTTCAAATATAGCTTGAAATAATGCAGAATCTACAAATTGACTATGACACTGACTGATTAGGAGGAGCACCATTTGTTAATGGCTCGGTCAATTAATTTCAATGCCCATTCTCCCTCACTCCTAGGTATTTGTCGGGCATTTAGGTATTTGTTGGGTTTTCTGCACGGGCCCCTTGAGGCTTAGTTATTAGTTTATTTATTTTGGAACAGGGAGTCAAAATTTACACTTTCACTTACTATACCGATGAACACAGTCACTCAGTTGAGATATTGTTACAAATTATAATATTTGTATTAACTAACATGGGAGATACTTATATGTATAAGGCAAAAGGGCTGATAGACAGTTCTATGACTTATCAAATAAAGCTTGAAATAATGTTGAATCTACAAATTGACTATGACACTGACTGATTGGAAGGAGCATCATTTGTTAATGGCTCGGTCAATAATTTTTCAACTGTGCCCTTTCTCGTCACTCCTAGGTATTTGTCAGGCGTTTATCATTTTATCTTCAGAAAGGTGCAAATGTCGGACGGTGGGGGAAGCAGATTTGTATATGTAATAGGTCTGCATGCTGACCAATTTAGAAATAAGGTCTATTCTTATGGTGCCAAATTATTCTTTACAAGGCACAAACCTGATCTACTAGTCTTCTCTTTCACACTTTGGCGTTTTTTAGTCAAGTATAAACTTAAATTAAAAGAAAACCCTTCAATGATATGGTGCGGCAGGTGAAAACCACCATTTCAATTACAAAGAAGAAAAATGAAAATGCAAATACCTAATTGAAACAGGAAAATTATTGAAAATAATCATTTCATCATCACCTCAAACAATTTCCACAGTCTTTGTCTGCAACTGGGCCAAAAGATGTTTGTTTTGAATGCCAACATCTAAACACAATTATTAACCTAACAACATACTAAAGGAATATAAACTATACACAGCTGCAATTCCAGAAGGCTGGTTGCAAAATGTAAATATGAGTCCATAGTAGAGCAGACACACATGTATGTATTATTTTTAGTATAATTCCTTGGGGTAAAACCTAATGAAATTTTACTAGATGTGCCATGATTGCAAAATTGTGATTCACCTTTATATTGAAAGTATATTGCACTTTAGTAAAATCCAACTAGTGGTCTATTACCAATGCTGCGTTCTGATTGGTTGAGCTACTTGTAGGCTATATGTTATAGCCGCCTAGTAGCAAAAAGCGCCAGCTTTTTGGCGGCAAAAAAGGATGAAAGCCTAGCTTTAACTAGCTAATTTTTTTTTAATTCTTGATATTTTTGACCAACTAGTTGGATTTTACTGAAACAATTATCATGGCTCTTGCCCTCATGGGCTATTGACTCAGAGTCCATTCAGGCTCAAGGAATAATTGTTAAATAGCCTGTCCAAGACCATGTACCTAGAATGTGATTTAAACCAGCATTACCATTGGAAATAGATTAGTAATACATGTATCCTGTCAAAACAAACATCCTCGGCAAAATGACTGTACCAACTGTGATAATAAATTGAAGGTGAAAAAAAAAACATCGTCAAAGTGCTAATTTGAGCACAGAATATTATTTTATTTTGTGGCAACAAGACAGCTAGACTTTCATCATCACATTGTTTTCTTGGAAAAAGAACACATAGGGATTCAGCAAGATACTTTTTGTACTGCCGGGGATAACTCCAGCATGAGTATACTAGTTAATTAACATTATTATTGAATGAGGTTTTTGGGATACCCAGAATAATCAAGGTTGAGGTAAGGGTTATCAGAAAGACATGATTTGTAAGGAATCCCCCCCGCCCCCAGCTCCTCATGCTTAAATAATTTACTTTTTAGTTTATCAGTTTAATCATTTCGAGTCACGGTGTTTGTTAATTATGGGGATGGTGTGTTACCTTTGAAAAAACCTGTTAGAACTTTTAAGCATCTTATTTGAATTTTGACGTTTAGCACCCTAAGGGAGTGAGTGTAGTAACATCCTGATATTATATCTTTCTAGATGTGATAGGTTTTCGATCATGTATAGAGGAAGTTTGGCACGTCTTGTAAGAAGCGTATCACCTTACGTTATCAGAAGACAACAATTGATCTCGTGTCATCTTGGCAGGGCCTATGTATTTCAGTCTATATCTTCCTTAAGAGTTCTGAGACATTTTTCCTGTGACACTGCTAGTCAAGATGGTATTGTCACGGTACAAGCGGCAGAAGCTAAAGCCACTGGTAACAGACAAGAGACAATACTAAGTGAGATCCTTTCAATGGAGAAGGCCTTGGAGCTTCTTCAAGCCTACAATACTTACAAAGATGCAGGCGATATCATGATTCAAGCAAGTAGAATTGCAGTCCTACGCTGTATTGCATATATTGTACAGAGGGATGGTGCACAGAGGTTTGCCTTAAAAGCAGAAATTGATAAAGAATCGCAAGGAAATAAGAGTGTGTTTTTGGACTTGCTCGATAACATTTCGGAGCATATTTCCGAATCTAGTAACAGTGATCTAGCAAGTGTTATATGGTCTTTAGGCAAAATTGGTCCAGTTGCTGTTGGGTTTGAAAACCACTCCCTAGCACAAAGTTGCGACCAAGAGATTCTTTACAGGGACATTACTCTCTTCAGTACCAAGGACATAAATAAGATTTTGTCTGGACTCGCTTCTCTCGCTATGAGAAAAAGCAAGGTTTTTGCTGAATTGGAAAGGGCAATTGTTTCTAACAAAATAAAGATCTCAAGTTTTGAGAATCAAGGCCTGGTTGGAAGTCTGAGGTCTTTTTCTCAAACAGGAAATGGCTCCCTTAACTTGTTTGAACTTTATTGCAAGGACGTTTACTTCAGGGGCATGGAGACATTTAAGCCTTTTGAACTATTCCAGCTGGTTTCATTATTTGCCAAGAAAGGTGTTAAGGCTGATGAACTGTTTTCTCACACAGAGCAGAAGGTGATCAAGATGGGAATCGAAAGCCTTAGTAACACTGATATTTTTTTGATACTTTGGACATTTGCCCACAAAAAATCGGACAGGCTTCATGACCAAGTTTTTAGTCATATGGACCAAGAGTTTGTCAATCATGGCATGAGTCGGTTTTTGCCCTTTTTGCTTTCAAACATTCTTTGGTGT
The DNA here is from genome assembly GCA_964035525.1 of Porites cylindrica. Taxonomy (NCBI): domain Eukaryota; kingdom Metazoa; phylum Cnidaria; class Anthozoa; order Scleractinia; family Poritidae; genus Porites; species Porites cylindrica. Next base: position 6,955,473 of record OZ037786.1, on the reverse strand, counting down.
TTTGTGAAGTCAGGGAAGCACAATGCAAACGTGTTTGATCTCATAAAAAAGGAACTCATGCTTCGTGATTTAAGCGCCTTTCGAAAGTATCTTCCGCAAATTTTGTGGTCATTTGCAGTTGCGGAAAAAGACTATGCTGAACTTTATGACAAAATCGTTGAGGAGTTCTCGTCCGTGGACTTGGAGAGTGTTAGCAACAAGGATCTGTGCAAGTGTGCGTGGAGCTTTGGAAAACTTGGAATCACAAATGAGAACATCTATAGGAAAATTGAAAAAGAAGTTTTGAGCCGTGATCCCTCTGCCCTTAAATATCTCGATGTACAGAGGCTCCTGACTGGTTTTGCTCATGCCAAGGAAGGGAGCAGAGAGTTATTTGAGTACTTAGAAGATGCGATTTTGGCGCTTAATGTTTCCTCCCTCAAAGCAGCAGAAATGTGTAATGTACTTTGGCCATTTACTGAAATGGGATATAAAACCCGGCATCTATTTGATGCTGTAGAGCAAGAAATCCTTCGCCGAGGTAAACAGCATTTCAAGGAAGGTCAGTTTGCAAGATTGAAAACCAGTTTTGAGGCTTTTGGACAGGGGTCACAAGAGTTGGTAAACTTGTTTAATCGTAGATAAAAAAAAAGTTTGATAAGCAGTGTTCTTAAACAGTTGCAATTTTATAGCGAAAGTATATATCGCAAAGATTGTTCGATGCTTTTTGAGTAAACGACGCTGCCATCGCAAACCATATTGGCCGGTTTTTTGAGACATTTTCACAGATATCACTTTGAAACTTGATCGGACGTTTTCATGTTGTAATCCACGTACATGTATTCTTACCTCGATTTCATTCCTAGTGAGAATGTGCGCGACATACAGTGTAAGCACATGCGCAAAAGCAACAAAAAATAGCAGTCTTTACGGAACCCGACTTTTCCCGCCAAACTTGGCGCCAAAATTAATTAATAGCCATGTTTTTTAAACGTAATTTCTTCTGCTTTTGCGCCTGCGCGTGACACCTGATGGTTAACGCAAGTTTCGGTTTTAACGCACGTATGGTTTTGTGTTGTTAGTTAGTGCCGTGCTTAAGGGAATGCTGACTATGTACAGCCGTTATAAAACAATTAAATATCTTAATATAGCTCACATCATTGGAACTGGCTTTAAAACCTAAGATACTCTGGGGCCCGTTTCTTGAAACTCTGGCTACAACTGGGTCCGAAAGGCAGTCTTTGGCTTTCCAGATCTTCGCTCAAATAGTATTTAAAGTAATGCGATGAAGTATCTGTTGACGACACATTTTGCCCTCTGGCCGAAAAGTTACCGGGAGTGTAGCTTGCGTAGCAGGCTCCCTCGAGCACCCCATTCTTTCCCTCGTCCATTACCTCCAATCGCCTGCTACGAAGGCTTCCGCTACCGAGAAACGAGGCTTTAGGCGATAAGAATTACCCAGGAAAGTAATCAAATTCATTCAGCTTGTATACCAAGTCCGATAGTGAGCTTTTAAATGCAATCTTTCAAGCCGTACTTTCAAATGGTGGTCTATATATTTTCAGTATTTTACAAAATGAAAATGAGGATTCAGTTTAATCTTCGAACTTTTATTTAGGCTGCCCCTAGATTGACAAAGCATAACCTCGCACTGGTTAGGCTATTTTACGGAAAATAGCTCGCAGATCCTAGGGAAGAAGTACATGCAGTACATGTATATCACGACGATTGAACTGGGAAATATATAGCAAATTAATTGCCTTGAACTGATAGCCGATGAAAATATAGAATTCTTACCTTTCAAACAAACGTAGTAACAGTTATTTCCTCATGGTAGTCGGGCAACTGTAATACATGATTCATGCTTTAAAAAACTCCGAGCGAAAGAAAAGACAGGTAGTGGCGACACACCTCGACATTTTACGGGTTGGTCAAACCGTCACCCTTTAGTTTTTTGTTTGTTTTTTCTTTTTCTTTCACAGATTTCAGTGGAAAGTATTCCACAAATCATCCCCAATAAGCTCTGGTGGCTCGACGATCTAGATAGAGCTTGAAAATATCGTGTCTTTAAATTTTCTGTGAAATTTGATTTACGTTTGGGAAAGAAGTACATGCAGTACATGTATATCACGGCGGTTGAACTGGGAAATATGTAGCAAATTAATCATCTTGAACTGATAGTCGATGAAGTAGAATTCTTACCTATCAAACAAACGTAGTAGCAGTTATTTCCTCATGGTAGTCGGGCAACTGTAATACATGATTCCTGCTTTAAAAAACTCCGAGCGAAAGAAAAGACAGGTAGTGGCGACACACCTTGACATTTTACGGGTTGTTCAAACCGTCACCCTTTTTCCAGTTGTTCGGTAAGGTAAATAGCAGCTCTGGCGGGATCAAAATTCAAGCCTTGTTCTGTCTTAAGCTGGTTTTTCAAGTTTGCCACATAAATGACTCGACCGAGGGCTCGATAGTGAACTTAAAATTACGTAAGAAAAAGATATACATAAGCGTTAATAAGTAAATTAAGGTATTCTACAGCTTAAGACCATAAGTCTTTTAATAAAGAAATAATGATAATAATAATAATAACTTAAGATGAGGAAGTTTAAAGAATATGTATGCTTTACCAAGCTAGCAAAAGAATTATACCTTGTACAAGAAAACTTAAGGACTACGTGCGTACGGAGCCCCTCCGCTGAAGGGTTTTTCAGTTTAAAGAAATTTCTTATGCTGAAGAAAACAAGTTTAGAGTTGATGGGCTTGCTTGCAAAAAGAAATATATTAAATCCTACTTAGCTCTGTTGTTGAAAATCGACCCCGGCGATAAAAGGAATTTTGACGGTGCAAACGACATTCAGAAACGTAGCTAAAAAAATCGAGCAGTTAGCAATGCAAGTGATGGGTAACGATCGGCTGAAGAAATCGTTGACTTTTTTAAAATGTAAGTTTGATATTTACCCTCCGACGAAACAGATTTTTTTTTTTGGTTTGAGGATGAATTTTCCCTTTGAATTCTAAGCTGGTTTTTCAAGTTTGCCACGTAAATGACTCGACCGAGGGCTCGATAGTGAACTTAAAATTACGTAAGAAAAAGATATACATAAGCGTTAATAAGTAAATTAAGGTATTCTACAGCTTAAGACCATAAGTCTTTTAATAAAGAAATAATGATAATAATAATAATAATAACTTAAGATGAGGAAGTTTAAAGAATATGTATGCTTTACCAAGCTAGCAAAAGAATTATACCTTGTACAAGAAAACTTAAGGACTACGTGCGTACGGAGCCCCTCCGTTGAAGCGTTTTTCAGTTTAAAGAAATTTCTTATGCTGAAGAAAACAAGTTTAGAGTTGATGGGCTTGCTTGCAAAAAGAAATATATTAAATCCTACTTAGATCTGTTGTTGAAAATCGACCCCGGCGATAAAAGGAATTTTGACGGTGCAAACGACATTCAGAAACGTAGCTAAAAAAATCGAGCAGTTAGCAATGCAAGTGATGGGTAACGATCGGCTGAAGAAATCGTTGACTTTTTTAAAATGTAAGTTTGATATTTACCCTCCGACGAAAGAGATTTTTTTTTTTTTGGTTTGAGGATGAATTTTCCCTTTGAATTCTAACATCATGATTCAACTGTAATACATGATTCATGCTTTAAAAAACTCCGAGCGAAAGAAAAGACAGGTAGTAGCGACACACCTTGACATTTTACGGGTTGTTCAAACCGTCACCCTTTTATTTGTTTGTTTGTTTTTTCTTTTTCTTTCACAGATTTCAGCAGAAAGTATTCCGCAAATCATCCCCAATAAGCTCTGGTGGCTCGTCGATCTAGACAGAGCTTGGAAATATCGTGTCTTAAAATTTTCAGTGAAGTTTGATTTACGTTTTAAAATAACCATCGGTCAGATTTAAATTATACATTTAACGACTGGGTGCGCTCAGCAGGTGGGCTCAAATGCTTTTATTGTTGGTAAAACTACTTTGCCCTCAAGTTGTACTCCATTGTCCACGCCGACACACGGATAAATACATTGTTGCTTAAAGACGAGGTAATTTTTCTTTTCTTACTTTGTTTTTGCACTATTTTATTTAGATAAAAAGCTGTAGTTCCTCTACATTCATTTGCATTGCCTTGCTTATATTTTTCTTAATGTATCGATTAAATGTCATGATAATTTACTTTATTCTAAGAAATAGCTGCGACTCTGTAGAAGTTGCTTCCCTATTTGACTATTCGCGCTCTTTGTTTCTTAATTTTTTTTAAACTAATTTTTATTTATTTATTTTTCAGGCGCCATGAATTCTTTGCAGAATTTTCAAACATGGCAATTCACTAGTTTATCACTTCGCAAACAACAGCGTATTGGCTTAAAGGGAACCGTTAAAAGTTTGAATTGTTTCCTTAACTGAGAAGAAAAGCAGAGCTTTTTGTTTTCTGTTGACTCGCTAAGTTTATCGCCAAAAGGGTTTGTTGTGTCGTTATTCGCATGAAGTGCTGACAAAAAATCGCGGCTTTGTTGCTCGAGGTAAGACGTTGTCTTCCTGTACCATTCTTTTTCCTATTTACTTGAAACGTAGAATTTTTGCAAACATTTGCTTTCAAATTTGTTTGTCATGACTAAAATTTGATTTTTGGGCCAAATTTTCTTGTAAGGAAACGCTGAGTTCACGAAACGGCTTCTTCTACGCGAATAAACTGGAGTTGTAAACAATCCATGGAGCGCAAAACTCAGCTACAGTAAATGGAAAAACGCCGTTTTGAATCCTTCCAAGTCTTTTCTTGCATTAAAAAAAGTCAACCCTAGGATTTTGTTGACTTTTAAAAGATCGTTCTCTAAAAAAATGGGAAAGACACCGAGCTCACACATTATCCACTCGCTAGGAGGTGAATATTGTTGAATAGTCCGAGATAGCGAACCAATCAGATTGCTTTTAAGCAATCTGATTTAAAAATCACAAAGATCACTGAGTGTCTATATACTAAAGTACAATGTGGGTCAGAACAGCCTTAGACAAATCGCATATTATTGTCCCGGTTATGGTTATTACAAAGATGAGTATTTTTGATAAATTGTGATAATTTTATGTACTTATAATTAGCTGAGGGCTTTTAAGTAGTTTGGCTTGTTCTTCGGTAATTTCTTGTCTTCTTACAACCGTTGAACACCTAGTTAAAACCAATTTAGCCTCGAACGTCTTAATATAGGAGAGAACTATTTCGTTTGCTTTTAACCTGATGTATGATCCCTTTTCCAAAGAGAAATGGATTTTCACGCACGATTCAGTTGTCTTCTGCCGCTGTTTATCATTCTTGAAAATTTAAGAAGCCTGAACTTGTCAAATGTCTTCGAAAAAGAACAATCTTGATTCTGTTGTTTGCTATCTCACTGTGAAGTTAAGTTATTTGAAAATCTTCAGACGACTGAATGAACTATCATTCCGACCAACAAAAGACGCTCTTAACTGTATTTTCTTGCTCTCTTACTCTGAATTCAAACACGGGACGTTTTTTAGTTGAATTTCCTCTCTCGACTCGAGGGTTTCTTTTACATTCTTCTTAATGTTTGCTTTTCAGCTGTTTCGACCGCCGAAAATCCCTCCATAAAGAATGCGTGTGCTATTGGTATATGGAAAAGCCAGGATACTTCTCCAAATGTGAAGATTCCACAGCCGACCTGGCTGCAAACGCCATCAATAGTACAGATTAAGAAAGGTATAACAGAAGCCGCCATGCTGTTATTGAAACAAACAAACAAACAGACAATCACACACGCAAATAAATGCAGTATTATATGTATATGATGGTAGAATTCAAAGGGAAAATTCATCCTCAAACCAAAAAGAAATTCTCTTTCGTCGGAGGGTAAATATCAAACTTACATTTTAAAAAAGTCAACGATTTCTTCAGCCGATCGTTACCCATCACTTGCATTGGTAACTGCTCGATTTTTTATCTACGTTTCTGAATGGCGTTTGCACCGTCAAATTCCTTTTATCGCCGGGGTCGATTTCCAACAACAGATCTAAGTAGGATTTAATATATTTCTTTTTGCAAGCAAGCCCATCAACTCTAAACTTGTTTTCTTCAGCATAAGAAATTTCTTTAAACTGAAAAACGCTTCAACGGAGGGGCTCCGTACGCACGTAGTCCTTAAGTTTTCTTGTACAAGGTATAATTCTTTTGCTAGCTTGGTAAAGCATACATATTCTTCAAACTTCCTCATCTTAAGTTATTATTATTATTATTATCATTATTTCTTTATTAAAAGACTTATGGTCTTAAGCTGTAGAATACCTTAATTTATTAATTAACGCTTTGTATATCTTTTTTTTCTTACGTAATTTTAAGGTCACTATCGAGCCCTCGGTCGAGTCATTCATGTGGCAAACTTGAAAAACCAGCTTAGGACAGAACAAGGCTTGAATTTTGATCCCGCCAGAGCTGCTATTGACCTTACTGAACAACTGGAAATTCTTGCAGACACTCTTTATGTTAAGGTAGCGTTAGATCTCGGACTTAGCGTACATTAATTGAACTAAGGAATGATTAAGAATTGTAATAATAATAATCATAAATAATAATAATAATAATAATAATAATCTTCATTAAGATAACTTTTTCATACAAGTATGGCTTTTAAAAAGGATATCATAATATTACAAAATTAAGTACACACAATCAACGATATTATAAATTTATCACTTGGCATGTTGACGTTGCTTGACGTGAAAAGTTTTCTTTCTTTTTTTTTTCCGTTCGTAGCAGCAGACAAAAAGCTAAAAATACAATTTTCCAAAATACAGAAATATTATTCGTCAGAGGAAGGTTTGACCTAAAGATGTTTATAGCGGAGCTCTCGCGCGCGAAGCGCGCCAGCGGAGCACCATGGGTAAGAAAATGAAGTAATCTACCCATTAGAGAATACTTGGTAATCACGTGACCGTACACCGACCGCCCGACCGTCCGTCCGCACCACAGGCGTACCAATGTAAAATAACTCAATCAACAGGTATGGCAACCCAAATGTAACTCGAGGTTATTTTGGCGGGAAATCGCATAGCCACCCGCGTCTTGTAAAGCAGAGACAACTGAAGAGTCAATAGAGACGAAAACGGAAAGCGGAAATTGTTTCTGTATCCGCGTTGTCTAAAGTATTTAGTTTGGATTAATTGTCATGTCCACAAATTTGGAATATAGAGCAGGAGAAAGACAGAGAAAAAGAGAAAGTAGGCGGCGGGCCAGCGAAGCTCAACGAGAAAACGGGCGACAGAGCTGGAGGTCTAGAGCGAGAGATAAGAAACAAAGGAGGCATTTTTTTTTGTTGGAAGAACAACATGAAAATTTTGTAGCAGCGGTGACAAAATGGGAAATGCTAGCGGCCACCAATGCAAGGTAAAAATGAGCGGCAGTGAAAAAAAAGTGAACGAGAACACGTACGACATTTCCTCCATAAAACGTGTAACTAAGAAGTTTCTGGAAGTTTCACGTTGTATTCGAACAACGGCAAAGAAATGTACAAAAGAAGTGTGCTGCATGTGCAAAGTTGCTTTTTTTGCTAATTAGATCTATTGCTGTTTTTCACCATTCTCCGGCGTTGCCTTCGCCGCTTAACATTACACGATTCTATATTTTGTTTAAATATTATCGAGAGCTTTGCTTTTAGCCCTGGCTAAATGTATATATTATTGCATATAGAAAAGAGTTTTTTTTCTTAGTTCTGGTAGTTTCCCGAAGTTTTTATGGAACAAAAGAATAAGCATCGCCATTACAGCTTCTATTTACTCCCGGCGTATGAAATTTATGCAAGTAGCGAAGTGAAGTAAGAAAACGTGCTTTGTCTCAATAATTTCAACAGGGAGAAGTTTCCTTTTATGGAATTAAAAAAGTAAAAGTAATTGCGAGGGAAATTGTTGCTGCTAGTGGAAGTACGCTCGGTGTATATACTCCTAATTGGAAACAGACATTTTCACGCCCAGTTGCTACCGAAACAAACGGAGATGGAACCAAAGGAGAGGATGGCAAACATGGCCCGGACGGGCCAAAAGGTAGGTGGGAAGCCTTTTTCAAATTTTTGACTGGATTTCCTTACACACAGCAGGTTTCCTTGTAAACGAGGATCGGGGGTTGAGGGTTAAGGATTGGGGATCAGGATCGGGGATCAAGGATCGAATATCATTAACCATATGCAAAAACGTGTTAACCGAATTTCCAAAAACAAATTTGAAAAGACCAGAAAATGAGCGCAAATGAAGTGAAAATGGCTTGTGACTCACGTTTATGTGTATAAAATAGGAACCTTCCTGTGAGCACAATGTTTTTGCCTGAGTGATTTTCATTTATAAATTGTTCGACTTCGTTCTGATAGCGTTCCCGGCGAGTTTTTCTTAGTCATTATACGTTTCTGGGAAACTGCCCACCTACCCCTTCCCCAAGCAAACACTACCACTTACTTCTTACGTAGGGCAAAAGGTTGGCTTAGGGGAGGGGTAGGTGGGTAGTTTCCCAGAAACCTATAACGATCCTAGTTTTGTACATCGTAAGTGAGAGAAATCAATAGGATATTTTGGTAAGTTAAAAAAAAAACCAGGGCATTTTTTCCCGGGAAGTTCCACTTTTATAAGGAAATTCGCTGACGACACCATTATCTCTGAGCTGATTCCACCGTCCAGTCACAGTAATCTTCAACAACGTGTCGACCATATCAGCAATTGCTCTCAACAAAATCTATCCAAATGCAAAGAAATGCTGACCCGTTTCAATTGAACTGATGATCTAATAACCGATTTCCGATCCTCGATCGGTATTGGTTTTCCACTAGGAAATCGAGACAGCAGGTGACAGCGAACGGCATACAGTAATTCGAAACGTAGGAAATTAAATTTCAGTGCGCGTGCAGTATTTATGATTTATGGTCTCATTTTGCTTTTCGTTTTATTTTTCAGTGGAAATAATCTGTGACGTAATAACCGGAACCTTTCAAGTGAGTTCTAAGGGAGGAGATGGACATAAAGGACAAGATGGGGGACCGGGTTCAGATGCAACGGACAGCCGCTCTGTTGTAGGTTGTTTACTTACAGACCCTCCCACGGATTTTTAACTTTTGACATGGACGAGTTAGGGAAAATCTGTCGATGCCACTGAAAAGAACGCATCAAAGTTGGTAGAATTGCCAAGTTTGAAAGTGATGTGCCTTAAGCGAGCAAAGATATAGTTTTTGAAAGTTGCGAAAATTTACTGTCGTTTGTATGGTGGAGGGCAAGTTTTTAAACTTTTTTATGCCCCCGGCCACCATACAAACGTCTGTAAAATTTCGCGGCTTTTAGGAGCCATATCTTCGTTAGTTTTCAACAAATTACTTCCAAACCTGGCACTTAGTTTTGCCAATTTAAACGCGCTTTTTCCAGCGGAGTAGGCGGATTTTCCCTAACTTTTTCATGTCAAAAGTTGAAAGAAGCCGTGGAAGCATAAGAAAAATAAACCATGTTTACGGAGTGTAAACTCGCCTAAGTTATTCAGAGTTATATGCCACAAGCAATAAGTAAAAGGCATAGATTAATTACCAAGTCGTGAGAAAATAACGTACACAAGTTCTATAAATACAACAAAAATAATAAGTCATTTAAAAGAAAAGTAGCTTGTTGGAATATGTTGCAAGTTAAACAAAGTTTATGACAACAACCCGAATATTATTACCTGTTGATCTTGCTTGGCTAAACAGGTTCTTGGACTTCTGGGTATTATAAAGTGGTGCATTTTTGCCGGGAGGTTCTTAATCCACAGGTTCTTTAATTATATGAGAGTGTTTACTCTGCTGTTAAATATTCTCTACCTTTAGTTAGTACAACATTATATACGAAAGTTGATTTCTTAAGCGTTAGGTTGCTTGTTGTGAATGGAAATTAATCATTAAGCATCATAATTATTTTCTTAGAGAGCTGATAAGGTCAAGAGTAGATGTAGAAGTGCGACATATAGATACCCGCCTTCATGGTTGGCAAACAATTGCAAACGTCTATCCCAAAGGGCAGAACAAGGAGAGAGAGGAAAAGATGGAGGAAAAGGAGGAAATGCTGGAAAACCAGGTAAGCTCAGGTACCTTACCCTGTGTGTTTTATTTTGATTGATTAGCTCTCTTGTAAACTTAATTATACCATGTTTCCCTTTGACTGTTTTGTCATTTTGTTTGTCCCTTTTTGCTCGGAGCTTAAAAATGAACTCGAATTTTTTTTCTGGCACAAATCGTCCTCTAGCGTCTTCTGCGCGTGCTCAAGATATAAGAACATACGAAAATAGTCCAGCGGACTGAAGCAGAGAAAGTGGCTTCCCGTCTGAGGTGAGCAAAGCCATCTGTTTCGGATTAGTCTGTTTTAGCGGGGCTCCCGCGCGCGCGAAGCGCGCGTGGGACAGAGCCCCATACTCATAGATTATGGTCAACCTCTTTTCGTTTGGTTGTCACGTGGTTGACCGAGCGTACGTACGTACGTACGTACGCGGCTACGGATTGTACGGGTGGGGTAGGGGAGACTATCAAAAGGAAGGGAGGGGTGTCTCAGGCGTGTCTTGCCAAGTCCACATTTTTTACATTGGACATTCACAATATGGTTAATTGACAGCTGTCAAAACAGGATAGCCACTGACCAGTATCCCATAACCATATCGCGGGCTCATGTGTCAACTCATTGAGGTGACGTGATTTATCTGGAAGCTGTCCGCTAACCAGTTAATTATTTTACTAGATCGCGATCAATGTTCAGTCTCATACTTTCTAGCTAGTTTGGGATCGGAGCACAGGAAAACTGATACACATATTGGACATCAATGTTGTGATCAATTGACAGCTGTCAAAACAAGGTATCCGCTGACCAGTATCACTTGACTGTATCGCGGGCTCAGGTGTCGACCCATCGAGGTCAAGTATTTTTTGAAGTTATCCGCTGACAAGTTACTCGTTTTCAAATGACCGCAGGCTCAAGTTTAATTTTCTTTAATTCGTATGAAATATGTTGTGTTTATGTGCCGCACAATTAAAATTTTGATTTCAAACTGACCTCGGACGCGAAAATTCAGCCAGCTGCTACAGGCAGGGAAGGCAGTTGCTTTTGACTTTTCTCGCCATGTTCACGCGTTGGTCACGCTCTACGTGCAATTTTTATGCTCCGATTGGTCAAAATTTGACAGGTGATTTCATGCGGAAAATTTAATCTTGAATCTTGTTTACTTTGACAGCTGAAGCTGACAGAGTTTTGTGTCAACTTGTGATGTTTTTAACTTTCTTTTTCCACTGGAGGTACAAAATGAAATTCAGATTCTATCAGGAGTCTTCTGTTATTCATGGCTAGTTTGTTTATTGGGTTTTTGGTTGAGTCAAAGTCGGAAATCCGATTTCGCATGGCATCGTTTTCGTTTTCACCTTGCTTAATGCGTAAGAGGGTTGCAAAGTCTGAAGCGATACTGGCCTTACTTGATACCTTTCAGGAGCTGCATCTCGAGTGGCAAGCCTAAGTAATTATTGTATTTGAGGTTTGTTTTTTATTCCTAATGTAATGAAGTCGAGCGTAGTTTATGCGGCTATTTTGTTTGCACATGTTTGTAGGATTTGAGACAATGATCTGACCGAGTATCAGGTTTGTTATGAGCTTACAGATCTTTAAAAAGCCTTTAGACATTTTCTCACCGCAAATAGAAAGAAAACGTTTCAAGGAATAGTTAGTTATAATTCTGGCTGTAAAAGAAAGGTTTGAGCCAGGGGGGGAAGAGACGAGGTCTGGGACCGAGAAACTATGTTCTCACAACTTGCAAAGCGGTCACCCAGCGTTGTGGTCAGCGGATAATTACAGTATTTTTCCCACAGTAAATATTTTAGAAGCAAGAATTGAAGCGAACCGGCAGAGGAAATCAGAAATGCTTAAAAAATTGAAAAAAATCATATCATGCATCTTTGTTTTTCTTGCTTATCGTATTTGTCTTTCGGTACTGAAATGCGGGGAAGCTAAAACGCAACCGTGCTAGATCTTAACCAACAACAACGCGCTCGATGGATTTATTTATAGGTTACATCGTTTTTGCCGGGCAAGGATAACTTGATGCTGATAAAAATTACTGGAGCAAGTGTCAAATTTATCGGAAGCAAGTATATTCAAGAAAGCTTTATAAATATGAGCTTGCTGCTCTACATATCATAACTGAATAAAAATTAACACTTCATTACATTTCGCTTCGGTTATTTCGATCAGTCAACACCTTGAATCCAAAGTTAAAATTCAAAACGATCCTAAAACAAATCACAACTACTACTGAGAGCTCTGTACCTTGAAGCGACTTTAACTTTCCTAAGCCGTCTTTGCAGCAAAACACTGCTCGATAGCTCAACTCTTCGGCGGCCTTTTATTAGCAGCTATACGGAGCCATGTGTTGCATATTCCAAACTCTGTAAAGGGAAATCGTTTAACAGAAAAAGAAAACCACACACTATGTCTGAAAAGCGACATAAAATCAATAAATTTGCGAATTACCAAAATATAATAGTGAGAAACAGTTCCGCCTTGGACTGCCATGTTTTTGTTTTTTTCTCAAGACCGTTGATTTATGGTTTTTGACGTAATGCGCATGATCAGTAAACAAATCCGCTGGCAAGACCCTTGCTGATCGCTTCGCAAGTTGTGAGAACATCGTTTGGATTTCATTTAAAACATAAACTTAAACTTTAAGCTTGAAGACTCAGGATTTTTAGAGACACTTTAATACTTGTCTTCCTGAATGAAAATTGTTGTCTCTGTATATATGTTTCACCGAATTATATATTTTTTTTATTGATTGTTAGTACAGTCTCTTGTAATTTTAATCGCTGTGCCGATTGTTTTCAGTCGTTCAGTGAACAACGCTTCCCGGAGTACTCAAAATGCCGCGCGTTTAACCGTTTTAAAATAAAAAATAAACATAACAAATTCTTTTTTATGTTGGAGCGTAACTCTGTTAATGTTTATTCAAACACTCGCCACTGCTAGCACTGCAAAAGTCCGAACCGAAAGGCCGTATAGATGATTTTGAAAATTTTTTTAACGGTTTAGCTAAAGCCCACGCGTGCTGCGATCGTCCTGAATATTGAATGATAGCAATTTGTATCGTAATACATGTATTTTGAAATACTGCATTCTGTTGTCCGAGGTCTGTATGATAAAAACAGTTCCTCATAGTACTTTTTCACCTCAGATGTGATGTATAAATGATATAAAAGGTTGGTTTACAGTCGCACTCAGATTTGTTGGCAAGATTTTGTAAAGTAAACTTGTAGAACGCAAAAAATTCGGCCGGAATTTTTTTTCCAGGCCTAATTAATCTACGACGATGAAGAGCCATTATGGCTCTTAATAAATGTGATCGAAGATGATTGCCAGTTTTTGGGTGTACTTATAAGGCTATCAACTCGATTTGAGATTTGGTTCACTCTTGGGCTGCTTGCAAATTATTTTTTGTAAAATCACCTAGCCTTTCCCTGAAAAGTCACACGAATGTGCTCTAAAGTTAACTGAATTGTGGAATACAAGTTTATTGTTTGATTTAAATTATAAATTTATCAATGGGAGCCTCGCTTTTAGCCCTGGCTAAATCTATATATTAATAGAATAAAACAAAACCGGACTTATACGAAAGTTTACTCTAGAAGTAACGAGATTTTTTGGGGCATTTCTAGATTTTTATTACTTTGCCCATTGACAGAAAAAGCCATCCTTTGACTTGGACTACGAAACTTTAACTAAGGAATGTGACCACGTAGAGCCACCTTTTTAACACAACAAAGAAAGGCACGTGACCTAAGTAGTTAACGTCTGGCAACAAAATCAACTGTCACGCGTATCTTTGAACTTGCAGTCTACATGTTTTGGTAGTTACCGGGGAGTTACTTCTTAGCAATGGAACCCAGGGAATGATGTCTTTGCCATTCCAAATTTCACAATACGGTCACGACAAGGAAATGAACCATTCTTTCAAAAGTTCTCTTTATTAGGCCAAAAGTCCCTTGAAAGACTGTTTGCGGATAACAAAGGTTTATATTCATCTGCAGATTTAGCGCAAGGCTTCTTGTGCCCATGCCCTTTTCTCCACAATACTACTATAGGCAGAATTGGCTGCGCATTGACTGCAGAGCGGGAGGTCGCAGGTTCGATCCCCGGGCCAGACTAATACTCAGGGTCTTAAAACACAGGTACCCCAAGCTGACAAGTGAGAATCGTTGAATCGCTGTTGCGTAACAGAAGTATTATAAGAGTTTTTGTGGAGATTTAAGCGATCGTTATTTAGGGGTCACAATAGTAATAAACATACATCAGAATTTCTTACCTTGTCTCCTTGTCTAAATTTATGGTGTTTTTTTAGCATTTTTGGCCGTTTCAGGGCGATTCCAGCGATTTTTAGTTTTCCGTTGTTCGTTATATATATAATTCCCAATAGTTGGTGACTTGGTGGCGGCGGTCGCGCATATCCACCGAAGGAAATCGATCGTAAATTCACCCCAAATGGTTCAATCGCCGGCTTCCAGATTTTATCCCAGGGCACGTTACAATACTCCTGTTATTACTGCTTTTTATCATTGAACAAAAGCGACCGCAGTGCGCGAATATCAGCTCACCAAAACAACGACTCAGTTCCATCGAGAGCCGTCGATGATGCTTTGCCACGAAGCTCCGTGCACAGCCGTTGAAAATCTAACCTTAGCGACCCCGGCCTTGGGGTTCAAGTTACATGCACACACGGTGGGTGAGGGGACAATTTTCGCCAAAATAATAACAATATTATCCCCTAGTGTAAAAAAAATGGTTATTCTCTGTATTCCTAAAGGTAACGGGGGCAATGCCGGCGGTATGACACTACGCTACAGAAAACAGATGGGACAGACAACATTAAAAACGTGTGGGGGGACTGGAGCTCAGCCAGCTCAAAATGGAAAAGGAGGAAAGGGTAAGACATTTCTACATTTTTTTTTTCAGCGTTCAATTCCACGCCACCGTGGCTTACGTCACTGTGATGTGGAATTGAAGGAGGGAAATAGTTTTATTGTTATCGAATTGTTAGATGTCATGTGCCATGTGGCCTCAAAGTAACCAATGACTGTCCAATTTGATCTGTAATCGTGTACTCGTGATTAAACAAATCGGCTATTTGTTAATCACTTGTATGTTTACAGGCGGAATTGGACGATACTCAGGCCTATTGGTAGTGGTAGTGGTAGTGGTAGTGGTAGTGGTAGAGGTAGGGGTATTGGTAGCGGTAGTAGCTGTAGTTTGTTCACTGTCTAGAAATTAGATATTTCATCATCGCTAAGTTTTAATTACTCCGCATGTACGTTTTGAAAGTTTTGCAAACGGCAAATTAAGACACGATTAAAGACGCAACCAGCGCCTTAAGAAAATTATTACTTTGAACCTTAGGTGGCGAAGGCGGACAGGGAGGACGTGGAGTAAAATGCGACGTAGAATCTTCGAATATGCATGGGGTTGGTACAGGGAGATATTATTGCGAAGGAGAATACACTGAAAGAGCCCGTAATGGAGATCCCGGAAAAAACGGAGCAGCAGGATCGAGTAAGATAACTTTAGTTAGATTCAACGTTGTCGGGTAATTTCTGACCACACCAAGAATCGTTGTTGTAAACTAAAAGAAAATCTTCACCAAATAGTTAATTTCACATATTTATGTACGAAATAGCACTACATGCTGTCCAATTTGGAAACCATTGGATAAAAAAAATTCCGAGGACAGCCCAAATTAAATTTGGCTGTCAGAAAAATAAAAATGAATGCAATTATTTGCAAATTGGACAAGCATGTAGTCCTCTGACCGATTAATCATATAGCTGGTTAGCTTATCTAGATTTGTTTATAATAAGCGTTTTACAGAAATTAAGAATATTGTACACTCAAACCGTCTGTAGTTAAAACAAAAACCGATAGGAAGATTTAAAAAAGAAAAAAAACAGATTTATTCTAATTGTCTGCCAACTTATCATTCACAAGGCACAAACAAAGACACAACAACGCAAATACTTAATTTAAACCCCTGAGGAAACCGTTGAAAATAAACATTTATACATCATTTCATACTATTTCCTCCATTTTCCATCTAGCCTGCGCGCAGACGAAATTAAACTCTGGTTAACTCCGTCTGCGAAACAGCGCCGAAATCCTTGTTCTGGACTTCCAGCTGTGTACCCAGATTTGAGTACGCACCACGATTGGCCAGTTAAAAAAGACCTTTGTTTTGTTTGTCGCAATACTGATAATAGCCAATCAGGTTGAAGGGAAATTCGAAACTCACTTCCGGTAATTCGTTGAGTCGGTTGGGGGTCCAGAACAAGGATCTCTGCGCTGCTTCGCAGACAGTACTAATCAGAGTTTAGTTATCGTCTGCACGCAGGCTATTTTCCATCACGAGCTAAAAACTTTTAAAAACGTTTGTGTTCAGAACTGTCTGAAAATCTTCAAAACACTATTGCCTGTGGATCAAACCGCGAAGAGAAGATACTTGATAAAAGTTCCTCCACGTGTGCTTGTTCTTCGTTATTTTTCGATGCCAGTAGATTTTGTCAGCATCTTAACATATAAATGTTTGGTTGGAACGCCGGCCAACATATTAGTGTTTTCTTAATCTTGTCCAATGTTTTGGTAGTTCCTCATTTTCCAGGACCTTTAGTATTTGATACGCCGCGAATGCGGGCTTGGTTCCAATACAAACTTTGGTCACACTTTTTCCTTGTAACAAACAGTAGCATTTGGTGTTATACTGACGGCATTCACAGCAACAAAAAAGTCAAAAGCCTTCGCCAACGAACCGCCGTCAGCTAACAAGACTTTTCTGGCGCGTTGTCACAGTAACTTTGTGCTGACCGGCTATTTTGAATTGCCTTTCATTTTCTGGCATTTGATTGGTTCAGACAAACTGTAATAACTACATACATATGTATTTAAATAGGTGTGACGTTAATTATACTTTATTCTATTCGTTGAGTGTTGAATTCCGACGGACGTTTCGTGCAAGCCGTAAGGTTGAAGAGTGCATAGTTGAGCGCACCAGATCAGAATGCCTCTCTAAGGGCCTGTTTACATTGAGGTGGGGGACCTCAGGTAGGTGAGGTAACCCGCTAATGTGGGTAACCCGCCTGTCCATATAATCTCTCATGATAGGTGGGGTGACCCGCCAAGGTAGCCCGGTCTGCCAGACCGGGTAACCCTCTCAGCCGGGGTCAAATTTTGCCATGTAAACGTTTCAAGGTGGCATAACCCGCCTAGCCGGGGTCGGATTCGCGATACTGAATTCGCGCAAAATTTACTTTGGCGGAGGCTTTGCATCATTATTAAAGGTAACAATCGAAAGCCACAGCGCTGAAGGTTGCAGCAAGAGCAGGAAGTGAGTGTAGGAGAGCATTAATCACCAAAAACTTGGTTTGCCAGCATTTTCTTGTTTACGTGCTTAGCGACCATTCAGTAATCTTGAGAAAGTGTACCCCGGGACGGCGGGGTTGTAAAGTTGCATGTAAAGGAGGGATTTTTTTTACCCCACCTAAGCGGGTTACCTCACCTATCTGGGGTCCCCCACCTTCTTGTAAACAGGCCCTAATTTGAAGAATTATAATGTCTTTTTAATTTAAGCTACCAGGGAAAATAAGAAAAAAGTTGTATATAATTATATCCAACTCTATCCTAAAATATTTAATTCAATCATAAAACATTATCTTCACTATTTTTTTTGTTTTCTTCAAAGATTACTCTTGAACCAGTTGATAGTATTGTATGTAGATGTTTACCTTAGTATTCAAGGCACCATTGTTGCACTCGCACTGTTCGATTTTGGAAGAAAATCGTAATGACTTAATGAAACCTAAGTGCGTTTATACTTACCTCTCGTCCCATGTAACGGAATCCAAGACAGTCTTGGCTTCTGGATTCAACACCGTGGATTCCGGATTCTAGGTACTGGACCCCGGGTTATTCGTCAGTGGAACTTGGATTCCGGATTCCAATCGGGATTCCTTGAGCTATATCGCGGATTCCAAAGCCCGGGATTCCGGATTCCACAAGAAAAACTTCCCAGATTCTGGATTCCACAAGCAAAAATTTCGCGGATTCTAGAGTCCGGAATCCCTTACATGGGGCTATACCTCTTTTTGAATTAATTTTACGTATGCAACAACGAGAAAATATATCTGTTATTAGCAAAGACTAACGGATTCAATTTTTTAAATTATGAAAGTACCGTAAAATTCCGAAAATAAGCCGGGGCTTATGTTTTTCAAAGGCCCTTTTTGAGGGGCTTATTTTTGGAGGGGCTTATCTTCGGAGGGAAATTTACGTTTCAGAATCGATTGGGCTAGCCTTATAGTTGGAAGGAAATTTACCGTTTGACTGTGACGGAAGCTTCGCTTTTAACCTTGCCTTAATGTATGTATTATACAATATTTTTTTCAGCACCAACCGTTAAAGGAAACGACGGCACTGCCAGCGAGGAACTTATTCAATATGGACCTCTGGACGCACCAAGCAAGAAAAAATTTCCAGCGGAACTCTTGCTTATCATAAGAAGACAAGCTGTCGACTTGTTGCTGGGTGACCGAGACAACCAAAAGGGTAGAGACGCCCTGCGGTTTATTAAAGATGTGGCGACTGGAAGAGATGACGTGAAAGATATTAGAAAGGGTAATTATTTTGTGAGAGCAGCTTGGTTAGGTCACTGTTCAGGTAGCAACTTTGTTTGATTAGGGTCTGCGTAGAATAATAATAATAATCGCATAACGTAATAATAATCATGATCATATTACACGGTGGAAATTGAGGGCATCATTCCTCAAAATTGCATTCTTTGAACTCACAAGCTAACTTAAACAACTGTCGGATCGATTAACGTTTGATCTAGGGATGGACGACCTCGTAAGAACCAAACGGTCCGGTTTTGGAGAACCTTTTTTTATAATAACGACAAAATCTTACAGAAAAAAAAGTAAGTCAATAAATAAATAAAAAGAAAAATTAAAAGTTAAATTTACATGAAAATTAAAATTAGAACTAACTTTATTCGAAACGTCGACTAATATTTCTTTAATTTTCTTGTTAAGTAAACGCTTTAACAAGCAACTGACCATCCGATCTTTTTATGGTAATTAGCAATTATTGGACGAGGCTGTAGATCATACGAAAACCGAATCCAATAAGTGTTTTTGATTTTTTTCCTTGAAAATAATTCATAGTTTACGAAACGAGCTAAAACATGCTTACCTCGATCGATGTTAGTTCCTGTCTTCATTCGGTTGTTTTCTCGGCAAATTCAGGATTTGAAGGGATTTTAAGTCTAGCATAGATTCTTCAATAAGCAGATGCCATCCATTGAGTTGTATTTTTGCTGTTCTTGCTATGTTTTTAGGCACTGTCCTCAGTACCGTAAATAAAGCGAGCATATTTTCATAATTAACAATTACTCCACGGGTGCACGTTGGATATGAACGTGATATGAGTTGGCTATAATCATCCTATATCCAACAAGCGCGAGTGGAGTAATTGTTTTATTAAAAACACCCACAAAATATCGCGAATTCCTCTCGACTTTACTTGAAAAACAACTGATTTTCAGCTTGTTTGTGCAGTTACACATATTTGGTATAATGGCTTACAACCATGATGGCTCAGCCAATCGGAGCTCTAGAATTGCATTATCCAATGATTCAGTTTTTAATCGCAATAGATATCCCACAATTTCTAGCGTTGTATATATTGCCACCATTCTTCCTATTGTGTGCATTTGTCTAATGACATCTCAGAGTGCGGTCAGCGATCCACTGCCTTCAATGCATGTGAATGTACCGCTGTCCACACCTGTGTACAGCGACCATTTTACCCCTCTATATCTCACTATATATTCATTGGTAGTTTAGGCAGTGAGAAGATGTTACTATTTCGGCTAGGGTCTTCGCAAAATGCGTGAAAATTTGTGCCATTTTTCTACAGCTTACGAAAACAACGCAACCTCGTCCCCAGGGTTTCTCGGTTTCCATCCCTTTGCCTGGCGTTTATCTTTAGTATTGACGTCATTTTATCGGCTATCGCAAACGCTTTTCAAATTTGGCTAACGCCAGCTATTTATGAAGAATTAGCAGGAGGAATTTGAGTTAATCATAAAGGGAGAAGTATTTAGAATGAAAAATAATCACATTTATAACCCACTTTTTTCCATACAGAAATGGGATGTACATAAAGATGTGGAATTTTTAGCTTGTAGGTTTTATTTTCCTGATTCAGACCACGTGGTGTTCTCAAGGAAGAACACCCTTGAGAACCCTTTGCCTTTTATCTTTTCATTAGTTATGTACGCATATGTACGTGGATAGCGCGACATTTGAAAGAAACAGTTCTCGGGGTAACCACAAGGTATGTAGTCTGCTACACAGCCTTTTTAAGTGTTGTCACGCAACGTAGGAGCATTGCGTGACGACCCTAAAAACGGCTGTGTAGCCGACTACATGGTATGCAATGGAAAAAACATACGAGCTAAAAAGGTCTGTTGATTTCATTACTTGTGGTAGCTTTATTGGAACTTCTGTTGGCTAAAGATTTCTATTTCTTGAAAAAAATTCTTCTACTATGGGTTCGGTTAAATAAGTGAAGCTGCAAAAAAGCTTTGCGTCGTCGTCCAAGAAATGGCATAAAACCAAAATTTTTTATTATGCACAGACCTAAAACGCATTTAATTTCAGCACAAGACGTTTGAATGTATCTTCAAGAATAGGTAGATGTTTTCATACTTGAACAACACGACCAATACATTGAATCACTCATTGTTCAATCCTATTTCTCTTAGACGCAGAAAGGAAACTTACCTTCTTAGATGTAGAAGGTTTTGACATATTTGGAAAGAACTCGCTCTTTGCCCCCCTTATCAGATGGGAAACTTTCTACAAAGATATCGACAACATAAAGAAAGCAGCCGGTGATTATGAAAACGCATTCAACGATATAATTTCTAGCGTGAATAACAAAAAAGATTTAAAGCAGGTAAAAAGAAAACTTCTTCCAGCAACCGTGTAAAAAGAGATCATTTGGACGAATACTCTCTATATAGATGAGCAATTAGTGCCAGCAATGATACTGATCAATTTCTTCAAGGTGATCCCTTGAATTGTCACACATAAGCAGTGGATGATCTAGGGGTTCCTGGGGGGGGGGGGGGGGGGGGGTTAGGGTTAGGGTTAGGGGGGTAGCTGGAGCTTCTTATTTTAGACCAAACTGAGGCCAACAGGACCAAAGGAAAAAAAATGTATTTCCTAGGCTTATCATCCCTCGTATCTTGCACAGCACAATATTTAATTAGCACAGCATGAAAGTGCTGTTCAGTAACGTTCACCTATCGTCCACTCATTTCCAGAAATACAAGAAAGCTCGGAACCTTGAGATTAGATCAATTATGTCTAATTTCCATGCGGACAGAATATTAGACCTTATTCATGATACCCGCCATCTTTGCAGGTGTTTAAGACAGGGGGCAAACAAAATTAAATTCTGTCGATACAAGAAGTCGCAGTCGAGTTTTTTTATTCTAGACAACCGAAAATGAAGGACTAGTTTTATTCCCAAAGACGATAATGGCAGATATATAAGTGGAAGTGAGCATTGCTACTTTTGTTGGATGCAGTAGCAGCTGTAGATGTTCTCACTCCAAGTAAAAATGACGTAAAACTTGTCGACACCCGAACCGTACATTTTGCATGACTAAAGTCGTCGTCTCGTTCTGAGAGAATAAGCAAACTCGACCGCGATTACTCAAATTTGCTAGATATATCAATTTTTCCCCTTTGAAATAACACGCGACATTGCTTTTATCCAATCAATCCTAAAGCGCGTACCAAGATGACAGGCATCTTGAATAAGGTCTTTCTATTGATTGCGTTTAGGTGAGGGTTAGGGCTAGGGGACACTTCTTAATGTCTATCATAACGAGCATGAATCTTATTAACTTGCAATCATGGGCAAACTCTGAAACCTCAGCACCATACATACCCGTCTCACTCACACTCTTTCATACGACAAAGACTTTTGGCCGATTAAAAATAGCCTAACTGCTCGTTTTCTTTTGTTACTTTTTTTTCTTTTTTTTTAGATGGCGTCTAAATTTTCAGCTATGACGACTATACAAGTAAGAGCGCAGAGATGTCGGCTTAAGGCTGCCAGAAACGTCGACGAAAGTGAAAAAAGGATGTATGTCAAGGTATATATGTACTTGAAGGACAGCACACTTAGTTCATGTTATTATGCACAGTCAATTAATGAAAACTGTGACTTTTGTTAAATAGAATACTAAAATTGATATTGTTACTACGATGAAGACCAATTAGGGTCTATCGATCTTATATCTTCCTTTTAAGTTTAAGTGCATTTTAGTGCGCAGCGATCATTGAACAAAATGCACAGTTCAGGTGAGACACGGAGCTCGAAACAAATATTTAATCGTTTCACGTACAATATTCGGGCTCGGTTTTTTGGCACCTTTTCAGCTTTTTGGTATCGTGATTACTCTAGAGACCCTAACCCTTAAAATTGAAACCGGCTCACATAATTATACCCTGCGAGCAGAGTCTCCTTCGATCTTGCTAGATAAGTCGGGACTTCTTCTTGACTTATCTAGGAAGATCGAAGGAGACTCTGCTCGCAGGGTAACATAATATAGCCTGGTTTCCTTTGTTGAGTGTCAAAGTAGCTTTTTTGTTTGTTTGTTTGTTTTTGTTTTGTTTTGTTTTTTACTATGGCTGGGTGTTTGAAACTAACAACTTATTTCTCACCAAGAGCCACTTATTCCCCCCAGCCCCCACCTTTTTTCTTCTTACCCTGATCTTCACACGCTGTCCCTGTTTGCCGTTGGCTTATCATATCTCTTCTTCCAACAGGCCATAAAGTCACATGAGCGGAGAATGATAGGTATACTAACAACAATCATGAACTTGGTAACTGAATCTTATTCGAAAACGATGAACAAGTTAGGCACAGAGCAGTGTTTGGCAGTTCTTCAGGCAATCACTGGGTTCGCAGGAGCTGTAGCAGGGAAAGACCCCTTTGCATTTATTGACTCGGCTATCATTATAATGGATTACGAAATGAACAAACCATGCCTCAAATCACTGGGGACAATTCGCAAAAATCTCAAGAAATAGCTCACATTTGGAAGAGAGTACAAACCACTCAAGGATTCTAGTGACTTAAACTTTGACAAAGTGAAGGTCTCCTCAATTCCCGATGTTATGAAGGTATATATTTTCTCAAAATCATTAATTATTCATGCCGTTTTACGGTAAATGACGACCATTTGGTTCAGTTGGATGAATCTTCATACCTAAAAACACAACCAGTAAAACTCAACCAGGATTTCATCTGAGATGAAACATGTTTTTTTATCTGAGATCAAACATTTGCATTTTAATGAGATGTAACAACTCATGGAACAATGCAATACCAGAGAAAACATGTCACTGTATAACTGAATAATTAAACGAGACTTACCTGTAAGTTGAAGTTTGATTGAGATTCTACCGTAGCATTTGCAGAAATGAAGAGATCACATGAGATAGCAAGTCACGTGACTTCGAGCTCAGTCTTGAAAGCATATTTTTTTTTTTTTTTTTTTTTTGAGGAGTCCTGTAGACCACCCCATAGATGAATAGTAAATATATGGTGTATGCAACACCATAGGATGATATGAACAGGGGAAGGGGAAGGGAGGGATGTGATCTCTTCATTTCTGCAAATGCTACGGTAGAATCTCAATCAAACTTCAACTTACAGGTAAGTCTCGTTTAATTATTCAATTCTACCTCGCATTTGCATACATTCTGAGATCACATGAGATTTTAGAGCTCTATAGGGCTCTCAAAAAATAAGGAATACACATTCCAGATAAGGAAACGTAAGCATGGCATTTATTACCAAGGCACTAATTCTTTCCCAGTACACTGTTGGCAAAGGAACTATCATTTAACAGTGGTTTGTTATAATAAACAGCAAACACAGAGCTTGAACGCCAGCCAGCTGTGGTCATAATTTCATCTAGAGGAACATCAGCTGACTTTGCAGCAGAAGTGGCTGCACTTCTGGTGGAGTGAGGCTTAAAAACAGAAGTATTAATTCCAGCGTCAAGCATAACTTGTTTGAGCCACCTAGAAATAGTGTCTTTAGAAGCAGGCCCATGAGGCTTGCAGTGGCAAATCAGGAGTTGAGAACATGAACCCCTTAAGTTAGAAGTTCTAATAAGATACTCTTGTAACAATGTAAAAACGCAAAGAGTTTTATCATGGTCATATTTCTTCAACACAATAGGTGGCAGGTGTCTTTGCCTGCCACCATGAGCACTTGTTTGCTTTAGAATGGAAGTAATTTGAAAAACATATTCTCCATCTTTAGATTGCATGTCATTGATTGACAGCAACTTAAGAGTCTGTGTTCGTTGTGCAGTAACCAAGGCCAAAATCATAGTCAGTTTCAAAGTCAATTGCTTCAGAGACATTTCCTTGGTGTCAGGATAGCCCTTGAGGTGGCTGAGAACAATTTGGGGGTTCCATGTTTCCACATATCTGGGAAAAGTTGGTTTCCTGTTGAAAGCACCCGACATAAAACGTGAAATAATAGGGTGTTCTCCTACTTTGAAGCCATCAATATTGATGAATGAGGAAAGAGCACTTCTAGTGGTCCCTAGAGCACTGTAGCTAAGCTTTTTGGACTGAAGAGTTAGAAAGTCCAACAGTTGTGGTAATGAAGGTGTTGTAATGCTGATCTTCTGTTCTTTACAGTAAGTTATCCAAGCTGATATGCTGGATCTGTATTGCTTCTGGGTACTTTCTCTCCAAGAATCAATAATAATGTTCAAAGTTTCACCAGTTATTCCTTGCAGCTGGAGGGATTTCCTGACACAAGACAGCCAATCAGTCGGAGCTTGGGGTAGAGGGGATGGACGTTCTTGACATCGTGGGGAAGGGTCAGGGTTGACTTCTGCAGCTTTATTCGGTGTAGAGGCGCCACTAGCATTGACATTACTCGTGGGTACCAAAACTGTGTTGGCCAGTCGGGGAGAACTAGGATTGCTGTTGTCTCGGAGAATATTATCTTCTGCAGTACTTTCCCAATAACACTGAAAGGTGGGAAGCAGTAAACAAGTTTAAACACAGACCAGTCAAGTGTAAAGGCATCAATAAAATGGGCACATGGGTCAGGTTTCCATGCTGCGTAGCAGGGCAGTTTTGCATTCAACCGTGATGCAAAAAGATCAATCTCAGGATTACCCCATTTAGTAATTAAGCTGTTATAAACATGAGTGTCTAATGACCATTCCGTGTCATCATGAAAATGTCTACTTGCTAGGTCAGCTTCAACATTAAGTTTTCCAGGTAAATGGGTGACAGCTAAGGATATGCCCCTGTCTTTGCACCACAGAAGAGTTTCTCTTGCAATCTCATTACAGTCCCGAGAGTGAGTGCCACCCATATTTCTCAAGTAGGAAACCGCTGTTTGGTTATCAGACAATACTTTGATGTTACAGTTTGTTAAGTCTGAGCACAAGGACTGAAGGCCAAACAGGACTGCTTTTATCTCCAAATAGTTTATGTGGCACATACTCTCACTGTGGGACCATCGCCCATTTGCGGCAAGGGAAGAATTTTCAATAACACTTCCCCATCCTTCTAGAGAGCTATCACATTTAAGGGTTAATTTGTATTTCATAGGCCGGACAGAGCATGGATCATTGTCAATATTTGAAAGCCACCAAGACATGTCTTTCTTAGCTATATCAGAGATGAGCATTCTGTCATCTAAGTTCCACCCATTCGTCTTTAAAGCAGCAGTTTTGTCATTTTCAAGAGCACGGTAATACAGTGGGCCATATTTGACTCCAGGAAAACATGACACCATTTGCCCAACTACAGATGCAACCTCTCGAATAAGAGGCTGCTCCGTTCTGAGGAGCTGTAAAATGGCTGATTTCGCTTTATCAGCCTTGTCCGATTTCATAGAGACTGTAATCACAACCGAGTCTAAAATGAAACCCAGGAAATTGACTCTCTGGGATGGGACAAGTTGGGATTTATCAGAATGGATGGTGAATCCCAGAGACTGCAACAATGTAATAGCCCTTTGTATAAATATGACCAATGTCTGAGGGTCATCGGCAAAAAGTATAATGTCATCAATGTAAATTACTAGAAGCACCCCCTCCTCCCTTAATTTGGCAAGGGCAGGTTTTAACAATTTTGTAAAAATTCTGGGTGCACTAGAGAGGCCATTAGGAAGGCAAACAAATTCATAAAGTTGGCCTTCGTGCTCGAAACGAAGGTATTTTCTGTCCTCAGTCCTAATAGGAACAGAGTAGTATGCGTCTTTTAGGTCTAAGACAGCCATCCAACAATTAGGCTTCATAAGTTGAAGTGCGTGAGGCAGTGAATCCATCTTGAAGTGATGGTACTCAATATGCTCATTTAGCTTTTTCAAGTTCAAAATAAGACGGTGAGACCCATCTTTTTTGGGCCTGGTGAAAATTGTTGAGATAAATTCACCAGGAACATGAGTAGCTTTCCTAATGACCCCTTTAGTTAAAAGCTTGTTAATTTCAGTAGTAGCAATATCTGTCTCTTTACAAGAAAGTTTGACAGCTCTAGGGGTGAGCGCCTGGCAAGGAGGGTTGCAAAACTCTAGTTGGTAACCCTTGACGATGCGTAAAATGTAGGGGTCAGACGTGAGCGTCTGCCAAGCACTGAAATGCTTAGCTATGTTTCCAGCAATATATACATTGGTACAAAGAGGCGAACATATACTTACTGTGCTAGTAGCTGGCAGCAAGTGTTCTATTGGCTTGTCCGGGTTGTCTTGTCCCGGTTGGCATTGTTCTTGGATTTCCAAGGTTTGAAGTTGTTGCCTCTCCAGTTTTTTGACTGCTTATAGCCATTATAGCTGTTATTGCCAGGTCTTCCTGGAGAAGGGCGATGCCCTTTATAATTAGGGGTGATCTTGGCCCCGATTTTGTTTTGATCGCCAATATCTTTCAAATGCTTTTGTAGATCATCTCCAAAGAGAAAATCTGTAAATGGCAATTGGGAGGAGCAGAGAGCTGAGTATTCCCTCCCAATATCTGGTCTCAGTAGAAGACGGCGCTGCATGTTTATTTCATAAGAGGCATGAGTGAGGAGCGACATGGCCTCCAGCCCCTGTTTCTTTAGGTCTTGGCATTCATCAGCATTAAGCGATTTTGCCTGCATAAGCTTGTCCGTGATTCGGACAACTGGCAGGATGCCTTTTGTGAGGGCTTGTTGTATTTTGAAAAATTGTAAATCCCTCTTCTTAGTTGGCTCTCTCAGTCGACGCCAAATGCCCGGGTTTACCTTGGGAGGCTTGGCTGTAGTACAATTAGCCGGTCTCTCCTGCCTCTCAAGCCGGTCTTTGAGATTTTTCTCGCTTAGTTTGCAGCGGAACATTTTGTCAACTAGCTTGGCTAGTTTCTCATTTTCGAGGCTTTCGCCCACGATATCGTCAGACTCGTATTCTTTTACGAGTTCCGAGAGGAAATCATCCTCATCACCACTACGAGTGGTGTTTTGCTCTGACTCATCACTGTTGTTGTTTAACACAGAGTCATAGAGTTTCTCGTAGTCAGTTGACTGGTCGGAGGCGCTCGTGGAGCTTCTCGCCTCGCCATCTTTGTTTTTTGCTTTTTTGGCGGGAACAGCGTTTGGAGATTTGCTCGCTGGCCGTTTCCCTTTGTCTTTTGTCTCTCCCCGCGGCGAATTGATGAGTTCTGGCAGGCTTTTCGTCAGGCCTAGAATTGCGTGGGTGAGTTGGCTAATTTCTTCCGAAGAAGCGGCTGTTTTGTCCTGGAGTTGTCGGGAAGCGTGTGCAGGCACCGCGTTGCGTTCGTCGGGTAGCGAATCCTTGTTTATCTGGTCTTCTTCGCCCTCGTCCTCAATTTCGTCGGCGAGGAGATCGTCCTCAGATTGTTTTGACATCGCTAATATCTGCGGCTTGAGGCTCTGAACGAGAAATGGATGAAATTTCTGAAAATTTTGTGGGAGCGACTAGTGCTCCAAGCGACCTTGCCCGAAATCAAACTCGCACTGAGCTCGAAGTCACGTGACTTGCTATCTCATGTGATCTCAGAATGTATGCAAATGCGAGGTAGAATTTCTTCTTGTTTCATTTGAGAAAACATGTCAAAAACTCGGGCTTCTTCAGTCCTTCTGTTCCTCAGTCTTTGGAACCCGTGATGAAGCATTCTCCCTCGTTTTTGACGTTTATGTAAAAAATATATATGTGTGTGATAATACGGTATGAAAATGTTATAGAATAGTCGATCTTGGTTGTTAATTATCAAAGCAGTGCGGACCACTGTACAACTGCCTCCGTAAGGCATTAATTGCCGTGTTCCCCGGGGGGAAGGCGGGGGAGAGGTAGTAGCTCAAAAAGTTTTATACGGGGAGACTCAGCCCCGAGGTCCAACCCCTTGCCCTTTTATATACCATTTTTGATAGTACCCTTTTCACATACCTAGTTTGGAACTTTGCATCATTTTAAGCTGCTGCAAATGTACTGTCTTTCAAATATATATAGATCACAAAACCAGAACTTGTTTCTCGTCTTTTTCACTGGGTTAAAATGCATCTTTTATCCCTTGTAGGAACGAAATGACGGATTCACTTACCCTTTCATATACTTCAACTAGCCTCAACTAGTAGAATTCCTACCATTTCATATACCTGGAGCCTTTCCCTATAGGCCGTTGTAGGGACTAACCCTGGGTTTTAAGATGGCACCTAAAACAATTATAATACGTATGACTGTTGCGCTACTAGAACTGTTAATAGAGTGTTTTCACTCACATGACCAGCATCTATGCAAATTTATCGAAACAAAAGAAAGCGTTTGCATAAGAAAAGAGTTCAACTCCCAGAGGACTGGTTTGGGACACCAACATGGCCGCCGTTTCATTGTTTTGGGACACCAATATGGCCGCCGTGACGTCATGTGAAAACACTCCATAGGGACCTTAAGCAAGAGCGACGACGACGGCAGTGAAAACGTCGGTAAAAAATGAATTTACGTTCTTTCAAACTTATTCGCGTCTACTTGGACCCGCTCAATACGTCAAATGCAAGCGACTTTTCCTTGGGTTGAATTCTTAAGGATTTTATTCAGGTTCAAAAAGAGGAAGGAAAATTCGTCGTCGTATGTCCACGTCCTCCATAAAATGTCAAATTAGAAGGTTTCACGTCGAAGTCGTGCAGTGGACGTCAATAAGTTTGAATAAGGCCCAGTTCAGACGTCGTGCTTCTGCCGTGCCGAATTTAATTGTAATTTGGTTCGACTGTAGCACGGCAGGAAAACAACTTTGATTCACACTTCGTGCCAGAGTCGAACCAAATTCAGGATTTGCTGATGCTTTGTAACAATTCTTCTCCCAACTCCCCGTGGGAACGCCAATCTCGCCAATCTCGCCAAAATACATTAACACAATTTATGAATTTTGTTTAGCACGGCAGAAGCACGACGTTTGAATCGCTGCCGTGCCAGAGCCGTGTAGCACGGCAGAGCTTGTCGAACTTAATTGCTTGCCGAACTTAATTCAAAAGTTTGATTCAGACGCCGTGCTTCTGCCGTGCTTTTGTCGAACTTAATTCCTGAATTTAGTTCGGCACGGCGGAAGCACGACGTCTGAACTGGGCCTAAGTTTGAAAGAACGTCAAAGAAATGTACTAAAAAGCGTGATGCACGTGCAGAGCAGTTGTTTTGATCATTAAACCAGTATTGTCTTTTTGAAGTCGTCGTTGTGGTCGTCGTCGTAGTTGCTTAAGCTCGCTAATGGTTTGGCCCTACCAATTCTATCTTCATATCAATGAACTACTGCAAAACAGATAGCATTTCCTTGTAGTGGCGTGGCCGCAGTGATAGGCAACTTTAGGTGATTTTTCCGGATGGTAACGAAGAAGTGCAGATGGTAGGTATTACTGTCACTTGGTCTGTGGCGACACAACTTTTTGTGGCCAAGGTCAATTGGGTATGCC
Organism: Porites cylindrica; assembly: GCA_964035525.1. NCBI lineage: Eukaryota > Metazoa > Cnidaria > Anthozoa > Scleractinia > Poritidae > Porites > Porites cylindrica. Next base: position 6,925,429 of record OZ037786.1, on the reverse strand, counting down.
TTACGCATGGCCTGAGCTCTAGTTCGGTGTAAATCTCTGTTAAATGTTTATTACTAAAACCTAAAGCAAAGCGGAAGAAACCGATGGATAAACTTAGAAAAGAAAACGAAAAGTTGAGAACCGATTTACAAGCGACCAAAGAGGAGGTTGAGAAGCTTTCGAAGCTTGTAACTTACAAATCGCAAGATGGCGTCTCATCGTGTCCACTTTCACCTGGGCAAAGCAAATCTGTTGACTTTATAAGTAGTCAGTAGGATGGAATCATGGAACATCTACCGGCAATTAAGCCAAAATTGAATGGTTTAGACCACAAATGCAATGAATTACGCCTTGCTATTGATGAAATGCAGGCTTACAGCTATCAGTATAACATCAAAATCTTTGGCTTGCCTACTTTCGCGGAGCGAGAGAACTCAGAGTCGACGGCTAAACTATGTATACAGTTATTTCATTCAATGGGTGTGAAGGATTTTTCCATGCAAGGTATCCATATAGCCTAACGCGTTCCTGCTCGTATCTTACCTAATGCATTATATTCATACTAATTCTACACCCTCAAAAATCGTTAACTTGTTCTCGCAAACATCATCTATTCAAGAATATAACATCTGTTACGCCGCAAAATGTAATAATCACCGCAAAATGTAATATTAAATAATATGTACATCAAAAAAATTTAATCTTAAAAAACTAAGACAAGCCGTCCCAATTTTTGGCGCTAAAGTATGGAATGAGATACCAGGTAGAATGAGAGATATGTCAAAAAGAGTGTTCAAACGAAAATTAATCAGTGTGCTCTTCGAAATATTAAAAGACAAAGATGAAAATTAATCAGTGTGCTCTTCGAAATATTTAAAGACAAAGATGATAACCTTGATGCCACCATGATAACACAAGAAATAAAATCGCGAAATCCTAAACCTTAGCCTCTTTCACAGGTTGCATTAAATTAAACAGATTTGTCTTTCTTGCTTTTGAATTCATTGCACATATTTCTTCTTTTCTTTTTCTTTGCTTTTTACTTATTATAATATAATATCTGATTTGTAATAGATTTAATTTGGCACGCCTCGACTAGCGTTTTCTTGCTAACTGCGTGCCAAAACATTGTACTTGTAATGTTACGATAATAAATGTCTTGTCTTGTCTTGTCTTGGTATATTATTTCTTAACTTGCACTACTTTCTTAACTTTTTTTTCTTCTGTTTTTTGTTTTTTTTACCTGGCATAAATGTTGTTGTTTTTGTTGTTTTTAATTCAGGCCAACTTAGACATAAGCAAGGAAAAGCTGGCTGCTGACTTAGTTTGTTTATTGGGAGAGGCTTCCCGACCTCGGGACGTTGCCGCTCTGAAAGCGGAAATAGAGTCATACTTCATTGTTGGAGGGGCGCGGATTGACATGATAGGAAAAGTTATGGAGCTTGATAACAATATTGGAACATACAACTTTGATATTCCACTTCTTGAAAAGACTGAAAAGGGAATTATTGCGGCTGGCAAGTCAAAAGGTATACTAAGAATCCATTTACACCAGAGTCAACGTATGATGCTTCGAAGGAGGTCCTTAGCCATTCTTTTACTTGCTAAAATGCAAAAATTATATCGTACTGAATACTCTAAATTAGTAAATAAATCATTTAAAACATTTTGCGAGCGTTTTGGGTTGCTTGAAGACCATTTTGCCAGGGTCCTTACTGCACTTTCTGCTACTACTGGCTGATGTACTTGTGTTGATTCTGAAAGGCAGAACGAAGGCGTCAGAATAATAAGGTCGCTAGACTACCATTCTGCCAATAATTTTGAAACTAAGTCTAACTCTACATGTATATGGCTTCCGTTTTCACGTGAACGATGTACTAAAATCAACAGAACAGTCTCTGGGGTGGATATATGTGTAACTTTTTCAAAAGTATGAGTATTGATCTGGTGTAGCCAACATGAATGCACGAGTATTTTTACGCGTTTACAAACTTGTGGTTTTTCGCAGGTACCGTCACCCCAAAGAAACAAAGAAGCCAAACAATAGAGTACTCCTGAGAGCTTTATTGTTTGGTTGTATTGGAGACTCACGTAAGAGCGTCTCCAATAAGTTTTTCGGGAAGAGGGATTTCCCTTATTGGACTTATTTGAGGCTCGGGATTCGGGATTTTAAAGGGAAATCGGGGCGAGATTTGAGATTGAAAGTATGCGCTGGAGGTGGGATGCCAAAAGTAACCCTCGGGATTACGGGATTGCCCGAAAATTTGGGTCGAGATTACGGGATAGAAAAACCCTATTGGGGACCCTCAAGTAACTAAAGCTGAAAGCTGAAGTAACTTGTCATCGCTCCCAGTCGTTTTGCGATCCTCACATTGTAATAATATTGTAGCAATGTTGTAGTTTTTACAATACCAATACTGTAACTAGTCCACTTACCATCCGTGCCCTCCTGACAGGTCAGGTATATATGTTTTTATTAGACTACAAGGTCCGTTGTACTGATGTCATGAAACTCTCCACCACTGGCATAAAAGTTTGACCTAAAAATTGTTCATCGCTTGGAAATAATGTTAAATTTGTTAGTTTTAACGTTATGTATAGCTACTAACAAACAATTTTTCGCGTTTGAATTGAGGTGGCCTGTTAACCACGAAACTCCGGCAAACCTTCACAGACAATCTTCTCAGCACATACAAACAACTGGAAAGGTCATTTATGATAAAGCTCTATGAGCTCCACAAGGCCCTTGGATTCCGTACACTGTGGAACTTGAATGACCTAATAGGCTCATTCCGACGGATTGCTTCAGAGAGTGCACTGGGCGTTGGGCGACTTAACGGAGCCGTGGAGCTTACGAGGGAACTTCGAACTCTGTCCGGGGTTATAAGAAAAGCTCAAGTATGTTTCTCTAAACTGAAATATACAACAAATGTCCATAAATGGAGGTTTGACAAGGACAGAAACAAAAAGGTAATCATGTAAACAACGTCACAAAGTCGCTCGTTTTATTATTATTAATTTTTTATATATATATATATATATATATATATAAATTTTTGGTGGCTATAATGTGTAACCGCATCTGTTGCAAGTGGAAAAAGCTCTTGTTGACAACCAGATGAAACTAAGCTGAAACAAGAACCTTTGGATTCGCTGAGAAAATGTTGTCTAACGTGTTAACTAAACTGGCTATGTTGCTTACTAAGACGCATAAACAATGCAATGCAGGGTCCACAATACAAGGCGGGGGTGGTGTAGTATTTAGAAGCGATTATTGCTATTTCACTTCGCCAATATCATGCTTAATAAGACCACAGGCGCCCCAGACTCTGTGGGAGTTCGTTAGTTTGGAAGCCTACTTATGGACGTTTAAGATTTTGAGTTTATTTCTTATTGTTAGTACAACTCAAAATCCTAAACGTCGATAAGCAAAGAGACAGTAAATAACAAAACAAAACCACAAGGTGAGTCATCTTTATTTCTATTTCTGTCAAAAAATGAATTTTAGGACGCACTTTGTATATTTTCATACATTCTCTTATAAATTCAAAGTCTAATGAACTCCCATAGAGACTAGGCCGCCTGTGATAACACGCGTTTTAAAATGTTTCTTGAGGTTAGCTGAATAGTTCCGATTTAGATTTTATACACCTAGCCTGGGATCAAGTCAATATAAACTTTTGAAATTTTAGTTTAAACTGTACCTGTAGTTTCAAATTTAAGAAAGTCAGTTATCAATTACGTTGTATAAGTTTTGTTTAACTAGCGCCTAGTGGCTTTATGCAATTAATGACAGAAGTCATGACATTGTTTCTGACTCTCAATTTCGTACCCAGATGTCTTGAAGACGAAGCCGACAAGAGATCTGGGCTCGAGATTATCTGATACTGCCAAACGTCGTCCTCTGTAAGATTGATTTCAGCCAAGTCTGAAGTCATTATTACGTGTTTTAATGTTATTTCTCTGCCACTGTTAGAGTATAACGTTATTTCTAAATTTTGCACTCAGATGTTTAAAGAAATCCAACAAGACGGTTACACTAGATTCGGTATCAGTGAAGATGAAATTTGCCCCAGTTGTTACAACGCGCGACTTATTAAGGTAAGAATATACATATAACTCGTCATGTATTCCGTGTTCTTGCTGTTGTTGACAGACACAGACACTAGTTTGCAGCGTTTGGGGTTACCTTTACAATGATATTTTTGAGACGCTTTTTGTACAATCGTATAAACATTCTAGTTGTCTATATCACCGCCCGGTCAGCTCGATTGGACAAGCGCCGGTCTGCCGAACGGTAGGCCGCTGGTTTAAATCACGGCCGGACTAACACTCGCTTCCTTACATGGAACACATTATCACTCTCAACGCTGTCAACCTATACTAATCTAATCAAACACTTGCTCTAGACTTTTGACATTGTATTGTTGCGTTAAAATGAAACTTTAAAAACTGTTAATAATTCGGCAGATGTACATCGAACTCTACGGTTCTGAGCAACAAGATACAATACCTGACAAAATTCATCTCAAGGTGCGCCACCTAAGCGGAGCTCATTTCCTGGCAGGTGACAAAAAAATTAAGAATTACCGCCAGCCAATAACTGACTATAGGAATCTCAAGTTCGATCAATTTCCCATCACCAATGACAAGAAGTGTCGCAAGGCAAAGAAACAGGGGAAAAATTCAAGTAAGCATTCATAATAGTAGTTTAATTTTAAATTTTAAAGCACTCCTTTATTCGCATTAATGACAATATCCTAAGGCCCCGTGCACATAATGCCGGATAAATTTGAAAACGGAACTTTGTTTTTCCGGTTACGCCTTCCGTCCACACTAATCCGCACAAATCCTGATAAATTCTCCATCGAAAACGGAACTTTTCGAAAACGGTCTCCAGATCTAGAGTAGAAGAATTTAAAAACGCCGGCTAGCCGTATTAGTGTGGACGGAGAAAATTTTGAAAACGGAACTTTTCGAAACGGGCGATGCTCGGCGACACGTCATGATTGTCATGTGATTTCATTGCCCAAGTCTTCCTAGGTTATAAATCCAACAAAGCGGACGACGAGATCATAGTTTTTTTGTTGTCCGTGATATCAAGTTTAATTACGTGCTTGGAGTTAAATATCGCACTTTATAACATGTATGAGAGAAATCAAAGGCCTTCGAAGTTTTGTAGTCGCCTGTGACATTCAACAACAATTTCACCTCGTCATCAGACCATGAAAAGTATTCGGTTTTGTTTTTTTCTTCCGCAGTATTATTCTTAAGGCTTGACATGCTGGGTAAATTAAAAAAGATAATAACCTCTTTCGCGTAAACAACAACGTCACAACGTTCAAATATGGCGGGAGTAAGGAGAAGTCGGCGGGCTCAGCGCCTCGATATGCGCATGCTCAAAGGTGCGTTTAAGCGTTTTTGACGCCTCTGATCTTTGTAGTGTGGACGCAGACAGGAGCTCATATGGGCTCCTGACGCAGAACATTTTATCCGTTTTCATGTGTGGACAGCAAACTTTTGTTTCGTTTTCATTGTGAGAGTTCCGTTTTCAAATTTATCCGGCATAGTACTATACTTGCAAGAAAGGGACATTTTACTCGAGTCTACAACAAAGGGAATAGGAAGCAATGGCAAGCAGGCAGTAACTGAATGATCAATTCAGTACAGTCTGTGGAACGTCCATCAGGGGACACCCTCGGGATCAAGGCAATTATCCCCTGAATAGAGGTGTTCCCTTAATGGAATTTGGGCCGGAATTTTGTTGATAATTAACCAACAAATGAAATATTATTATTTTATTGTACCTCGGAATCTGCTACTGCCATTATTTTTCAGCAGTTAGATAATGTATTTATATATATAATATATAGATTTAGCCAGAGCTAAAAGCGAAGCTCCCGTTAATAAATTCATAATTTAAATCAAACAATAAACTTGCAATTGTAATCCACAGATCAGGGCACATTCATTTGACTTTTGAGGCAAAGGCTGAGTGATTTTAGAGAAAAATCAGAATTTGACCGTCCAAGAGTGAAACAAATTTTACATCGAGTTATTAAATAGTCTTATTTGTACACCGAAAAATAGCAATCATGTTCGATCACAGTAGATTAGGCCTGGAAAACAAATAGACCTATTTGTGTATTGTATTTGCATTTAAGCTGTTGCATCATAATGTGGCATTCACCAGTCTCACCAACATTGCTCCGTTAGAGAGACTATGGATAATTGGATAACCCCGAATTATAATTTTAAGAAACACACGCACCACGATAGTCCTTGGTGGCAGCCAATTTACACGTTGCATTCCTCTGTCTAAAAGAGAGGCCAAAATAAAAAAATCAGGCCAGATTTTTTGTGTTCGACAAGTTTAGTTTACTAGTAAATCTTGGCGACGAATCTGGTGGCGTGTAAACCAGCCTTTTAAACATACTTTTTCTCATCACGTCTCAGGTAAACAGTACTATGAGGCCGTTTTTTTATCATACAGACCTCGGACAGAATTTGTTCTTTTTTGCTCTATTTAAACCTATAATTCTGCAGTTTTTCACAATTTGGCAAGAGAATTTGCTCTCATTCAATATCCACGACGATCAAAGCACGCGCTTCGTTTGCACAACAAATTATAGCATTGAATTGTAAAACGTTTTCATGAAAAGAATTCTGTAATGCCGGGACTTTTCAGTTAGAAAAATCTGGTCCTAGATATGCAGGGTAATAATTATGGGCTTTTAATGAAAACGAAAAAAAAAATTCCCAAAATCACTTTTCGGCCAGCCGTCGGGTTCTCACTTTTGACAGGCACCAAATTTGCAGTGCGATTAATAGAGTTACCATTGACGCTTCAACATGATAGAGAAATTGTTATGTTTAGGTTTTACTTCCCTTTATTCATTAAACTGTGCATGATTTTTTTATGTGTCGATATGTGTAATCTTTAAAAGCGAGTGATATTTACGCGCGGCGTTTTGAGTATTCTTGCATGCGATGTTTATGTTCGACTGGAAATTAAAAAACCGGTGCAGCGATAAAAATTGCGAGGGGGACTACTAACAATCAATAAAATAAATTTAATTCGGTGAAACATGTACAGAGACAATAATTTTCATTCACGAAGAGAAGTATTGAGAGTAAAGTGTCTCAGAAAATCATGAGTCAGGTAAGCATAAGCTTATTTATGTTTTAAGCCGGCTTCCTGGTGTTTTCTCTTTTTCAAGATGAACTCGAGGCAAGATAATCGCTCAGAGCTTTCTGTTTACTGCCAAAATCATAACTAAATAATCTTCGGAACCTTTTCTTTGAATTTGCGGGTCAAAAAGTGTCTAAAGGCTTTTTAAACCTGATACTATTGTAGGTTAGATCATTGCTCGTGTATAAACTTAAGCCGCATCAACCATACGCTCGACTTCAGGAAACCGAAAAAAAAACACATCAAAGACAATAATTGCTCAGGCTTACCAGTCGAGATGCTGCTTCTGAAGGTCATCAAGTGTTCCAGAATCGCTTGAGACTTTTCAACCCTCTTACGCCTAAAGCAAGGGCAATTGAGTAAGCTCATTTTTGAAAACGATGCCATCCGAAATCGGATTTCCAATGACTTTGACAATCGGTGCATTTGTCAACAAAAAGCGCAATAAGCAAACCAGCCACGAATTACAGAACAATGTTGATAGCAGCTGTGTTTCATTTTGTACACCAAGTAGAAAAAGACAGTTTAAAACATCACAAGATGACACAAAACTCGGTCAGCTCCAGCTATCTGCATTAAGCAAGTTTCCAGACGCTGCATAAATTTTCCCCATAAACTCACCTGTCAAATTTTGACCAATCAGAACATAAAAATTGGACGTAGAGCGTGATGAACACGTGATAGTGAGAAAAGTCAAAAGCGATCGCCTTCCCTGCATGTAAATGTAAAAGCAGGTTGAATTTTCGTGTCGGAGGTCAGTTCGAAATCAACATTTTGAAAGTGCGGCTCATGAATACGACTTATTTCATATGCATTTTAAAAAAATTGAACTTGAGCCTGCGATCATTTGAAAAGTAGCAACTTGTCAGCGGATACCTTCAAAAAATTACTCGAACTCAGAGGGTTTATCCCTGAGCCCCTGATACGGTCAGGCGATACTGGTCAGCAGAAACATTGGTATGCCTGTGGTGCAGACAGACGGAAGGTCGGGTGGTCGGTGTACGGTCACGTGATTACCGAATTTTCTAGGATGGACAGATTTTCTATAAAGCTATGGGGCTTCGAATTGAGCCTGTGATCAAATAGAATATATGCGCAAAACTTTAAACACTACATGACCTCAGTGGATAGAAAAATGAGCCCGCCATCCACTCAGGTGATGATGGTCAGCGTATACTCTAGTTTGACAGCTGTCAATTAACCTTCATTAGAATGGCGAATATTCGAATTAACAGACTACGAGTGTGAGTAGGACATATCCGTCCGTCATGTAGTGGAAAATGCCAGATCGTGTACCTGAGCGAACCTGAGCCCACGTTACTAGTTTTGTGATTGTGGTCTGCACATGTCCCATTTTGACAGCTGTCAATTGACCTTAATTTGGCTTGCCAATGTAACGACTGTCAGTCAACTGACAGCCTTGCCCAGCGTAGTTTCGTTTTTATGTTGAATTGGTAAGTGTGACATATTATATCAGCTTATATATAGGGGCAAAACGACTGGTCTTTTATCTGAGCCCGCGAGATGGTCATGTGATAATTGTCAGCGGATGTCTGATTTTGACAGCTGTCAATCTAATCGTACTCATACGGATGGCTTACATAACTAAGAGGCTAGTCAAGTTGTGCAAGATCTATTGTGACATTTGACATCAGCTTACATGAGATGTGTGTACGGGTGGGCGTACTCTACGTCATAACCAAATTTTCTCGGATGGATAGTTTACCAAATTTTCTTACCCATGGTGCTCCGCTGCGCGCGCGCTTCGCGCGCGCGGGAGCTCCGCTAAAAAAATTCACGATTAACTTATCTCTGCGATGTTGTGTGTTGAATTCCTACAAGTGCAGTACATCAATTTAATGTAGCTCGTGTAGTGAAAGTTGTTTCCATTGTGACTGTCAGTCACTTTTCAAGTGCTAAGGTGTCCCCTGAATGGAGATTGAATCCGGCAAAAGTGTCCCTTTCCTCTGTATAGAGGTGTCACTTCACTAGAGGTAACAAATACAAAGATTATGCGAACGTTTTTGTGGCGTCAAATTTTGTGTCCCCTGAATAGAGGTGTCCCTGAATAGAGGCGCCTCAAAGGAGTGGTTCCACTGTATTAGTATATAAAGAAAGGAAGCAAATTATCAGCGTGCACAGATCAAGGAAAAATCGTTCTGAGTCGACAGGCAGTGCGTATTCTTCAGGAAAGGAGAGATTCCTCATGATTTCTTAGCGCCTTGATAATCTGTTATTCGGTTCATCTTTGTCATCCTTCGACTGCGAGTATTCTCTCATTTTCCTCAGGAATACATGTAGTAAAGCGCGCATGAAAATCGCCACACATTCACTCCCTCTATTTTCCCTGAGGAAAATGAGCGGCAACTGTTAGACTCTATCATCCCCTGTCTTAGGGTACTGTGTCGAAAAGGACGATCGTCGATGGGAACCGATGTGCAGCCACTCCTTAAATGGTCCAACCGATTCTGGCTTGATGATGGGAAAAGAGGAGTGTACAAGTCCTTCTGGTTATTACGAGCTGTTTATTCCTGTGGACAAGAATCTAGACTGCAGTGCCACTAGGATGAAAGACACCAACTGCAAAGATCTTGACGTGAGTTCAGTTCAGCTCCTGAAAATTCTCGTACAGTGCATCGTTAACGCCCAGCAGGTTGTTAAACGTTTTTAATAGCACCAAAGCGGAGGTTTTCTTGTGGTCTTAGTTTCCTGTCTTAATCGCAGAGGGTTAAATCCCGTTTGGTTGCTTTGGAGTAGCAGTTCCTCGAATTATAAAGCTTTTAGCAAACATCTTCCGCGGTATTAATTGGGCAATGCGCGAGGAAGTAATGCACACCAGATGCCGAGAACACGCTTCCACCGCCAATCGGCTTAATCTTTGTTAGTTTTGCCCCTTTCAACTTTGTTGAAATAGGCATCTGTCTTTTACAAATCGTTCCACTGCATTTTCGACCATCGTTTACGAGAGACAGCGTGGCTGAGTGGTCAACGCGTCGAACTCGGGTTCGAGTCCCGCGCTCCGACCACTGGGCGGATTTCAGTTTAAGTCGCTTGGGGTTCAACTCTCGGCAGTGCATGTAAAGGGACTGCGTAACCAGCTGACGACGTTCTTCTAGTTGGGTTTTTTAACCCTGTCATGTTATAGTTTTGATTAAAAAAAACGACAACATTTCTTAAACCAAAAGTTTGAAATCATGAAACACAGAATGGAGTTTATGATAATGCGAGAAAACTGTTGCAACATAACAAAGAAACGCGAAAATGTGTGACTATAAATTCGACTCTGTGTTTCACGATTTCAAGCTGAAGATGACAGTTAACATGTCTAAGTATAAAAGTATTGGCTTTTTTTTGTTTATTTGTTTTTTTATTTTTTGGTTAACTTATAATTAGTCTGCAACTCTCCAGACCTACTGTAATGTTCTAATTAAAACACTTGTTGCTAATTATTGAACAGAAATGCTTGTAATATTTCTGGAGCTGTTACGTGCACTTCCACTCTAAAAAATCGAGTTACAATATTTTGTTTATTATTTCATTTTAGCTGACGAAGTTCACTAAGATGAACGTTTGGGTGTATTACTTGTACTGGTCGAACAAGTATCCTGTCGGACCTGATGACCCCGTATGTCGTGTTGCAACGATAAAACGGAATCAAACAGAGATCGTCAAACAGCAGATTCCTGATGCCCTAGAAGAAGATAAAGAATGAGTTTTGAAGGTCGTGCCCAACCATTGCATTTACAATGTAGCTTTGAATATGAGACAGCTGTGGCTTAAATACCTCATCCAACATTCATTTGTAGAATCGAATTATGAATTGAAAAGCTTACTTTGGTTTCACCTTCAGTTGTCTACACTTTGTACACAAGTCTATGAAAAAGAGGTTCTAGATTCTGCCCAAAAAACTGCAAGTGAGGAATGCTGGATTTAGGGTTTTCTAAAAGCATCATTGCATGATCGAGGTCTTTTGGAGTTTCTTGAAGGACATATTTCTAAGGGCTGTTAGCATATTTAAAAGGTTTTCGTATGAGAGGAATGGCGGCTATCGACCAAAACAGCCCTGTAGGTTTGTATGTGAAAGTAATACCACTCCCTGGTGGTATTCATCCCCCCGGGGGGGGGGGTACTCCCTAATATGGGCTATATAGGTATGTGCGGCCCCAAAGGGTAGGGTTTTTCAGCCGTTTTGGTCATAAATTGGGTATCGATTTTGGCTATTTTGCCGCCATTTTGGTCATAAATAGGGAAACGATTTTTGCACTGTAGTCTTGAATGCACTTTTTTAGAAGAAGCTACTTCCTTATCATGTCCCCCTAACCTAATAAAAGCAGATAAACATTGCCTTTAACATTGGTCTGAACTAGGGAAATAATTGTAAGGCAGGTCTGAAACAGGGTATTGATTTAAGGGTCAGGTCATAAATAGGGTATCAAATTTTTGGTTAGGTCATAAATAGGGTAGGGAAAATCGCAGATTTTGGTCATAAATAGGGTAAGGGTTTTGGGAAGCGGGCCGTACACCCCTACCCAATTTTTCTGCGAGTACCCCCCCCCCCCCCCCCCCGGTTCATCCCAAACAAAAATAAACCAAAATCTGTAACATATCGAAATATATACCACATACACGGCAGTCGTTTTCATCAGCTTCTAAGCGTTTAATCATTGTCATTATCATTATTATTGTAGCTTACATGTATCTGACTGCTGCTGCTGTTGTAGCTTACCAGATCGGTTTTATTTTTAAGAGACTGATTATAAAGTCGTTGCCCAGGCTGGCTGCAGAAGGGACGAGAAATTTCAATACTCATAGTTGAGTAAACTAGGAAAAAATCCGAGTCTATTCTACAACTAGCAAATGCCTATATTCTGGTAAAACACGAACAACAAGTCTCTCCTAACCCTTTGAATACAACCTCGTCCCCAGGGCTTTTCCCTTAAAAAATGGGTGGGGCGGGAAAAGGCCCTGGCATCGGCTGGTCACGTGTCCCCTCGTACACCCTAAAATCCTGGGTGTAATAAATTAGCGCTATGTTATGCGTAACCTCACAGCGCGCGATCTTGGGTGGCCTTTTATATCTCTTGACGATTAACGAAAAGTTTTACAAGATTTCTTTTTTGTCACAGATACTGGCTATGGTAATTTTTTGCTTTCCTCCGATTTCTATGAAGGGGACAGCGAGCGGTAACATTTGTAAAACTTCCTTTATAGAGCGATATAAATGACAAACAAGCTATCGTACATGCATAAAGTTTGTACTGCAAAAGACCGTTTTCTCGACTCTTTTGATATTTTATTTTATTTCTTGCGAAGTGGACCGCCGTACACAACCTAGTTCTATTCAACTTAACTCTCAGCCATATCATAGCGTCACGCGTTGGTTTAGACTTATCTTGTATGACCTGTCTTTTTAAAAATTCATTGACCTCTGCGAGACTTGACCGAAACCGGAAACCGCGCATGAAAAGTTTCTGGCACCCAGGGTATCAAACGACTGGTAACAAAGAAAGACTTGGGTCCATTTAAAATTGACAGAGCTATAGTTGATTCCAATCGATCGGTCAATCTTCCCTTTGATATAAGGAAAATCCTTTGTACTTATCCTCGGAAGAGAAAAGATATAAGAGATCTTAAAATGTTTCAGATCGGCGACCTGTCATCGTTCCTGGCTGGAGGGCTGACTTGCATCCGGCGCGGAGATTTGTTTGTTTCATGGTCGGGTTGTAGAGAAGACCAGACTCCATCATAAAGTATTTTGATGAACAATTCTATTTCAATTAAGTCCAATTTGTTTAAATTCACTGCAGATCCTAGAGGCAAAGGTCCGCATTTTTGTTTGACATTGGACAAAATCACTTTCTTCTTGATCGTACAGTAATTCCACAGTCACGATGAATTTCAGTCGAAGTACTACTCGATAACAGCTTGTCTCAACTCTGAAGCATTTGACATATTTTGTACGTGACAACGTAGAGCCGGTTCTTGTAGCATTTGAATAATACGCAATTAAATGGATCTTAAGCTTTTGAATCGCACAGACGCGAAAATATTGACATACAGTTCGCGGTATTATTATTTTCCATTGTTGCTCCGTTCGACTTCTGTCAGCGCAAAACCAGCGGGTTGCATATAAATTAGCTTCTCAGGAATATTTAGGCTGTGCACGTGACCAGCCGATGCCAGGGCCTTTTCCCGCCCCACCCATTTAAGGGAAAAGCCCTGGGGACGAGGTTGCTTTGAATATTGAAACTGATTGCCTACATGCAGAATTGACTATTTCTAGACACACAGCCACGTAAATAGCTGCAAAAATTAAAAAAAAAAAATGAATAGACATGTAAAAACCCTCAAATTAGGTTTTAGACGAAAGATAATTCAATTTTAAGTTACTGTAAACTAAAATTAAGCTGTGAATTACTTAAAACAGTCACTGAAGAGGAAAGAAGTAAGTAAGGCATGACAATTTTTTTTTTCGCTGTTGGTGATTAACACCTTTCAATCAGCCAATCAGCTTTAAGGATTCTCACACAGAACACCAAGTTTGAATATTAATAAGATTATTTTTTAGTCTCTATGTTTATGAAGCCAAAACTATGCTCTTATTGAAGGAGGCGGATGAAAAATGACCAGCAACCGTTCCATCCTTGGAGGCATGGGTATCGGTTACATTTGATCAGTGATTGAAGGCCCTTTTCTTCTTGGTACCTACAAAAGAATAATTGAAACATAAGTTGATGAGTTATTTTATTTATTTATTTTTGTATTTTAATTATGAAAATAAGTGAATAAATTATTCTAGCAGCGAATAGCTGTTTGAACTTTAAAGGGAAGCTATTCAAGAGTTTTCTGGTACTTGGTGGATAAACAATAGAACAAAGTCAAATTCCATCACAGGCATTTTAGGGAAAAATCAGCCTTTTTGTCCCTTTTTGCGCGTGGGTATTGCCCTAAATAGCAACATTTGTCAGCATTGCGCCGTAAAAAAGATGCGGCAACTCTCCCCCCCCCCCCCACCCCCCACGTTTTACTACGTTTTCCGTTTTCATCATCTTCTAGGATTGTTACAACAGTGTACCAATTATATCGCACACCGCACCCACACATTATAGTTACCTTCCTCAGACATGAAATCCGGGGCATATTCGTCTTCCCAGTTAAAGGCTCCTGCTTCATACTTGTTCATATTTTCACCTTTAAAATAATAATTTTAGGAAAAAAAATGCTGGCCACTGTTTTGAGTTGTTATCTGTCAATATCTAAAACTGCTTCTTGACAGCTTTTCAGTACTAACCTTTTCCAAAAAGCTTGCGGAGAATGGCGTTTCTGGCATCAATCCTTTGCCCAGGGTCTGGCAAGAAACGCTGTAGAGTGCAAAAATTCTTGAACGTTAATCTATAATATAAACATTATTAATCTCGAATTTTTAGGGTATCATGTAGGCTCCATGTAAAGAAAAGAAGTTAAGAAATTAGTGAGAGAGTATCTGAACCATACTGGTTTTAATTTTACTCACCAAATTCATTGCATGTCATAGGCCTGTCCCCTGCAATTATTTAATAAAGGCTGCGCACTTTTTGTTTCTTTTGGTTGTAAGGAACAGTTTGGAAATCGCCAGAAGCTTCTTTGTTCCATTTTAAAAGTATTTGAGCTATCTAGTTTAAGGCGGTTAGTAAAATATTTGAATTTTAACCTACCTTTCCGGTACCAAAGAGGATTGCTTGAGCTGTGAAACCCATGAATGCAACAAAAAACAGCAACAACAAAAGTCGAGCCATTTTGTAAGCGTGCTCTTTGTTGTCTTGATTTTCAGTCACCCGAGAGCAGTGCGAGTTTAAGCTGCTGTGATGAGTTACATCACATTTATTTATTCATAGTCCCATCAATATTGTTTTGACTATTTTCCGGTACAAATATAACGTTCGTGAAATGCATTCACTATCCGAATATCCATCGAGGACATGTCATCATATGTGGTCCAAATTGACGCTAAAACAGCGGCGGCGGAGCAAAGGAAAAAGTAGAGGGGAGGGTGCTGAAAACAAAACTGGACATTCCATTTTTTTTTTCCAGTAAGTTGTTGATTTAAAAGAGGTGGGATGGTTTTGTTGTATTTGAGAAACTATGGAAACGTGAAATGTGGCCGATATCAAAACCAAAATGTTGCTGATCAAGTGTTTGACGTTTAGCATTCAAAGAACGTGGATGTAGCTTATTCAGCTTTCATATATCCTTAAAAAAAATATTTTAAAAATTAGACATGCTCTCCTCTTGTATTTTTAGCTTTGATAAATGCTAGCTAACGGTATTAAAATGAATATAAAATCCGAGAAACTTAAAATAATTTGTTATTATACAAAATATCACCTAAAAAATAAATTTTTACTGTCGAACGGCTCCCGTAAGCGACCACCCAAAATGCAAAGACTTAGTGGTCGCTTATAAGAATCAAACCATAGGGGCCCTCTTCCGAGAAGAGGTCCAGGCACATCTACTTTATGGAAGATAATTTATTGCATACAATTTCTAAGTTACGCCATGTGTAGCTCCACGTTCTCTCTCAAAGTTCTTCGTACATTCAAAGTAGCACAGCGCACACAGTGAACATAGAGATCAGAGAATGTGTCAAGTGGTCGCTTACAAGTGGTAAAAAACAATTATAACGGACTGCCGGTCATTTAGTGTTTTGAAAACCTTGACCGGTTACCGGCCATATAGCCACAGCGAAAAAAAAAACTGAAACCTGAAACCTTCCTCTTTAACCCCCCGCCAGTTCTTCGTTGATAGCATCTTTGAGTAATTACTTATATTACTCGTGACTGATTCTTTATTTTCGGTTTCTCACAACAGTCCAACATTTCCAACCCGATTACGAGATGTTGAGCCCAAAATCACTGTAAAAGCAATACCGATATAGGGTGAAGGACCAACGGGTAACACGAAATGTTTATTTTCCTTTTAGAACAGAGCTCATTTTAATAGAATCTAAACTTTACTTATTTGAGTAACTTCTCTGGTCAGACAAAATTTGGGAAAAAATAAAAGAGCAATTGAGCAAAATTGACAACGGACTGATTTGCTTTTAAGTTTCATTTTAAATGTTATCAAACAAGTTTTAAAAAGAGCATACGAAAGCTGAATGAGGTTCGTCAGCTCAGGCAAAGACGTGGCATTAAGAAATAAACAAGTTATATAAGAATGTTCTTAATTGTTTTCCGGAAATAAACACTTATAGTGCCGGAACAAGATATGGATGGACTGGCGCGTAAGAATCTTCGGGAAAGATATATATTGCATTATTATCATTTTTTCATCTGTCACAGTCTTTGCCGGTGTTCTTTTTGCGGTGCATCAGCCGGGCGCAAACCATGAACCTGGAGCATCAGTCACTCTAGTCAATCATTCTGTTCATAAACTAAGCACATTCCTGAGGATTCGTGCAGATCCCAGCATGCAGATCTTATGGGTCTCTGTTAGATTAGCTCTCCCTTATACTTTGTTGATGTTTTCTACTATCCCCTTGTTGTTGTTGTTGTTGTTGTTATTGTTAGTATTATTATTATTATTATTATTATTATTATTATTATTCAGAAAAAAGTAATAAATAACGCGGATACGAACGAACGACGTTTCGGTGTCATCTTGACGCCATTTTCAAGTTCAAAATGATTGCTGATAAACTGTCAAAAACATTTTGGTTGATGATTAGCATATCATATCCGAGAACTGTCTCACAGATATTGTTAGATCAATCCAGATTGCCGCTTTTGCCGATGACAAAAAGGTTTTCAAAGAAATAACATCTACGCGCGACGCAGAACAACTTCAGGAGAACCTATCTGACCTGATCACGTGGTCAGATTCTGCTAGCCTAAACTTTAACTACAGCAAACAGTGCCGCATCACTAGGAAACTTAAACCCGTCGTCTTTGTCTATCATATGGCCGGCTCTCAACTTGAATTTGTCTCTGCCGAGAAGGATCTCTGTGTTTACATCACGGATAACCTCACGTGGAATAAGTTTTGAGCAAGTTTTTGGCGCCAGTACTTGACGCCAAAGTGGATTCAAGATAAGAGAAGACAAACGTAAATCGAATACTGGATAGAGCGATTTTGTTTGACCTTCAAAACGGTTTCCGTCTAGTTTTATCAGAAACAGTTAGATCAAAACACGAGATTAGTTGCATTTCTGAACTATTCTTGCAAATTTGAACACGGAGGTTGTAGTAAACCATGTTTGTTGATCTAGAAGCGATCCCTCCAAACGATCTCAATGAGCTTTGTGGTGGAATATCTTTCACGGGTGTTTACCCGTTTTGAGAACATGGCGAATTTCGCTGGTTAAGTGCACTGCTTTTATCCGAGAGGAAGCTGAGAGGAATAACCCGCCACCCTAGGAATGTCTCATTAATTCCCAATACAAGGAAAATCCACGGTAGCTTCTTGGTGTAGCAGACGATAAGATTATCAAAATAAAATACACTGAAAAATTCTCAAATCACAAACGCAATGCATGGCTAAACAACAGAAATTCTGTAGTGTTATACAACAATTATACAACAAGAAGAACTAATAGAATCTTATCCTGGTGAAGTTCGGGAAGTTTTAAATACAAGAATCAGAATTCGAGTTACCTGATAAGATTTCAGTGAAATTTTGATCAAGGGAAAGCAAATTCAGTTCGAGTTAGTGAGGAATTCGAGTAATCCGTGTTCCAGTCACAGTATTTTTACATAACGCCGGGAGGTACATTTCTTATCCCAGGGGTATTATTGTAAGCCCTGGGGATACTCTCGCTAACATAGATAATTCTCTAGTACTGGACACCTTCAGGTTTTCGTCATTTTATTTCTTTTAATTTTGTATTAACACTGTCATTAAAACTAACGCAGATGATTTCGACAACTCGGTCAAGATTCTTAACGCATTATTAGTGTTTTATTAGCCTGAGAAAACAGCAGACACTTCTGGACGTCATCACTAGTTTCCTCACGAAATCAAGTCTGAGAAACGAGCGCAGAAGTTCCATACTATTCTTGTTGACAATATTAAATTCGGGGTTTTGTGAGTGCGGGTGCTTTGACCTAAAACTCTTTATACGCTTCAACAGGGCGATCAGTAAGATTTTATTGAAGTTCCCAGGCAAGTAGAAGGCAATGAATTCAACAGCTAGGAAGTTCTTTTGGTCCTGTTTCTTTTTCTTTACTGTAAAAGTACCCGGCAGTCATACTCACAGTAGCCGGAGGATATCACCGACTTCCGGCCCTTAATGACAGCCTACCCTGGGTGCCAGAGACTTTTCATGCGCGGTTTCCGGCCGTTTCTTCGGCCTTCGGCCGAAGACATGTCGCCCTGCGGCCGACACTCGGCGAAAGCTCCTCGTCGCACCCGAGATAAAACCTCTGGTACCCAGGGTAGTGACAGCCCTGCTTGAAAAAAAATTCTTAAAACATAAGGCTGAGAAAACAGCCGACATTGCGCGACGCCACCCGAGGAGGAGGAGGGGGAGTACTCCCCTATACTAATAAGCCATATAGGTATGTGCCGCCTTAAAGGGAAGGATTTTTGCGCCGTTTTGGTATGAAAACGGGTACAGACTTTGTTATTCGGGCGTGGCCCAAATAGAGTAATGGAAACGGCTTGTTTTGACGCAAATGTGCAATAGGCACGCAATACGTGCTAATGTAAACAAGGCAAGTAAACAAGCGAAGCGAGGCGAATGTCTGGCATGCGAACGTCTTGTACAAGGTAAGAGGCATGTGGGTAAAAAAGCTCTGCTAGCACACGGCACTTAATCGCACTTATACGATCTCAAAAGTTAATCTGAATCTTCAGTATTTTTGCCTCATCGAAATTTGGAAGTCTGAAGTCCAGGGATGAAATCTATCAAAAATATTTGGAATATTAACGACGGGTTTTGGTCACAATAAGATCAAAAGCAACGAACCTTGAAACACAGAAACTCTAAAAACGGATCGAAATCCACCAATCACAAATCATAAACAATGACCTTTTGGACCCGTTGAAGAAAACTTTCGTTTCCTAAGAGGTCCGCTAAGATGACTGACGTCTGACATTTTTTTGACGAGAGGATCGAAATGCACCAATCATAGAAAGACAGTTTTAATTGCATGTTTCCTAAGAGGTCATCTGAATTTGCTGTTTTCTTTATTTTATGTCCATTTTCTTTTCGTTATTTTGTGATTGGTCGATTTTGTTAGGTCGAGTGGATAATCCGATGAGGGACGATTTGGATATCGTTTGATCCCAAATTTTTCGAAGCAGCAGTGATCGAGAAGCAGTTTGGATAACATTTGGCTGCGGCGTTTCGAGGAACGTGTTATCATATTTTTCAATCATGTTATCCCGGGTTAAACTTTTCAAATGCACACACTGTTCGCGGTAGGCCCACACTAAAAAATAACACTGAGTGTTTTCGGAATGGGCTGGTCCGCGAACTCAAAGAAAAACAAAGGAAATTATCAAGACATTCAATGACATCAAAGACTCATGGACCCCATAGACGTAATAACAAATCGGAATATCAGGAGTGTACGTGTAAAATGGATAAGAGTTTGAAGAGAGGAATGTTGAACAAGTTTGAGAGTCGCAAGACTGTAGCTGGTTATCAGTAGGGCCATTTATACGAGGAAAAATAAGACGCGTCTTACATAAGACGCGTCTTAAATAAGACGCGAACTTTCCGTATAAACGGCACATTTCGTCTAAAATAAGACGCGCCTTAGCTAAGACGCATCTTATTAGATAAGACATGCTCGTATAAATGGTACAGTTCGCGTCTTATTTAAGACGCGTCTTATTTTTCCTCGTATAAAAGGCCCTATTGTGACAATAGTGATTTTGATTTTTGCATTGCGGAACACAGCGAGTTACCTGTGATAAAAATCTGTTCCGATGAAGGAAGAGACGATTGTCAACAATTGAAACCAAAAGGGACTGAGGCTTCTTTTGGAACTACTCTGATAACTGCAACAATTCTTTTTATTATTTCAATTTTGTTTAGCAGGGTGACGGTTGATGTACTTGTTTTTGTATTGAGTGTTGTGTTTTTTCATCTAATTGTGTATGTTGTGACGCGG
This sequence comes from Porites cylindrica, assembly GCA_964035525.1. Classification (NCBI taxonomy): domain Eukaryota; kingdom Metazoa; phylum Cnidaria; class Anthozoa; order Scleractinia; family Poritidae; genus Porites; species Porites cylindrica. The sequence continues at coordinate 6,905,161 of OZ037786.1, read as the reverse complement.
TACATCGAGATTGTAATTCGAAACTCAAGTTGTTTTCAAAGTTTGCATAAATCGGGCGCTGCAAAGAAATATTTAGGTTACACAGCTGCTTTGAGAGTTTTTGAGCTAGAATCGATCGATAGTTTTGAAAGATATAGCACAACAAGTAAAAGCTATGTCGTTCTGAAGGTACAGTATTTCGAAGCGCTTGTACTCTCAAAGCAGCTGTTTAAATGTTAAAGCCCGTGGCCGGTTGAAATCGTCTCTTGTTAGTTTTCAAACGATTTAGGATGGATCGATTATTATTTCATCAGCTTGTCGTATGAACGAAACGTTTTTCTTCTCGATAAAGTTCACTCAACAAATTTAGAAAGATTTACGTGACTTTTCATATGTGGAACGAACTGACTATTTTATGAAACGATCTGACTATTGATTGGAACGATCTGACTAGGAACGATGTCAACGATCTGACCATGGAACGAAATGACCGGTTGAACAAATTAAAATCTTTCTTACAGAAAGCACGGAAAGTAACACCTTTTGTACGGAAGAGTATTCGGAAAAATCACCATTGTCGTCTGAAATTCATTGTTACGTTAAAAATAGAAAAGGTTTGCATGTGAGGTGTTTACTTCAGGGGCAACTCCAAAACTAGTTCGTAAACGAGGGGAGGTGTATCTGTCGTCCAAGCATCAGAGCACAGGCGATTTAGGTGGAATGAGATATCCAAATAGGCTTCTAAGTAAGAATTTGTCTCTCTGTACATGTAATTATCCATTTTATAGTGCTTAAAACAGTTTGAATCACCGGGTTAATTTTGGCCAATTTAAGCTTTGTGCTGATATAGAGAAGAATCCAGGACCGTCAGTTTATGTAGATGCTACAAAAACAATTAATTGTCCATACTGTTAAGGAAATTTTACAGGATTTGGGGAGAATGGTGGACAACGATGTGTCGCAATGAGTCTGTGCGCTTTAATTTACAGTAAAATAACAAAGATTACTTCAGTTGATGATATGACTCAAATAATGATTGTTGGTATTCAGTTATGTTCTAGTCTGTCACTGCTTGCAAGACAATCTATGTTAATGTTAACAGAATTGCCAGGAATGGTTACGGTGTTTGAGCAATTTTTCCACCTTTAATACAGTGACAGTTATACTTGTAACATCCATCACTACTGTATATGCCACTCACAGGTTACAGCATTTGAAACACTCTTGGCACTGAACTACAACTCATTCACTTTAACGGTGGCAATTATTGGTGTTGGTATCTACGTCACTGAGGCTGGGGGATATAATGTATTTGATTCTCATGCTAGAGATATGTATCATAACAGTCAAGTGAAGGGACATGTGCATTGTTGGAAATACCATCCATGGATAAATTAGTACAATATTTTCAGACTCTACATAGGAATGAGGATATATGTGAACTTAAAGGTGTACATATTCCCACCTTTGAACCTCATCTTTTCTCAAGCAATGTTGAAAATTGTAGTATATCAAATGTTAATAGTTACCAATGTTCCTGTAAACAGTGCTACAATATACCCTATAGCAGTTTATGCAATGTGTTACACCCTTATTAATCCTTGTGGATAATGGACTTAGGGAACTTTATTTGCCCTTGATAGTAACCGGAATACACTGTACAAAGTGATGGGTGTGAAAACACATCTGTCAGTATCAGTGGAGCTGAGATAAACCTTACTCTCTGGGTTGTAACCACTTATGTCCTATGTTGCAATTTGGCTGCAAGCATGTCTGCATTGAAGACGTGCATATTTTTAAACATCGTCGTGAAATGACACTATTTTTGTTGTGGATTGGGGCATACTGTATAAGCTGTGTGGTTCAGCAAACAAGTTGGAGTAAGGGATTTTTCTTCTCAGGTAAGACATGATGACAGTTCTTTAGCTGCAATAAGGCATGTTCAAAGTATCGTACCCGTAGTTATACCACGCCCAAATATACGCTCTCACAGCGTCTTGTTCATTTTGGTCGGGAATAGGGTATGGTTTTCAAGGGAACTACGAGAATGTACGAACGTATTTATTGTTTCAATTCCAAATGAGTAAAAAAGAAAGAGAAATAAACGATTTCGACATGGATTTTAAGAAATCTTTTTTGTTGCTGTTCTAATCTAAGTAATGAGGACATAATTCCTTAAAGGCCAGGTCTGAGAATGGGTATGGATCGAGGCCAGGTCTAAAAACGAATGTGAAGAATGAAGTTTTTGATCTGAAATAGGGTCAGGATTTGCAGAACCGGGCGGTACACCCCCACCAAGGATTACCAGGAGTACCCCTCCACCCCCCGCCGGGACGCCACCACCGGTTTCCCCGCGTAATGACGTCCTAGAAACGAGCGCAGAAAATCCGTACTGCATGATGGCACGTCACTACCAAGATCTGGGAAGTGCTCCTGGTTAAATTTGTTTGAACCTACCAGAAGCACTACCCAGATCTTGGTAGTGACGTGTCATGAGAGAGGAGAGACTGTTACGCCACGTTGCCATGGTAGCAAAATTTCTGGATCTCAACAGGCCGTGGTTCTGCAAATATAGCAGGAAGAAAAAAAAACGATAAAAATGACATGCATGACTCCTATGCATGATTGCACTCTGGATCAAAATGGTAGCCCATACTTTTCTTCCATCGTTCGACAATGCAAATGGCCGTCTCTGTCATGAAAAATTGTCGAGGTCCAAGAATTTTGCTACCATGGTAACGAGACCTCACAATTCTATAGTTCACAGCGTCAATCGAGCCCAGTCCTCAGTCCAGTTCGCGCTACGAAAGTGATCAAAGGAGGCTTGGAACCGAACACCATCGCACGAAGCCTGGCGAAAATAGCAGAAAATGCCCCAGAACGTTGAGAAAAAGTCCCAGATTAAAATATGTCAGGGAAAAGTCAGGGAAAAACGAAAATTTTTCAAGGTAAGGGAAAAATCAGGGAATTTTTTAAGAAGTCAGGGAAAATCTTTGATATTGTCAAAGTCAGTTAAAAGTCAGGGAATTCTGTTTTCCGGTTTATAATTTATAAGTTTTCTTCAAGACTTTGAAATGCATTTTCTTTCGGAAAAGATGAAAAGTACGCTGCAAAGCAAGCAAAGCGATCAATTTCAAACTCTACGCCTGACTTATGTAGTAGTTGTGGTCAGTGGTTTTCGCTGTGAATGATTTCTTCCAAATACCTTCTTCCTCTTTCCGCGAAAAGCGGAAAAAGTTTGAAACTGAAGAGAAAAGTGTCGATGGGCAGCAAAAAAAACGAAAGCAAATGTAAACATCGATTGTTTCTCGTTAATAAAAGGTCAGTGAAAACTGTTTAAAGGTCAGGGAAAAGTCAGGGAATTTTTAACTTTCTGTTGAGTGGCAACCCTGTATTAGCTCCAATAGCCTGCTACAAAGACTACCAATAAACGGTAGCAAACCTTGCAACGATTCTAACGTACTTAACCCTTTAAGTCCCAATAGTGACCAACATCAATTTTCTCCTGACAATATCCGTACATTGTCAAGAGATATGGTTATGAGAATTAACAAAATGATTACCAAAGAGAAAATGCCTTGATCTTTGGACAAATTCTCTCAACTCATTCTTTAACGAAATGTATGGAGACCAGTTTGGAGAATTTGTTTGTGGATATTGGGACTTAAAGGGTTAAACTTCACTGATAAAGGGCCAGGCCCGAAACGTTTGGAGAGTGAACTAATATCAAAAGACGGCACTCGCTTTCATTACTTTTTGTTGTATTGAACGTTCCTTTATTTAAAAGAAATCCGAGTATATTCTACAACTAGCAAATGCCTATATTGCTGGTAAAGCACGAACATTAAGTCTCTCCTAACCCTTAAATATTCAAACTGATTGTTCTGCAAGCAGATTTGACGATTAAGCGGTCACAGAAGGGGACAGAAGTAAGGGATTGAATTTCGTTTTTCTCTGTAGGTGACTTTAAAACACCTTCAAATTAGCCAATCAGTTTTAAGGATTCTCACACAGAACACCAAGTTTGAATATTATTAATAAGATTATTTTTTAGTCTCTATGTTTATGAAGCCAAAACTATGCTCTTATTCAAGGAGGCAGATGAAAAATGACCTGCAACCGTTCCATCCTTGGAGGTATGGCTATCGGCTGCATTTGATCACTGACGGAAGGCCCTCTTCCTTTTGGTACCTGCGAAACAATAATAGAAACATAAGTTGATGAGTTTTTTCTCATTTTGAAAATCAATGAACGCACATTATAGTTACCTTCCTCAGGCATGAAATCCGGGATATCTTCGTCCTTCCAGTTTAAGGCTCCGGCTTCATACTTGTTCACGTTTTCGCCTTTAAAACAATAATTTTAGGGGAAAAAAATGTTAAAAACTGTTTCAATTTGTAATCTATCAATATCAAAACTGCTCTTTTGACAGTTTCTAAGTTCTAACCTTTTCCAAAAAGTTTGTGCAGAATGGCGTTTCTGGTATCAATCCTTTGCTCATTGTCTGGCAAGGAACGCTGTCGAGAGCAAAAAATGAAAACGTAAATCTACAGCGTAAATGTCATCTCGGAGTTTTAGGCCAGCGTGTAGGTTGCATGTAACTAAAAGAAATTAAGACCATATTAAATTTTTAATACTTTTAGTGGGAGAGTATCTCCGATCCTGCTGGTTTAAATTTATTCACCTCTGCCATTGTTCAATAAAAGCTGCGCGCTTTGTGTTTCCTTTTGTTCGTAAGTAACAGTTTGAAAATCGCCAGAAATCTGTTCGGCTGTTACCGTATGTCAATCCTCTTTGTTTCATTTTAAAAATATTTGGTTATTCACAATCTAGTTTATCCTACCTTTCCAAAAAGGAATGCTTGAGCTGTGAACCCCATGAATGCAACAAAAAACAGCAGCAGCAAAAGTCGAGCCATCGCGCCGGTATGAAAGGAAAGTCACCCCAGAGCAGTTTATGCTGCTGTGATGAGTTACATCACATTTATATGCTCAGAACCCCATCAATATTGTTTTCAATATTTTCAGGTACAAATATAACGTTCGTGACTGATACATTCACTGATCGGAATATCCATCTTGTACACGTCATTATACTATAGTCCAAACTGAGTGACACTCAAAGGAAAGTGTGGAGTGAAATGTCACGTACATTCCACGGGGTGTGACTTTAGGAGGAAAGTGTGTGGTGAAATGTCACGTACATTCCACGTGATGTGACTTTAGGGGCCAACAATTTAACTTTTAAGGTAATGGGCAGGGTGATTTCAGAAAAAAAAAATAATCATCATAATATTCGTAACCTCCAATTCGGCCTGGAGCAGAGTTTTCAGGCAACCAAATTATACCGCCCCTTTGTTTAGGCGGCCTGTGCTAACATAGTAGATGATAAGATCACAAAAGTAAAACCAAATTCTATCACTTTGGCCTGCGTGCAGAGGTCCCTCTCTTGCTTGGCTTCGCCCCGTAACGTAAACAAACCAACCACGCGACAGACAAGCCACGCAAACAACTTTGTAAACGCTAAAAGCCATACAAGAGAGAAACCTCTGCTCGCAGGGTAACTACCCTTAAAAATGAATCGAGATTTGCTAAAGTTGTTGATTTAAAAGAGTTGGGATGGAGTTGTTGTATTTGAGAACACGTGAAATGTGGCCGATATTGTAAAATGTTGCTGATCAAGTGTTCGATGTTTCGCATGCAAAAGACGTGAACGTATAGCTTATTCAGCTAAACTTGAGAATTTCATATATCGCGATATCCTACTTTTAAAAGAAAAAAAAATGAAATAAGACATGCACTCCTCTTTTGTTTTTAGGCTAGTTCTTATAAATACTAGCTAACGGTACAGTCGAACCTCCCGTAAGCGACCACCCAAGTGCAAAGACTTAGTGGTCACTTACGGGAGGTGGTCGCTTACAAGAATCAGACCATACAAGGGTCTCTTCCGAGAAGAGGTCCACACACGTGCACTTTAGGGATGCACCATTAGAAATGTGAAGGGGGGGGTAGGACTTTCTGGAAAGGCATGTTATTTTTTTCACAACCAGCAGGAGTGCAGGATTTTTTTTTCAACCTTCAAACCCTTGCACGATTTTTTTTTTCCAAAATGACTATGCCCTCTTTTGGTCTTGTTTTACTAGACTGTTTCAACCGCGCAAATGTTTTTTGTTGTAGTGTTCCAACAGAACACGTTTGTTTTAAGTATATTTTTTTCATACTAATTGAGATTTTCTATTGAAATTTGGCGTGTGAAAACCCTGTTCAGGGTTCGCAGCCAATCAGAATGGCGAAACGACTTTCACACACGTGAAAAAAGGCGTTTCGTCCAGTCACAGATGTTTAGTACATAATGTAATAGGACACCTAAACACGTGCAGTGTTAGACATGGACTTTTTTCGCATTGTATGTCAGATAAATCTCTCTCGCTTTCTGGATCTCACTCGCAAAGCCTTGCTCGTTCAATTTCTGATGCGAACCAACTCGTGCGTAAATACCGTACGCCCGCGCTGCCCATGAAGTAATCTATACGTTCAAACGTCCGAACTGAGTTCAGTGGCAGTTGAAACAGCTACACAAGCAGATCAAACGGTGTTTTACCCAAAGTAAACAAAAAATTCCAACCAACCAAAAAGAGTTAATACAAATAGAACATAGCCTTTAAAATAGTAATTTGTGAAATGTATGTTGTGTCCTCGCTTTGACGTTGTTAACACAATCTCACTTTAATCCCATTAAAACAAAAGTATTTCAATAAAAAAGTTTATTTAATTTATAAAGTTAAACAATTATCACCACAGTCTCTTAATTTAATACTATGGCAGCTATAGAGATCAAGGGCATCAGAGTTGGTTCAAATTGAAATCTCTATTTAGCCAGTAGAAATTGTTTTTTCTGCCTGAAATGTAGTTTGACATGAATTTAGGAAGTTGGGGGAAGGGGATTTCCTGTTACAGATCACAGATTTATTTTTCAGACTGTGTAATATATTGTCGCAGTCACATTGGTTATCCAAGCAGGATATTTTTTTCTGGTTTCGTTGCAATGCAGGATTTTTTTTTCTTAAAATTTTGTTTTGCAGGATTTTTTTTTTTGTTTTTGGACTCCCCCCCCCTTCACATTTCTAATGGTGCATCCCTTATGGTAGATAATTAAATTGCATGCAATGTCTAAGTTACGCCATGTGTAGTTCCATGTTGTCAGTAGAATAAATTCTTAAGGTGATGTTACACGGGACGCTTCGCAACACAGTAATACAGCATTGTTACGACATTGTTTCGAATGATTGCAACATTGCTCCAACATTGCCACGCTGTTTTCAGACTCTGGGTCAATGGAAATTAAACCGCACCATTTCCTCTTGTTGTGAGTCTAGGCCGCTTATGATAACATAGCAGAATCAAGATAAGACCACAAAAGTAATACTGAATACTAGTTATTTATCCTGAAACCAAAGTTTATCACGTTGGCTATAATTGTTTTTCTAAAGGACTGCAAAAAATGCAGTAGTGAAACTTTGATCGAATGTTTTTTGTTTTTTTTTCAAAAATCATTGCACTGAAAAATGTATCGGTATTTGCTAATGAGTTGTTGATATAAAAGAGGTAGGATGGATTTGTTGTATTTGAGAAACTTGAAACGTGAAATATGGCCGATATCAAAAAAAAAATGCTGCTGGTCAAGTATTCGACCTTTAGCATGCAAAGGACGTGAATGTGGCTTTAATTCAGCTTTCATATATCTTAATTTTAAAAACATATTTTAAAATAATACATGTACCAGTGTACCTCTCTTATATTTATAGCTTTGATAAATGTAAGCTAACGCTATTAAAATGGATAAAAAAATCCGAGAAACTATTAAAAATAATTTGTTATTAGTACAGGTAATAGCATTATTTGTAGTGATATTTGGCATAAATACCACAAGTGATATTTTAAAATTGTTATATGTAATTTGAGACAATTTTGAAATATCACGAGTGGTATTCATGCCAAATATCACGTACAAATCATGCTATTATTTGTTTATACTACTACCTGCAAAAGGTTTGTAATTTTCACATGAAGGTATTTCAAATTAAGCTGAAATACCACTGCTCTAAGCCAATCAAATTGCAGAAATTTCTCGTGTAGTAGTATAATAGAAAATATCACCTAAAAAGATACATTATTACATCCAGTCGAACCTCCCCTGAGCGATCACCCAAAATGCACGCAAAAGACTTGGTCGCTTACGGGAGGTGGTCGCGTACAGGAATCAAATCACATGGGGCCTCTTCCGAGAAGAGGTCCGGGCACATCTACTTCATGGAAGATAATTTATTGCACGCAATTTCTAAGTTAGGCCATGTGTAGTTCCATGTTGTCACTCAAAGTTCTTTCTTACATTCAAAGTAGCACAGCGTACACAGTGAGCATTGAGACCACAGAATGTGTCAAGTGGTCGCTTAGAAGCGCTTAAAAACAATCAAAAATCATCAATCATCAGGTCCCAAAACTGGTGCCGGCTGCTTACAGGAGGTGGTCGTTTACTAGAGGTTCCTACTGTAAGGCTTTGGCGGGGAAAGTTTTGGTTTTTAGGATACGCGGTCGCATATGGGAGATGGTCGCACTAGAGGTACGACTGTATCACTATCACTATTTTCTGATTTCTTACCCAATTTCAGATTTCTAAAACTCGCTCAATCTAGGTCCGTTGTATAGAGTATGTTTATAAAAACTTTGCGACAAGACAGCTTTCTGCATACTCCTCAGAACATGATCATTTCATTCTCCTACTAAAATGATTCCACTAAAGTAATACTTCATCTATGCCTGAAAAATTATAGACCATCCACCTTGGCAGGAGAATTTCAGCACCTGCTTGGGAATTCTCCCATCGCAAAGCAGAGTTCTGGCTTTACCCTTTGTTAAGATATAAACTGAACTTAATCATAACATCAAGATGGCAACTGCCCCTGGCCCCCCCCAATATCATAGGGTTCCCAGTATTACACCCGTTGCTGTTCTCCACCCGGGGAAAATTCAACAACTATCACAGGTTTCCTCCGTTTTTCTCGTATACTCTTAATAAAACCTGTTTGTGTTAGCCCAGCGCACTTTACACACCCTGCAAGTATAAGGGGAATTCTATCAGGCCAATTATACCACACATCTGAGTCGGCGCTCGTTCCTGTCTGACGTATTATGATGACACAACTTAATCAGAAGAAGTTTATTATGCAATTTCAAGTTGTGCGCCCCTGCAATGCAGCTCGAGGGACCTATCTTCAACTTCTTCATCCAATCGATGCCGTTTTTGCTTAGATTTTGCCTTTCTCACTTTCTAAATAATTTATGATTTTAATCATGATTAAGTAGCAGCATTTCCTTTGCTATATTTTTGTATGCCTGAGCGAACTTATAATTAAAAAATAATAATAAATAAATATATAAAATTCAACACCAGTTAACACCCGAGTGGCTATAACAGAGGCATGCCTATTCCTTTGGCTCACCGGTTACTCTCAAGAACAAGTATCACACGATTTTCTCTTTGTTTTAAATACAGGTCAGAGATGTTAATTGTTTTCTTATCTTATTGTTATTGAAAAAAAAAACTGAAACCTGAAACCTGAAACCCTCCTCTTCAACCCTCTCTTTCTACAGTCCATCGTTCATAGCATCTTTGAGTGATTACTTATATTACTCGTTATTGATTCTTTATTTTCCAACATTTCCAACCTGATTACGAGATGTTGAGCCCAAAATCACTGTAAAAGCAATACCGATATAGGGTGAAGGACTAACGGGAAATGTTTATTTTCCTTTTAGAACGGAGTTCATTTTAATAGAATTTAAATTTTACGTATTTGAGTAATTTCTCGGTCAGACAAACTTTGGGAAAAAATAACAGAGAATTTGAGCAAAATTAACAACGGGTTGATTTGCTTTTAAGTTTCATTTTAAATGTTATCAGAGAAGTCTAAAAAAAGAGCATTTGAAAGCTGAATGAGGTTCGTCAGCTCAGACAAAGACGTGGCATTAAGGAAATAAACAAGTTATATAAGAACGTTCTTAATTGTTTTCCGGAAATCAACACTTATAGTGCCGGAACAAGATATTGATACAAAGATGGATTGGCACGTAAGAATTTTCGTATTCATTATGTGGGAAAGATATATATTGCATTATTATCATTAATTCTTCTGTTACACAGTCTTTGCCGGTGTTCTTTTTGTGTATCAGCCGGGCGCAAACCATGCATGCACCTGGAGCATCAGTCACTCTAGTCAATCATTCTGTCATAAAGTAAGCACATTCCTGAAAATTCGTGCAGATCCCAGCATGCAGATCTTTTGGGTCTCTGTCAGAGTAGCTCTCCCTGATACTTTCTTGATGTTTTCTACTATCCCCTTGTTGTTGTTGTTGTTATTATTATTATTATTATTATTATTCAGAAACAAGTAAAAAATAACGCGGATACAAACGAACGACGTTTAGGTGTCATCTTGACTCCATTTTCAAGTTCAAAATGATTGCTGATAAACTGTCAAAAACATTTTGGTTGATGATCAGCATATCATATCCGAGAACTGTCTCCCCGATGTTGTTAGATCAATCCAGATTGCCACTTTTGCCGATGACACAAAGGTTTTCAAAGAAATAACAACTACGAGCGACGCAGAACAACTTCAGGAGGACCTTTTTGACCTGGTCACGTGCAAAGCCGCATCACTAGGAAACTTAAACCCGTCGTCTTTGTCTATCATATGGCCGGCTCTCAACTTGAAGTTGTCTCTGCCGAGAAGGATCTCGGTGTTTACATCACGGATAACCTCACGTGGAATAAACAAGTCAATGTGCAATGCGCTAAAGCCAGCAGGCTCCTGGGATATGTACGGAGAAACCCCAGACTCCTCAAAAGCACTACGGTTAGACGCCCGGCATACCTTACCCTTGTAAGATCCCTCTTGGCTATGCCACGCAAGTTTGGACTCTGCCGCAGTCAATAGACCTGATTCGAAAGCTAGAGCGTGTCCAGAGGCGCGCTACAAAGTATATCCTGGATCTACCATTCATTTGTGACCAAACATAAAGGCATAGGCTAATGAATCTCAACTTATTACCAATCTCCCATTGGCACGAGTTTTAAGACATGATTTTTTTTTCAAAGTTGTAACCGGAAGAGTTAGAGTTAGTCCTTCTGTTCTCCTGCAAGTCTTAGTTACTCGCACTACCAGATCTAACAGCAACCGTAATGTCACTCACTTTATTTCAAGGAAATGTAATACTGTTGTATTTAAGAAACTGGGAACGTGAAATGGGGCCGCTATTACAAAATGTTGCTAATCAAGTGTTCGACATTTAGCATGCAAAGGAAGAGAACGTAGCATATTCAGCTAAACTTGAGAATTTCATATATCACGATATATCTTACTTTAAAAGATGTTATAAAATAAGACATACACTCCTCTTATATTTTTAAACTACCTCTCATGAATGTTAGCTAACTCTATTAAAATGAATATAAAATCCCAGAAACTTAAAATAATTTGTGAGAAAACAATATATATCACCTAAAAAAATAACTTATTATTAGTTGCTCTTACTAAATATTTTGAGCAAGTTTTTGGCGCCAGTACTTGACGCCAAAGTGGATTCAAGATAAGAGAAGACAAACGTAAATCGAATACTGGATAGAGCGATTTTGTTTGACCTTGAAAACGGTTTCCGTCTAGTTTTATCAGGAAAAAGATCAAAACACGAGATTAGTTGCATTTCTGAGGTTGTAGTATACCATGTTTGCTGACCCTCAAGCGATCCCTCCAAACGATCTCAATGAGCCTTGTGGTGGCATATCTTTCACTGGTTGTTACCCGTTTTGAGAGCATGGCGAATTTCGCTGGTTAAGTGCACTGCTTTTATTTGAGAGGAATAACCCGTCACTCTAGGAATAAATCATTAATTCCCAATACAAGGGAAATCCACGGTAGCTTCTTGGTGTAGCGGACGATGAGATTATCAAAACATTGAAAATACACTGAAAAATACTCATATCACAAACGCAATGCATGGCTAAACAACAGCACTTGCTGTAGTGTTATACAACAAGAAGAAGTAATAGAATGGCATCCTAGTGAAGTTCAGGAAGTTTTTAACACAGCAACTAGAATTCGAGTTACCTCAAAAGATTTCAGTGAAATTTTGATAAAGGGAAAGGAAATTCAGTTCGAGTTAGTGAGGAATTCAACTTAGTAATCCGTGTTCCAGTTAGTTCTTTTAATTTTGGATTAACACTGTAATTAAAACTAACGCAGATGATTTCGCCAACTCGGTCAAGATTCTTAACGCATTAAGTGTTTTATTAGCCTGAGAAAACAGCAGACACTTCTGGACGCCATCACCGGTTTCTTCACGAAATGAAGTCTGAGAAACGAGCGCAGAAATTCCATACTATTCTTGTTGACAATATTAAATTCGGGGTTTTGTGAGTGTGGGTGCTTTAACCTAAAGCGCTTATACGCTTCAACAGGGCGATCACTAAGATTTTAGTGAAGTTCCCAGGCAAGTAGACGGCATTGAATTCCACAGCTAGGAAGTTCTTTTAGTCCTGTTTCCTTTTTGTTTACTGTAAAAGTACCCGTCTGTGATACTCACAGTAGCCGCGGGATATCACCGACTCCCGGTTCTCAGTGACAGCCCTGCTTTAAACAAAACTCTTAAAACATATTAAAGCCTGAGAAAACAGCCGACATTGCGCGACGTGACCCGTGGAGTGGGGGCGAGGTACTCCCCTATACTAATAAGCCATATGGGTATATGCCATCCCAAAGGGTAGGGTCTTTGCGCCGTTTTGGTCTGAAAACGGGTACAGACTTTGTTCATTTTGGTCTGGAAGAGCGTATGGTTTTCAAGGGAACTACGGGAATGTACGAACATATTTATTGTTTCAATTCCAAATGAGTAAAAAAGAAAGAGAAATAAACGATTTCGACATGGATTTTAAGAAATCTTTTCTGTTGCTGTTCCAATCTAAGTAATGAGGACATAATTTCTTAAAGGCCAGGTCTAAGAGTGAGTATGGATTGAGGCCAGGTCTGAAAACGGTTGTGAAGAATGAAGTTTTTGGTCTGAAATAGGGTCAGGATTTGGAGAACCGGGCGGTACAACCCCAGCAAAAATTACCAGGAGTACCCCCCCCCCCCCTTCCTTGGGACGCCACCACTAGTTTCCCCGCGAAATGACGTCCAGAAACGAGCGCAGAAAATCCGTACTGCATGATGACACGTCACTGAACCTACCAGAAGCACTACTTAGATCCGTGGTAGTGACGTGTCATGAGAGAGGAGAAGCCGTTACGTCACGTTGCCATGGTAGCAAAATTTCTGGATCTCAACAAGCCGTGGTCCTGCAAATATAGCAGGAAGAAAAAAAACGATAAAAATGACATGCGTGAGTCCTGTGCATGATTGCACCCTGGATCAAAATGGTAGACCATACTTTTCTTCCATAGTTCGACAATGCAAATGGTCGTCTCTGTCATGAACAATTGTTGAGGTCCAAGAATTTTGCTACTATGGTAACGAGACCTCGCAATTCTATAGTTCAGAGCGTCAATCGAGCCCAGTCCTCAGTCCAGTTCGTCCTACGAAAGTGATCAAAGGAGGCTTGGAACCGAACACCATCGCACGAAGCCTGGCGAAAATAACAGAAAATGCCCTGGCAGAACGTTGAGAAAAAGTCCCAGATTAAAATATGTCAGGGAAAAGTCAGGGAAAAAAGAAAATTTTTCAAGGTAAGGGAAAAGTCAGGGAATTTTTTAAGAAGTCAGGGAAAATCTTTGATATTGTCAAAGTCAGTTAAAAGTCAGGGAATTCTGTTTTCCGGTTTGTAGTTCATAAGTTTTCTTCAAGACTTTGAAATGCATTTTCTTTCGGAAAAGATGAAAAGCATGCTGCAAAGCAAGCAAAGCGATCAATTTGACACTTTACGCCTGATACATGTAGTAGTTGTGGTCAGTGGTTTTCGTTGTGAATGATTTCTTCCAAATTCCTTCTTCCTCTTTACGCGAAAAGCGGAAAAAGAGAAAAGTGTCGATGGGCAGCCAAAAAAACTAAAGCAAATTTAAACATCGATTGTTTCTCATTAATAAAAGATCAGTGAAAACTGTTTAAAGGTCAGGGAAAAGTCAGGGAATTTTAACTTTCTGTTGAGTGGCAACCCTGTATTAGCCCCAATAGCCTGCTACAAAGACTACCAATAAACGGTAACAAACCTTGCAACGATTCTAACGTACTTAACCCTTTAAGTCCCAATAGTGACCAACATCAATTTTCTCCTGACAATATCCGTACATTGTCAAGAGATATGGTTATGAGAATTAACAAAATGATTACCAGAGAGAAAATGCCTTGATCTTTGAACAAATTCTCTCAACTCATTCTTTAACGAAATGTATGGAGACCAGTTTGGAGAATTTGTTTGTGGATATTGGGACTTAAAGGGTTAAACTTCACTGATAAAGGGCCTGGGGCCCGTTTCTCGAAAGTCCCGGTAACTTTTCGGGCCCGAAATTAGCCTGAGTATCAGGCGTTTCTGGGGAAAAGGGGAAAGATGGAAGCGAAAAAGAGAGAGAGCTGAAGGAGAGAAAGGCCTGACACAGATGTTTTTACTGGAGCCTTCCACCCCCACACAGCATGATTCGATACCATCCAATCAAAATAACTTCCGCTCATTGAGTTGTCAGCTTCACGTGTCAAAAAGTTCGCCTAAAATAAATCTCACTTTACGGTCTTACCGAGCTCCGGTGCTTGTGTTGCTACGATTTCGCTTTTTTCTGAAACCTCCGATGATGAGTTTTCGAATACTTGTAATGTAAAACCTGCCGTTTTTGAGGAATTGTAACATGTTTTAGGAACTGTGGTAGTGTAAGATCGCCAACGCTCTGTTTAAAAATAAACGTGCGCCCGGAAAATTGTAAATTGCTTTTGTTTACAGAGTTCAATCAGGCGCTTGTCTGGCAGCTAAAAAGCTGATGTTATCCCTCGTATTCTCGGGTGGTTGAAAGGAGCTGCCAAAATGAATAGGAAGGTGCGATAGTGAAACACCTATGCCTAGAAATTATGAAGCAGCAGTAAATTCCACCACTTCACAGAGAGCTCGTGAAAGAAGTGAGAGCCTATACAGGGCGTAACACATCGATCGAAATCGATCATCGGAAAGCTAATCGATAAATCGATACTACTCGATATTACTCGATAATAATCAATCGATTAAGCAAATTAATCGATCAAAATCGATAATCACACAAGTTTGAGCATTTGGTATCGATTTCTATCGATTTCGGGAAATTTTCGAAGATTCCACGAGAAAACAACCGCTCATAATCTGCCCCGAGTAAGCCAATTTGATCGAAACAATAGTGTTGAATATATTTACTACAAAGCAAGACTGGCTTAGTGCACCCTGTATTAACTCTGATTAACCATCGCTTTCATCCGCTTTCATACCTTAACACCGGCTATTAAACAACGCCGAACAACGGCAACTCTCAGGTGTCAAACTAGCAAACCTCAGCAAACGCATTTTGTCAGCAGCCATCATTTTCGGTTTGAGATTAAATTCTTTGACCCACCGACCCATTCAGCATTCACCGGCCCATTCATTCTGCATTCAGTATGCTGCTGAGTATATTAGAAAAATGTGCAAATATAGTCAGTCACGGATAGTCGACAGAACACCTTTAGCCGGCTTTAGCGTGTTTGTCAAACGCATCGGCGAGAGCAAGGCGCGATAGCTAAGAAATTAGGGGAGACTGGGGCGAGGGGGTGGGGTGCCCGCGGCATTTTATCAGATCCTGTTTTGAACAGCGTTTGTGCCATTCTCAGCATTTTTATCAGTTTGATATGAAGTTACTGTTACTGTTACTGTTACTGTTGTTTTGTTACTGTTGTTGTTTTACTGTTGTTTTAAAAGATATGAAATACAATGTAGATAGTAATTAACGTCAATTTTTAAGGTGAATCATTTCTTCGTTTCGATACCCGCGAGAAGAATATATATGTTCATGTCTTACAGTGTTTCACAGCGTCAAAAAGCTTAGGAGAGACAAATAAAAGATTGTTCAAACAAACTTCATTAAAATGGAATCTTTTAGCGGGAAACCGGTTGTTTCGCTTAGTAGTTGTTTCGCTAACGAACGTCTTAGGTTAGTTCGCTAACGTATATTCTTCGTTCTATAAGCGTGAACAGTACCTTTTCTTGCCCAATATTATCGATCGAAATCGATACTAATCGAACGAGATCGATACTAATCGAACGAAATCGATACTAATCGAACGAAATCGATCAAATCGATAATCACAAAGAATCTGGCGATCGATTTTTATCGATTTCCGGTATTAATCAATTGATTAGTATCGATGTTTATCGATGTTTATCGATTTTGATCGAGTATCGGAATTATCGATGTGTTACGCCCTGCCTATAGCAAAGGTCAATCTAGGCTCGATTTCCGCCGTCTCCCGGGTCTGGTAATCGAGCCTAAGGTCAATCCCGCTGGCGAAATATGATGGAGCCCGCTTGAGCTTAAGACATTTCAAAAGTGAGAAAATTTTTGAAGAGGAAGCGGACGAATTCTAATCACGTACGCTATCGTAACCGCAACAAGCAAAGTCAAGCTTTTTAAAAGCATTGGTGCTGTCGGCTTCCATACTTCGAGTACATCATTCCTTTAAACTACGAGGCCTTCAAAACACAATTCTTGCTCAGGTTTAATTTTATTCCAGGAAAGAACTTGAGAGCGCGCTCCAGAGCCTTTTTGAATTCCTCTCTGCGTCTCTGTCCATAAAAGTATCACATACCGGTAACATGAAATCAAAACACTCTATGAAAAATTTCAATGGCTTCTCCTTGCCGATCGCTCTTGCGGTCGGTGACGTCAGGGGGTATTGTGTGTTATCCAATCAGTGCCACATCCAGATTTTGGATGTGTCACACGATTCGCTGAATGGTTCTGTGTCAGGCCTTCCTTTCTCTTCTCCCCCTCCCTCCTCCCCATCTAAAATCTCCTCTCCCCTAGCCCCTTAGGAAGGCCTGATACTCAGGCTAGCCCGAAATCAAATATTCAAATCGAAATATAAAGAATAAGAGCGCCGGTCCTAGCTAACAAACTACTCCATTTTGTTTCACTAACTGATAGTTTTATCATGCTAGATGCTAAACTTTTGAAACCTCGATCTTTAATATAAACGTAGACGGCTTACCGGGCCCGTTAATTATCGGGACTTTCGAGAAACGGGCCCCAGGCCCGAAACGTTTGGAGAGTGAACTAATATCAAAAGACAGCACTCGCGTTCATTACTTTTTTTTGTATTGAACGTTCCTTTATTTAAAAGAAATCCGAGTATATTCTACAACTAGCAAATGCCTATATTGCTGGTAAAGCACGAACATTAAGTCTCTCCTAACCCTTAAATATTCAAACTGATTGTTCTGCAAGCAGATTTGACGATTAAGCGGTAACAGAAGGGGAAAGAAGTAAGGGATTGAATTTCTTTTTTCTCTGTAGGTGACTTTAAAACACCTTCCAATTAGCCAATCAGCTTTAAAAATTCTCACACAGAATACCAAGTTTGAATATTATTAATAAGATTATTTTTTAGTCTCTATGTTTATGAAGCCAAAACTATGCTCTTATTCAAGGAGGCAGATTAAAAATGACCTGCAACCGTTCCATCCTTGGAGGTACGGCTATCGGCTGCATTTGATCACTGACGGAAGGCCCTCTTCTTTTTGGTACCTGCGAAACAATAATAGAAACATAAGTTGATGAGTTTTTTCTAATTTTGAAAATCAATGAACGCACATTATAGTTACCTTCCTCAGGCATGAAATCCGGGATATCTTCGTCCTTCCAGTTTAAGGCTCCGGCTTCATACTTGTTCACGTTTTCGCCTTTAAAACAATAATTTTAGGGGAAAAAATGTTAAAAACTGTTTCAATTTGTAATCTATCAATATCAAAACTGCTCTTTTGACAGTTTCTAAGTTCTAACCTTTTCCAAAAAGTTTGTGCAGAATGGCGTTTCTGGTATCAATCCTTTGCTCATTGTCTGGCAAGGAACGCTGTCGAGAGCAAAAAATGAAAACGTAAATCTACAGCGTAAATGTCATCTCGGAGTTTTAGGCTAGCGTGTAGGTTGCATGTAACTAAAAGAAATTAAGACCATATTAAATTTTTAATACTTTTAGTGCGAGAGTATCTCCGATCCTGCTGGTTTAAATTTATTCACCTCTGCCATTGTTCAATAAAAGCTACGCGCTTTGTGTTTCCTTTTGTTCGTAAGTAACAGTTTGAAAATCGCCAGAAATTCTGTTCGGCTGTTACCGTATGTCAATCGTCTTTGTTTCATTTTAAAAATATTTGGTTATTCACAATCTAGTTTATCCTACCTTTCCAAAAAAGAATGCTTGAGCTGTGAACCCCATGAATGCAACAAAAAACAGCAGCAGCAAAAGTCGAGCCATCGCGCCGGTATGAAAGGAAAGTCACCCCAGAGCAGTTTATGCTGCTGGATGAGTTACATCACATTTATATGCTCATAACCCCATCAATATTGTTTTCAATATTTTCAGGTACAAATATAACGTTCGTGACTGATGCATTCACTGATCGGAATATCCATCTTCTACATGTCATTATACTATGGTCCAAACTGAGTGACACTCAAAGGAAAGTGTGGAGTGAAATGTCACGTACATTCCACGGGGTGTGACTTTAGGAGGAAAGTGTGTGGTGAAATGTCACGTACATTCCACGTGATGTGACTTTAGGGGCCAACAATTTAACTTTTAAGGTAATGGGCAGGGTGATTTCAGAAAAAAAAATAATCATCATAATATTCGTAACCTCCAATTCGGCCTGGAGCAGAGTTTTCAGGCAACCAAATTATACTGCCCCTTTGTTTACGCGGCCTGTGCTAACATAGTAGATGATAAGATCACAAAAGTAAAACCAAATTCTATCACTTTGGCCTGCGTGCAGAGGTCCCTCTCTTGCTTGGCTTCGCCCCGTAACGTAAACAAACCAACCACGCGACAGACAAGCCACGCAAACAACTTTGTAAACGCTAAAAGCCATACAAGAGAGAAACCTCTGCTCGCAGGGTAACTACCCTTAAAAATGAATCGAGATTTGCTAATAAGTTGTTGATTTAAAAGAGTTGGGATGGAGTTGTTGTATTTGAGAACTGGAAACGTGAAATGTGGCCGATATTGTAAAATGTTGCTGATCAAGTGTTCGATGTTTCGCATGCAAAGGACGTGGACGTATAGCTTATTCTGCTAAACTTGAGAATTTCATATATCGCGATATCCTACTTTTAAAAGAAAAAAAAATAAAATAAGACATGCACTCCTCTTTTGTTTTTAGGCTAGTTCTTTTAAATACTAGCTACCGGTACAGTCGAACCTCCCGTAAGCGACCGCACCCAAGTGCAAAGACTTAGTGGTCACTTACGGGAGGTGGTCGCTTACAAGAATCGGACCATACAAGGGTCTCTTCCGAGAAAAGGTCCACACACGTGCACTTTATGGTAGATAATTAAATTGCATGCAATGTCTAAGTTACGCCATGTGTAGTTCCATGTTGTCAGTAGAATAAATTCTTAAGGTGATGTTACACGGGACGCTTCGCAACACAGTAATACAGCATTGTTGCGACATTGTTTCGAATGATTGCAACATTGCTCCAACATTGCCACGCTGTTTTCAGACTCTGGGTCAATGGAAATTAAACCGCACCATTTCCTCTTGTTGTGAGTCTAGGCCGCTTGTGATAACATAGCAAAATCAAGATAAGACCACAAAAGTAATACTGAATATTAGTTATTTATCCTGAAACCCAATTCTATCACGTTGGGTATAATTGTTTTTCTAAATGACTGCAAAAAAATGCAGTAGTGAAACTTTGATGGAATTTTTTTTTTTCAAAAATCATTGCACTGAAAAATGTATCGGTATTTGCTAATGAGTTGTTGATATAAAAGAGGTGGGATGGATTTGTTCTATTTGAGAAACTTTAGCATGCAGAGGACGTGAATGTGGCTTTAATTCAGCTTTCATATATCTTAATTTTAAAAAAATATTTTAAAATAATACATGTACCAGTGTACCTCTCTTATATTTTTATATTTTTAAATGTAAGCTAACGCTATTAAAATGGATAAAAAAATCCGAGAAACTATTAAAAATAATTTGTTATTAGTACAGGTAATAGCATTATTTGTAGTGATATTTGGCATAAATACCACAAGTGATATTTTAAAATTGTTATATGTAATTTGAGACAATTTTGAAATATCACGAGTGGTATTCATGCCAAATATCACGTAAAAATCATGCTATTATTTGTTTATACTACTACCTGCAAAAGGTTTGTAATTTTCACATGAAGGTATTTCAAATTAAGCTGAAATACCACTGCTCTAAGCCAATCAAATTGCAGAAATTTCTCGTGTAGTAGTATAATAGAAAATATCACCTAAAAAGATACATTATTACATCCAGTCGAACCTCCCCTGAACGATCACCCAAAATGCACGCAAAAGACTTGGTCGCTTACGGGAGGTGGTCGCGTACAAGAATCAAATCACATGGGGCCTCTTCCGAGAAGAGGTCCGGGCACATCTACTTCATGGAAGATAATTTATTGCACGCAATTTCTAAGTTAGGCCATGTGTAGTTCCATGTTGTCACTCAAAGTTCTTTCTTACATTCAAAGTAGCACAGCGTACACAGTGAGCATTGAGACCACAGAATGTGCCAAGTGGTCGCTTAGAAGCGCTTAAAAACAATCAAAAATCATCAATCATCAGGCCCCAAAACTGGTGCCGGTTGCTTACAGGAGGTGGTCGTTTACTAGAGGTTCCTACTGTAAGGCTTTGACGAGGAAAGTTGTGGTTTTTGGGAGAGGTGGTCGCATGTGGGAGATGGTCGCACTAGAGGTTCGACTGTATCACTATCATTATTTTCTGGTTTCTTACGCAATTTCAGATTTCTAAAACTCGCTCAATCTAGGTCCGTTGTATAGAGTATATTTATAAAAACTTTGCGACAAGACAGCTTTCTGCATACTCCTCAGAACATGATCATTTCATTCTCCTACTAAAATGATTCCACTAAAGTAAAACTTCATCTATGCCTGAAAAATTATAGACCATCCACCTTGGCAGGAGAATTTCAGCACCTGCTTAGGGATTCTCCCATCGGAAAGCAGAGTTCCGGCTTTACCCTTTGTTAAGATATAAACTGAACTTAATCATGGCAACTGCCCCTGGGCCCCCCGAATATCACAGGGTTCCCAGTATTACACCCGTTGCTGTTCTCCACCCGGGGAAAACTCAACAACTATCACAGGTTTCCTCCGTTTTTCTCGTATACTCTTAAAAAAAACCTGTTTGTGTTAGCCCAGTGCACTTTACCCACCCTGCAAGTACACGGGGAATTCTTTCAGGCCAATTATACCACACATCTGAGTCGGCGCTCGTTCCTGTCTGACGTATTATGATGGCACAACTTAATCAGAAGACGTTTATTATGCAATTTCAAGTTGTGCGCCCCTGCAATGCTGCTCGAGGGACCTATCTTCAACTTCTTCATCCAATCGATGACGTGTTTTGCTTAGATTTTGCCTTTCTCACATTCTAAATAATTTATGATTTTAATCATGATTAAGTAGCAGCATGCATTTCCTTTGCTATATTTTTGTATGCCTGAGACGAACTTATAATTAAAAAATAATAATAAATAAATATATAAAATTGAACACCAGTTAACACCCGAGTGGCTATAACAGAGGCATGCCAATTCCTTTGGCTCACCGGTTACTCTCAAGAACAAGTATCACACGATTTTCTCTTTCTTTTAAATACAGGTCAGAGATGTTAATTTTTTTTCTTATCTTATTGTTATTGAAAAAAAGGAAACTGAAACCTGAAACCTGAAACCTGCCTCTTCAACCCCCTCTTTCTCCAGTCCTTCGTTGATAGCATCTTTGAGTGATTACTTATATTACTCGTTATTGATTCTTTATTTTCGGTTTCTCAGAACAGTCCAACATTTCCAAACTGATTACGAGATGTTGAGCCCAAAATCACTGTAAAAGCAATACCGATATAGGGTGAAGGACCAACGGGTAACACAAAATGTTTATTTTCCTTTTAGAACGGAGCTCATTTTAATAGAATCTAAATTTTACTTATTTGAGTAATTTCTCTGGTCAGACAAACTTTGGGAAAAAATAATAGAGAATTTGAGCAAAGTTAACAACGGATTGATTTGCTTTTAAGTTTCATTTTAAATGTTATCAGAGAAGTTTAAAAAAAGAGCAATTGAAAGCTGGGTGAGGTTCGTCAGCTTAGACAAAGACGTGGCATTAAGGAAATAAACAAGTTATATAAGAACGTTCTTAATTGTTTTCCGGAAATCGACACTTATTGTGCCGGAACAAGATATTGATACAGAGATGGATTGGCACGTAAGAATTTTCGTATTCATTATGTAGGAAAGATATATATTGCATTATTATCATTTTTTCTTCTGTCACAGTCTTTGCCGGTGTTCTTTTTCTGGTGCATCAGTCACTCTAGTCAATCACTATGGTCATAAACTAAGCACATTCCTGAGGATTCGTGCAGATCCCAGCATGCAGATCTTTTGGGTCTCTGTCAGAGTAGCTCTCTCTGATACTTTCTTGATGTTTTCTACTATCCCCTTGTTATTATTATTTCTATTATTATTATTATTATTATTATTTATTATCATTGTTATTCATAAACAAGTAAAAAATAACGCGGAAATGAACGAACGATGTTTCGGTGTCATCTTGACGCCATTTTCAAGTTCGAAATGATTGCAGATAAACTGTCAAAAACATTTGGTTGTTTAGCATATCATATCGATTCTACGCCCCATGTTGTTCGTTCTGTATGTGAACTCTCTGCCAGATGTTGTTAGATCAAGCCAGATTGCCGCTTTTGCCGATGACACAAAGGTTTTCAAAGAAATAACATCAACGCGCGACGCAGAACAACTTCAGGAGGACCCATCTGACCTGGTCACGTGGTCAGATTCTGCTAGCCTAAACTTTAATTACAACCGTTGAAATGCAAAGCCGCATCACCAGGAAACTTAAACTCGTCGTTTTTCTCTATCATATGGCCGGCTCTCAACTTGAAGTTGTCTCTACCGAGAAGGATCGTGGTGTTTACATCACGGATAACCTCACGTGGCATAAGCAAGTCAATGTGCAATGCGCTAAGGCCAGTAGGTTCCTGGGATATGTACGGAGAAACACCAGACTCGTCAAAACCATTACGGGTAGACTCCTGGCATGCCTTACCCTTGTAAGATCCCTCTTAGCTATGTAAGATCCCTCTTGGCTATGCCCGCGCTAACCTGTGTACAGACGTCCCCCCTCCCTCAGAAAAAAATCTTCCTCTAAGAGAGGGGGAACGTCTGTACACAGGCTGTACCACGCAAGTGTGAACACCGCAGTAAATAGACCTGATTCGAAAGGTAGAGCGTGTCCAGAGGCGCGCTACAAAGTATATCCTGGATCTACCATTCATTTGTGACCAAACATAAAGGCACAGGCTAATAAATCTTAACTTATTTCCAATCTCCCATTGGCACGAGTTTTTAAACATGATTCTTTTTTCAAAGTTGTAACCGGAAGAGTTAGAGTTAGTCCTTCTGTTCTCCTGCACGTCTTAGTTACTCGCACTACGAGATCTAACAGCAACCGTAATGTCACTCACTTTATTTCAAGGAAATGTAATACTGTTGTATTTGAGAAACTGGAAACGTAAAATGGGGCCGCTATTACAAAATGTTGCTAATCAAGTGTTCGACATTTAGCATGCAAAGGAAGTGAACGTAGAATATTCAGCTAAACTTGAGAATTTCATATATCACGATATATCTTACTTTAAAAAATGTTATAAAATAAGACATACACTCCTCTTATATTTTTATACTACCTCTCATGAATGTTAGCTAACTCTATTAAAATGAATATAAAATCCCAGAAACTTAAAATAATTTGTAAGAAAACAATATATATCACCTAAAAAAATAAATTATTTATAGTTGCTCTTACTAAATATTTTAAGCAAGTTTTTGGCGCCAGTACTTGACGCCAAAGTGGATTCAAGATAAGAGAAGACAAACGTAAATCGAATACTGGATAGAGCGATTTTGTTTGACCTTGAAAACGGTTTCCGTCTAGTTTTATCAGGAAACAGATCAAAACACGAGATTAATTGCATTTCTGAGGTTGTAGTATACCATGTTTGTTGACCCTCAAGCGATCCCTCCAAACGATCTCAATGAGCCTTGTGGTGGCATATCTTTCACTGGTTTTTACCCGTTTTGAGAACATGGCGAATTTCGCTGGTTAAGTGCACTGCTTTTATTCGAGAGGAATAACCCCTCACTCTAGGAATATCTCATTAATTCCCAATACAAGGGAAATCCACGGTAGCTTCTTGGTGTAGCGGACGATAAGATTATCAAAACATTGAAAATACACTGAAAAATACTCATATCACAAACGCAATGCATGGCTAAACAACAGCACTTGCTGTAGTGTTATACAACAAGAAGAACTAATAGAATGGCATCCTAGTGAAGTTCAGGAAGTTTTTAACACAGGAACCAGAATTCGAGTTACCTCAAAAGATTTCAGTGAAATTTTGATAAAGGGAAAGGAAATTCAGTTCGAGTTAGTGAGGAATTCAACCTAGTAATCCGTGTTCCAGTTAGTTCTTTTAATTTTGGATTAACACTGTAATTAAAAAAAAACTAACGCAGATGATTTCGCCAACTCGGTCAAGATTCTTAACGCATTAAGTGTTTTATTAGCCTGAGAAAACAGCAGACACTTCTGGACGCCATCACTGGTTTCTTCACGAAATGAAGTCAGAAACGAGCGCAGAAATTCCATACTATTCTTGTTGACAATATTAAATTCGGGGTTTTGTGAGTGCGGGTGCTTTAACCTAAAACGCTTATACGCTTCAACAGGGCGATCGCTAAGATTTTAGTGAAGTTCCCAGGCAAGCACTCTTTTTTTTTTATAAGAATATATTTTATAAGAATATCGAGGCTGAAATTTGCGAAATTTTAAGAATATTTTAACAATAAAGCCGAGGCTGAGATTTTGAAAAGGATCGATATAATTTTGCGAGTTGAAACATCTGTAAATACAATACAATTTTATGTTTTTAACTTAACCGTATAAAATTATTCCTTTCTCTGAAAGGCGAAATTAGCCAACAAAACGAAAAATCCTGCACTAGCTATAGCAAAATGTTCGACGCTAATGACAGTTCGATGAACGGTACATGTAACACATATCCATATACCCCAATAAATTGTAAAACGGAAATGTCATAAGCTATAATTTAAGAATAATACAAGAATATTTTCAGCCTAAAATCGGTAGAAAAATAAGAATATTCAGCCTGGGCCGGAAAAACAACATTCTTATAAAAAAAAAAAAGAGTGTAGACGGCATTGAATTCCACAGCTAGGAAGTTCTTTTAGTCCTGTTTCCTTTTTGTTTACTGTAAAAGTACCCGTCAGTGATACTCACAGTAGCCGCGGGATATCACCGACTCCCGGTTCTCAGTGACAGCCCTGCTTGAAACAAAACTCTTAAAACATATTAAAGCCTGAGAAAACAGCCGAGGTACTCCCCTATACTAATAAGCCATATGGGTATATGCCATCCCAAAGCGTAGGGTCTTTGCGCCGTTTTGGTCTGAAAACGGGTACAGACTTTGTTCATTTTGGTCTGGAAGAGCGTATGGTTTTCAAGGGAACTACGGGAATGTACGAACATATTTATTGTTTCAATTCCAAATGAGTAAAAAAGAAAGAGAAATAAACGATTTCGACATGGATTTTAAGAAATCTTTTCTGTTGCTGTTCCAATCTAAGTAATGAAGACATAATTTCTTAAAGGCCAGGTCTGAAAACGGTTGTGAAGAATGAAGTTTTTGGTCTGAAATAGAGTCAGGATTTGGAGAACCGGGCGGTACAACCCCACCAAAAATTACCAGGAGTACCCCCCCCCCCCCCCCTTCCTTGGGACGCCACCACTAGTTTCCCCGCGAAATGACGTCCAGAAACGAGCGCAGAAAATCCGTACTGCATGATGACACGTCACTACCAAGATCTGGGAAGTGCTCCTGGTTAAATTTGTTTGAACCTACCAGAAGCACTACCCAGATCTTGGTAGTGACGTGTCATGAGAGAGGAGAAGCCGTTACGTCACGTTACCATGCTAGCAAAATTTCTGGATCTCAACAAGCCGTAGTCCTGCAAATATAGCAGGAAGAAAAAAAAACGATAAAAATGACATGCATGACTCCTATGCATGATTGCACTCTGGATCAAAATGGTAGCCCATACTTTTCTTCCATCGTTCGAAAATGCAAATGGCCGTCTCTGTCATGAACAATTGTTGAGGTCCAAGAATTTTGCTACCATGGTAACGAGACTTCACAATTCTATACTTCACAGCGTCAATCGAGCCCAGTCCTCAGTCCAGTTCGTCCTACGAAAGTGATCAAAGGAGGCTTGGAACCGAACACCATCGCACGAAGCCTGGCGAAAATAGCAGAAAATGCCCAGGCAGAACGTTGAGAAAAAGTCCCAGATTAAAATATGTCAGGGAAAAGTCAGGGAAAAAAGAAAATTTTTCAAGGTAAGGGAAAAGTCAGGGAATTTTTTAAGAAGTCAGGGAAAATCTTTGATATTGTCAAAGTCAGTTAAAAGTCAGGGAATTCTGTTTTCCGGTTTATAGTTCATAAGTTTTCTTCAAGGCTTTGAAATGCATTTTCTTTCGGAAAAGATGAAAAGCATGCTGTAAAGCAAGCAAAGCGATCAATGTAACACTTTACGCCTGATACATGTAGTAGTTGTGGTCAGTAATTTTCGTTGAGAATGATTTCTTCCAAATTCCTTCTTCCTCTTTCCGCGAAAAGCGGAAAAAGTTTGAAACTGAAGAGAAAAGTGTCGATGGGCAGCCAAAGAAACTAAAGCAAATGTAAACATCGATTGTTTCTCGTTAATAAAAGGTCAGTGAAAACTGTTTAAAGGTCAGGGAAAAGTCAGGGAATTTTTAACTTTCTGTTGAGTGGCAACCCTGTATTAGCTCCAATAGCCTGCTACAAAGACTACCAATAAACGGTAGCAAACCTTGCAACGATTCTAACGTACTTAACTCTTTAAGTCCCAATAGTGACCAACATCAATTTTCTCCTGACAATATCCGTACATTGTCAAGAGATATGGTTATGAGAATTAACAAAATGATTATACCAAAGAGAAAATGCCTTGATCTTTGAACAAATTCTCTCAACTCATTCTTTAACGAAATGTATGGAGACCAGTTTGGAGAATTTGTTTGTGGATATTGGGACTTAAAGAGTTAAACTTCACTGATAAAGGGCCAGGCCCGAAACGTTTGGAGAGTGAACTAATATCAAAAGACGGCACTCGCTTTCATTACTTTTTTTTGTATTGAGCGTTCCTTTATTTAAAAGAAATCCGAGTATATTCTACAACTAGCAAATGCCTATATTGCTGGTAAAGCAGGAACATTAAGTCTCTCCTAACCCTTAAATATTCGAACTGATTGTTCTGCAAGCAGATTTGACGATTACGCGGTCACAGAAGGGGAAAGAAGTAAGGGATTGAATTTCGTTTTTCTCTGTAGGTGACTTTAAAACACCTTCCAATTAGCCAATCAGCTTTAAGGATTCTCACACAGAACACCAACTTTGAATATCATTAATAAGATTATTTTTTAGTCTCTATGTTTATGAAGCCAAAACTATGCTCTTATTCAAGGAGGCAGATGAAAAATGACCTGCAACCGTTCCATCCTTGGAGGTACGGCTATCGGCTGCATTTGATCACTGACGGAAGGCCCTCTTCTTTTTGGTACCTGCGAAACAATAATAGAAACATAAGTTGATGAGTTTTTTCTAATTTTGAAAATCAATGAACGCACATTATAGTTACCTTCCTCAGGCATGAAATCCGGGATATCTTCGTCCTTCCAGCTTAAGGCTCCGGCTTCATACTTGTTCACGTTTTCGCCTTTAAAACAATAATTTTAGGGGAAAAAAATGTTAAAAACTGTTGCAATTTGTAATCTATCAATATCAAAACTGCTCTTTTGACAGTTTCTAAGTTCTAACCTTTTCCAAAAAGTTTGTGCAGAATGGCGTTTCTGGTATCAATCCTTTGCTCATTGTCTGGCAAGGAACGCTGTCGAGAGCAAAAAATGAAAACGTAAATCTACAGCTTAAATGTCATCTCGGAGTTTTAGGCTAGCGTGTAAGTTGCATGTAAATAAAAGAAATTAAGACCATATTAAATTTTTAATACTTTTAGTGCGAGAGTATCTCCGATCCTGCTGGTTTAAATTTATTCACCTCTGCCATTGTTCAATAAAAGCTGCGCGCTTTGTGTTTCCTTCTGTTCGTAAGTAACAGTTTGAAAATCGCCAGAAATTCTGTTCGGCTGTTGCTTTATGTCAATCCTCTTTGTTTCATTTTAAAAATATTTGGTTATTCACAATCTAGTTTATCCTACCTTTCCAAAAAGGAATGCTTGAGCTGTGAATCCCATGAATGCAACAAAAAACAGCAGCAGCAAAAGTCGAGCCATCGCGCCGGTATGAAAGGAAAGTCACCCCAGAGCAGTTTATGCTGCTGTGATGAGTTACATCACATTTATATGCTGATAACCCCATCAATATTGTTTTCAATATTTTCAGGTACAAATATAACGTTCGTGACTGATGCATTCACTATCGGAATATCCATCGAGTACAGGTCATTATACTACAGTCCAAACTGACACTCAAAGGGAAGTGTGTGGTGAAATGTCACGTACATTCCACGTGATGTGACTTTAGGAGGAAAGTGTGTGGTGAAATGTCACGTACATTCCACGGGATGTGACTTTAGGAGGAAATTGTGTGGTGAAATGTCACGTACATTCCACGTGATGTGACTTTAGGGGCCAACAATTTAACTTTTAAGGTAATGGGCAGCGTGATTTCAGAAAAAAAATAATCATCATAATATTCGTAACCTCCAATTCGGCCTGGAGCAGAGTTTTCAGGCAACCAAATTATACCGCCCCTTTGTTTAGGCGGCCTGTGCTAACATAGTAGATGATAAGATCACAAAAGTAAAACCAAATCCTATCACTTTGGCCTGCGTGCAGAGGTCCCTCTCTTGCTTGGCTTCGCCCCGTAACGTAAACAAACCAACCACGCGACAGACAAGCCACGCAAACAACTTTGTAAACGCTAAAAGCCATACAAGAGAGAAACCTCTGCTCGCAGGGTAACTACCCTTAAAAAGTGAATCGGGATTTGCTAATAAGTTGTTGATTTAAAAGAGTTGGGATGGAGTTGTTGTATTTGAGAACACGTGAAATGTGGCCGATATTGTAAAATGTTGCTGATCAAGTGTTCGATGTTTCGCATGCAAAGGACGTGGACGTATAGCTTATTCAGCTAAACTTGAGAATTTCATATATCACGATATCCTACTTTTAAAAGAAAAAAAGAAAAAAAATAAGACATGCACTCCTCTTTTGTTTTTAGGCTAGTTCTTATAAATACTAGCTAACGGTACAGTCGAACCACCCAAGTGCAAAGACTTAGTGGTCACTTACGGGAGGTGGTCGCTTACAAGAATCGGACCATAAAAGGGTCTCTTCCGAGAAAAGGTCCACACACGTGCACTTTATGGTAGATAATTAAATTGTATGCAATGTCTAAGTTACGCCATGTGTAGTTCCATGTTGTCAGTAGAATAAATTCTTAAGGTGATGTTACACGGGACGATTCGCAACACAGTAATACAGCATTGTTGCGACATTGTTTCGAATGGTTGCAACATTGCTCCAACATTGCCACGCTGTTTTCAGACTCTGGGTCAATGGAAATTAAACCGCACCATTTCCTCTTGTTGTGAGTCCTGAGGCCGCTTGTGACATAGCAGAATCAAGATAAGACCACAAAAGTAATACTGAATATTAGTTATTTATCCTGAAACCAAATTCTATCACGTTGGCTATAATTGTTTTTCTAAATGACTGCAAAAAATGCAGTAGTGAAACTTTGATGGAATATTTTTTTTTTTCAAAAATCATTGCACTGAAAAATGTATCGGTATTTGCTAATGAGTTGTTGATATAAAAGAGGTAGGATGGATTTGTTGTATTTGAGAAACTGGAAACGTGAAATATGGCCGATATCAAAAACAAAATGCTGCTGGTCAAGTATTCGACCTTTAGCATGCAAAGGACGTGAATGTGGCTTTAATTCAGCTTTCATATATCTTAATTTTAAAAAAATATTTTAAAATAATACATGTACCAGTGTACCTCTCTTATATTTTTAGCTTTGATAAATGTAAGCTAACGCTATTAAAATGGATAAAAAAATCCGAGAAACTATTAAAAATAATTTGTTATTAGTACAGGTAATAGCATTATTTGTAGTGATATTTGGCATAAATACCACAAGTGATATTTTAAAATTGTTATATGTAATTTGAGACAATTTTGAAATATCACGAGTGGTATTCATGCCAAATATCACGTACAAATCATGCTATTATTTGTTTATACTACTACCTGCAAAAGGTTTGTAATTTTCACATGAAGGTATTTCAAATTAAGCTGAAATACCACTGCTCTAAGCCAATCAAATTGCAGAAATTTCTCGTGTAGTAGTATAATAGAAAATATCACCTAAAAAGATACATTATTACATCCAGTCGAACCTCCCCTGAGCGATCACCCAAAATGCACGCAAAAGACTTGGTCGCTTACGGGAGGTGGTCGCGTACAGGAATCAAATCACATGGGGCCTCTTCCGAGAAGAGGTCCGGGCACATCTACTTCATGGAAGATAATTTATTGCACGCAATTTCTAAGTTAGGCCATGTGTAGTTCCATGTTGTCACTCAAAGTTCTTTCTTACATTCAAAGTAGCACAGCGTACACAGTGAGCATTGAGACCACAGAATGTGTCAAGTGGTCGCTTAGAAGCGCTTAAAAACAATCAAAAATCATCAATCATCAGGTCCCAAAACTGGTGCCGGCTGCTTACAGGAGGTGGTCGTTTACTAGAGGTTCCTACTGTAAGGCTTTGGCGGGGAAAGTTTTGGTTTTTAGGATACGCGGTCGCATATGGGAGATGGTCGCACTAGAGGTACGACTGTATCACTATCACTATTTTCTGATTTCTTACCCAATTTCAGATTTCTAAAACTCGCTCAATCTAGGTCCGTTGTATAGAGTATGTTTATAAAAACTTTGCGACAAGACAGCTTTCTGCATACTCCTCAGAACATGATCATTTCATTCTCCTACTAAAATGATTCCACTAAAGTAATACTTCATCTATGCCTGAAAAATTATAGACCATCCACCTTGGCAGGAGAATTTCAGCACCTGCTTGGGAATTCTCCCATCGCAAAGCAGAGTTCTGGCTTTACCCTTTGTTAAGATATAAACTGAACTTAATCATAACATCAAGATGGCAACTGCCCCTGGCCCCCCCCAATATCATAGGGTTCCCAGTATTACACCCGTTGCTGTTCTCCACCCGGGGAAAATTCAACAACTATCACAGGTTTCCTCCGTTTTTCTCGTATACTCTTAATAAAACCTGTTTGTGTTAGCCCAGCGCACTTTACACACCCTGCAAGTATAAGGGGAATTCTATCAGGCCAATTATACCACACATCTGAGTCGGCGCTCGTTCCTGTCTGACGTATTATGATGACACAACTTAATCAGAAGAAGTTTATTATGCAATTTCAAGTTGTGCGCCCCTGCAATGCAGCTCGAGGGACCTATCTTCAACTTCTTCATCCAATCGATGCCGTTTTTGCTTAGATTTTGCCTTTCTCACTTTCTAAATAATTTATGATTTTAATCATGATTAAGTAGCAGCATTTCCTTTGCTATATTTTTGTATGCCTGAGCGAACTTATAATTAAAAAATAATAATAAATAAATATATAAAATTCAACACCAGTTAACACCCGAGTGGCTATAACAGAGGCATGCCTATTCCTTTGGCTCACCGGTTACTCTCAAGAACAAGTATCACACGATTTTCTCTTTGTTTTAAATACAGGTCAGAGATGTTAATTGTTTTCTTATCTTATTGTTATTGAAAAAAAAAACTGAAACCTGAAACCTGAAACCCTCCTCTTCAACCCTCTCTTTCTACAGTCCATCGTTCATAGCATCTTTGAGTGATTACTTATATTACTCGTTATTGATTCTTTATTTTCCAACATTTCCAACCTGATTACGAGATGTTGAGCCCAAAATCACTGTAAAAGCAATACCGATATAGGGTGAAGGACTAACGGGAAATGTTTATTTTCCTTTTAGAACGGAGTTCATTTTAATAGAATTTAAATTTTACGTATTTGAGTAATTTCTCGGTCAGACAAACTTTGGGAAAAAATAACAGAGAATTTGAGCAAAATTAACAACGGGTTGATTTGCTTTTAAGTTTCATTTTAAATGTTATCAGAGAAGTCTAAAAAAAGAGCATTTGAAAGCTGAATGAGGTTCGTCAGCTCAGACAAAGACGTGGCATTAAGGAAATAAACAAGTTATATAAGAACGTTCTTAATTGTTTTCCGGAAATCAACACTTATAGTGCCGGAACAAGATATTGATACAAAGATGGATTGGCACGTAAGAATTTTCGTATTCATTATGTGGGAAAGATATATATTGCATTATTATCATTAATTCTTCTGTTACACAGTCTTTGCCGGTGTTCTTTTTGTGTATCAGCCGGGCGCAAACCATGCATGCACCTGGAGCATCAGTCACTCTAGTCAATCATTCTGTCATAAAGTAAGCACATTCCTGAAAATTCGTGCAGATCCCAGCATGCAGATCTTTTGGGTCTCTGTCAGAGTAGCTCTCCCTGATACTTTCTTGATGTTTTCTACTATCCCCTTGTTGTTGTTGTTGTTATTATTATTATTATTATTATTATTCAGAAACAAGTAAAAAATAACGCGGATACAAACGAACGACGTTTAGGTGTCATCTTGACTCCATTTTCAAGTTCAAAATGATTGCTGATAAACTGTCAAAAACATTTTGGTTGATGATCAGCATATCATATCCGAGAACTGTCTCCCCGATGTTGTTAGATCAATCCAGATTGCCACTTTTGCCGATGACACAAAGGTTTTCAAAGAAATAACAACTACGAGCGACGCAGAACAACTTCAGGAGGACCTTTTTGACCTGGTCACGTGCAAAGCCGCATCACTAGGAAACTTAAACCCGTCGTCTTTGTCTATCATATGGCCGGCTCTCAACTTGAAGTTGTCTCTGCCGAGAAGGATCTCGGTGTTTACATCACGGATAACCTCACGTGGAATAAACAAGTCAATGTGCAATGCGCTAAAGCCAGCAGGCTCCTGGGATATGTACGGAGAAACCCCAGACTCCTCAAAAGCACTACGGTTAGACGCCCGGCATACCTTACCCTTGTAAGATCCCTCTTGGCTATGCCACGCAAGTTTGGACTCTGCCGCAGTCAATAGACCTGATTCGAAAGCTAGAGCGTGTCCAGAGGCGCGCTACAAAGTATATCCTGGATCTACCATTCATTTGTGACCAAACATAAAGGCATAGGCTAATGAATCTCAACTTATTACCAATCTCCCATTGGCACGAGTTTTAAGACATGATTTTTTTTTCAAAGTTGTAACCGGAAGAGTTAGAGTTAGTCCTTCTGTTCTCCTGCAAGTCTTAGTTACTCGCACTACCAGATCTAACAGCAACCGTAATGTCACTCACTTTATTTCAAGGAAATGTAATACTGTTGTATTTAAGAAACTGGGAACGTGAAATGGGGCCGCTATTACAAAATGTTGCTAATCAAGTGTTCGACATTTAGCATGCAAAGGAAGAGAACGTAGCATATTCAGCTAAACTTGAGAATTTCATATATCACGATATATCTTACTTTAAAAGATGTTATAAAATAAGACATACACTCCTCTTATATTTTTAAACTACCTCTCATGAATGTTAGCTAACTCTATTAAAATGAATATAAAATCCCAGAAACTTAAAATAATTTGTGAGAAAACAATATATATCACCTAAAAAAATAACTTATTATTAGTTGCTCTTACTAAATATTTTGAGCAAGTTTTTGGCGCCAGTACTTGACGCCAAAGTGGATTCAAGATAAGAGAAGACAAACGTAAATCGAATACTGGATAGAGCGATTTTGTTTGACCTTGAAAACGGTTTCCGTCTAGTTTTATCAGGAAAAAGATCAAAACACGAGATTAGTTGCATTTCTGAGGTTGTAGTATACCATGTTTGCTGACCCTCAAGCGATCCCTCCAAACGATCTCAATGAGCCTTGTGGTGGCATATCTTTCACTGGTTGTTACCCGTTTTGAGAGCATGGCGAATTTCGCTGGTTAAGTGCACTGCTTTTATTTGAGAGGAATAACCCGTCACTCTAGGAATAAATCATTAATTCCCAATACAAGGGAAATCCACGGTAGCTTCTTGGTGTAGCGGACGATGAGATTATCAAAACATTGAAAATACACTGAAAAATACTCATATCACAAACGCAATGCATGGCTAAACAACAGCACTTGCTGTAGTGTTATACAACAAGAAGAAGTAATAGAATGGCATCCTAGTGAAGTTCAGGAAGTTTTTAACACAGCAACTAGAATTCGAGTTACCTCAAAAGATTTCAGTGAAATTTTGATAAAGGGAAAGGAAATTCAGTTCGAGTTAGTGAGGAATTCAACTTAGTAATCCGTGTTCCAGTTAGTTCTTTTAATTTTGGATTAACACTGTAATTAAAACTAACGCAGATGATTTCGCCAACTCGGTCAAGATTCTTAACGCATTAAGTGTTTTATTAGCCTGAGAAAACAGCAGACACTTCTGGACGCCATCACCGGTTTCTTCACGAAATGAAGTCTGAGAAACGAGCGCAGAAATTCCATACTATTCTTGTTGACAATATTAAATTCGGGGTTTTGTGAGTGTGGGTGCTTTAACCTAAAGCGCTTATACGCTTCAACAGGGCGATCACTAAGATTTTAGTGAAGTTCCCAGGCAAGTAGACGGCATTGAATTCCACAGCTAGGAAGTTCTTTTAGTCCTGTTTCCTTTTTGTTTACTGTAAAAGTACCCGTCTGTGATACTCACAGTAGCCGCGGGATATCACCGACTCCCGGTTCTCAGTGACAGCCCTGCTTTAAACAAAACTCTTAAAACATATTAAAGCCTGAGAAAACAGCCGACATTGCGCGACGTGACCCGTGGAGTGGGGGCGAGGTACTCCCCTATACTAATAAGCCATATGGGTATATGCCATCCCAAAGGGTAGGGTCTTTGCGCCGTTTTGGTCTGAAAACGGGTACAGACTTTGTTCATTTTGGTCTGGAAGAGCGTATGGTTTTCAAGGGAACTACGGGAATGTACGAACATATTTATTGTTTCAATTCCAAATGAGTAAAAAAGAAAGAGAAATAAACGATTTCGACATGGATTTTAAGAAATCTTTTCTGTTGCTGTTCCAATCTAAGTAATGAGGACATAATTTCTTAAAGGCCAGGTCTAAGAGTGAGTATGGATTGAGGCCAGGTCTGAAAACGGTTGTGAAGAATGAAGTTTTTGGTCTGAAATAGGGTCAGGATTTGGAGAACCGGGCGGTACAACCCCAGCAAAAATTACCAGGAGTACCCCCCCCCCCCCCCCCCCCCCCTTCCTTGGGACGCCACCACTAGTTTCCCCGCGAAATGACGTCCAGAAACGAGCGCAGAAAATCCGTACTGCATGATGACACGTCACTGAACCTACCAGAAGCACTACTTAGATCCGTGGTAGTGACGTGTCATGAGAGAGGAGAAGCCGTTACGTCACGTTGCCATGGTAGCAAAATTTCTGGATCTCAACAAGCCGTGGTCCTGCAAATATAGCAGGAAGAAAAAAAAACGATAAAAATGACATGCGTGAGTCCTGTGCATGATTGCACCCTGGATCAAAATGGTAGACCATACTTTTCTTCCATAGTTCGACAATGCAAATGGTCGTCTCTGTCATGAACAATTGTTGAGGTCCAAGAATTTTGCTACCATGGTAACGAGACCTCGCAATTCTATAGTTCAGAGCGTCAATCGAGCCCAGTCCTCAGTCCAGTTCGTCCTACGAAAGTGATCAAAGGAGGCTTGGAACCGAACACCATCGCACGAAGCCTGGCGAAAATAACAGAAAATGCCCTGGCAGAACATTGAGAAAAAGTCCCAGATTAAAATATGTCAGGGAAAAGTCAGGGAAAAAAGAAAATTTTTCAAGGTAAGGGAAAAGTCAGGGAATTTTTTAAGAAGTCAGGGAAAATCTTTGATATTGTCAAAGTCAGTTAAAAGTCAGGGAATTCTGTTTTCCGGTTTGTAGTTCATAAGTTTTCTTCAAGACTTTGAAATGCATTTTCTTTCGGAAAAGATGAAAAGCATGCTGCAAAGCAAGCAAAGCGATCAATTTGACACTTTACGCCTGATACATGTAGTAGTTGTGGTCAGTGGTTTTCGTTGTGAATGATTTCTTCCAAATTCCTTCTTCCTCTTTACGCGAAAAGCGGAAAAAGAGAAAAGTGTCGATGGGCAGCCAAAAAAACTAAAGCAAATTTAAACATCGATTGTTTCTCATTAATAAAAGATCAGTGAAAACTGTTTAAAGGTCAGGGAAAAGTCAGGGAATTTTAACTTTCTGTTGAGTGGCAACCCTGTATTAGCCCCAATAGCCTGCTACAAAGACTACCAATAAACGGTAACAAACCTTGCAACGATTCTAACGTACTTAACCCTTTAAGTCCCAATAGTGACCAACATCAATTTTCTCCTGACAATATCCGTACATTGTCAAGAGATATGGTTATGAGAATTAACAAAATGATTACCAGAGAGAAAATGCCTTGATCTTTGAACAAATTCTCTCAACTCATTCTTTAACGAAATGTATGGAGACCAGTTTGGAGAATTTGTTTGTGGATATTGGGACTTAAAGGGTTAAACTTCACTGATAAAGGGCCTGGGGCCCGTTTCTCGAAAGTCCCGGTAACTTTTCGGGCCCGAAATTAGCCTGAGTATCAGGCGTTTCTGGGGAAAAGGGGAAAGATGGAAGCGAAAAAGAGAGAGAGCTGAAGGAGAGAAAGGCCTGACACAGATGTTTTTACTGGAGCCTTCCACCCCCACACAGCATGATTCGATACCATCCAATCAAAATAACTTCCGCTCATTGAGTTGTCAGCTTCACGTGTCAAAAAGTTCGCCTAAAATAAATCTCACTTTACGGTCTTACCGAGCTCCGGTGCTTGTGTTGCTACGATTTCGCTTTTTTCTGAAACCTCCGATGATGAGTTTTCGAATACTTGTAATGTAAAACCTGCCGTTTTTGAGGAATTGTAACATGTTTTAGGAACTGTGGTAGTGTAAGATCGCCAACGCTCTGTTTAAAAATAAACGTGCGCCCGGAAAATTGTAAATTGCTTTTGTTTACAGAGTTCAATCAGGCGCTTGTCTGGCAGCTAAAAAGCTGATGTTATCCCTCGTATTCTCGGGTGGTTGAAAGGAGCTGCCAAAATGAATAGGAAGGTGCGATAGTGAAACACCTATGCCTAGAAATTATGAAGCAGCAGTAAATTCCACCACTTCACAGAGAGCTCGTGAAAGAAGTGAGAGCCTATACA
This sequence comes from Porites cylindrica, assembly GCA_964035525.1. Taxonomy (NCBI): domain Eukaryota; kingdom Metazoa; phylum Cnidaria; class Anthozoa; order Scleractinia; family Poritidae; genus Porites; species Porites cylindrica. The sequence goes on along the minus strand of OZ037786.1, from coordinate 6,867,326 downwards.
GGGCGTAACACATCGATCGAAATCGATCATCGGAAAGCTAATCGATAAATCGATACTACTCGATATTACTCGATAATAATCAATCGATTAAGCAAATTAATCGATCAAAATCGATAATCACACAAGTTTGAGCATTTGGTATCGATTTCTATCGATTTCGGGAAATTTTCGAAGATTCCACGAGAAAACAACCGCTCATAATCTGCCCCGAGTAAGCCAATTTGATCGAAACAATAGTGTTGAATATATTTACTACAAAGCAAGACTGGCTTAGTGCACCCTGTATTAACTCTGATTAACCATCGCTTTCATCCGCTTTCATACCTTAACACCGGCTATTAAACAACGCCGAACAACGGCAACTCTCAGGTGTCAAACTAGCAAACCTCAGCAAACGCATTTTGTCAGCAGCCATCATTTTCGGTTTGAGATTAAATTCTTTGACCCACCGACCCATTCAGCATTCACCGGCCCATTCATTCTGCATTCAGTATGCTGCTGAGTATATTAGAAAAATGTGCAAATATAGTCAGTCACGGATAGTCGACAGAACACCTTTAGCCGGCTTTAGCGTGTTTGTCAAACGCATCGGCGAGAGCAAGGCGCGATAGCTAAGAAATTAGGGGAGACTGGGGCGAGGGGGTGGGGTGCCCGCGGCATTTTATCAGATCCTGTTTTGAACAGCGTTTGTGCCATTCTCAGCATTTTTATCAGTTTGATATGAAGTTACTGTTACTGTTACTGTTACTGTTGTTTTGTTACTGTTGTTGTTTTACTGTTGTTTTAAAAGATATGAAATACAATGTAGATAGTAATTAACGTCAATTTTTAAGGTGAATCATTTCTTCGTTTCGATACCCGCGAGAAGAATATATATGTTCATGTCTTACAGTGTTTCACAGCGTCAAAAAGCTTAGGAGAGACAAATAAAAGATTGTTCAAACAAACTTCATTAAAATGGAATCTTTTAGCGGGAAACCGGTTGTTTCGCTTAGTAGTTGTTTCGCTAACGAACGTCTTAGGTTAGTTCGCTAACGTATATTCTTCGTTCTATAAGCGTGAACAGTACCTTTTCTTGCCCAATATTATCGATCGAAATCGATACTAATCGAACGAGATCGATACTAATCGAACGAAATCGATACTAATCGAACGAAATCGATCAAATCGATAATCACAAAGAATCTGGCGATCGATTTTTATCGATTTCCGGTATTAATCAATTGATTAGTATCGATGTTTATCGATGTTTATCGATTTTGATCGAGTATCGGAATTATCGATGTGTTACGCCCTGCCTATAGCAAAGGTCAATCTAGGCTCGATTTCCGCCGTCTCCCGGGTCTGGTAATCGAGCCTAAGGTCAATCCCGCTGGCGAAATATGATGGAGCCCGCTTGAGCTTAAGACATTTCAAAAGTGAGAAAATTTTTGAAGAGGAAGCGGACGAATTCTAATCACGTACGCTATCGTAACCGCAACAAGCAAAGTCAAGCTTTTTAAAAGCATTGGTGCTGTCGGCTTCCATACTTCGAGTACATCATTCCTTTAAACTACGAGGCCTTCAAAACACAATTCTTGCTCAGGTTTAATTTTATTCCAGGAAAGAACTTGAGAGCGCGCTCCAGAGCCTTTTTGAATTCCTCTCTGCGTCTCTGTCCATAAAAGTATCACATACCGGTAACATGAAATCAAAACACTCTATGAAAAATTTCAATGGCTTCTCCTTGCCGATCGCTCTTGCGGTCGGTGACGTCAGGGGGTATTGTGTGTTATCCAATCAGTGCCACATCCAGATTTTGGATGTGTCACACGATTCGCTGAATGGTTCTGTGTCAGGCCTTCCTTTCTCTTCTCCCCCTCCCTCCTCCCCATCTAAAATCTCCTCTCCCCTAGCCCCTTAGGAAGGCCTGATACTCAGGCTAGCCCGAAATCAAATATTCAAATCGAAATATAAAGAATAAGAGCGCCGGTCCTAGCTAACAAACTACTCCATTTTGTTTCACTAACTGATAGTTTTATCATGCTAGATGCTAAACTTTTGAAACCTCGATCTTTAATATAAACGTAGACGGCTTACCGGGCCCGTTAATTATCGGGACTTTCGAGAAACGGGCCCCAGGCCCGAAACGTTTGGAGAGTGAACTAATATCAAAAGACAGCACTCGCGTTCATTACTTTTTTTTGTATTGAACGTTCCTTTATTTAAAAGAAATCCGAGTATATTCTACAACTAGCAAATGCCTATATTGCTGGTAAAGCACGAACATTAAGTCTCTCCTAACCCTTAAATATTCAAACTGATTGTTCTGCAAGCAGATTTGACGATTAAGCGGTAACAGAAGGGGAAAGAAGTAAGGGATTGAATTTCTTTTTTCTCTGTAGGTGACTTTAAAACACCTTCCAATTAGCCAATCAGCTTTAAAAATTCTCACACAGAATACCAAGTTTGAATATTATTAATAAGATTATTTTTTAGTCTCTATGTTTATGAAGCCAAAACTATGCTCTTATTCAAGGAGGCAGATTAAAAATGACCTGCAACCGTTCCATCCTTGGAGGTACGGCTATCGGCTGCATTTGATCACTGACGGAAGGCCCTCTTCTTTTTGGTACCTGCGAAACAATAATAGAAACATAAGTTGATGAGTTTTTTCTAATTTTGAAAATCAATGAACGCACATTATAGTTACCTTCCTCAGGCATGAAATCCGGGATATCTTCGTCCTTCCAGTTTAAGGCTCCGGCTTCATACTTGTTCACGTTTTCGCCTTTAAAACAATAATTTTAGGGGAAAAAATGTTAAAAACTGTTTCAATTTGTAATCTATCAATATCAAAACTGCTCTTTTGACAGTTTCTAAGTTCTAACCTTTTCCAAAAAGTTTGTGCAGAATGGCGTTTCTGGTATCAATCCTTTGCTCATTGTCTGGCAAGGAACGCTGTCGAGAGCAAAAAATGAAAACGTAAATCTACAGCGTAAATGTCATCTCGGAGTTTTAGGCTAGCGTGTAGGTTGCATGTAACTAAAAGAAATTAAGACCATATTAAATTTTTAATACTTTTAGTGCGAGAGTATCTCCGATCCTGCTGGTTTAAATTTATTCACCTCTGCCATTGTTCAATAAAAGCTACGCGCTTTGTGTTTCCTTTTGTTCGTAAGTAACAGTTTGAAAATCGCCAGAAATTCTGTTCGGCTGTTACCGTATGTCAATCGTCTTTGTTTCATTTTAAAAATATTTGGTTATTCACAATCTAGTTTATCCTACCTTTCCAAAAAAGAATGCTTGAGCTGTGAACCCCATGAATGCAACAAAAAACAGCAGCAGCAAAAGTCGAGCCATCGCGCCGGTATGAAAGGAAAGTCACCCCAGAGCAGTTTATGCTGCTGGATGAGTTACATCACATTTATATGCTCATAACCCCATCAATATTGTTTTCAATATTTTCAGGTACAAATATAACGTTCGTGACTGATGCATTCACTGATCGGAATATCCATCTTCTACATGTCATTATACTATGGTCCAAACTGAGTGACACTCAAAGGAAAGTGTGGAGTGAAATGTCACGTACATTCCACGGGGTGTGACTTTAGGAGGAAAGTGTGTGGTGAAATGTCACGTACATTCCACGTGATGTGACTTTAGGGGCCAACAATTTAACTTTTAAGGTAATGGGCAGGGTGATTTCAGAAAAAAAAATAATCATCATAATATTCGTAACCTCCAATTCGGCCTGGAGCAGAGTTTTCAGGCAACCAAATTATACTGCCCCTTTGTTTACGCGGCCTGTGCTAACATAGTAGATGATAAGATCACAAAAGTAAAACCAAATTCTATCACTTTGGCCTGCGTGCAGAGGTCCCTCTCTTGCTTGGCTTCGCCCCGTAACGTAAACAAACCAACCACGCGACAGACAAGCCACGCAAACAACTTTGTAAACGCTAAAAGCCATACAAGAGAGAAACCTCTGCTCGCAGGGTAACTACCCTTAAAAATGAATCGAGATTTGCTAATAAGTTGTTGATTTAAAAGAGTTGGGATGGAGTTGTTGTATTTGAGAACTGGAAACGTGAAATGTGGCCGATATTGTAAAATGTTGCTGATCAAGTGTTCGATGTTTCGCATGCAAAGGACGTGGACGTATAGCTTATTCTGCTAAACTTGAGAATTTCATATATCGCGATATCCTACTTTTAAAAGAAAAAAAAATAAAATAAGACATGCACTCCTCTTTTGTTTTTAGGCTAGTTCTTTTAAATACTAGCTACCGGTACAGTCGAACCTCCCGTAAGCGACCGCACCCAAGTGCAAAGACTTAGTGGTCACTTACGGGAGGTGGTCGCTTACAAGAATCGGACCATACAAGGGTCTCTTCCGAGAAAAGGTCCACACACGTGCACTTTATGGTAGATAATTAAATTGCATGCAATGTCTAAGTTACGCCATGTGTAGTTCCATGTTGTCAGTAGAATAAATTCTTAAGGTGATGTTACACGGGACGCTTCGCAACACAGTAATACAGCATTGTTGCGACATTGTTTCGAATGATTGCAACATTGCTCCAACATTGCCACGCTGTTTTCAGACTCTGGGTCAATGGAAATTAAACCGCACCATTTCCTCTTGTTGTGAGTCTAGGCCGCTTGTGATAACATAGCAAAATCAAGATAAGACCACAAAAGTAATACTGAATATTAGTTATTTATCCTGAAACCCAATTCTATCACGTTGGGTATAATTGTTTTTCTAAATGACTGCAAAAAAATGCAGTAGTGAAACTTTGATGGAATTTTTTTTTTTCAAAAATCATTGCACTGAAAAATGTATCGGTATTTGCTAATGAGTTGTTGATATAAAAGAGGTGGGATGGATTTGTTCTATTTGAGAAACTTTAGCATGCAGAGGACGTGAATGTGGCTTTAATTCAGCTTTCATATATCTTAATTTTAAAAAAATATTTTAAAATAATACATGTACCAGTGTACCTCTCTTATATTTTTATATTTTTAAATGTAAGCTAACGCTATTAAAATGGATAAAAAAATCCGAGAAACTATTAAAAATAATTTGTTATTAGTACAGGTAATAGCATTATTTGTAGTGATATTTGGCATAAATACCACAAGTGATATTTTAAAATTGTTATATGTAATTTGAGACAATTTTGAAATATCACGAGTGGTGTTCATGCCAAATATCACGTAAAAATCATGCTATTATTTGTTTATACTACTACCTGCAAAAGGTTTGTAATTTTCACATGAAGGTATTTCAAATTAAGCTGAAATACCACTGCTCTAAGCCAATCAAATTGCAGAAATTTCTCGTGTAGTAGTATAATAGAAAATATCACCTAAAAAGATACATTATTACATCCAGTCGAACCTCCCCTGAACGATCACCCAAAATGCACGCAAAAGACTTGGTCGCTTACGGGAGGTGGTCGCGTACAAGAATCAAATCACATGGGGCCTCTTCCGAGAAGAGGTCCGGGCACATCTACTTCATGGAAGATAATTTATTGCACGCAATTTCTAAGTTAGGCCATGTGTAGTTCCATGTTGTCACTCAAAGTTCTTTCTTACATTCAAAGTAGCACAGCGTACACAGTGAGCATTGAGACCACAGAATGTGCCAAGTGGTCGCTTAGAAGCGCTTAAAAACAATCAAAAATCATCAATCATCAGGCCCCAAAACTGGTGCCGGTTGCTTACAGGAGGTGGTCGTTTACTAGAGGTTCCTACTGTAAGGCTTTGACGAGGAAAGTTGTGGTTTTTGGGAGAGGTGGTCGCATGTGGGAGATGGTCGCACTAGAGGTTCGACTGTATCACTATCATTATTTTCTGGTTTCTTACGCAATTTCAGATTTCTAAAACTCGCTCAATCTAGGTCCGTTGTATAGAGTATATTTATAAAAACTTTGCGACAAGACAGCTTTCTGCATACTCCTCAGAACATGATCATTTCATTCTCCTACTAAAATGATTCCACTAAAGTAAAACTTCATCTATGCCTGAAAAATTATAGACCATCCACCTTGGCAGGAGAATTTCAGCACCTGCTTAGGGATTCTCCCATCGGAAAGCAGAGTTCCGGCTTTACCCTTTGTTAAGATATAAACTGAACTTAATCATGGCAACTGCCCCTGGGCCCCCCGAATATCACAGGGTTCCCAGTATTACACCCGTTGCTGTTCTCCACCCGGGGAAAACTCAACAACTATCACAGGTTTCCTCCGTTTTTCTCGTATACTCTTAAAAAAAACCTGTTTGTGTTAGCCCAGTGCACTTTACCCACCCTGCAAGTACACGGGGAATTCTTTCAGGCCAATTATACCACACATCTGAGTCGGCGCTCGTTCCTGTCTGACGTATTATGATGGCACAACTTAATCAGAAGACGTTTATTATGCAATTTCAAGTTGTGCGCCCCTGCAATGCTGCTCGAGGGACCTATCTTCAACTTCTTCATCCAATCGATGACGTGTTTTGCTTAGATTTTGCCTTTCTCACATTCTAAATAATTTATGATTTTAATCATGATTAAGTAGCAGCATGCATTTCCTTTGCTATATTTTTGTATGCCTGAGACGAACTTATAATTAAAAAATAATAATAAATAAATATATAAAATTGAACACCAGTTAACACCCGAGTGGCTATAACAGAGGCATGCCAATTCCTTTGGCTCACCGGTTACTCTCAAGAACAAGTATCACACGATTTTCTCTTTCTTTTAAATACAGGTCAGAGATGTTAATTTTTTTTCTTATCTTATTGTTATTGAAAAAAAGGAAACTGAAACCTGAAACCTGAAACCTGCCTCTTCAACCCCCTCTTTCTCCAGTCCTTCGTTGATAGCATCTTTGAGTGATTACTTATATTACTCGTTATTGATTCTTTATTTTCGGTTTCTCAGAACAGTCCAACATTTCCAAACTGATTACGAGATGTTGAGCCCAAAATCACTGTAAAAGCAATACCGATATAGGGTGAAGGACCAACGGGTAACACAAAATGTTTATTTTCCTTTTAGAACGGAGCTCATTTTAATAGAATCTAAATTTTACTTATTTGAGTAATTTCTCTGGTCAGACAAACTTTGGGAAAAAATAATAGAGAATTTGAGCAAAGTTAACAACGGATTGATTTGCTTTTAAGTTTCATTTTAAATGTTATCAGAGAAGTTTAAAAAAAGAGCAATTGAAAGCTGGGTGAGGTTCGTCAGCTTAGACAAAGACGTGGCATTAAGGAAATAAACAAGTTATATAAGAACGTTCTTAATTGTTTTCCGGAAATCGACACTTATTGTGCCGGAACAAGATATTGATACAGAGATGGATTGGCACGTAAGAATTTTCGTATTCATTATGTAGGAAAGATATATATTGCATTATTATCATTTTTTCTTCTGTCACAGTCTTTGCCGGTGTTCTTTTTCTGGTGCATCAGTCACTCTAGTCAATCACTATGGTCATAAACTAAGCACATTCCTGAGGATTCGTGCAGATCCCAGCATGCAGATCTTTTGGGTCTCTGTCAGAGTAGCTCTCTCTGATACTTTCTTGATGTTTTCTACTATCCCCTTGTTATTATTATTTCTATTATTATTATTATTATTATTATTTATTATCATTGTTATTCATAAACAAGTAAAAAATAACGCGGAAATGAACGAACGATGTTTCGGTGTCATCTTGACGCCATTTTCAAGTTCGAAATGATTGCAGATAAACTGTCAAAAACATTTGGTTGTTTAGCATATCATATCGATTCTACGCCCCATGTTGTTCGTTCTGTATGTGAACTCTCTGCCAGATGTTGTTAGATCAAGCCAGATTGCCGCTTTTGCCGATGACACAAAGGTTTTCAAAGAAATAACATCAACGCGCGACGCAGAACAACTTCAGGAGGACCCATCTGACCTGGTCACGTGGTCAGATTCTGCTAGCCTAAACTTTAATTACAACCGTTGAAATGCAAAGCCGCATCACCAGGAAACTTAAACTCGTCGTTTTTGTCTATCATATGGCCGGCTCTCAACTTGAAGTTGTCTCTACCGAGAAGGATCGTGGTGTTTACATCACGGATAACCTCACGTGGCATAAGCAAGTCAATGTGCAATGCGCTAAGGCCAGTAGGTTCCTGGGATATGTACGGAGAAACACCAGACTCGTCAAAACCATTACGGGTAGACTCCTGGCATGCCTTACCCTTGTAAGATCCCTCTTAGCTATGTAAGATCCCTCTTGGCTATGCCCGCGCTAACCTGTGTACAGACGTCCCCCCTCCCTCAGAAAAAAATCTTCCTCTAAGAGAGGGGGAACGTCTGTACACAGGCTGTACCACGCAAGTGTGAACACCGCAGTAAATAGACCTGATTCGAAAGGTAGAGCGTGTCCAGAGGCGCGCTACAAAGTATATCCTGGATCTACCATTCATTTGTGACCAAACATAAAGGCACAGGCTAATAAATCTTAACTTATTTCCAATCTCCCATTGGCACGAGTTTTTAAACATGATTCTTTTTTCAAAGTTGTAACCGGAAGAGTTAGAGTTAGTCCTTCTGTTCTCCTGCACGTCTTAGTTACTCGCACTACGAGATCTAACAGCAACCGTAATGTCACTCACTTTATTTCAAGGAAATGTAATACTGTTGTATTTGAGAAACTGGAAACGTAAAATGGGGCCGCTATTACAAAATGTTGCTAATCAAGTGTTCGACATTTAGCATGCAAAGGAAGTGAACGTAGAATATTCAGCTAAACTTGAGAATTTCATATATCACGATATATCTTACTTTAAAAAATGTTATAAAATAAGACATACACTCCTCTTATATTTTTATACTACCTCTCATGAATGTTAGCTAACTCTATTAAAATGAATATAAAATCCCAGAAACTTAAAATAATTTGTAAGAAAACAATATATATCACCTAAAAAAATAAATTATTTATAGTTGCTCTTACTAAATATTTTAAGCAAGTTTTTGGCGCCAGTACTTGACGCCAAAGTGGATTCAAGATAAGAGAAGACAAACGTAAATCGAATACTGGATAGAGCGATTTTGTTTGACCTTGAAAACGGTTTCCGTCTAGTTTTATCAGGAAACAGATCAAAACACGAGATTAATTGCATTTCTGAGGTTGTAGTATACCATGTTTGTTGACCCTCAAGCGATCCCTCCAAACGATCTCAATGAGCCTTGTGGTGGCATATCTTTCACTGGTTTTTACCCGTTTTGAGAACATGGCGAATTTCGCTGGTTAAGTGCACTGCTTTTATTCGAGAGGAATAACCCCTCACTCTAGGAATATCTCATTAATTCCCAATACAAGGGAAATCCACGGTAGCTTCTTGGTGTAGCGGACGATAAGATTATCAAAACATTGAAAATACACTGAAAAATACTCATATCACAAACGCAATGCATGGCTAAACAACAGCACTTGCTGTAGTGTTATACAACAAGAAGAACTAATAGAATGGCATCCTAGTGAAGTTCAGGAAGTTTTTAACACAGGAACCAGAATTCGAGTTACCTCAAAAGATTTCAGTGAAATTTTGATAAAGGGAAAGGAAATTCAGTTCGAGTTAGTGAGGAATTCAACCTAGTAATCCGTGTTCCAGTTAGTTCTTTTAATTTTGGATTAACACTGTAATTAAAAAAAAACTAACGCAGATGATTTCGCCAACTCGGTCAAGATTCTTAACGCATTAAGTGTTTTATTAGCCTGAGAAAACAGCAGACACTTCTGGACGCCATCACTGGTTTCTTCACGAAATGAAGTCAGAAACGAGCGCAGAAATTCCATACTATTCTTGTTGACAATATTAAATTCGGGGTTTTGTGAGTGCGGGTGCTTTAACCTAAAACGCTTATACGCTTCAACAGGGCGATCGCTAAGATTTTAGTGAAGTTCCCAGGCAAGCACTCTTTTTTTTTTATAAGAATATATTTTATAAGAATATCGAGGCTGAAATTTGCGAAATTTTAAGAATATTTTAACAATAAAGCCGAGGCTGAGATTTTGAAAAGGATCGATATAATTTTGCGAGTTGAAACATCTGTAAATACAATACAATTTTATGTTTTTAACTTAACCGTATAAAATTATTCCTTTCTCTGAAAGGCGAAATTAGCCAACAAAACGAAAAATCCTGCACTAGCTATAGCAAAATGTTCGACGCTAATGACAGTTCGATGAACGGTACATGTAACACATATCCATATACCCCAATAAATTGTAAAACGGAAATGTCATAAGCTATAATTTAAGAATAATACAAGAATATTTTCAGCCTAAAATCGGTAGAAAAATAAGAATATTCAGCCTGGGCCGGAAAAACAACATTCTTATAAAAAAAAAAAAGAGTGTAGACGGCATTGAATTCCACAGCTAGGAAGTTCTTTTAGTCCTGTTTCCTTTTTGTTTACTGTAAAAGTACCCGTCAGTGATACTCACAGTAGCCGCGGGATATCACCGACTCCCGGTTCTCAGTGACAGCCCTGCTTGAAACAAAACTCTTAAAACATATTAAAGCCTGAGAAAACAGCCGAGGTACTCCCCTATACTAATAAGCCATATGGGTATATGCCATCCCAAAGCGTAGGGTCTTTGCGCCGTTTTGGTCTGAAAACGGGTACAGACTTTGTTCATTTTGGTCTGGAAGAGCGTATGGTTTTCAAGGGAACTACGGGAATGTACGAACATATTTATTGTTTCAATTCCAAATGAGTAAAAAAGAAAGAGAAATAAACGATTTCGACATGGATTTTAAGAAATCTTTTCTGTTGCTGTTCCAATCTAAGTAATGAAGACATAATTTCTTAAAGGCCAGGTCTGAAAACGGTTGTGAAGAATGAAGTTTTTGGTCTGAAATAGAGTCAGGATTTGGAGAACCGGGCGGTACAACCCCACCAAAAATTACCAGGAGTACCCCCCCCCCCCCCCCCCCCTTCCTTGGGACGCCACCACTAGTTTCCCCGCGAAATGACGTCCAGAAACGAGCGCAGAAAATCCGTACTGCATGATGACACGTCACTACCAAGATCTGGGAAGTGCTCCTGGTTAAATTTGTTTGAACCTACCAGAAGCACTACCCAGATCTTGGTAGTGACGTGTCATGAGAGAGGAGAAGCCGTTACGTCACGTTGCCATGCTAGCAAAATTTCTGGATCTCAACAAGCCGTAGTCCTGCAAATATAGCAGGAAGAAAAAAAAACGATAAAAATGACATGCATGACTCCTATGCATGATTGCACTCTGGATCAAAATGGTAGCCCATACTTTTCTTCCATCGTTCGAAAATGCAAATGGCCGTCTCTGTCATGAACAATTGTTGAGGTCCAAGAATTTTGCTACCATGGTAACGAGACTTCACAATTCTATACTTCACAGCGTCAATCGAGCCCAGTCCTCAGTCCAGTTCGTCCTACGAAAGTGATCAAAGGAGGCTTGGAACCGAACACCATCGCACGAAGCCTGGCGAAAATAGCAGAAAATGCCCAGGCAGAACGTTGAGAAAAAGTCCCAGATTAAAATATGTCAGGGAAAAGTCAGGGAAAAAAGAAAATTTTTCAAGGTAAGGGAAAAGTCAGGGAATTTTTTAAGAAGTCAGGGAAAATCTTTGATATTGTCAAAGTCAGTTAAAAGTCAGGGAATTCTGTTTTCCGGTTTATAGTTCATAAGTTTTCTTCAAGGCTTTGAAATGCATTTTCTTTCGGAAAAGATGAAAAGCATGCTGTAAAGCAAGCAAAGCGATCAATGTAACACTTTACGCCTGATACATGTAGTAGTTGTGGTCAGTAATTTTCGTTGAGAATGATTTCTTCCAAATTCCTTCTTCCTCTTTCCGCGAAAAGCGGAAAAAGTTTGAAACTGAAGAGAAAAGTGTCGATGGGCAGCCAAAGAAACTAAAGCAAATGTAAACATCGATTGTTTCTCGTTAATAAAAGGTCAGTGAAAACTGTTTAAAGGTCAGGGAAAAGTCAGGGAATTTTTAACTTTCTGTTGAGTGGCAACCCTGTATTAGCTCCAATAGCCTGCTACAAAGACTACCAATAAACGGTAGCAAACCTTGCAACGATTCTAACGTACTTAACTCTTTAAGTCCCAATAGTGACCAACATCAATTTTCTCCTGACAATATCCGTACATTGTCAAGAGATATGGTTATGAGAATTAACAAAATGATTATACCAAAGAGAAAATGCCTTGATCTTTGAACAAATTCTCTCAACTCATTCTTTAACGAAATGTATGGAGACCAGTTTGGAGAATTTGTTTGTGGATATTGGGACTTAAAGAGTTAAACTTCACTGATAAAGGGCCAGGCCCGAAACGTTTGGAGAGTGAACTAATATCAAAAGACGGCACTCGCTTTCATTACTTTTTTTTGTATTGAGCGTTCCTTTATTTAAGAGAAATCCGAGTATATTCTACAACTAGCAAATGCCTATATTGCTGGTAAAGCAGGAACATTAAGTCTCTCCTAACCCTTAAATATTCGAACTGATTGTTCTGCAAGCAGATTTGACGATTACGCGGTCACAGAAGGGGAAAGAAGTAAGGGATTGAATTTCGTTTTTCTCTGTAGGTGACTTTAAAACACCTTCCAATTAGCCAATCAGCTTTAAGGATTCTCACACAGAACACCAACTTTGAATATCATTAATAAGATTATTTTTTAGTCTCTATGTTTATGAAGCCAAAACTATGCTCTTATTCAAGGAGGCAGATGAAAAATGACCTGCAACCGTTCCATCCTTGGAGGTACGGCTATCGGCTGCATTTGATCACTGACGGAAGGCCCTCTTCTTTTTGGTACCTGCGAAACAATAATAGAAACATAAGTTGATGAGTTTTTTCTAATTTTGAAAATCAATGAACGCACATTATAGTTACCTTCCTCAGGCATGAAATCCGGGATATCTTCGTCCTTCCAGCTTAAGGCTCCGGCTTCATACTTGTTCACGTTTTCGCCTTTAAAACAATAATTTTAGGGGAAAAAAATGTTAAAAACTGTTGCAATTTGTAATCTATCAATATCAAAACTGCTCTTTTGACAGTTTCTAAGTTCTAACCTTTTCCAAAAAGTTTGTGCAGAATGGCGTTTCTGGTATCAATCCTTTGCTCATTGTCTGGCAAGGAACGCTGTCGAGAGCAAAAAATGAAAACGTAAATCTACAGCTTAAATGTCATCTCGGAGTTTTAGGCTAGCGTGTAAGTTGCATGTAAATAAAAGAAATTGAGACCATATTAAATTTTTAATACTTTTAGTGCGAGAGTATCTCCGATCCTGCTGGTTTAAATTTATTCACCTCTGCCATTGTTCAATAAAAGCTGCGCGCTTTGTGTTTCCTTCTGTTCGTAAGTAACAGTTTGAAAATCGCCAGAAATTCTGTTCGGCTGTTGCCTTATGTCAATCCTCTTTGTTTCATTTTAAAAATATTTGGTTATTCACAATCTAGTTTATCCTACCTTTCCAAAAAGGAATGCTTGAGCTGTGAATCCCATGAATGCAACAAAAAACAGCAGCAGCAAAAGTCGAGCCATCGCGCCGGTATGAAAGGAAAGTCACCCCAGAGCAGTTTATGCTGCTGTGATGAGTTACATCACATTTATATGCTGATAACCCCATCAATATTGTTTTCAATATTTTCAGGTACAAATATAACGTTCGTGACTGATGCATTCACTATCGGAATATCCATCGAGTACAGGTCATTATACTACAGTCCAAACTGACACTCAAAGGGAAGTGTGTGGTGAAATGTCACGTACATTCCACGTGATGTGACTTTAGGAGGAAAGTGTGTGGTGAAATGTCACGTACATTCCACGGGATGTGACTTTAGGAGGAAATTGTGTGGTGAAATGTCACGTACATTCCACGTGATGTGACTTTAGGGGCCAACAATTTAACTTTTAAGGTAATGGGCAGCGTGATTTCAGAAAAAAAATAATCATCATAATATTCGTAACCTCCAATTCGGCCTGGAGCAGAGTTTTCAGGCAACCAAATTATACCGCCCCTTTGTTTAGGCGGCCTGTGCTAACATAGTAGATGATAAGATCACAAAAGTAAAACCAAATCCTATCACTTTGGCCTGCGTGCAGAGGTCCCTCTCTTGCTTGGCTTCGCCCCGTAACGTAAACAAACCAACCACGCGACAGACAAGCCACGCAAACAACTTTGTAAACGCTAAAAGCCATACAAGAGAGAAACCTCTGCTCGCAGGGTAACTACCCTTAAAAAGTGAATCGGGATTTGCTAATAAGTTGTTGATTTAAAAGAGTTGGGATGGAGTTGTTGTATTTGAGAACACGTGAAATGTGGCCGATATTGTAAAATGTTGCTGATCAAGTGTTCGATGTTTCGCATGCAAAGGACGTGGACGTATAGCTTATTCAGCTAAACTTGAGAATTTCATATATCACGATATCCTACTTTTAAAAGAAAAAAAGAAAAAAAATAAGACATGCACTCCTCTTTTGTTTTTAGGCTAGTTCTTATAAATACTAGCTAACGGTACAGTCGAACCACCCAAGTGCAAAGACTTAGTGGTCACTTACGGGAGGTGGTCGCTTACAAGAATCGGACCATAAAAGGGTCTCTTCCGAGAAAAGGTCCACACACGTGCACTTTATGGTAGATAATTAAATTGTATGCAATGTCTAAGTTACGCCATGTGTAGTTCCATGTTGTCAGTAGAATAAATTCTTAAGGTGATGTTACACGGGACGATTCGCAACACAGTAATACAGCATTGTTGCGACATTGTTTCGAATGGTTGCAACATTGCTCCAACATTGCCACGCTGTTTTCAGACTCTGGGTCAATGGAAATTAAACCGCACCATTTCCTCTTGTTGTGAGTCCTGAGGCCGCTTGTGACATAGCAGAATCAAGATAAGACCACAAAAGTAATACTGAATATTAGTTATTTATCCTGAAACCAAATTCTATCACGTTGGCTATAATTGTTTTTCTAAATGACTGCAAAAAATGCAGTAGTGAAACTTTGATGGAATATTTTTTTTTTTCAAAAATCATTGCACTGAAAAATGTATCGGTATTTGCTAATGAGTTGTTGATATAAAAGAGGTAGGATGGATTTGTTGTATTTGAGAAACTGGAAACGTGAAATATGGCCGATATCAAAAACAAAATGCTGCTGGTCAAGTATTCGACCTTTAGCATGCAAAGGACGTGAATGTGGCTTTAATTCAGCTTTCATATATCTTAATTTTAAAAAAATATTTTAAAATAATACATGTACCAGTGTACCTCTCTTATATTTTTAGCTTTGATAAATGTAAGCTAACGCTATTAAAATGGATAAAAAAATCCGAGAAACTATTAAAAATAATTTGTTATTAGTACAGGTAATAGCATTATTTGTAGTGATATTTGGCATAAATACCACGAGTGATGTTTTAAAATTGTTATATGTAATTTCACGAGCCGTTAGGCGAGTGAAATTTGAGACAATTTTGAAATATCACCAGTGGTATTCATGCCAAATATCACGTACAAATCATGCGATTATTTGTTTATACTACTACCTGCAAAAGATTTGTAATTTTCACATGAAGGTATTTCAAATTAAGCTGAAATACCACTGCTCTAAGCCAATCAAATTGCAGAAATTTCTCGTGTAGTAGTATAATAGAAAATATCACCTAAAAAGATACATTATTACATCCAGTCGAACCTCCCCTGAGCGATCATCCAAAATGCACGCAAAAGACTTGGTCGCTTACGGGAGGTGGTCGCGTACAAGAATCAAATCACATGGGGCCTCTTCCGAGAAGAGGTCCGGGCACATCTACTTCATGGAAGGTAATTTATTGCACGCAATTTCTAAGTTAGGCCATGTGTAGTTCCATGTTGTCACTCAAAGTTCTTTCTTACATTCAAAGTAGCACAGCGTACACAGTGAGCATTGAGACCACAGAATGTGCCACGTGGTCGCTTAGAAGCGCTTAAAAACAATCAAAAATCATCAATCATCAGGCCCCAAAACTGGTGCCGGTTGCTTACAGGAGGTGGTCGTTTACTAGAGGTTCCTACTGTAAGGCTTTGACGGGGAAAGTTGTGGTTTTTAGGAGAGGTGGTCGCATATGGGAGATGGTCGCACTAGAGGTTCGACTGTATCACTATCATTATTTTCTGGTTTCTTACGCAATTCAGATTTCTAAAACTCGCTCAATCTAGGTCCGTTGTATAGAGTAAATTTATAAAAACTTTGCGACAAGACAGCTTTCTGCATACTCCTCAGAACATGATCATTTCATTCTCCTACTAAAATGATTCCACTAAAGTAATACTTCATCTATGCCTGAAAAATTATAGACCATCCACCTTGGCAGGAGAATTTCAGCACCTGCTTAGGGATTCTCCCATCGCAAAGCAGAGTTCCGGCTTTACCCTTTGTTAAGATATAAACTGAACTTAATCATAACATCAAGATGGCAACTGCCCCTGGGCCCCCCGAATATCACGGGGTACCCAGTATTACATCTGTTGCTGTTCTCCACCTGGGGAAAACTCAACAACTATCACAGGTTTCCTCCGTTTTTCTCGTATACTCTTAAAAAAAACCCTGTTTGTGTTAGCCCAGCGCACTTTACACACCCTGCAAGTATACGGGGAATTCTTTCAGGCCAATTATACCACACATCTGAGTCAACGCTCGTTCCTGTCTGACGTATTATGATGACACAACTTAAGCAGAAGACGTTTATTGTGCAATTTCAAGTTGTGCGCCCCTGCAATGCTGCTCGAGGGACCTATCTTCCACTTCTTCATCCAATCGATGTCGTTTTTGCTTAGATTTTGCCTTTCTATTCTAGATAATTTATGATTTTAATCATGATTAAGTAGCAGCATTTCCTTTGCTATATTTTTGTATGCCTGAGACGAACTTATAATTAAAAAATAATAATAAATAAATATGAAAAATTCAACACCAGTTAACACCCGAGTGGCTCTAACAGAGGCATGCCAATTCCTTTGGCTCACCGGTTACTCTTAAGAACAAGTGTCACACGATTTTCTCTTTCTTTTAAATACAGGTCAGAGATGTTAATTTTTTTCTTATCTTATTGTTATTGAAAAAAAAAAACTGAAACCTGAAACCTGAAACCCTCCTCTTCAACCCCCTCTTTTTCCAGTCCTTCGTTGATAGCATCTTTGAGTGATTACTTATATTACTCGTCATTGATTCTTTATTTTCGGTTTCTCAGAACAGTCCAACATTTCCAACCTGATTACGAGATGTTGAGCCCAAAATCACTGTAAAAGCAATACCGATATAGGGTGAAGGACTATTAAACGGGTAACACGAAATGTTTATTTTCCTTTTAGAACGGAGCTCATTTTAATAGAATCTAAATTTTACTTATTTGAGTAATTTCTCTGGTCAGACAAACTTTGGGAAAAAATAACAGAGAATTTGAGCAAAATTAACAACGGATTGATTTGCTTTTAAGTTTCATTTTAAATGTTATCAGAGAAGTTTAAAAAAAGAGCAATTGAAAGCTGAATGAGGTTCGTCAGCTCAGACAAAGACGTGACATTAAGGAAATAAACAAGTTATATAAGAACGTTCTTAATTGTTTTCCGGAAATCGACACTTATTGTGCCGGAACAAGATATTGATACAGAGATGGATTGGCACGTAAGAATTTTCGTATTCATTATGTGGGAAATAGAGAATACTTCATGGAAAGTGCTGGCGTACGGTATTTACGCACGAGTTGTTGACGTATCAGAAATCAAACGAGTGAGCGCAGCGAACGAGTACGATTTCTGATACAAAAACAACGAGTGCGTAAATACCGTACAAAGCACTTTCCATGTGGTATTGTGTTTATTATATACATACTGAGTCATTCATCATTTTGCGGGCCTTTTTATTTTAAATCTTTCAAAAATGCTAAAATTTGCCGCTACACACTTACCGCAAAATGACAACGAAAACGAAGTATCAGCTTTTTAGTAAAAACGTTTGTTAAAAACATAAATGACGGTGAGGATATGAGGTTTAATCCAAGAACTATAAGTAATCTTAACTGTTTGTTCTCAATGCACAATTGAAAATGAGTGAATTTAAGTACAATGGCCGGTTTCAATATAAGCTTAAGCTTAAATGAAAGGCAAAGTAGCTCCGACAAAAAGCACAACAAAAGCTTACGTCTCGTTCTGTTTATCCCTTTCCGCTGTTGTTTCGCCGGCTCTCTACCGTATTTTTTTATCGACAGTGAAACAAACGAAACTATTCCACTCCATTTCCGAAATGTTTTTCACTTTTTTAGCGAGAAAAACTCCTTGAGTAAAACTTTTCTCGTTGATAAATGTGTGCGAAGCGGCGCTGCAAGCTGCAATAAAAGGCGGGAATTTTGGCGCGAAACTCGCACACCTCTGTGGCTTCTGATTGGACGTATCATTTTTCTCACACGTGAAAATACATCGTTCGCGATTCTGATTGGACGTATCGTTTTTTCACGTGTGAAAACCATCGTTCGCTCCTCTGATTGGCTATAACTAATTTGCGTACGAAAATTTACGACATAGCTTTTTGGTGAGTATTTCTCAGTATGTATATAATAAAGATATATATTGCATTATTATCATTTTTTCTTCTGTCACAGTCTTTGCCGGTGTTCTTCTTCTGGTGCATCAGTCACTCTAGTCAATCACTATGGTCATAAACTAAGCACATTCCTGAGGATTCGTGCAGATCCCAGCATGCAGATCTTTTGGGTCTCTGTCAGAGTAGCTCTCTCTGATACTTTCTTGATGTTTTCTACTATCCCCTTGTTATTATTATTTCTATTATTATTATTATTATTTATTATCATTGTTATTCATAAACAAGTGAAAAATAACGCGGAAACGAACGAACGATGTTTCGGTGTCATCTTGACGCCATTTTCAAGTTCGAAATGATTGCAGATAAACTGTCAAAAACATTTGGTTGTTTAGCATATCATATCGATTCTACGCCCCATGTTGTTCGTTCTGTATGTGAACTCTCTGCCAGATGTTGTTAGATCAAGCCAGATTGCCGCTTTTGCCGATGACACAAAGGTTTTCAAAGAAATAACATCAACGCGCGACGCAGAACAACTTCAGGAGGACCCATCTGACCTGGTCACGTGGTCAGATTCTGCTAGCCTAAACTTTAATTACAACCGTTGAAATGCAAAGCCGCATCACTAGGAAACTTAAACCCGTCGTTTTTGTCTATCATATGGCCGGCTCTCAACTTGAAGTTGTCTCTACCGAGAAGGATCTTGGTGTTTACATCACGGATAACCTCACGTGGCATAAGCAAGTCAATGTGCAATGCGCTAAGGCCAGTAGGTTCCTGGGATATGTACGGAGAAACACCAGACTCGTCAAAACCATTACGGGTAGACGCCTGGCATGCCTTACCCTTGTAAGATCCCTCTTAGCTATGTAAGATCCCTCTTGGCTATGCCCGCGCTAACCTGTGTACAGACGTCCCCCCTCCCTCAGAAAAAAATCTTCCGATTTTTTTCTAAGAGAGGGGGAACGTCTGTACACAGGCTATACCACGCAAGTGTGAACACCGCAGTCAATAGACCTGATTCGAAAGGTAGAGCGTGTCCAGAGGCGCGCTACAAAGTATATCCTGGATCTACCATTCATTTGTGACCAAACATAAAGGCACAGGCTAATGAATCTTAACTTATTACCAATCTCCCATTGGCACGAGTTTTTAGACATGATTCTTTTTTCAAAGTTGTAACCGGAAGAGTTAGAGTTAGTCCTTCTGTTCTCCTGCACGTCTTAGTTACTCGCACTACCAGATCTAACAGCAACCGTAATGTCACTCACTTTATATCAAGGAAATGTAATACTGTTGTATTTGAGAAACTGGAAACGTGAAATGGGGCCGCTATTACAAAATGTTGCTAATCAAGTGTTCGACATTTAGCATGCAAAGGAAGTGAACGTAGAATATTCAGCTAAACTTGAGAATTTCATATATCACGATATATCTTACTTTAAAAAATGTTATAAAATAAGACATACACTCCTCTTATATTTTTATACTACCTCTCATGAATGTTAGCTAACTCTATTAAAATGAATATAAAATCCCAGAAACTTAAAATAATTTGTAAGAAAACAATATATATCACCTAAAAAAATAAATTATTTATAGTTGCTCTTACTAAATATTTTGAGCAAGTTTTTGGCGCCAGTACTTGACGCCAAAGTGGATTCAAGATAAGAGAAGACAAACGTAAATCGAATACTGGATAGAGCGATTTTGTTTGACCTTGAAAACGGTTTCCGTCTAGTTTTATCAGGAAACAGATCAAAACACGAGATTAATTGCATTTCTGAGGTTGTAGTATACCATGTTTGTTGACCCTCAAGCGATCCCTCCAAACGATCTCAATGAGCCTTGTGGTGGCATATCTTTCACTGGTTTTTACCCGTTTTGAGAACATGGCGAATTTCGCTGGTTAAGTGCTTAAGTGCACTGCTTTTATTCGAGAGGAATAACCCGTCACTCTAGGAATATCTCATTAATTCCCAATACAAGGGAAATCCACGGTAGCTTCTTGGTGTAGCGGACGATAAGATTATCAAAACATTGAAAATACACTGAAAAATACTCATATCACAAACGCAATGCATGGCTAAACAACACCACTTGCTGTAGTGTTATACAACAAGAAGAACTAATAGAATGGCATCCTAGTGAAGTTCAGGAAGTTTTTAACACAGCAACTAGAATTCGAGTTACCTCAAAAGATTTCAGTGAAATTTTGATAAAGGGAAAGGAAATTCAGTTCGAGTTAGTGAGGAATTCAACCTAGTAATCCGTGTTCCAGTTAGTTCTTTTAATTTTGGATTAACACTGTAATTAAAAAAAAACTAACGCAGATGATTTCGCCAACTCGGTCAAGATTCTTAACGCATTAAGTGTTTTATTAGCCTGAGAAAACAGCGGACACTTCTGGACGCCATCACTGGTTTCTTCACGAAATGAAGTCTGAGAAATGAGCGCAGAAATTCCATACTATTGTTGTTGACAATATTAAATTCGGGGTTTTGTGAGTGCGGGTGCTTTAACCTAAAACGCTTATACGCTTCAACAGGGCGATCGCTAAGATTTTAGTAAAGTTCCCAGGCAAGTAGACGGCATTGAATTCCACAGCTAGGAAGTTCTTTTAGTCCTCTTTCCTTTTTGTTTACTGTAAAAGTACCCGTCAGTGATACTCACAGTAGCCGCGGGATATCACCGACTCCCGGTTCTCAGTGACAGCCCTGCTTGAAACAAAACTCTTAAAACATATTAAAGCATGAGAAAACAGCCGACATTGCGCGACGTGACCCGTGGAGTGAGGGCGAGGTACTCCCCTATACTAATAAGCCATATGGGTGTATGCCATCCCAAAGGGTAGGGTCTTTGCGCCGTTTTGGTCTGAAAACGGGTACAGACTTTGTTCATTTTGGTCTGGAAGAGCGTATGGTTTTCAAGGGAACTACGGGAATGTACGAACATATTTATTGTTTCAATTCCAAATGAGTAAAAAAGAAAGAGAAATAAACGATTTCGACATGGATTTTAAGAAATCTTTTCTGTTGCTGTTCCAATCTAAGTAATGAGGACATAATTTCTTAAAGGCCAGGTCTAAGAGTGGGTATGGATTGAGGCCAGGTCTGAAAACGGTTGTGAAGAATGAAGTTTTTGGTCTGAAATAGGGTCAGGATTTGGAGAACCGGGCGGTACAACCCCACCAAAAATTACCAGGAGTACCCCCCCCCCCCCCTTCCTTGGGACGCCACCACTAGTTTCCCCGCGAAATGACGTCCAGAAACGAGCGCAGAAAATCGGTACTGCATGATGACACGTCACTACCAAGATCTGGGAAGTGCTCCTGGTTAAATTTGTTTGAACCTACCAGAAGCACTACCCAGATCCGTGGTAGTGACGTGTCATGAGAGAGGAGAAGCCGTTACGTCACGTTGCCATGGTAGCAAAATTTCTGGATCTCAACAAGCCGTGGTCCTGCAAATATAGCAGGAAGAAAAAAAAACGATAAAAATGACATGCATGACTCCTATGCATGATTGCACTCTGGATCAAAATGGTAGCCCATACTTTTCTTTCATCGTTCGAAAATGCAAATGGCCGTCTCTGTCATGAACAATTGTTGAGGTCCAAGAATTTTGCTACCATGGTAACGAGACCTCACAATTCTATAGTTCACAGCGTCAATCGAGCCCAGTCCTCAGTCCAGTTCGTCCTACGAAAGTGATCAAAGGAGGCTTGAAACCGAACACCATCGCACGAAGCCTGGCGAAAATAGCAGAAAATGCCCAGGCAGAACGTTGAGAAAAAGTCCCAGATTAAAATATGTCAGGGAAAAGTCAGGGAAAAAAGAAAATTTTTCAAGGTAAGGGAAAAGTCAGGTAATTTTTTAAGAAGTCAGGGAAAATCTTTGATATTGTCAAAGTCAGTTAAAAGTCAGGGAATTCTGTTTTTCGGTTTATTGTTCATAAGTTTTCTTCAAGGCTTTGAAATGCATTTTCTTTCGGAAAAGATGAAAAGCATGCTGCAAAGCAAGCAAAGCGATCAATGTAACACTTTACGCCTGATACATGTAGTAGTTGTGGTCAGTGGTTTTCGTTGAGAATGATTTCTTCCAAATTCCTTCTTCCTCTTTGCGCGCGAAAAGCGGGAAAAGTTTGAAAATGAAGAGAAAAATGTCGATGGCAGGCAAAAAAGAACTAAAGCAAATGGAAACATCGATTGTTTCTCATTAATAAAAGGTCAGTGAAAACTGTTTAAAGGTCAGGGAAGAGTCAGGGAATTTTTAACTTTCTGTTGAGTGGCAACCCTGTATTAGCTCCAATAGCCTGCAACGCAGGCTACCAATAAACGGTAGCAAACCTTGCAACGATTCTAACGTACTTAACTCTTTAAGTCCCAATAGTGACCAACATCAATTTTCTCCTGACAATATCCGTACATTGTCAAGAGATATGGTTATGAGAATTAACAAAATGATTACCAAAGAGAAAATGCCTTGATCTTTGAACAAATTCTTTCAACTCATTCTTTAACGAAATGTATGGAGACCAGTTTGGAGAATTTGTTTGTGGATATTGGGACTTAAAGGGTTAAACGTTACTGATAAAGGGCCAGGCCCGAAACGTTTGGAGAGTGAACTAATATCAAAAGACGGCACTCGCGTTCATTACTTTTTTTTGTATTGAGCGTTCCTTTATTTAAAAGAAATCCGAGTATATTCTACAACTAGCAAATGCCTATATTGCTGGTAAAGCACGAACATTAAGTCTCTCCTAACCCTTAAATATTCGAACTGATTGTTCTGCAAGCAGATCTGACGATTAAGCGGTCACAGAAGGGGAAAGAAGTAAGGGATTGAATTTCGTTTTTCTCTGTAGGTGACTTTAAAACACCTTCCAATTAGCCAATCAGCTTTAAGGATTCTCACACAGAACACCAAGTTTGAATATTATTCATACGATTATTTTTTAGTCTCTATGGTTATGAAGCCAAAACTATGCTCTTATTCAAGGAGGCAGATGAAAAATGACCTGCAACCTTTCCATCCTTGGAGGTACGGCTATCGGCTGCATTTGATCACTGACGGAAGGCCCTCTTCTTTTTGGTACCTGCGAAACAATAATAGAAACATAAGTCGATGAGTTTTTTCTAATTTTGAAAATCAATGAACGCACATTATAGTTACCTTCCTCAGGCATGAAATCCGGGATATCTTCGTCCATCCTGTTTAAGGCTCCGGCTTCATACTTGTTCACGTTTTCGCCTTTAAAACAATAATTTTAGGGGGAAAAAATGTTAAAAACTGTTTCAATTTGTAATCTATCAATATCAAAACTGCTCTTTTGACAGTTTCTAAGTTCTAACCTTTTCCAAAAAGTTTGTGCAGAATGGCGTTTCTGGTATCAATCCTTTGCTCATTGTCTGGCAAGGAACGCTGTCGAGAGCAAAAAATGAAAACGTAAATCTACAGCGTAAATGTCATCTCGGAGTTTTAGGCTAGCGTGTAGGTTGCATGTAACTAAAAGAAATTAAGACCATATTAAATTTTTATTACTTTTAGTGCGAGAGTATCTCCGATCCTGCTGGTTTAAATTTATTCACCTCTGCCATTGTTCAATAAAAGCTGCGCGTTTTGTGTTTCCTTTTGTTCGTAAGTAACAGTTTGAAAATCGCCAGAAATTCAGTTCGGCTGTTACCGTATGTCAATCCTCTTTGTTTCATTTTAAAAATATTTGGTTATTCACAATCTAGTTTATCCTACCTTTCCAAAAAGGAATGCTTGAGCTGTGAACCCCATGAATGCAACAAAAAACAGCAGCAGCAAAAGTCGAGCCATCGCGCCGGTATGAAAGGAAAGTCACCCGAGAGCAGTTTATGCAGCTGTGATGAGTTACATCACATTTATATGCTCATAACCCCATCAATATTGTTTTCAATATTTTCAGGTACAAATATAACGTTCGTGATTGATGCATTCACTGATCGGAATATCCATCTTGTACACGTCTTTATACTATGGTCCAAACTGAGTGACACTCAAAGGAAAGTGTGGGTTGAAATGTCACGTACATTCCACGTGATGTGACTTTAGGAGGAAAGTGTGTGGTGAAATGTGACGTACATTCCACGAGATGTGACTTTAGGAGGAAAGTGTGTGGTGAAATGTCACGTACATTCCACGTGATGTGACTTTAGGGGCCAACAATGTAACTTTTAAGGTAATGGGCAGGGTGATTTCAGAAAAAAAATAATCATCATAATATTCGTAACCTCCAATTTGGCCTGGAGCAGAGTTTTCAGGCAACCAAATTATACCGCCCCTTTGTTTAGGCGGCCTGTGCTAACATAGTAGATGATAGAGCGGTTTTCACTTGACTGTCGAAAGGGATTGGTTTTGGTTTTGGTTTTGGTTTTACTACGCCCTTTGGTTGGCTAGTGTATTTACTTTGGTTTTGGTTTTACGACAGTCAAGTGAAAACCGCTCTAAGATCACAAAAGTAATACCAAATATTCGAGTTATTTATTTATTCTGAAACCAAATTCTATCACTTTGGCCTGCGTGCAGAGGTCCCTCTCTTGCTTGGCTTCGCCCCGTAACGTAAACAAACCAACCACGCGACGGACAAGCCACGCAAACAACTTTGTAAACGCTAAAAGCCATACAAGAGAGAAACCTCTGCTCGCAGGGTAACTACCCTTAAAAAATGAATCGGGATTTGCTAATAAGTTGTTGATTTAAAAGAGTTGGGATGGAGTTGTTGTATTTGAGAACTGGAAACGTGAAACGTGGCCGATATTGTAAAATGTTGCTGATCAAGTGTTCGATGTTTCGCATGCAAAGGACGTGGACGTATAGCTTATTCAGCTAAACTTGAGAATTTCATATATCACGATATCCTACTTTTAAAAGAAAAAAAAATAAAATAAGACATGCACTCCTCTTTTGTTTTTAGGCTAGTTCTTATAAATACTAGCTAACGGTACAGTCGAACTTCCCGTAAGCGACCACCCAAGTGCAAAGACTTAGTGGTCACTTACGGGAGGTGGTCGCTTACAAGAATCGGACCAAAAAGGGAGTCTTCCGAGAAGAGGTCCACACACGTGTACTTTATGGCAGATAATTAAATTGCATACAATGTCTAAGTTACGCCATGTGTAGTTCCATGTTGTCAGTAGAATAAATTCTCAAGGTGATGTTTCACAAGACGATTCGCAACACAGTAATACAGCATTGTTGCGACATTGTTTCGAATGATTGCAACATTGCTCCAACATTGCCACGCTGTGAAAAATCGTCTCGTGTAACATGACCTTTAGAAGTATAGTGCCATACAGAGAATGTGTCAAGTGGTCGCTTTCAAGGGGTTAAAAACAATGGAAAATCATAAACCGTCAGGCCCAAAAAATATTTTAAAATAAGACGTGCACTTCTCTTATGTTTTTAGACTAGCTCTCATAAATTCTAGCTAATGGTATTAGTATAGGTAATAGCATGATTTGTAGTGATAATTGGCAATAAATGCCACGAGTGATATTTCGAAATTGTTATACGTAATTTCACGAGCCGTTAGGCGAGTGAAAATTAGAAAGATTAAGATTCACGTTTACGCCATACGGCAAACGCGGTGAATTTGCACCACGTGACCAAGTTTTCCCCCTATTTTTCGTTTACCGTTTATTGCTTCTACACAAAAATAAGTAGTTTTATGCTAGTTTTGTCCACAAGAATCGTTCTGGACCTTTTTTAACTGCTCAGTTCCTATTCTGAGAAATTCTCCACTGACGTTTGCCGTTTGCCGTATGCGGTAAACGTGAATCTTAATCTCTCTATTTTTGAAATATCACGAGTGGTATTTATGCCAAACATCACGTACAAATCATGCTATTATTTGTATATACTACTACCCGCAAAACGTTTGTAATTTTCACATGAAGGTATTTCAAATTAAGCTGAAATACCACTCCTCTAAACCAATCAGATTGCAGAAATTTGTCATGTAGTAGTAAAAATATGAATACATGCACAAAATCCGAGAAACTTATTATAATCAGTGTTAGTATACCAAATATCACCTAAAAAAATTGTTATTAGTTGTTATCACTATTTCTGATTCCTTAAGATATTTTACGCGAGTTTTTGGCGCCAGTACTTGATGTCAAAGTGGATTCAAGATAAGACAAATTGACGTAAATCGAATCAACCGGATAGAGCGATTTTGTTTGCCCTTGAAAACGGTTTCCGTCGAGTTTTATCAAAAAACACTTAGATCAAAACACGAGATTAGTTGTATTCCCGAAACTATCTTTGCAATTTTGAAAACGGAAGTTGTAGTAAACCATGTTTGTTGACCTCCAAGTGGTCCCTCCAAACGATCTCACTGAGCTTTGTGTTGGCATATCGTTCCCGGGACCCGTTTAGAATATGGCGAATTTCGCTGGTTAAGTGCACTGCTTTTATCCGAGTGGAATAACCCGTCACTCTAGGAATATATCATGCCCAATATAAGGGAAATCCACGGTAGCTTCTTGGAGTAGCCGACGATAAGATTATCAAAACATTAAGAAAACACTGAAAAAATACGGCTCAAACGACAATCGCAATGGCTAAATAACAGCACCAATTAAAATCAAATTGCTGTAGTAGTAGTTTTAGTGTTTACCCCGATTAAACAACAAGAAGAACTAACAGAATGGCACCCGAGTGAAGTTACAAGAACCAGAATTCGAGTTATCGGGGTAAATTTCAGCGAAATTTTGATCAAGGGAAAGGAAACTCAGGTCGAGTTAGCGAGGAATTCGAGTAATCCGAGTTTGAGTAAACCAAGTGAAAATGACTGAAAAGTGGGGTGAAATCTAAGGGAAAGGGGGCTTAGTTCGAGTTAGCGGGGAGTTCAAGTTGCCGGGGTTCTACTGTATTTTACATAACACCAGGAGCTACATTTCTTATCCCAGGGGTATTACTGTAAATCCTGGGGATACTCTCGGCAACAAAAATGATTCTCTATCACAGGGCACCTTCAGTTTTCGTCATTTTAGTTCTTTTAATTTTGTATTAACACTGTCAATAAAACTAACGCAGATGATTTCGACAACTCGGTCATTAAGTGTTTTATTAACCTGAGAGAACAGTCGACACTTCTGGACGCCATCACTGGTTTCACGAAGTGAAGTCTGAGAAACGAGCGCAAAAATTCCATACTGGTTACGCCTCACTGCAAAAATCTTAGCCTGCGTGGCAGGCGTTAAGACGGGAAGGGAAAGGGGGAATTTATGCGCGCGAGATCGCGCGAGGTTCCTTTCCTTTCTCCCTCGCGCGCCCAAATTCCCTCTTCCCCCTCCCCTTTTAACGCCTGCCACGCAGGCTACAAAAATCTGGGTAGTGCTTCTGGTTGGTTGAAACAATTTTTAAACC